>OY997388.1:6184887-6784887 GCA_963921505.1 Phakellia ventilabrum
ATATGTTTGTGATTGTTATAATAATATTATGTAAATGATCATATTATTGCTTCACTGTGTACAGGGGTTGCCGAGTTTAACTGACACTTCAGCACCTGAGGCCCATGAGCAGTTCATGAAGGGTAAATTGCTGAGGCTAGCTAGCTGTCACAATTATTCTTTGCTGCATATAAAGGGTCATATTTATAATAATTTGACTCTCAAATCCCCAGGAGAGAAATGGAGTAAGGAGCCCTCATTGACAGTGGAGGGGGAACTAGACAATACTGCCACTGTTGGTAAGCATGCATGTATATATATGATTTGCCTGTGTGATTCAGATTGCACATATATAGTGGTATTTAGGTAAGTTATAGGTAAGCCAGGCTTAATCTCTAGTGTGACTTGTTGCAGAGAAGTTGGCTGGCTCTGTATATGTGTGCATATTGTATCCTCTGTCTTGTATACAGATACCCATTTATACCATACGCTGATGCAAGACTCAAAGGAGATTGTTGTTATTGATATAGATGACGTCCACGATTCCTCACCGCCAGCCCCACCCAGTCCATTGCTTAAACTAGTGGTGAGTGTTCCCATAGTCTGCAGCAAGGAGGGCAAGATAGTTTGCCAAGGTCTGGCAGAGTCCTTGCAAACCATGGCTACTGGAGAGGAGTCTTACAAGTTAGAAGTCGATGGTGATGAAGTACGTAGTGCTGAAGAGGAGTGTGCAGGACTAGTGGTTAGCATTCCTGTGTGTCAACTGGCTAGTGGTAGTATAGCCTGCCAGGGCTTTCTAGCAGGAAGAGGTGAGGATAATGGTGACTCAAGTAAAAAGCTGAAGCTGCAAAGTGGAGCGAAGAGCCAGCCCATGGTGAATAGTGAGCAGGAACAGGCTGTGCAGGTGCAAGAATATGCTTCGGAGGAGCTGGTAGTGACCAGCTGTTTACATAATAACAGTTGTTCACACAATAACAGTCACATGCGATCCAAGAGGAGATCCAAGAGGCGAAGATATTGTACGCAAGCTGATATTGCCAAAGCTGTGAATGAGATCATAGCTAACCTGGGTCATGGGCTTGCAGACACACATTCTGTAGTAAATGAACAACTGCTTATTGTTAGTGAAGAGAAGAAACTGGATGAGAATAGTGGGAGTGATGATGGGGAGAAGATTTTGTTGGTGTCATCAGATTTTGGTAACGAGGTGGTGGTATCTGATGAGCAGGATGATGATGAGAGTGAGAGCGAGGTTGAGATAATTATGAGCAGCCTAGCTCCACATCATGAGGAAATTGAAACTGAAGTTGTTCAGATGGAATGTTTGTCCGAGCACTATTCTGAACCCATTAACTACACAGAGTCAAACGTCACCCAAGATAAGCTCTCTACTGCTGCTGGTGGAACTGAGGTGCAAGAGCTTTCAAAGGTGTGACATTATCTCAACTCCATCAGCTTATAAATCTTGTTAGTGTGATTTGAGTCAGCATTGTTAGTGTATTTATAGGACACATGTGTATAGGTATATTGTTTGAGCCTGCATTGTTCACTAGTCCATTGTTCTCTTGTGTTCAGAAAATTGAAGGTCTTCTGGAACTTGCAGACTTACTGACTACTGTGGAGTCCAAGACAATCAGGGACTTTTTCAATGGTATGCAGATTCATGCCTTCTGGAGTCTGTAAAAACAGATGTTCTCCTGGTCTGCAATTGAGATGCTAAAATGTACTTTCTGCTACTTTGTCAATCCCACAGGTAAACCCTCTGATCCAAGAAAGGGATTACAGACCTATTGCCTCAAGAATCTGTCAGACAACCAGGCTGTATTTCTTGAGATCAATTTTGAGACTCGAAAGTGGAGAGGGTTTGTCTCGCAGGCTCCTTAAATGCATGCTGCCGTTGGTTTCTATATTATGTATTCATTGAAATGAAGTCATATTTATTACCCAGCAGATTGGGTTTCATAGTTCGTTCTTGCTTGGTGTACGTCATCTTTTGAGTCATAGCTACATGTCTTTTATTCATTATTCCTTTCTTATGATATCCTTTGCAGGTCTCTATGGTATACTGTTCTACTTGTTCACTCTATATCTCAATTGAGTTCACGTTCTATTTGTTCACTATCTCAATTGATAATAAATCGACAATCATAGACACTATACAATGTCGTGTATGCAGGGTTATCAACTAAGAAAAGGAGCATAATATACATATGCATGCTCATGCACCAATTTTTAATCTAAACCAAATTTTTCAGTATACCAAAGTTAGGACTTCCCCAGCCAGAAGCTGGATCCCAGCCTTGGATGGCCTTGAAGCCATTGCACAGTGGGTTTCCTTTGTTAGAGCCTTCTGTGATGTCAAAGAAGCCATTCCCTTTCAGCGTCTCGTAAAGCAGTGGGTTGAGAAATCCAAGCGTCTTTTCTCCCTTCTGTAGACGAACGTCGTTCAGGACTGCAACAATTCCAGCTACTGTGGGGGCAGAACAACTAGTTCCAGATACAGGTAGTGGTATTCCATCTTGAACTACTTCAAAATCTGTTGAGAATGCACTAACATCAGGATAAGCCCTCCCAGAAGAATTAAAGTCCGAGAGTGGCGGAGTCTGGCCACTCTTTAGATACGCTTCCACAACCGCTTTCTGATAGTCCGGTGTTGGTGTCACATTGGAAAATCCACCTCCTCCACTATACCACACCTCTGTTAAGCTGACGGTTCCACCAACTGATGTCACGTAAGGGCTACTAGTAGGCCAATCCGGTCTAAACTTCCTAGTGATAATGTTACAGTCATCCCCACTGTCTCCAGAAGCGAATAGAACTGTACGACCGGAAACACCAAACTTCATAAACTCACTCTCAACTCTAATCCGATAATCTGATTCTATGCTTGACTCATCATCTCCATAGCTAGCAGAGTGAACCCACGGAGAGTTAGTCGTATTCACCTGTCCAACAATCCAGGTGAGAAAATCCTCCTGTCCTCCGTGCATCTCTGATATCGATATGAACCATGTACTCACATTTCGACCAGTTGCACTGATGTATTGAACATCAAGTTCAGCCTCTGTACCAGGAGAATTTGGGTCATTTTTACCAACGATTTTGTCGATTGCTCTTACGGGGACGTGGTACTTACTCTGGAATTTCTGTAGGTCACCGGGATTAAAATACTGTCCAAGAAAGCCTGCGACGGCTTGGGAGTTGTTTGGATTCTTGGACGTATAATGTGATGTGTTGTACTGAGCTGCAATGTAATCAGGAGTGACCAGGGCATCACTTGATCGTGACTTCTTCAAGTAACTTGATCTTGATCTTGGCAATCCTTTTACTCCCGAAATGAAATCCAGGTGTCCAACCAGGGACTGAGGAAGAGTATAGTCCAGTGCTCTCACAACTCTCCACTCAGGCTGTTCCTTATGCTGGAACAAGTTAAAGTCAGCTGTAAAGAGTCTCGCAGCCGCCTCCACTGGGATCCTGACCACGGCAAAGTCCCTCCCGAGGGTGAAATCAATCCTCTCTGACCTGATGCCCACCTCATCGAGGGCATCCACCAGTGACTGTACAGAGTCAGGCCTCCCATGAACATACTCGGCGATCTCATTGAAGTTCATGTAGTTGCCATATTCAGGGGAGTCAGGGTAGGAGACGGCCCTCAGTGTCTGCTCCAGCCAGCCTGGGTTGGTCTGAAACAGATTCATGTGTGTGTCTTAATTTAAACATTTTTGATGAGGTGATCTATAGAATCATGTGACTCATAACTGAAATCACTACACGCTAGATATATACATATATGGTTATCACTGCTATGGACTCATATTTGACAGAAGGACCTACTTCATACTTTAACATAATACAGTTTACAGTAAATAGGGATGTTAGCCAATATTAATTGCAGTTATGTCATACATAGATCTCTCCTCAAAAACAGCAACTGGTTGTATAACAAAACATACTGGCTTAACAGCAAAACAAAATTATATGTCACAGCACGCTACTGTTTAGCTTTATGCATGCTTACTACTTTATTGCTCTCAAAAGAAGGTGTCGTACCACAGAGGTCACCTGACAAGCGTTCGTCAATGCCCAGTCTTGAAATTATTAATGAATTGGGAGTGGCCAAACTTTAGGGAGTTCTTGTCCAAATCAGTGTTTAATTAGGTTAGGCTGTCAGTGCTTAATTAGTTCTGGAACCAGTATAACAGTTTACACAAGCTGCTTACTGTCAACTCCCTGTGGTACTGAGACAACCAGCAAACAGCTGTAAAATTGCCAGCATGCAATATGTCTAGTGTGGGCACTAATTAACAACAGCTGATACTTGCCTCTTTTTATATTTTTGGAACTCTTATAGTAACTGTAGCATTTATACCTTGCAGTGCATATTACCAGGACCTGTATGAAAATCTACAACACATGTACTCCTGACCAAAGAAACATTTATCCATCTATCTACGTACCCCCTCATGAGTTCCAATCCCATGAGGTCTTAAGTAAATTAGAGCGACTCAATACCCGTGCACATGATCAACATACCTGCTTGATTGCGAAAGTGATTTGTAACTCTGTGTCACCGCTAGGCTTGCCTAGATTCACCCACATATGCTCGTTCTCAGTAGACCCATCCCTAGGCCTGCAGTGAACAGTTCCAAACAGAAATAGCAGCAGAATAGTAATACCCAACTTGAACTGCATGACTGCGAGATATCGGTGGATATACCACGTGATTGGTTGAACATCGAGTCACGCCCACAAGTGCTATCAATATCCGGTCACATGTCACAGACCCACCCACCCACGTCCACACTGCGAGTACGCGAAATAAGATGGAAAGTCGATTAGCTGCAGTTTTGTGTCTCCTGCTATGCACCTTGTGTGCTGCAGCGCCTTTTGAGTTCCGAAAGAACGGCTGGGAGAAGCTGGGCAAGCCGAGCAGAGATACTGAACTGGAGATCACATTTGCTATTAAACAAGTTCGTTGCTAAACATCACTAAATTAACGTGTAGCTACGTAGTACTATATACAATGGATTTTGTTGATATAGCCTTCTCATTAAAATGTGAAATTATATGGGCTTTTTAAAGAGTTAAGATTGATTGGTTGCATATTAAATTCCGCTCTTTTTACCAGACCAACCCAGGCTGGCTGGAGCAGACACTGAGGGCCGTCTCCTACCCCGACTCCCCTGAATATGGCAACTACATGAACTTCAATGAGATCGCCGAGTATGTTCATGGGAGGCCTGAGTCTGTACAGGCACTGGTGGATACCCTCGATGAGGTGGGCATCACATCGGAGAGGATCGATTTCACCCTCGGGAGGGACTTCGCCGTGGTGAGAATGCCAGTGGAGGCAGCCGAGAGACTATTTGCTGCTGATTTCTATGTATTCCAGCACCAGGAACTGGCTGGGCAGAGAGTTTTAAAATCACTGGACTATACCCTACCGCAGTCTCTGGTTGGACACCTGGATTTCATTTCTGGAATATCAGAATTCCCGAGGCCGAACCTCGTGTGCCCAAAATTGACCCAGTCCGAAAATTCTCTTGGAACGAATCCACAAACCATTGATAAAGACTACAATATCTCCGGGTATGTTTCTACCAGCCCCCAAAATTCTCAGGCTATTGCTGGGTTTCTGAAACAGTACTTCAGTCCATCGGACCTCAGGCAGTTCCAGCAGACTTACGACCTTCCCAGTGATCCAATAGCAAAAGTTGTTGGGGAGAATCAACCAGATGACCCAGGTATCGAAGCAGACTTGGATGTTGAGTATATCACGGCGACCGGACGAAACGTCACCACCTGGTTTATCTCGATCTCAAAACTGGCCAACAAGGGACAGGAGGATTTCCTGTCCTGGATTGTCGGTCAGGTGAACACCACGGACTCCCCCTGGGTTCACTCACTCAGCTACGGTGACTACGAAAACTCGATACCCACTGACTATCAGACTAGATGTGACGATGAATTCAAAAAATTTGGCATTTCTGGACGTACGATTCTCTTTGCCTCTGGTGACAGCGGAGTCGCCTGCAAGAAATCCAAATTCCAGCCCATGTGGCCGGCGTGCAGTCCTTCCATTACTGCTGTTGGGGGGACAGTGAGTTTGGAGCAAGTGTGGGAAGAGGGAGGTGGTGGATTCTCAAACACCTTTGGGACACCAGATTATCAAAAAGAAGCCGTCCAAGCCTTTCTAAACAGTGGGAAAGCCCCTCCTACGAAGGACTTCAACAGCTCTGGCAGAGCCTACCCAGATGTTAGCGCCTTTTCCGTTAATTTTGAGATAATATACGCGGAGGGTAGAGAGGAAGTGGGTGGTACAAGCTGCGCTGCACCGACCTTTGCGGGAATCGTGTCCATTTTGAATGATGTCCGCATGAAGAATGGTAAAAGCACGCTCGGCTTCCTGAACCCGCTGCTTTACCAGACGCTAAAGGGTCGAGGATTCTTTGATATCACGAAAGGCAAGAATGATGGTGGAGCGCTGTTCTGCAAGGGATTCGAAGCCATTCAAGGCTGGGACCCGGCCTCTGGGTGGGGTAGCCCAAATTTTGGCTTGCTCAAAGAACTCGTACTGCAGGCCTAGTAATATTATACTTGACATTGTATTGCTATACCCTGCAAAAACTTTTGATTGAGTTATTTTCTTTAGATTATAACCCTGTAGCAGCTTTGCAACTCCAAATTAATCTGTAATACCAACATCTGGGAGGAATAATTGGAGGAAGTTTATAGCTTCCCTCTTTGCAGTACATGGTCTGGCCGATCGTTCCCAGTCTCCACTCCCAGCTGCTTTTTTAAAAGCTGGGAGTGGAGACAGGGAACAAGGCTAAGCTTTCATGGCCTATACAACTGTATAATTACATCTCCCCTCAGTCTCGTTACCAGAACACATCCCGTGTTACCGAAGAGCGAAAAATGATGTAATCAACATTTTTTTCTTAAATAATAATGTACAAACAAATATAATAAAGATTTACCTACTAAAATCATCACAGAAACACGGAGCAAGACAATTTGGCAAAAATTTTCGAAGAACAATGCCCTAGACGATGAGTTCTTGTCAGGTCGTCCCTTCGCCGTCTGACTCCGTCTCTGCACTCTCTAGCCACTCAAAGAATGATTTCACGGACTGGACCGCGTTCCCCTTGCCGAAATTCTCAGTACCCTTGTCCCGCCACCGGTAGCAGGACTCCTCACCCACTACCTCGACGTCATAGGCCTGGTTGAACATTCCATTTAGGATTTCTATACAGGATCATGAGAAGAAAAAAATTATGCTTTAGATTTACCTCTTTGCACATGAAGTGCAAGAAAACACGCATTAAGGAGTAGCCTAAACTGAGATTTCAGTACATGGCCGTAGGATACTGCAGTCCTTGAATAATCAGGACAATGCAGTGGTTGTTAGGTGAATTATCAACAATGAGGGCATTATTGCAACGTACTTGGGGGGTGCTCCAGTTTTGCCACTGCTATTTGGAGAGCATAGAGTACCTCTAGCTGGAGGTCTTTCTGCATATTGACGTATTTCTTGAGTACGATCATTCTCTTGTTGAAACGCTCGTCTTGAAAAATGGCACTGGTACCCGAGCCTGTGTGTGTGTGTGTGTGTGTGTGTGTGTGTGTGGCAAGTAGTCGATGGTTGAGTTTACATGAGAATGTACATGTACATGTACATGCAGGGGGGGAGGGGGTGTAGCAAGTAGTTGATGGTTGAGTTTACATGAGAAATGTACATGTACATGTACATGCATGGGGGAGGGGTGTGTAGCAGGTAGTTGATGGTTGAGAAAATGTACATGTATAAGCATGGGAAATGTATATGTACATGTACATGCATGGGGGGAGGGGGTGTTGATGGTTGAGTTTACATGAAAAAATGTACATGTACATGCATGGGGGACATGTACATGCATGGGGGGAGGGGTGTAGCAAGTAGCTGATGGTTTAGTTTATATGGGAAAATGTACATGTACCTGGCTCACAGTAATTATAATGGACTGGAGACAAGGCAAATAGTAACCAAAACAGCTGTCTGCGGTTTGCAATAGCCAGCTTTTCCATTCTTTTACACGGCAGTCTACATACATACCTGATACAGTGGCTTGTACGACAGCAGTGGTTAGTGTCCTGATGAACTGAGGCGTCTCTACATCTTCTTGGGCACAGTTTTTCTGGAGGAAGAAAAAAAGACGATAACTTTTATTTTGCAAATATAGTGGCATAGTAACACAATGGCGTATCTTGGTGTATGCGATAAGTGTGCATGCATGAACAAACCCAACCTCTATCCAGTCAAAAATGTCATCGTTGGTGGTGTCAGAGGCTCCGAAAAGTCTGGCCAGGTCCTGAAGATAAGGGGGTGGGGCCTGGGGGGTAGAGGACTGGGAGGGCCCCCCGGCTTGGAGAAATTCTAATTTCTGTGGGGGGCAACAAAGAGGAGAAATAGTAATCACAAGTAGCTAGACTAAAATAGGTCCACCATATCCCATTTTATGCAAGCACGAGACTTATAGTAATTAATCTATTTCAGAATACAAAGTGCATACTGACAATCATTACATCATGATGACATAATTCCCCGCCCACCTGTCTACTTAGAAACTCCTCCACGTCTTCTGATTTGACTCCTAAGCTGCTCCACTGGAGCTGAGACTGAGACCACAAATCACTGGTGTCCGATTCTGATCCCAGTGCCGTACACTGGTGCAGTGTCTTGGCAACTAAAATGGCCGTCTTCCCCGTGTCAGTTAGCGAGCTAGGGACGCCTGTGAGGGCGGGCAGGGACAGGCTGGACTGGAGCACCGACGGGGCCAACAGCTCTCCAATGTAGTCCCAGACCTTGGGAATGTCAATCTCATAGTCCTCTGCATATTCCAGCACTTCGTTTAGTCTGTGTACACGAGCAGAGAAGGCATAGAGAGGGAGGGAGAGAGAGAGGGAGAGAGAGGGCAGGAGACTGTCAGACTTTCCTCCATGTGGCGGTGACAAATGGAAGCTATGCTCTACATACTTCAAGGAGGATCTCAGTTGGTTCTCTGCAATCGGGTTTTCTTTCTAAATTGGCTCACAAATACATCACCAAATGCCGATTTACACTTTCAGTTTAAACTGCTGTAAAGTTATCAGGTTGGGTAAAGTAAACCCTATCATCCACATGTACAGTGAGAGTGTGAGACTAACTTCTGGGCCTAGTGTGCATAGCTCAGTGTGTTACTATATGTGGCAGTCCAGGGTAGAGAACGAGCATTATTCTGCCGCGTATTTTGCTCGCATCACTGCGTTCAAAGTGCTGTATCTCTAAAGTTCCATTCAGAGTGGGGCTTATACACACTTCGTAGAAGCATCAACATGTGAGGCTTCTACGTAGCGTGTATAAGCCCTGCTCTTAACGAAAGTTCATGAGATACATGCTTTAAACACAGTGATGCTATGAAAATACGCAATACAATAACGTTCATTTTCTACTCGGGACTGCCACATATACACACATGCATACACCAGGGGTTCATTTAGCCCAAGAGGGGGGGGGGGGGGGGGGGGGGGGGGGGGGGGGGGGGGGGGGGGGGGGGGGGGGGGGGGGGGGGGGGGGGGGGGGGGGGGGGGGGGGGGGGGGGGGGGGGGGGGGGGGGGGGGGGGGGGGGGGGGGGGGGGGGGGGGGGGGGGGGGGGGGGGGGGGGGGGGGGGGGGGGGGGGGGGGGGGGGCGTGTGTATAGTGATCAATTTTGAAGGGTTAAAATTCCCAAGGTGGGACACAAAGTTTCCAAGGGAGCAAATGCCCCCTCCCCCCCTAATGAAGCCCTGTATACATGTACACACAGGTAATTTATTGTAGTCTGTTTCTTGAGTATTACTTACCCTCTCTCACACACACACACACACACACACTCACCCAGCAACAAGCTTCTCCTGCGATACCAGTCCCTCTTTGACCAACATGGGAAAGAGCCTCCCCAGGCACTTTCGGGCGTGCGAGGACTGCTCAAGGGAGTGGGTGATGGAGTCCCGAACAAAGACGTGCATGAGCCCAGAAGACTGCATCTCCTTCACACACTCCATTGCCTCCTACAAAGAAACATTTATCACAAGCTTGAGACATTTATCACAAGCTTGAGACATTTATTATAAGCTTGAGATATTTATTATAACACCAAGCTTTGATACAACAACACAGTGTTGAGAAGAAACCTAAGGCTTAGCTACCACTAAACTACAGGTTTTCACAAATCTGGTCACACTCAGCAGCGATCTTTCTACGGATTTCAGCTTTTTATGAGTATTCTTAAACGCACTTTGAAGTCGTTGTTCTGACTGAGCTCATTGACGATAGTGCTGGACTTTCTTGCAATGGTAGCCTCATCCAGGGTGTCAGCCGGCGCAACCGGTTGGACTGCTTGAGCAGGTGCAGCTGCTTTCTGCATGGGTGGCTTGGCCGTAGTTATCTCCTTAAGCGTCTGAATGGCCGACTGCTTCTCTTGGTTGTCGGGGAAGGTGTGGGAGCGCTTGGGTCCGGAGGAGGACCCTCGACCGGAGGGAGCTCGGTCCCTCTCTCTGTCTCGCTCTCGTTCCTTGTCCGACCTCTTCTGTCCACTGGAGCTTGATCTGCGGGGGGGAAGGGGGAGGGGGAGAATGAGCTGATAATTAGAAACAGTGAAATATTGAAAAATTGAAAAATGCCACCCTCATATCCACACAAAGCTGGTATGCTGTTAGTGAATTAATTATACGCACACGCCACCATGACATCAATTCATTTACATCGCATACAAAAGGTTAAGTTAAAAGGAGATGTCTCACCTGCCAGGTCTGGTGTGCTTGCTGCCAGCCGGCTCTCTCTCCTTCTCCCTCTCTGCCTTTGCTGCCTCCAGGGTCGCCATGCTCGCAGCTGTACCACGTCCCCCCCAGACTGGACGGAGCCCCACAGTGCCGGGAGGACCCAATGTCGGCTAGAGGGGAACGCAAGAGGAAGAGATTCACTTTCGAGTGCAACCTTGAACAAACGAAATAATATTCCGATGTGGCTGTTTGGAAAATACCCACCCTCCCTATCGGGTATGTTAAAATAAGACTAGCAGATAGAATTAGTGATGTTTCATAACAATAGAGTTGCCTAATTTGGGGTTTGTGCTAAATGGAACAAAGGGGAGGCATTACAGAAACAGATATACACACACACACGCACACACACACACAGTCATGTATCATGCCATTCCATCATCCACCACTCGCGCCTGTGACATAAGCGAGCTGAACAATCGAAACCACACCCACAGCAGCTGAAGTGAGCAAATTTAAGAGGTAGCCAAGCTAGAGCTAGAGCACTGTACATCAACCAACCTCTTTCGACTTCTTCATCATCATAGTTCGGATGCGACTGATGTCTGCCTTCACCGGTGGCTGCTGTTTCTTCTCCTTCTCCACCTTGGTCCACTCATCCTGCAAAGAGAGAGAGAGAGAGAGAGAGAGAGATGAGGACCATGTTTCATAGCTCTGAGGTACGGGAGGGGGGCACCTTTTGGAATTCTTCCACTGAAATGGACAGTATATTAGTAGTATACTAATAGTGTAGAATACTAGTAGCATACTAGTAGTATACTAGTAGTATAGTAGTGTAGTATACCAGTAGTATACTAGAGATATACTCGAGTTTGGGGGGGTAGTACAAAATGCCTTGTCCCTCAAAAGCCTTACATGTGAGGGCTTGGAGTCCCGTCCTTTTCTCCTGTCGTCACCACCCCGGCCCCCTCCGCCCTTCATCGAGCTCATCTGGTGCTGCACGACCATCTGCTTGGTCATCTCCGCCTCTGCACGAGCCTCAGCATGGATCTAAGGGGTTAAAGAAGCTATTATATAGGTTGTAAAGGGGTTAATTCTAAATGAGTTTTAATATGGAACAGCAACACCACTAGCCCCGCCCACAGCCCCACCCACCTGATCAATAGTCTTGAGAGTGTTGTCCTGGCCACTACGGGGAACCCACTTATGGGATCGCAGCTCCTGCACGTCCTGTAGCATGAACTTTATTCTGGCCGGGACTTTACTCTTTTTGATGATGTCATCAATGCGGCTGAAGTAGTTATCGATGCGTGGCTATGGAAATAGAGAGATACGTGTATTAATCACTCCAACACAAGCTAGAGTTATAAACTGCCAGTGGGGTAGGAGTCAGGCTCTTCCCACAATTGATGCTGGCACACTACTCAATTCGCCAAAATGTCCTCATGTGACCCGAGAGGCTCACATGTACATGTACTTATTGGCACACATAATTTGGTTTTGTGCAATGCTTAATCAGAAGACGGTAAAGATTCTGGTATGGGACATCAGTTATTCGGAATGGAATAGAGTCATACTGGAACGGGTTCTCATCCAACCCTCAACCCTGGTACGGGACATCAGTTATTCGGAATGGAATAGAGTCATACTGGAACGGGTCTCTCATCAACCCTCACCTTAGCTTGGGCAACGTCGAGGTCCTTGCCAGTGGTGGTGATCAGCCTGGCAAAGCACTCCAGGGATTCCTCGTCAGAGGTAGATCGTAGGAGCCGGATCACACACTCGTGCATGATGGTGGCCGAAAGCATATGTAGCTTGAAGAGCTCGCCGATGAACCGAATGTTTCCGAGCGAGCGACGGCGGTTCTTGGTCTCAAAGGTGGCCAGCTCTACCTCTAGTTCTTTCTTTTTCTCTGGCTGTGGAGTGTGTGTGCATCAAAAATGGATGAATATACTGAATTTACCATTACAGAGAGGCCAGCGTACATCGATGGCTACTGTAACAGCTCCCAGGCTTGTAGCGTTTGTGTAGCTTATGTACAAGTGCCTGCAAACTGACATCACTGGGAGGGATGTGCGTGTGTGCAACACCGCCCGTCTCTCCGCTCTCCACTCGCGGTGATGGTAGCACGTGTTCAGAAAAACTCTATAGAGCCAGTATTTGTGCATACAACATAGCTGCCATATACTACTTTAGTGGGCAGGCTTCTTCATAGGGTATGTGGTGACTGCTTACTGTGCGAGGCAGCCTGCGCGAGAGTACTCCTAGTTACTCATATTCCAGTTGGCATGCTTTTTATAGTGGTTGCATGCTTCTACAGCCAACTGTGTACATAAGCAAATTAAAACCTTGGCTGTGTGCCATTGTACCAAAACCACCATTATGTGTATGTACTTTGACAGGCAATACTTGGGACTTCTATAATGTCATCCATACCCTCCCCCCTCCCTCCCTTTTCCCTCCAGTATTCTCACCGTGTCTGCTTCCTCGATCGCCTTGAGCATCTGCTCACGGTTCTCGTCGTCCTTCTTGTCCTTCTCGAACTCTTGCTGGCACTTGGTCAGCAGCACGCGTCGGAAGTTGGTGGACCGGGGCTTGCCGTCGGGAGCCGTCCAATCCACTTTCACCGGAGAGAGAACTTTGCAGAGGTTTGCGTACGCAATGCTGAAGCTAGGCTCCTCCAGGGCCTGGTGATGGTGTGATGGATGTGGTGGTGGGTTGGGAGTGTGTGTGTGGGTTTGTGTGAGTGTGTGTGTGTGTGTGTGTGAGTGTGTGTGCGTATGCATGTGTGTGTGTGTGTGTGTGTGTGAATGTGAGTGTGTGTACGTATGCATGTGTGTGTGTATGTGTGTGTGTGTGCAGAGAATACACAATTAGTAAGCGGCATAATATTATTTCAACTGTTTCTTAGAGACGAGCCAAATGTGAGCTACATCCTACACCACACGTACCTTGGTAAAGATCTTATCGATGACCCCTCTTAGCCTCTCCTCGGAGCTAATATCCAGCTGCAGCGCCTGCTCGGCTAGGGACTGGAACTTTTGTGGGGTTAACTTGTTCAGAATGCCCTGAGGGTGCAGGGGGGGGGGGGGGGGGGGGGGATAAGGACAGGAATAAAAAATAGTATATTGTACACGTATGAACATACACCGTAGGTATGAGGCCACTTATTCAGAGTTCTTTGTTACACACATACAATAGTAGCGCCATCAAGCTACCTGAAACTTGCGGTAGAGTTCTTGCGTTGCCTTTTCCTCCTCCGAGAGCTCAGCAGCATCCTCTGTCGTTCTCTGCCAAGGGGTGGCCGCCTTGTGCAGCTCTACCTTCTGTTGACGAGAGGGAAGGAGAGAGCAAAGGGAAACATTGCTACCAGACACCGTGGCTCCAACGTTTGACCTTTATTTGCCCAGGTGTAAGCAGAACATGGCACCCAATTACAGAGCAATTGCACCCAGAATCATCATCTCCGCTTGCAGGTAGCTATCTTACAACATACTGTATAGCGGGAAACTTTCGTGCCGACTTTAATTTGGCCACACACAATTATGTAAGTTAAGCGACATGAGAAAAAGTACTGGGCTCTCCAGGGTGACACACGCGCACACGCACACGCACACGCACCCGCACCCGCACGCACGCACGCACGCGCGCGCACACACACACACACACACACACACACAGTCAACAGCTGCCGTCGGCCTGTGCTGGGCCCCAGTAGCAATATGAAGAGCCCAAAGGCTTTGTAGTAGTGTCTGCAGCTTTTGCTAAAGTAATCAGACGACTATGCCAGCCACTCACCTAGTCTGTGGGTGCACACAAAACTCGTTATCGTCGAATTTGTAGTCCAAATAACAAACGTAGCGCTAACTCACTTAACTCCAAGACGTGGGCGTTACTACAAATATTACCCTGTTGCCTAGGAGATGATGTAATGGATTGCAAGTAAGTGGCCTATAATTACACCACTCCTCTCTCGGACCCAGCTCTTACCTCCACCCTCAGTGGCTGGTGCATGATCCTCTTCGGTTCAGAGCCCCTTCCTCTCTGTGAGCAGGACAAGACAAAATCAAAGTTAATGTCATTTTTTAAGCTAATCGCAATATTCCCTTTCCACATGCACCAACAACAAAAATATGCTAATTAACTGCTGGGCTGCAGTCTTCTTCGAGGCATACGTCAATCAGCCCAGCAGTTAAACATTCACATATGTGATAAGGATTCCCAGGGGTTCATTTAGGAAAATCCCCAAGGGGGGGGGGGGAGGCAAAAGCACGTCAAAAGACATTTTGGGTGTGTGTGCGCGTATAGTGAGCAGTATTCATATTTTGAAGGGTTGAAATCCCCAAGGGGGGGGGGGGGGGCACAAAGTTTCCAAGGTGGGGGGTGGGTGAATGCCCCCCCAAATGGATCACTGATTCTGCAGTTGAAATCTTAGAAACAGAACTCCAACTAGCATGGAATAAAGAACCTGCCGAGATCCTGTTTTTTCGTTCAACGGCTGCAGTGTCACTGAATTAGAAACCCTACGTGCAGCTGTATCATTATGAAACCAAAAGATGGCACTCCGGCCACACTCCCACTCACCCTTCCTCTTCCCCCTCCGCCTTGGCCAAAGGGTACAAAGACGTCTCTGCTGCTGCTGATATCCCTGGTAGCAGGAGGGAGGGAATGGAGCATTTCTTAAAGTGTATACAATAGGGACGTGCTTATCGGCAAAGCTATATGACTCGGCAGTGTTTCCCCCAAGTACAAAAAGAAAGGGGGGGGGCGGGGAGGTATACCTTTCCATGACATCAAAGTAAAATAAACATTCCCATGACCACATCAAAGGAAACCAAGTTAGGAAAGGGGGGCATCCTGGTACCCCCTTTGGGGGGGGGGGGAAACACTGCAGTCAAATGTTCCGATACCGATATCGTGGGAAATCAGCTGATAGCCAATTTTCCAATAGCAGGGTTTCATACAGGATTTGAAGTTGGGAGGGGGGGAAGGGGAAACAGTGACTTGCATAAGGAATTGCTAGGGGGGTCTGGGGGCATCTGCCCACAGAATGTTTTTAGATTTAGATTTTTACATTCCCTAAGATCGATTCTACAGCAAATTTTTTGATTATGCTCCTGAAAACAATATTTGCAGTTCTTTTAACACAAAACTAAATTAAATGACAGTCTTCTCTAAAACTTGGGAGTGGGGGGGGCTTAGGTTAGGGGGGAATCCCCCTTTTCCCTACCCTGTATGAAACCCTGGATAGCCAATCCGATTGTCGGTGCATTACTATCTCACGTGACTTACATTGGCGGCTGGTCTTTATAGGCAAAGGGCTTGAAGCACTCTGTGTTCTGAAGCTCCTCCGGAACGGTCTTGCAGACTTCCATGCCCTTGAACGCCAGGAGGAAGTTCCGGTCGTACATGGTACGACCGGACTGTGATGGTTGAGGAGGGGGAGGGATGTGGGGGTGTGGTTGGGGAGGGGGGGATTGGTGGTGGGGGACTGGAGAGAAGTGATGTCATTATTACATCATGGTATGTATTATTATACAGTGACAAATTAATAATGACGTATTACTTACTGCTATTAACTACGACTTCCTCTGTCTTTGTGTCCTGTTTTTCAGGTTTGACAGGTTCAGGGGGTTGTGAAACAGGTTTGGACACTTCTGTGGTAATAGAATGGCAACATAAAATATTATACAGGTGATTTTTGAAGCCCATAACCGTGAAAGTTTAAATAGCCATGACTTCCTGGGATAGGCATGTGATAGGCATGTGATAGGAAAATAACAGGAAGTAACTGCATGGGTTTAACTTCCAAATAAGGAAAGTTCTGTTTTAAACGTGGCTATAGTACTAATTGCATTCACAACCCTCACTTCTCCACAGTGTGACCTCAAAAGAGTGGAGGCTTTGATGACCTCAAGTATGTATTGGCAGGCGCAGATGAATGATGCTAAAAATACCAATAGGGGGAGATGCTATTTATAGCCAACACAGGCAGACTGCGAAATAGCCAACTACATTGCTACATTGCTGAGTCATTGTGTGTAGGGCAGTCAGGCAAACCTGGGCATCACTGAAAACAAACTAAAGGACAGCTTTGAAGGAAAACCATGAAAAGGTTATTACATGAGAGGAAGTGTGTCATCTGATACCTGGTCCCATTCTTCCTAAGGGAAAACACATCTGATGCTGCACTTCCACTCGGTGCAATAACCCACACATGCTGTTACTGCTCTTACAGAACTTTAGGTTTCAAGGTTCAATATCGAATGCAAACTTTGGACCCACAGAAACCACTTGGTATACAAATAAATGCACAATATTTATATATACACGTTATTAGAGCTTCGTCGTCAGTTATGATGTAAAACTGATGGAAGCATAAGCAGCAAACAAGCATGTTATGTTTTGATATAAGACAACTACATCAAAGCACGTTATCTTGTATTTGCTCCATTTATTGCCTATTTCCCCCCCCCCAAAGCACACATTATCTTATATTTCCTCCATTTAGTGCCTATCCCTCCCCCCTCAAAGCACACGTTATCTTGTATTTCTCCATTTAGTGCCTATCCCCCCCCCCCCCCCCCCATGGCCCAATGGATGAAGGTCTATACCATCACTTAGCATACATGTACCATGCGCGTGGGTTCCCTTCTCTGTGTAGTGCATACAAGTACATTGCACGTGTATAAGCCCTTACCTGGCTCGGGCTTCTTCTCGACCTTAGAAACCAGGTCACTCTCAACAGGAGCCACTGTTCTAACGGCAGGCTCTGTTTCCGGCACTGCCTGGGCAGGTTTGTCAACGGGTTCGGCTTCCGGTAAAGACTTGCTGATTCTTGGTTCTGTCTTTGGTTTGCCTTCAGCAAGATCTTTTTGTTCCGTGACCTCGGGTACGCTTGGTCCCTGGCCGGCCTCTTCCACGGCTGGTTCAGCTCGAGAAGACTCCTCCGGTTTGATTTCTTTCTTCTCTGACGTCTCTGTCTCTGGAGCTATTTCTTCGGGCTCGGGAGCTGCAGGTACTTCTAGCGATACTTCTGCTTTCACGGAGCCTTCTTCTCCGTTTAGAGAAGAAACCACCTCGCTCGGGGGTTCGGCAGAAGACTCGCCCGTGGGTGCTGCTTCCTGGCCCCCGTTCTCCTGTGGTGTAGCGGCAGACTCTGCTGTGAGGATTTCAACGTCCTTTTCCTCTGTTTGTGGACTATCTTCTGTCTCTTCCACTATTTCTTCTGCTTCTAGTCTCGATTCTTTTTCGGATATTACCGGCTCAACTGGCTTTTCTGGCTGGGACTGCTCGGCCCCTTCCGGTTTAACCGGTTCTTCTGGAACCTCCACAGCAGTTCTCTGTTCCTGCGACACAGTTTCTTTCTTCCCTTCTAAAATCTCCGTTGGAGGCTCTGGAGGGAGGACTGTGGCTGCAGTGGTTGGCACAGCTACGTCGTCAATCGTTTCACTAGCAATGGCAGTGGAGGCCGCAACGCTCTCCGGCTTGGAACTACTGCTCTCGGGTGCAACCTGGGGTGCTGCTGGTAGCGGCTCTGCTTGGGTAGAGGGCGGGGCAATAGTTTCTGATTCATTAGTGATTTTAGACTTCTCTGTTATTACAGTTTCAACTGCGGCAGTAGAAGCGGCGACCGTAGCGACGAACGCCACCTGAGGCCCTGGCACAATCGGTCGATCATCACCGACGCCCGCCTCAGCTTCAACTTTACTACCATTCTTTAGGCTATCGGGATGTCTGATTAGGGCATTGGGAGGAGGAGGAGGAGGGGCCGGGACTTGGAAAAGGGGTGGGGCTACGGGCTGCTGGTTGGCAGCATCTTCATGATTCTGAATTGTGCTGAAGACTTTTCTCTTAAAGTCTTCTGGTACGCCGCTCGTACCTGAGTTCGATGAAGTTTCATTACTAGGCACACCGACGGAGGCGGCTGGGACTACTACAGAGACGGGCGGGGCTACGGGAGCAGGATTCTCGGCCGTGAGTGATACTTCCACTCCCGTATCCGGGTTTACGATACGGATGGGATTTTTTTTCCGAGTTGCCAGGGGGCGAGCTGTCGTAGCACTACTGTTACCGGCACTAAAGGCCTGAGGCTGTGTAAGAGGCAATTGGGCTTGAGGCGGCTGGAGGTTTATAGGTTGACCAGCATTAGGTGGCATAAACTGTCCTTGAGGCAAAAAGAGCTGTGGGGTTCCAGTGGCAAAATTTGATGGGACCCCCGGCACTGGGGGGTACATTGAAGGTACATGTAGTCCACTTGGTATGTACCTCAATCCGGCCTGGGTTAGGACATGGGGATTGGGATTGGGAAGGAGGACGTGCTGTGAGGGTTGGTGGGTTGGAGGTTGCTGCTGTTGATGGGGTATGAGTACCTGTCTGCCTTGAGCCTGTGTGTGTGTGTGTGTGTGTGTGTGTGCGTGCGTGCATGTGTATGTGTATGTCCACATACAGTATGCAAATGTGCATGTGTGAGTGAGTGTGCATATATGGATGTAAGCAACGTTGACACATGTAATACCCTATAACAAAAACAGACATCCCATAAAACAAATCAACCACCTCCATTTATACATGTACCTACATGTACTCAGTTCAGTAACTGCCGTGGCTTTAAGCTCAAATGGACTACTAGTTTAACGCAGGACATTGTGGGGCGAGCCTGAGTGAGTGTCCAGACTATGCATAATATTGAATAGTAAATTGCAAGTCTAATATCAGAACCATGGCCAGGCGGCAGCACCTAGTCCACATGGCTTCCTCCTCTGCATTCTTTGATTGTGATGTGGATACTTGGTTTACTATCTCGCGAGCCAGCCAGTCGTTGGAATAAGAAACTATACATTTCAGCGATGCTGGAAAAAGTACGAGAAACAACTGGCCCTCAGGACGGTGAGATCTCAGTCTACATACAACACACATCCAGGGTCGGACCACACTGGTGCTGTCAGTTTAGAAGAGCATCAAAAATCCAGTGTAAAATTATTGATTCACAACTCTTACCATTGAAGTAGGTTGCTGGAGGCCCACTCGTGGAGGTATGGGCATGGTGATGAGACCCTGCTGGCCAGTGGTGTGGGCAATGTTCATACCCCCGGGCCCGGTGGTAATGTGATGGTTTCCACGGTACCCGCCGCCCCGCGGCCTGGAGGGAGGGAGGGAGGAAGGGAGGAACAAGGGAAGAAAGAAACGGAGGGAGAGAGGGAGAGAAAGGAAAGAAGGAAGAGAGATGGAGTGCAGGGTCATTGACTGTTAGCCACGTACATATAGCTATTCGGATAGCATTAAGGGAAGGGGGGGGGTCGCTTAGGTCTTGAGAGGTATAAATGCAGATTTAGAGCTCAAGGACTAGAGAGGAAAGCTATGGAGTGGAGACTTGGCACAAATGGCCTCATTGCTATTCGTTAGGGCATTGAGAGTTACGGCTCCAGTAGCCCTGGTTACTATCTAGGGTCCAGAACAGAGAACACACAACTTCAGCTTGCTAAAAAACATATGAAATTCACACAGAGCAAGCGACAGATTTTAGTGGGAATGTACCATATTACTACATGTACATGTAGCATTCGGATGTACATGTAATGCATGCATGCACAGGGTAGTAAAGTGATGAAGCTGGCCAAGCAGAGCAACAGTGATGGAGATGACATCAGCAGAAGAAATACAGCCATTCAGCCCACCATGCCAGCAACCCATAGCCCAGACAAGCAGAAGGGCTCTACCCTTTGAGACAAGGCGGCTCTCCTGTGAGTCTAGTGTGTGTAGCTAAGTGACTTGCACTAGCAAAGCATTGTTACCAACAATGGTGAGCAGCCATCCCATAGAGAAAGCAGGTTGAGCATTATTCTCACGCGAACGTGGAGGCATGATGGCATCCAAACTCCTGTCAGCAGGCTGAACAGTGTCTAAGCGCTCGTGAGTGGGTAGAACGATATGTAAGACTCTCGCAGGTAGGCAGAACAGTATCGTAAGCTCTCGTCAGTATTGAGAATGCAAGAGCTTGGATACAGTAATGCTGTTGCCCAGTTCTGACATGCAACCGTCACAGTACCCAGAGTACATGCACTTGCACTCTGCAGTTGTTGTGGTGACGCTGTCACAGGAGTGGTCAACTGTGACACTGTTACTGTACACAACTACGACAACAAAATGGGCTAGCCAATCAGACCACGATGTTTGTGAAACTAAGTCATAAACTCCAGCGGACCCCAACATCAGTACAAGTAATACACAATGCTTACTACTGATACACAATGCTTACTACTGATACACACTTGTACTGCTTCAGTAATGCCTCTCCCACTTAACAGAGACAGGTAATTAATACTGGGGGGAGCATGGTAAGACGGGAGTCACTTTCAAAATCTACATGTAGTTAAATTTCTCGAGTCCATAGATCAGGCAGGCAGGCAGACAGGCAGACAGACTCAAGCAGCAGATGAGTGACAATATCTTAGGAGAAATGTTAGTTTGGAATTTACATCATACGCTAATTTTCACTACGATCACTTTCATGATGATTCCCAGACATAGCGCCCACTCTGACCTTACAACGAATTTTGGGAAATGAAAGTACATGTATAAGTACACAAGTACACAACACACTCTACAGCTTCTGCACACAAACCAGCAGCCAAGCAAAGATCAGTGCACATACACACTCTACAGCTTCTGCACACAAACCAGTAGCCAAGCAAAGATCAGTGCAGGCAACACTGCAGCTGTCTGGTAAACTGCCGAGTTGATACTTTCACTGAGAGTTCAGTACTTATGAGACAGACAGTTAATTTACTCTATAGGTATTTAGCCTGGCCTAACCTACTAATTTCGATATTTCTGCCCGCCTGGTTTTTTAGATATACAATATCATTACTCCTCTTCATATTATACATGGACATGCAATCAAAACACTGCAATATAATTATGTCATCATCACCTAGGGCAATGCCCCTGTAATTAAAAACCAATCATTATGGAACCCCCCTTGGTCTTACAGAGTGAAAAAGGTACTTTCAAATTTAATCACTTTCCAAATGACCACATCAAACAACCTTGGGAGAGTTCTAAACTAATTTTAGGAGCCCTAACCTCAGTGACCCCATTACCTTTGATAACGAACCCTGAAATTGCACTCACATTTGCATAGGATCCGCCCGCCCCCGCCCCCTGATGTACCTCGGGGGTACGTTGTTGCTGTAGGGGGGCACTCCACCACTTTGCATGCTCATGCTGAAAGGCGGAGAAGATGTCAGTACGGGCTTTCTGCCCCGAGCTTGGGAGATGAGTCGTGGGAGGTTTCAGCTGATGTCGAGCTGCACTGGGGAGCCAGGGTGGAGGAAGAAGCTGTGTGTGTGTATGTGTGTGTGTGTGTGTGTGTGTGTATGTATGAGTGTGTGTGTGTATGTGTGTGTGTGTGTGTATGTATGAGTGTGTGTGTGTGTGTGTATCATATGAGTGCATGTATCTGTATGTGTTTGAGTAAGCGTATGAGTGTATGTGCCAGACCCTCCACTCAGCCCTTCAAAAAGTAAGGAGTGAAAAATGATGGGTTCACCTGGAATGGGTGGAGGGCTTGGGCATGAGAGCATGCGTATTTTCGTTGTTTTTGTTTTTTTGCAAAGACTGTAGGAGCATGGAATACTGGGCTAGGACTGTTTTCAACTGATGCTATAAACGCTCTAAATTAAGCGTCAGTCAACAACTGTAACTATTTTTTCTGGCACTATAATTAGAACAAAATGAATGATACAGTGCACAGGTGTTTATAAATGCTAACATAACCCAGAGGATGCTGACCAAGGTCGACCTTAGCATTCAAGGTCACTTAATGATTGGCTAGTCATGTGACAACCACAGAGTGAAAAGCCTCCCAAATAGCTAATACTGTACAAGCAAGTTTTATCAGTAAACTGCTAGTTACAAGCCTACGCACTGGTAAATCAACACTCTAGACTTTAATGAGGCCTTAACGAGTACTTGGCCATCCTTCTCTGAACGCAACCATGCCACTATATACTACACATGTACAAGTCCTGGCAGGTCAAACATTCAGAAAAGAAGCCACAACATCAGGGTGTGTGTGTGTGTACACCTCTGCATACCAAAAGGGTATCGAGTACATTATTATAATTACCTATGAGGCTATGGGACACGTACTTTAAAACAAGGGCTATGGGACATGTACTTTAAAACAAGGGCGGGTTTACATGCAGGTAACTCCACAAGGAATAGTAGGCCATTAAAGAGGGGTGGGCTAATATGACACACCACATTGAATATCAGATCTCAGGTACTGAATGCCAGTGTTTTTAGCTTATTGATTATTCATTGCTGAATATAGGATGTGGTTAGAGGGAACCACAAACATAAGAACAAGACTTGTACTTCCGAAACATCTACAAGGTTTCTCGAAATAAATACATTGGTTAAAATGTTTCTTGTCTTCCTATATTTCATTCACTATGTTGTGCTACAAATTAGCGTATTGGCTATGATTACAGATTGATTACAGGTGCCACCCTCTTGTCACAGGTGGCCAACGCTGTGGGGCAGAACTAGCTGGATGTTGCGCAATACCACACCAATGTGATGGCTTGGAATATTGTACCTGTCCAAAATTATGTTTCTCTCACAAGGTGGCCACCCACACCGATCAATATAATATACCAACAACGGCAGCTCCTGACCAAATACAATAATTTTCATAGGCACATGGGTGATTTATACCGCCACATGTACCTATAAGTTGACACACCCAGTACATTATCTTTATCATACTTGTAGTTACTGGCTGTTCTGTAGTTATGTGTAACGTTCTAGGCCGCAAACGTACCAAAAATGGTCTACAGTGTAAGAGTAGGTAGCCGCTAGAGTAAAATGGTACTGCAACTCGGAATCAATCGTCGGCCACAAGTTCAACGCGAGAATAAACCCACGTTCTTCCTCCACTTCTCTTATGCTCCCAGATGTTTGAATACACTACTGTCTTCTTTCTTTATGATTCCAGATAGCTGTGATTCCGAGGGGCCTATCTACTACAAAGTGTCTTATACTTTGGCCAAAGACTTAGCCTACTTTTACGACACAATATCTACTCTACGCTGCAATAAACTAAAAATACGATCTATCTACTTATCTAAAACTAACAAGCTATAGCTACCGGTTACTGGTAGAGTTGGATGAATGGGGATCGAAAGGCAGGTATCTACCACAGTTCAGTGGCAAATTTGTCGACACTGAATAGAGCGGTGTGCTCCAATTCTGCGAAGCAGTTCCGGCACGGAGAAACAAATTGGAATAGTCATGTGATAAAATATGCGCGCGGCGTACTAGTACTACGTAAGTACCAGACGACATTAAACCAACATTGCCATTGGACAACAACCGGTAGGATTAGGAGGTGTTTAGGAAGAAGTAATCGAAGGCGCAGGCTGTACAGCGATTCTAAGGCACACATCATAAGTGAGTTGATGAAAAGGTAGCCAATCTACACATTTCTTTTCCAGTTTAATAACGTGTAAAGTCTGAGCCATTTTTTATTTCTCTCGATCTTGGCCTGGCAGTCATGTCCAATCCGTTCTGGTTGTGGGACTTTGCTCTGGAGGAAAACGGCAGCAATATCTCAAACTACTCAAACTCGACCTGTCCCCTGGAAGACACGCACCACTGGCATTCGACGTGGGTGAACCACCTCTTTGGACAGTGTATCACCAGCATCCGGGAATGGTTCGCCTTCTGCATCGGTCTCACCTCCATTCTCTGCTGGCTGTGTGCACAAGCACCGTAAGTGGACACCTTGCCTTTCTTAGGCTAGCCTCAAGGGTATTAGTTCCAGGGACTAATCTACCAGTGAGGCCCATAATGTTATTTATCCTGATGTTTTTCACAGCCTGTATATAATACCTGATGGGTTTGTGCACACTCTGTCCACTACCAAATCTTCCATGGACTAGGGTATGGATTTCCATGGAGACAAAGGGCTGCTGGCTCCTATGGTCAATCCTACAGAGGCTTTTCATAACGTTCATCAACACTTCCAATTTGCCCATTAACACCTCAAACTATCCACTGAAGCCTGTCAGCTGCTACATTTCAGCTGCAGTGCACTTCCCAGTGAAACACACCCTATTCCACCCCCCCCCCCACCCCACCCCCTTTCTAAACCCGGGGATCACTTACAGGTATACGTTCAAGGATCTAACTATAATAATACTTCTCTTGATGATGGCATTTATACATCTGTAGTAGTATTTTGGTGGGGTCAGAATATCAAAAAACTTGAGCTAATCACCAAAAGAAATGCAATCTCATTCACAACTACTGCTTCTCTTTGATCTTGACATTGGCTGCAGTGAATTAGCTCAGGTCTTGGTAGTCTAGGAGACCCTAAACCACAATGCAGTCATTCTTGGGAGGTCAGTTATGACCTCAACTTGTCATAAAGTCAGTCTACCATCATTTGTTGTTCCTTCCAGTTCACTAATGCAAGTCTCAAAGTTACTAGGCAACCAAACCGAGCGACATCATTCCCCCCCAGAATTTTAAAGTTTATTTTGACACTCAGTAGTTTATTAGTAGTTAATTTTTAACATTTTTGGAGCCACAGAAGCGATCTTAGAGCATGTAAATTATATATTCCAGGTGGTGTATACACCACGTCTCCCTAGGGGGTGTGTGGCTCTGTGCACATAATTTTTCTCAGCCCCCCCCCCCAAAAAAATCCTGCCTGATGTGTGTATTCAGCTAGTAGCCCAGTATGCCTACCACGCCATGAAATCCCCCAACTTTGACTGCTTCATTACTTCGTAATTTTGCAGCTGCAGTCTGTAATCTTTCCGATCTGCCCTCCAGGCAAATGTACACCAACTGTAAGTATAAGAAGGCGGACAAAGCCCTGTCATTCTGGTTCCTCCTGCAATGGTTCATCGGCGACGCTACCAATTTGATTGGATCGCTACTCACCCACCAGCTTGCAAATCAGGTAAGAGGCTTGTAGTACTATTTGTGGGTCTCCCCTCGCAGCTTTTTTTTTGCAGCTGTGGAAAAAAAAATTCCTAAGCTGTGAGAAAATGTATTTTTTCCACAACTGCGAAAAAAAGTACGAGGTTAGTCGGAACCCAGACATCAAAAAAACTACGTAAACTGGTATCTAGGTTCCCCTGTTTCTCTAGTGACCACATGACCCCCTAAAGCAGTTGCCGGATGTTATTCTTCCGTCTCTGCTGTTGACACTCCCCAGATTATCACAGCTGTGTACTTTGTGATCATCGACACTTTGATGATGGGTCAGTTCCTCTACTACGTAATCAGAAACCAAGGAGTCAGAGGTACTGTACACTGTCTGTGTGTATTTCTTGCTGTTCTGTTGACTATAGACTGTAGGGAGTTACCTGCACTGTCAGCCGTAATTTAGATAAACCTTATATAGCCTCATACCTGGGGACGAAGCTAGATAATGGTCCATGCAGTGTTTGTATTATTCAAGGAGCAATTAGAGGGTACTACTACAGTCTCTTGTTTAAGGAAGTGAAACTCGGTGGCGGATAAAGAATTACTCTTTTCAATTCCCTTCCCTCCTCCCTTCACCCTCCTCCCTTACTCGCTTTCTCTCACCTCCCTTACCCTCCCTCCTCCCACTCCCTCTCTCTCTCCCTCCCTCACTCGCTTTTCTCCCCTTCCCCTTTCTCTCACCTCCCTCACCCTTTCTCTGTCTCCATATCCTCCTTCCCTCTCCCTCTGTCCCTCCCTCCCTCCTCCCATTCCCACCCCCCTCCCTCTTTCCCTCCCTCACCCCTCACCCCTCACCTCTTCCTCCTTCCCCCCCTCTCTCTCCCCCTTCCTCCTCCTCCTTCCCGCTCCCTCCTCTCCGCTTCCTTTCCTCCCTTCCCCTCCCTCTTTCCCTCCTCATCCCCTCCAGGGTTGGCAAGTTGCTTCAAATGTAAACGGGAAGCTACAGTAATGATTTTGCTCCCCGGGATCATGTGCACATTGCTATTAGCAACAGGCCCCTCCCATTGGTGGCCCGGCTCCTCCCATGGGGCCGAGCAGCACCGCATGGGTCGAACACTGCTCAGTCACGATGAGACCAAAGTTGTTGATGTAAGTGCCTTGCAAAAGAAGTTAATTTGTACACATGGGATTAATATCTCCGTATCATGAAAGTGTGGACATAAGGCAGCAGGCTTCAACCCTAGCCTCATACCCAGGATCAGAAAAAAGAACACCTGGTACACACTGTTGGCGCATGCGGCCTGGAAACGAGGCTATGCTTTACCGTTATGATGTAATGGGGGGTAAAAGTGAGCACTAAATGGAGAAAAGACAGTTTACTGATTTGTCATGACAGTAGTAACAAAGGACTTTCAAGTTACATAACTGTGCAATCTATGACTGACTTTCTTTGTTTGCTGCCGTCCCAGGGCACCAAGGATCTGATTGGGTATCTCATCGGCTGTTTCTCTGCCGTATTCTACGTGTGCTCAAGACTACCTCAGATTGTCAAGAACGTAAGATCACGGCTCTTCAAATTTGCCTGTCTGTCTGTCTGTCTGTCTGTTTTTAATTAGCAACACAAAGTAGAACTTGGTCCCTTGAGCCTGCAAACTTCCAGTACGCTTTTCCTGTGCTTGTGGCATGCGAAATTTAGGCACATAGACAAATAGACAAATAAGATTATGTGTTAGGCACATAGACAAATAAGATTATGTGTTGGGGTGTTTTACATCAATGTGACATCAATTCATTATAATTATACAAAATTTCAATAATATCGAAATACCGGGATGATCCTGATAACAACAGGGTAAAATACATTACTGCCCATCTCGCACTACTCCTATGAATATTAATGAGCAAAAACATTATCCCATAACCTTAATTAACCAACACTACCTAACAATACTGTGTATGATATACTGGTTTTATATCCCTCTTGTCAGTTTGTCCGCCGTTCCGTGGACGGAGTCTCCCTCCTGATGTTCATTCTGGCAGTGATGGGGAACGTGACGTACGCCATGGGGGTGCTGCTCTACTCTGTCGAGCCGATCTTTCTTCTCAGGAAGCTGCCCTGGTTGGTGGGAAGCATCGGAACGCTGCTGTTTGACTTCACCGTATCCTCTCACGCTTATAGTCTCTGGGAATACTCTGGGTCTGGCCTCATTCCCAGGCTCCACTCCCCAGCTTTTCTCGCACTTTTCTACACGGTGCGAGAAAAGCTGGGGAGTGGAGCCTGGGAGCGAGGCTACTCTGGGTCTTCCTCCCATGGCTCATTTACTGTATGTGTAGGTACTGGATTTTGCGAGTCAGTTGACGGATCGCAAAGTTACAGAGTTGATTGTCGACTGTGCGACCACAGTAACGTAATTTGTGGTCACATGACAACATTCGGAACCCGCGCTCAGGACACTTGTAACAGCGTAAACAGTGCCTGTGACTAGCTACAACCTAGCCGCTACCTATCAGTGCAGTTCATCCAGGATAAACTTTTATGGGAGGACACCCCATGAGCAGGCATGTACATGAGTGTTGTTATCACACCGACATCTCGGGGAGGGGCCGAAAAAAATTGTATAATTTTGAGTGCTCTGAGAGGTTATCTGGTGGCTTTTAAATTAGTTTGATCTGGTGGAAAGCTTATCTCCACTGGATGAAACTACATTTTTCCAGTACTTGTTCTGCCAAATATTTCTTGGTATTCACTGAAATTTGCTCGGAATGTGGAGTAGACACTGACACTGTAACTTGAGTGGAGTGAGGTAATAATCTTCATTCTTTAGTAGCTAGCTACTCAGCACTTCCTGGAACTGGGTTGCTGTTGTTTGTCAGTAGCTAATCTTCCCAGTAGAGATATTCAAAATGGCAGTGATAGTAATTTCCTTCATGGAATCTGTGATGAGTAGCTGGTCATCACAGATTCTTTGTAGGAACTGCCATATTGAATACCTCTTCTGGGAAGATAAGCCAGGTGATTACAAAGCTTTAAACTTCCTAAACGCAATAAGGTTGGCTGTTCCACAAACATACATCCATGGCCAACTCAACCAAGACCCTGGTTTGAGGGGTGCATAAAGCTGCTTGGCACTATTAATTTATGGTACAGTTAGTAGAAGGGTTGACGCTGTCTTTGGTGCCAGTGATATCAGTAGAGAAGTGGTGCTTTGGACTCAATCGGAAGAGCATTAATTGTGTCCTAGGGGGTACAATAATTCCGTCCTGGAGGGGGGGGGGGGGGGGGTAAATACCTACGTCTATGGGGATTTCAGGGCACTAATTTGCTGTCCAAATGGGGGATTAAAATCTACTCTTCCAATGGGGGTGTACGCCTATTTAACGGACTAGCCCATTGGTAACAATTGGGGTCCTTGACAACCGATCAGATATTCTGCCAGTTTGTGGCTTTCCAGTACTGTGGCTGTAACTGTAAAGAATACGGAACTGACCGAGAGAAAGAGCCGTTACTGAACACCACGGAAGGCTACGCCAACGGGCTTCCCTGCCTTAACACAAAAGGCAGCGTACAGCGGACCCAACGAGTTAGAAGCCGTGATGCTAGCGTGTCACCCGAACCCGAGGTGATTACAAGCTATTACGAGCTACCCAAGAATAGATAGAGTGTTCTATTTCCATTCTGATACTTTTTGTATGATGTGTCATTTCTGTATGGATAATTAAAGGATTCTCTCAGTTGGCTAGTGGAATTTATTCCAAAGTTCTTCACATCCAACCCAAAACTCTTATCAAAATCTTTGTCAAAAGTCGATGTTTCAGCTACTATGCTGTAGCTAGCCTTCTAACTGTCACAATACAACAGTGGGGAAATGCAAAGTGAAGCTGACGCTGTAAGGCACTACGGCGTTAGTCGGCTGGGAACGAGACAGCCAAAACACTGGTATTAACGGTGGGTGTTATGGGTCCAGGACGAAGAATGTGGCATGTGGGTTGCAAGGGGCGTGTCCAATTACATAATGTCACTTCCGGATCCCATATCCGGATGCGAGGGCAAGTTAAGTGACAGTTGCAGCTATGTATTTACGCATCTGCAAACTCGCGCGTTTGCTCTCGAGGGCCCAAAAGACGTCACAACATTACCCGGTAACTTAACCGCGGATGCGGTAATAGATCAAAGGAAGCAGTTATTTCATTAGCGGTACATAAAAGCATCGAGCAATAAACAATAGTGCTAGCTACTGTAGCTACTGTGGCTAGTTGTCGAAGCTGTATACGACATCCATGCAAAAGAGAGAAGACAATCATGGAACGGCCGTGGCAACATTCTGGTGCAGGATTCTCATGCTCACCGCGGCTGCTTTCGCCCTGGAAGTAGCCTACGCCGTGATCTCTTGCTATGCCATCCCAGTTCTCTTGGAGACGGGTCTCCAGCAGAAGTATGCTGGGATGATTTGGGCCATTCCTCCCGTTTTGGGGGTTCTCTGCCACGGCTATCTCGGCTCCGCCAGCGACAGATGTAGCTGCTCATGGGGAAGACGGCGCCCTTTTATCCTGGGCTTGGCCCTCATCGGGGGCATCAGTGTAGCAATGTTCGCCTATGGAAAGCCTCTGGCAGAAATGTGGTTTGGTGGTCATAGTAATTTTTTCCCCTACATTGTACCAGTCTCATTTGTGATTATGGATTTTTCTCTTGACGTGCTTCAGTCTCCAGTTCGTATGTACCTTCTGGACTCCGTCCCTCTGGAATTGAGTGATAAAGCCAACTACATCTACTCATCTGTGCTGGCTCTAGGAGCGGTGTTTGGAGCCCTGGTAGGAGCTATCGACTGGGAAGATTTTAATATCCCTGGATATTCCAATTCCGCCATCTCTACATCCACAAATGTCACACATCAGATGCGGCTTGTATTTGGGATGACTCTCTGTGTGTTTGTTGTCTGTGTGTTGATAACACTGTGCAGCGTGAAGGAGCAGAGAATAGAATTGCAGTCGGATGGTCATGACAGTGTTTCGAGTGATGATGATAGCACTACGTTGAACAGCTTGTCACTTCCTGAGCCCAAAAATGCTCAGATTTGGATCAGTGTAGAGCACATTAACGGAATAGTACAATTAGATGACAGCTTGCGAACTGGGCAAAAAAAGTTGCCAAACATTACAGACTTCACAGTAAATGCAGACTGCATCCCCAATAGAAATGTAGACTGCATCTTCAAAGAGAAATTTTGCATCTGCCGTTGTGTGAGAGACATATTTGAAAGCATTCACGGTACATGGGAATTTATCAGGCATGCATCAAAACCCACACTACTCCTTCTGTTAATGACCTTCCTTGACTGGTTTGTCTTGCTCACTTTGAGCATCTTCTTCTCCGACTACGTTGGAGAGGTAGTGTATGGGGGATCACCCGCCTCCGACAAGCCAGAACTCACCTTACTCTATGCGAAAGGAGTGCGGATGTCTTGTTGCTGTGTGGTGATCGGAAGCGTCAGCATGTTTGTCTACTCACTGCTATTGGAGCGGATGTCGAAATACTGCAACCACAACCACCTGCTATTGGGTAGTCACCTGATATTTTTAATGTTGCTGGGAGTCTTAATGTTCAGCCAGTCCATTCCAACGCTGTTCCTCATCTCTATCACTGAAGGGGTGCTTTTTGGAAATCTGTGCTCCATCCCCTATGCCCTCATTCCATACTACAAGGTTGGTTGGTTGTCCATTGATAGCAATTGAAGCATGTGGTTTACATGCACTATAGTTTTGAATATAATCTCATAGCTATTGTAGAGCTAATGGTAAACTCCTATTTGAAACAATGAAATTATTTTGATATTTCACTCTTCTTGACTGTTGCTATGTGAAATTTCACTGTTGCTATGTGAAATTTCACTGTTGTTGGGAGCTATAAGATTAACATGTGATAGCATGGTTTGGAGTGAAATTTGGGATAAATCATACGAGTAATGTACCAAGGATGGGGTTAAATTACACGAGGCGAAGCCGAGTGCAATGTACCATCCTAGGTACATTACGAGTATTACATACACATATTAATCATTGAAATTAGAAGAACACGAGCATGCACTGTACTCCTACGCCTCTCAGACCTGTCTATGTATTCAGATCTACAACTAGAGCATATATCAGTGTATATATGGTTACGCCTCAATAAATGTTACAGTAGTATTATATTGATAGTAATATCAAAGAAATCTCTTATCTATAGTGTTAGCTGTTCCTCATAAATTCTAGCAGATTGCATAATTTCTTGATTGATGATTGAAGCCTATATACTCTAAGTGTAATCATATAGACTCATGATAATGGCACATTTGCAAAGGTAGTCCTTTAAGAGGTTAAGAGTGACAGTAGCTACTGCATGCTATTGTACTTTGAAAACTGCAAAATTATTTTTCCTGCTAGACAAGCTCCTCACAGTTTATATACTTATCACTACAATAACATCGGTGCCGTGTGAAGTAGCATTTAAGGGCATTGCCACTATATTTGGGGAGCTTTTAAGAAGATATTTGATTGGTCCCTAAATGTTGATGGGTATCCATGACATGTAACACATCAATAAAAGATGTAGTAAACACCGAAGTTTCTGATCCTACCCAAACCTCTGCTTCCTCCATCAATGACTAGCCTGGTCTCTCAAGTCCAATTATTTGACTCAAGCTGGCAGAGTAATGGCTGCCTTCACAGAGCACGCAGCTTCTACAGTTCCTTGTACGTGTACATGTGGTATACATAAGCATACGTCACCAAAGACTGACTTTCTCTGTACATGCATGGATATCAACAGTTGTAGGACATAATACCATGGCTTTTTGAACAAGTGTACTGTGAGCAAGTCCTGGGCTTCTCAGTTGGCTCTTGCATAAGAAAGAAAGGCCCTCTGAATACCAACTTTAATTCGGAAAGAAACGTTGCTGACGTTTCGACTAGATGCTCTAGGTGAAAGAGGAAATTCACCCTGAAGAAGACTAGAGCATCTAGTCGAAACGTCGGCAAAGTTTCTTTTCAAATTAAAGCTAGTCCTGGATGAGCATGAAAAGCTGTACCAGTATTAAGTAACTGCTGTAGCTTCAAAAGATCAAACTGTCTGCGCCATGCAGTAATTATCACATGTATTGGGATTTTTTTTGAATGTGAGTATAATCGAACGAAGATTATTTCATGCTTACAACTTCTAAAACTGTGTCACCTGAAAACAATTCAAGGAACGTAGACTGTATAAATTGTCATTATTTTCTATTCTCTTTACTATTATGCCATTCCAGGATGCTGGCTTCTTACTGAGCAAGCCATGGCCCTATGAAAGTGACACCAAAGGAAAAGCCGTCTCTCTTCTCGCCATGATGTCAATGTTTGCTCAGTTCATTACGGCGTTGTTTATGGGAGCTTTGATTCAGTACTTTGATACCCCAAATATGGTGTTTGTTGTCTGCTTGATTGGCACTTCACTGGCAACTCTGAGCTCGTGGTTTGTGGTAACAAAACCCATGAACTCTAAAATCAAGCAGTCTGCTTAGATTTATGTCTTTCGAATTTCATTTTATATAATGCAATCATCAGAGTATTGAATCATTCATCTCATCCTATATGTAGATTTACATAATAATGGTGATTAACAGGTGGAATATTAAAGCTACTCAATTGAACACACCAAAAAAAAAAATCACAGCATTAAACTAATTGGGAATAGTTATAACAACAGGTCTTAATTTGACTTCGACCATTCAACTTCACATGAAAGTGCCTTAATAGAAGACTGACCTACATTCTTTAAATTAATTTGTGGGAAGCTAGTGTTGGGACTGTATTAGGTTTCCTCAATCAGTGAATTCATGTCATGTGGATGGTCATCACTCACTGGCTATATAGTGAATTACTATGACTGGTATGCTTTTATGTTAACTTGAGCCATATCACATAACTTAATTCTGCATATTCTGTAATGCAGGCAGTGGAAGCTACACTCCCACAGCTGTTCTGGGAAGTCGGTGGTCATGACCACCTAATAGACCATTTTCCGCATGATATGTCATCACAATGACATCACTGCTCACAATTTGATTGGCCAGATTTTTCCTGCATCTAATCCATGCTGAGCTTGAACCATATAGCCTTTTGTTCTGTTTTTCGTTTCCCATTCTATTTATCACCCATGTTTCATTTAACCAGGATGTCATTTTCCATTATTAAGCGAGAGTCTTTCTGTACTATCACCAGTTCCAAGACCTGTAATACGTGATTAGCTTTATTGTGTACCTTCTGTCTGAAATGGGTCTCCGTAAAAGCTGGACTCTGGACTAGTGTATATCATAGGCATTCAAGAAGTGTTACAATATTGCCTTTAGAACAAGATGCATGCCCATGCAGCTTTCCACATGCTCCACTAGCTAAACTTCCTTAGGTGATAATAGCTACACTTAGATACAAAATATTATATTTAGGCAAGAACCCCCACATAGCTAGTTATGTCACTACTTTCTATAAGCAGATACTGGATGGCGGCTCATTATATGTTGGGGCTGGCAGTGCCAACATTTCATAAACACTTATCAATCAATTAAACAACTTGTAGGGGACCAGCGTTACATGGTAGTTTGCAGGGCCGTCGGAAGCTCTCTAGGGGTGGAGCGGCCATCGGTCGCGATGCCAGAGTGTACCGTGCGCCTGGAATGCAGGCGCACTTCCAATTGGCTTAATAATTACATTTCTAACGTGCGTTAATTGGAAAAGTCGCGTTTGAATCGCGTTTTAAAAAGCTGCTTAGAGCGCCATTGTGCTCCAGCGTGTCAGCCTTTCCTCCTCTATCAAGGTACAGCCTGGTAAGTGATAGAGAAATCTACTAAGCTAGCATTAGCAGGGAGGCAATTATGAGTTAATAACATTCCGGAGTGTACATTTCCACCGAAGCCTATCGCCCAGACCCTCTTACAATTTTCGACGGGTCTGGGTACCCGAGACTAGTAGGGGACCAGCGTTACATGGTAGTTTGCAGGGCCGTCGGAAGCTCTCTAGGGGTGGAGCGGCCATCGGTCGCGATGCCAGAGGCCGCGCAGCGCGAAGCGCGGAAAAATTTGTCGATTATTCAGCTCAGCTGCCAAGAAATTGCTCTCGTAGCGTCTCGCTACATTGAAGGTTGTGCACTGACATCATGTAGCTCTACACTCTCTCTCTCAATACAGGCAGAGATCAAGCACACAGCCATCTTTCTCGAGTTCGAGAGCTACTCAGACCATAGATAATATAAACCTACGGTTTATATTATCTATGCTCAGACAGAAATACGCGAGTTCAAAGTTCAATGGCCACACGGAAAAAAAAAATTGGCACGAAAAGTGGGGCGGCCTGGCCGCCCCGCTTCCGACAGCCCTGGTTTGGGACCTGGATCACCAGAGGGTTAGTGCATGTACACAGCCTTTCTTAGACAGACATCCATATATGGTCTTGCGATCGCTCGTAGTATTATTGTGTGTATTGTATGTACATTATACCATATACGTGGTCGTACAGTCCAGACAATGGAAAAAGTACTCTAAGAAAGCTCTTGCAGTGCTCTCGATATACACTGCTTCCATTTCTGGTAACGAATTACTGACTTAGTTGATTGAGGGTAGAGGGGCGATCGAGGAATTATTGCACAAATAACCGCACTGGTAGTGAACGACATCAGGCCATGCAGAAGAAAGAAGCCGCGACCGTGGGAGGAATCTTTTGGTGCAAGATTCTCATGCTCGCAGCGACTGGTTTTGCCTTGGAATTGGCATTGACTGCTATTGACATCTATGCCATTCCAGTACTTTTGGAGACGGGCCTCCAAGAGAAGTATGCCAGTTTAATTTGGGCAATCCCTCCCGTTCTAGACTTGTTTGTCGAGAGCTATCTCGGCTCCGCCAGCGACAGGTGCAAATGCTCATGGGGCAGGCGGCGCCCTTTTATCCTGGGCTGTGCACTTATCGCGGGCACAAGTGTAGCAGTGCTGGCCTTTGGAACTTCCCTTGCAGAAAAGTTGTTTCATGGACACGGTAAATTTCTCTTCTGGATGCTCCCACTCGCATTTGTGATCGCTGATTTCTCTCTCGACGCGCTGGAGTCTCCAGTTCGCATGTACCTTCTGGACTCCGTCCCTCTGGAAGTGAGTGATAAGGCCAACTACATCTACGCAGCTGTGCTGGCTCTGGGATCATTGTTTGGGTCTGTAATAGGAGTTGTTGACTGGGAAAACGCGAATATTCCTGGCAATACCAATACTACCTCCGAAAATGTCATCGATCAGACTCATGTTGTCTTTGAGGTCTCTTTTTACGTGTTTGTAGTCTGTGTGTTGTTAACACTGTGCAGTGTGAAGGAAAAGAGAACGAATCATAGAACAGAATTGGAGTCGGATGATTCTGATAGTAGCACTAGTACTGATTCAGAGTCTAGCAGTGTGTCCACTTTTGATGGCCAATCACCGACCCCTGAGGCCAGGAATGGTGAGGTGCACAGCATGGCGGCAGACCACATGAATGGAGAAGTGCAACCAGAGCATTCAAAGGATAACAAATTAGAAAGGGCAGAGTCCAAAGAGCAACCTTACGGTATAATCTCCAAAAAAGAGGCAAAGTGCTTTTCCACAGCAAAGTATAGCATCTGCCATTGTCTTAGAGAAGTATTTAAAAGCATTCGGGATACGTGGGAATTTACGAGGCATATATCGAAGCCTACTCTACTGCTCATGTTAATGGAATTCCTTGACTGGTTTTTCTTGCTCAGTGCAGCCTTCTTCTTTTCTGACTATGTTGGAAAAGTAATCTATGGGGGATCACCTACCTCTAGTGGCGAAGAGCTCGCCTTGTACGCAAAGGGAGTACGAATGTCTTGTTGGTGTGCAGTAATCGAAGACTCGGTTAATTTCATCTACACACTTTCATTGAATTGGCTATCCAAGTATGTCAGTCAAAAGTGTCTACTGTTGACTGGCCACCTGATGGTTTTAATTACATTGGCAATTGCGTTATTCAGTGAATCACTTTTGATCCTGTTTCTGGTGTCGATCGGTGAGGGTATGCTATATGGAAATATGGACTCCATCCACTACTCCCTCATCCCTTATTACAAGGTTAGCTGCATGATGCAGTTTATGTAGCCTCATAGCTACCTATAGCCATCCCAGCTTTTTTCGCTTCCAGTAAGCAAAAAAAAAAAGCTAGGACGGCTGGGTACGAGGCTAGAGTTTATATGCTTTATTCATATTTGGAATGCAGTTCAAACTTTATAATATATAGTCATAGAAAACTGGCCAACTTTCTCATGTATATAGCTACAGATAGTCGACCAAAACATCTTGAGTGTGCAGCTTAGTAGTGCATATATTATGCATGGATTGCATGTATATACCCTACTGAACCTCATAGCCAAATTAATCACGTGTGCTGACAATAAGTTATAGCCCCTCATTCCCAGCCACACAGCCACTACCACCACATGTATGCACTTATGAGTGGATATTGGACAGTAATTACCCGATTCAGATTCATATTTGAACATCTGCAAGGGATTCCATTGCACCCATCAAAGTTCTGTTGTAGCTACATACTGGACTTTGAAGTGCAATTATTGTTTTGGCTCCTTCACCAGAGTGTTGTTGTAGCATCATTCTAGCAACTCATTACACCTCTGTGGCATTTCTAGAAATGTTTCTGGAAACAATTCCGTGCCCTGGTGAGTATCCTAAACCCATTCCATCAACTCAGGTTGGGGTATACTACGATCCCTGGCCTTCCCCGGGCTGCACGAGGGAGTGAAGCGAAAAAGTGGGGAAGGCCTGGGAATGAGGCTATATAACAATACTCTTGGAAGACCCAGCTGTGTAAGCAGATGACTTATATGTTGCTGCATAGCTTCCTCTCTGGTTGGCATCGTGGCTGATTCTCAAAAAATCTATCTGAGCTAATATTTGAGGCTAACTACACTGCTATATGTGAGGCTTGCCAAGAAGTAGAACTTATATGTTGCTGCATTAATTAATTATAGTTTCCTCTCCTGTTGGCTTCCGTGGCTGATTCACAGAAAATCTTGTAGATAGAGACTTAATTCACCTGGATGTCAGTCATTTTTTGTACCTGCTCCAGAATTACTACTTCCCTGTTCAGCTATTATTCTCGCAACTAGCTGACTCGTGAAACTAGTCAGCCCCGTGTGCATCGGGGGCTACCTCAGCCCCAGTCCGCATCCCATGTGCAACCCGGGGTGTGATGATGTCAGGAAAAGGTCTGCAGGCATGCCTCCCAGGGAATAATTAATACACATGATACAGCTTAGAGATCTAATTTTGAAGGCCAGGTTTTTTCTATAGTTGTCCTTAGGTAGTATAGCCTTAATACATAGCAACTACATGCATCTGGTAGCTACGCGGCATATTACGCTTGCTCCTAGTCTTTATCAATTATTCTCCAATACCCATCCATATAATGATTGCTTCTTCACCTGTTTGCAACCAGGGTGACCACTGTGTGCTTAATCAAGACAACCAATTTATTTTTACAGTGATATGTCATCATGCATTAAATACACACGCTGGGCTGAGAATGACATGTTGGCCACTGGCCATATGGCCCAAGACTCTATACATCGAATTGAAGTTTTTGAGGGCACAGTTAGAGAAGTATCCATAATTTAATATTAGTGCCAATTTTATATTGTAAAGCTAAGTGAGTTAGAAAGGTGTTATTGTTCGAGTGTTGTATCTAACACACTATCTTCCACGCCCACACCGCTTTCTTCATGCACGCATGGCTATCAATCTGGGGTGTGTGGATTTGACAAATCTCACTCTTTGGAGTAAAGTTGTTTTGGCTGCTTAGTGGTTACTCTAGTTCCAAATATTAATTGAGTATAAGTGCTTAATCGTGCACTTTGATATTCCACAGTGAAATTAGGGCAGTTTGGCAACAGTGTGCTGCTTACGTGGAGTTTTACATTCACGGAATGATAATAACAAACTGGGCAATTTGTGCACCTCTGTATGAGAGGTTGATCACACACATGAAGATCATAGACACCTAACTCTAATGTGTTCAAACATCTGGAGCTGAAATGACCACCCAAGCTATCCAAATAACTATGAAATTTCACGTTTTTGCAGTTTGTAGAAAATCGAATTGACAAACTTACCATAAGGAATAAAATTAATTTAATTTTTATATTATTGTTGGAAAGGAACAGAATCCTCATTAGCTATCTATGCACAGGAATGGATCACTACCAGGGCACGTGGTAGATTTGAAGAGTGCTCCTCCTATATTGTCTGAATGTACCTCTGAGTCAAGTTAAATGGCTTTTTGAGATTGTAATCTTTTTTTTCCCTCCTACATTTCAGGATACTGGCATCCTACTGAGCAAGCCATGGCCCCATAAAAGTGACACAACAGGAAAAACCGTCTCTCTCCTCGGGATCATGGGCAGTGCCGCTCAGTTCGTCACGGCACTGTTCATGGGAGCCTTGATACAATTCGCTGGCACTCCAAATGTGGTCTTTATCATATGCCTCATTGGAATTTCACTGGCAACCATAACCTCATGGTTTGTGGTGACAAAGCCCAAGAACTCTACTTAAGGACTCTTGAAATGGATTTGTCTGTTTCATTTACTTGGCTATAAGACTGGGATTTTATTGCAATTGTTTGGACTAGTCCTATTATTGAGCATGCCTATATGCATTCCTTGCATAAATATACTACACCTACGGTGTGATATGGTCAGTCACCGTTGTCTGGAGCATGTGCAACGTGCACTGACCCATTTGCAGTCCAGCAAGTGAGCTAGTCCACGAGACTTATAGTTACCAGACTATTCTTAATTTTAGGTATACAAATAGCAGTAGTTTAGAGCATATATAGAACTATGTAGGCAGCAATATTGTAGTAGCCTGATTCTCGGACTGAGGGGGGAGAAACTACATATGATTGAACTATTCCTAAAACTGTGAAGTATGGACAAGAGCGCATAATGAACGAAATATCAAGCAATCAAGTACTTACTAGGACGTACACAGGAATGATTTCATATTTAAAGCACTTGAAAAGTTATACTTAACTGCTAATCAGTACGCTGTGTACATATAATTAACGCATAGCAGCTATGAATATTATCACGCTATGAATATTATCACGCTGCACTTCAACTGATGCCCACCACAAGCCGTCTAAACTACCGTTGCTAGCTGTCCGAACAGCTAAAAGAGCAGATCGAGCCTTGGGAACTCTGAGGTAAGCCTCTGATCGCGCCGAGAATACGCTATTAGTCTCAGCTCCCCAGAGACCATATCCGGGATCCGGGATAGTGTTGGTCACGAGACTGGCATGCTGAGTCAGCAGACAATAAGTCTGGTATGGCTTCACATATGATATATGCACACTAATTTAAAGTATTGTAACTCCCCTTTCCCTCCAGACACAGTGAGCAGCTGCCAATTACTGACTACTAAAGATGGTGAAAGTCTTTCCGAGTAACTTTACCCTTTTTGAGAAACAGAACATCTTTACGCCCACAGGGGAACCCCTGGCAATTACTTGCTCCGATGAGTGTCTCTTTGTTGCCATTGAAGGCCGTGTGCTCGAGGCATACAAAATCAATTCTCTGGAGCCCATAGCCCAGTTTAGGACGATCGGTCATGTGGCGCAGTTTGCATACAACCCCGTGGGTGACTGCATCGTCACGTTGGAGCGAAAACAGCCAGATTCTCACGGCTTTGCAAGAGTGTACTTCAAGTGGAGGGGATCTTCCATCGATAAACCCGTGCGTGTAAGCCTTATGCAGTCTCTTCCCAGAGGTATTCTATCGTCTGGTGCCTCTCCCGATCGGATTGCGGCCGAAATCGTTGAATTACCAGCGGATTCAAGCAGTTCGGTTGCCTGCCTAGCCTGCTGTCACCAAAGTGGGCGTATCGTAATCGGAATGGGGAGCACGGTAAGAATCTTCACTCTCACGGTTGAATCTGATGGGGCGGCTGCCCCCAGGGTATTTCTCTCGCACAACATTGAGATTTTGGTGGACATACGGACGAACATGGCCGTGAAGAAAGTTGCCATATTCGACGATCACATCGGGTTTGTTTCAAGCCACGAAGCAAGAGTTGTCAAGCTCTCCTTTCAAAGTGAAGCGAAACAAAGCCTTCGAGATTATCGAATAAAAAAGGAAGATTGTGTCCCTCAAACGGAGGGCCAGGTTTCAGATGGGATTCCCCAAGATCCGAATTTCATGACTTGGTCCCCGTCGAGAGTTTGGGAAACTGAGCATCATGCAGCAGCCAGTAGTGCTGCCTCCCCCTCGGGAGAAGAAGGCGGAGACCGGGAAGGACTAGATCATGTGACCTCATGTGATCCAAAGCCATGCCCCCACCTTGTTGGTACCTTATCACTGAGGTCAATTGCTCGAGCCACGTTGTCTAAAACGACGGAGAAACATGCCGTAGAAATTCTTGGACCCGTAGAATACGTGTGGGGCAATCCACTTGAAGTCGAAATTAATAACACAGCAAGCAATAATGGCTCTCCGAAATGCAGAGTTCTCACGATGCTCTATCGTCGCTTCTCTCCCTTGACCACTTCCTACGAGACTGGACGGTCAGCTACCCTGCCTCGGACTGCTCGGCAGACCAGTCAATCGGCGGAAGACGAGGGAGGGCTACACAGCGTACAATTGCTGCCAACGCTAGTCGAAGGTCAGCTATAAAAAAGCCAGTAGCTGGTCTAGGTTGTGACTGATCCAAGAAAGTCTTTAAGGGCCCCAAACTTCATTAATTAATGATGTACTCATGTTGCTGCCGTAGCGCTTACGCCATTGACCACGCACCCACAGACGCAGGCAAAGCTTTTATGACCTCCAGTCAGAGCACAAGATTAAGAGCAACCAGAGATTTCACCTAGCCTCGTAGCCAGGCCTTCCACGCCCAGATTTTATTTCTGCAGACAGCTTCGAGATAAAATCTGGGCTCGGAAGGCCTGGTTCAAAATTGCGATCCTGATTGCCAGATATTTTGGTATCCCGGATGACACAGAATTCCTAACTAGTTTTCCTAAATGCAGTGGCATGTTTTCTCTGGGTTCATGTAAAGACTTAGGTACAAGGCTACAGTAACATGAAACTTTCACTGTAGATTCCGACCCCTAACCTCCTCACTCACACTGCTTTCATTTTTTCTCTGTGTGGAACTGCAGAGTGGTATTTTGGAACAGAGTTTTGAACAGACCTAACTCACTCGTTATCCCTCCTCTCTCCCCCTCCCCCTCCCCTTCCCCCTCTCCCTCCTGACCCTATAATTATTAGGTCATGAAGGACCTGAGGTGGTGGGCGTCTGCTGTTTCCTTGGCAACAAGTACCATGGCTACCTCTACGACATACACCACAAGGCAAAACTCGTATCTTATCTCTCCTTCATGACCAAGAGTCAGGTGGTATGCTGTGACAGCGGATTCATACACGCACTGTCGGCAAACTCGGTCGAGAGTTACACGTCGAGGATATTTCCAGCTGCGATTGCCAACATGCCCCTCTCCAGCACTCGCATTCCTCCTCGAGTGGGTGTGGCAAGGAGCGAGGAGGAGGGGGAGGGGGAGGGGGACAGAGGGGCAGAGGAGCGGGAAGGTGCTACCACCGACTTCAAAGAATGGTTGAAACAGGTACATGCACGTACATGTCTAGAAAGTGTAATGCCAGGTACGGCCCAGCTGCCAGGTATGGCCCAGCTGCCAGGTACGGCCCAGCTGTCTGAGGTGCACGCTATTGTTTGGCTGAACTTTCCCATGGGCATGAAATGAAATTTTGTTTTTTTGGGCACACTACAGTGTACTTGTGTCTGTACAAATTGTTTATGTCTTGGCTTGATAGCCATGGTGCACGCCCAAAGGCTTGTGTTAACAATAGAGTAGACTTGTGAACATAACCTCATAGCCCACACCCAGAGTTTTATCTCTGACTTTTATCTCCAAGTGTAGCAGTGGATTTTTGTTGCAGCTGTAGAGAAAATCTGGGGGGGGGGGGGGCTATTTCTGGGCGCTCTCTCCCACCCAAATTCATTTCATAGCTAAATTAGTCACTCAGATTTATCTGTGGAGGAAAGCAGAAGAGATAGAATCTTTGGTTCATCAGGCCTACTTGAGGTTGAGACTGGCCTGTGATTATTTGCTGCACACACACACACACACACACACACACACACATACACGCACACACACACAGCCCTGTCCCTCCCCCTCTCTGGATCTAACTCTGGTCTCGTCCAACAAATTTATCGGCAGCTGCAGCCTGGCTGCCTCGCAAGACCACATGGCTGTGTTGGTCAAGAGTGGGGAGAGTATGGCGCAAGAGGCTTCTTCTCCCTCCAGCTGGTTCCTGTGAGTGGGATGATGTAACCCCTATTGTTTTGTATGGGGAGTCTATGAAAGCAATGATGTAATGACTCCAAGCTAGCTGAATACATGTAATGACATAACTGAATAATAGTCTAACATAGGTGTTGTAAAATTATGTCCCCCCAGGCAATCTCTGTCACTGCGACGGACAGAGAAGGCTGCCGAGCCCTCCTGGCATATCTATGTGCTACGGAAGAGAGACAGCGTGGCCATGTACCAACAGTTTGTGAGTGAGGAAACAGGGTATTGTGGTCATAGCCTCATTTCCAGGGCCACGGGTGGTTTTCACTTTAGCTAGCTGTGGGTCTGGTCTTTTTTTTCTCGCGTGTGTGACATGTAGGGTAGAAGGGAGGTAGGAGGGTGAGTTTTTACATGGGTAAGGACAGCTGCAGTTCTCAGACAACGAGGGAAGGCAGCGAATCTACACTTCTTGTAGCTACTCTTCGGAGACCGTTTGTACCACAGACTGAGTGCTGAAGTTGATTTTTTTTTTGATACTCAGTAGTTCATTAGTAGCTAAGCTCCAGCCATTTTAGAGCCCCAGAAGCCACCAGAAGCAACCTCAGAACATGTAAATTTCTAAAATTTCCTGGGGGAGCATCACTCCACCCCCCCCCTCCTAGAAGGTGTGGCTCTATTCACATGTTTTTTCCCACCCCCACCGAAAAATTCTGTATGAAACCCTGCAATGCACAATAACCTCTTTGTTGGATGAGTGCCCATCCTTGGCCTCGTCTTGCTTGTATTTGGCTCGTCCTTTGGACTCACCCAAATACTGCACAGACTCGTCCAATATCCAGTGAAATTGGACGGCTATCCATCCAGTAAAATATGTGTTTCTCCTTCTCTTGTACATGTATGTGTGGCTGTGACACAGTTCGAGTTTGCCGGTACGCTGAAAGACAGCTCGCCGCCCATGTACCAGCACATCCTCAGCGAAGGACACATCTTGGTCCGAAGTGAGGTGGGTCAAAATGGCATCAAGTTTATTTTGACTTGGGTTCCATTTGTGCAGTATATGAAGGGCTGAGAAAATTAAGATCTCTATGTGTGGCAGTATGCACGTGTAGTTTGTGACTGTAACTATTATGACTATTTCGAAATGCCAGCTGAGAATATCACTCAACCCTAAGACGTGTTTGCTGTAAACCCAAAATTGTCTCTCTCCTTCTCCCTTTCCTCTCCCCTCCTGCTCTCCCTTCTATCCCTCCCTCGTCCCCTCGTCCTCCCCTCCGCCCACCACCTCAGCTGCTACAGGGAGGTGCCGTATCCCTCCCCCAGTCCCTCCAAACCCTACAGGAGAGCTGCCGCAGTCTGGTGGACGCACTCTGCATCTGCCGCTGCGACAAGAGAGCCGTTGACTCCGCTGCGAGGTACCTCGTCCTGTCGGGACTTCCTGTTGCAGACGTGGTACAGCACATCACATCTCACTATCCTAAGGTATATGTGTGCGTGCGTATGTGTGTGTGTGTGTGTCTGTGTGACATGTTCATTCTGATTCCAGGAATCCAAAACTCCATACTCCATACTCATGGGCTACCTGAACTTGGTGCTGTTTGACAGGGAAAATGCGTCTACTCAAGCTGAAGCCGTATGTTTATAGAGGGAAAGTCCCCTCAACAATGACATCACATAATTAGTATATACCTGCTGCATGCTGGATAAAATCATTAAGTATGATGTAATAATGATGTAATGGTACTTTTATACAGCTCCACCCACTATCGGACAAGCTGCTGGAGCTGTATGCTGCGCTGGAGTCAAAGCAGCTCACAAGTGTGCTACTGAACTCGTGGCTTAAGGATTACTCAGCTGGTAAGAAAATGCTATTAAATTAGCGTCCTGAATGGTGAATAGTCTCCGATAATTTATGTCATACAGATTTGAATCTGGACATTCAATAAAGCATATTATTTGGGTAGTCTCCTTTAGCTAGCTGTGGGTCTGGTACATTTCCCACGTGCGTGACACGGAGGGTAGAAGGGTGCAATTTATGTTGGCGAGGACAGCTGCAGTTCTTAGATAATGAAGGAAGGCAGCGAGTCTATATATATAGCTACTCTTCGGAGCCCGTTTGTACCACAGACTGTTCGCTGAAACACTATCACCAGTAAAAGGTAGAGAAGTGCGACCATCTTTCAAGAGGTCCCTGCCCACACACAATTAAATCACGTGAAAAAATGTACCAGGCTCTCCACTCAGAGAACCTGGGGACGAGACTATTGTCTGGGGCCAAAGTAGTGACAAGCAGTAAAGACTCCCATTACTGTGCATGTACTAGACTTCACACACACTGAATGAGACAAGCTAGTTTAGGTGTAAATATTTTGTATATCTTTAATTACTTGTTTACAGAATATTGTCTCCCTGACAGTTTACAAGACAAGTAACAGAAGTGTAAAATAGCTGCTCTCTCCATTTGTCTTGCAGCCAAAGCCACGGAGGTTCTGGAGGCTTGCTCAGACAGCTTCTCCACACCTGCAGAGAGGTGCGGCCATGTTGTGGTGTGAGGTAAAGCTTTGACACACGCACCTTGTCTGAATGTTTGGCCGTCTTCCAACAGCCACTTAGGACAGCTCTGTCAGGTGATCCTGCTGCTCAGATTGGGGAGGGTCGCGGATGCCAATGGAAAGCTGGGACAGATACCCGAGGTATGGACAGCGTTTCGTAAAGGATTTTTTGGTTGGGGTGGGAAAGATGTGTGATATATGCAGATGTATGGAGAGCCACCCCCCTCCCCCGTCCCCCGCCCCCGCTAGACTGCCTGAGACTAGGCCAAAAGGGCTGCTAATGACAAAATGACTAAGATTTTAGGGGGTACCCCTCCCCTCCCCTCCCCCACCCCTGCTGATGTATTCTCAAATGATTGTACCTCATTTTTGGCTCTACAAAGTACCTTCTCTCAACTTTGTTTTTTTTGGTGTATTGTATAGGAATTTCTGGTTGGCTGGTTGGAAAACAACCTGAGTTTTCTGGTCAGCGTTGGCACCTCAAAGATGACTGATCTGGGGAAGGTTAGAGCCATGCAATGCACTGATGCGAGCACACATGCACGCACGCACACATACACACACACACACTCACAAACATCATACACACCAATGCAACGACTGCTAGTGAGTAGAAGGGCTACAATTGTATTTAGTCTGACTCTAGTCTGTGCCAAGCTAGCCATAGCAAAGCTCTTTGATTCAGGATACATGTACATGCATGTAGTTCCTACACCCATAGCCAGGCTAGAACTGGAGCTATTAATGTTTACATGTGCAATTGGGGAGTTCTTTGATACCTCTATAAGTAAGGTAGTCTAGAACACTGCCTTTGATAGATCTATAAGTAAGGTATATCTGATATTGCTAGAACACTGCCAGCATTGCTAACAATGCTGGCACTCTTATCACGTCTTCTTCCCAACTCTCCAGGCAGTCCATGCCACCAGAGAGGGCTGCTTCTTGGAGTTCATCACCCATTGCCTGGCTACCCAGAAACTCAGTTTTGAGGCCATCTCAGTTTGTCTGGAGGTGTGGTGTACTACTAGTGTATAGATGAGTCAATTACTAGTAGTATACTACAAATATACTACAAATGTACCAGTAGTATACCAGTAGTATCTAGTATTGTATACTAGTAGATATGGTAACAGTATATTTTGGCTTAAGCTATAGTGCAGTAATTGAGAGCCTATGCAAAACAAAATTGTTTCTCAAAACATTTCATTTGCTTGACTAGTCATAGCCCTTGTCTTACACTGACAGTAGGTATGGTCATCACCATGACTACTTTTTGGTACCACCTTCTCTTGACCAATTCGAACCTAGCTGACTTTACTTCCCCACAGGGCCAGAGGCAGGAGACACTGGCAGATAACGTGGTGTTGAAGCAGTTTCTGGAGAAGATTATTCTCAGCAAGACGGAGCCTGTACCACCTGACTCCCTCCCAAAGGCAGTGGTGAGCAAAATATGATGTACACAAGTCTTGGTATGGAAAGTATTATCTGTGAACCTTAATTTTCAGAAAGCTGTCTTTTTTTCCTGCTACTGCAGCTCCTATTAGTCAATGTTCTCTTTGCTCGGCTGTCCTCTGCGGCCCCACCACGCCCCTCTCCCTCCTCTCCCTTCAGCCTCTATGGCTCCCGCTACCAATGGCTCGACAGTATAGCTCCCTTTGATGGTAGGCAGGGGTTCATACAGGTTGGGGGGGGGAATTCCAGGTTTTGGCATTGACACGGAGAGCGTGCTTTAGCATGTCCCTACTAGGGGGATCTCAGAAAATGTTTGAAAATAGATGCTCTGAGATTGATTCTGAGGCATGCTGGAGGTACTTATAGACGTATTTCGCTTTAATTTGGTTACTTAGTTACTGCTATTGTTGTTATGTAATATTATTGTTGAAATTTGGTTGTGAAAATTCTTGGGGGGCGGGGGGGGGGATATCCCAGGTCTCCCCCCCCCCCCCCCCGTATGAAACCCTGGTAGGCGTTGAACTCCCCTGGGAAAGGGACTAACTGAGGGGTCAAAATTTCAGGATATGCTTTATTGCGTTGATTGACTTCGTTTCGTAGGCATGACCAGCCTTGGCACCGCCTGCTCACAGAGCAATCTCCAAGACTTGATGCAGCTGCAGGTTAATACTTAATTTATAGCCCATCTTATAATCCTTTGTCAGCAGGAATACATACTTTGGTGTGTCTGTGTGTCTGTGTGTGTGTGTAGGCCCTGCTATGCAGTCCCCACATGAGTGCTGAAGTAGCCAGTCGAGTGGAGGAGCTTTTGGTGGTCTCTGGGGATGGAATGACAGGTGCCATGTCACTGAAACTGCTGGCCTGGCCCCACACGGACAAAATAAGAGAGGTTGGTTTCAAGTTTCAGAGAATTTACAAACAGCGTCACTGTTTGTGTGAGAAACACAAGTCGTGTATATCCGTCTTAGCTTTCAAATGCAGCCTAAAAATTGTCCCAATCTCTAGTCTCGTGCAAAATGGAATGGGAAAACACAATACATTTGATAACATGAAAGATGATGTCACAACATATACCAGAATCTCCCAATCTGTTTTATGATATCATTACATGAAATCATGATGTAATGTTGTCACAAACATACCTGGCTCTCCAATTTTGTTATGGAGTCTGGAGAGCTTGGGAATGAGGCTCTCCATTCTGTACTGGCAATGAGACCGGTGGAATTCTCTTTCTGCCGTTTATAGCCCTATACAAAACCTCTTATCCACACACACACACACACACACACACACACACACACATAGGCCACCCAGTTAATTTTGGAAAGCTGCCCTCCTATTACAGTGGACTACTGCCTGACGTTCTTTGAGACTTGTCTCCAACAGTGGAGGGAGCTACTGGACACCCTCTTACAGTATGCTCAGAAGGAGACTGCCCCTGCCCTTCAGGACATTTACCGATCCATTTATAAGCGTAAGACTATAGATGGGACGTATTAAATTTTTCATTGTGATGCAATGGCTATGTAGTGTGTTTACAGCCTGAAAGAGTGTTTGTGCATTATGGTATGACTCTGTCATGGCTTTCTCAAATGCAATGGTCACTCACTCAAATAGCTAATGGTAATAACCCAACAATACTCAGGGTAGTCATTAATTTACTAGTCTTAACACACACACACACACACACACACACAAACAATCTCTCAACACACACACACACACACTGAAGCGTCTGTAAGCATTTATTTTATTCCTTTCTGTTCAGGTGCTCTGGGTCACGTTGTTTCCCTAACAAGCCCTGAGGAATTCTTCAGTGTGCTACCTCCCAATGGCTCTCTGGACTTCTTCCTGCCCTTCATTGAGAGCAGCTGCAAACTGTTTGCTGCCAACCAGATTGCAGAGGACCTGCACACCTCTGTGCTCCACCAGTGAACCACTAGCACTGCAGATTGAATTTTACAGGTGTATTTTCTCATTCCCCTTCATCTTCTATCCACGCATGGTTGTGTATAGTACTGTGTGATATGCACAAAATACTGTTATACATAGTCCACCAACGATATTATGTAATATGCCTATATATTACCAGCTAGTGGAGTGCTCAACATAGTGCGCTATAATATATTAATGTGTATGTGCAAGAGGAAAATGCGACAGGGTGTTCATAAATATTACATCATTGTAATGCAATGCTTGAACACCAGGAGTAGTGTAGGTATGCAGTTAAGAGTGGCTTGGCCAAACACACACTGTGTAGTGCACTGTACCTCATGTAGGAGGGTTCTGCACTAAATATGGGGTATAGGGTTCATCTCCTTGGTACGTAAATTTAGCCATTTGTGTTGCAATTAATGATCTTAAATCCCTGCACCATGTGGCTATAACTATGGTACCCTGTATACATTTACAGTGGTCATACATTAAGGCTGTATGGGGTTCTGTACTAGTTTAAACACTCCAGTAGTAGGAACGTACTATCACGTGGATTTGGGAAACATGTCCAGGGAAGTACCTAGTTACTCCAGTTTAGAAACAAGGCCTATAAGCCGTTATACAGTCACTTGATCATGCACATGTTTCCAGTTGATAATTCATGCAGTAGTGCCCAGGGAATTGGATGTTATCAAGTTTTGGATCTTTTCAATTCAATGGGTTAATAAACACAATTCTTGATGTACAAAGCATTAGAATTCACTTTCATTTGAAGTTCCAGTGGTGTACCATGCAATTCCCATATCCTAAACAAGGACTTCTATTGTTTGTGAAGTGTCTTTTCAGAAACCATGGCACACTGCTTTTTTATGGAGCAGCAGTTTATTGCATAATAAGTACTTTGTTTTTATAATGGTCATGTCTATAAAAGCCAGTACTGTACATTGGAGGGTCATGCAGTTGGAATAAGATTTGGGCTGATCCAGTTGAAACTTGTGCTGTGAGTTCCCCAGGTCAGTACGAGATCTATCCCCTACCACTCCTACCAAATTAATAGCTGATTTTGTGTTGTAATATCATGAAAGTATTTCCATTCCAACAGTGTCTTCCCTGATTTGATCAGCACCTTAAAGAAGGTGAGTGAAGATTATGGCAAATCAACTAGAAAGTGTATGTGATATTAATTTCTTGCCACACAGACACACCAACAGTGAATTATAAAGACTGCCAGATCATCAAGATTATATAATCACCAATAATGTTCAATTTGTTTACTTTCATAGTAGGCCTGCTACTGTCTATCTCAGCTGTGCAAACAGATCTAGAGCGGCATCTCTATGTGAAGCCAACCCCCACCTCCAGCGGTTGTCCACAAGATGAGGTGTGTATGACATTCTCTGACTACCTGCAGAGTGTGAGTGATTATTTCACTTCCAATACTACCATTCATCTCCTCCCTGGCAACCATACTATCAGTGAGCCTGGCTACAGCCTTCTTGTATCAAATACCAGTAACCTCTCACTATCTGGCCATGCTGGTGACACTACACTGTACTGTACTGAGAGGTTTAGCCTTGCATTTGTGAATGCTGCAAATGTTAGCATATCTGGCATTAGTATTATTAACTGTGGTCGAACGATTGGCAATTTGCTCAAAGACATCAATTTCATAGGATTTAAAATGCCTGTGAATACTAAAGCAGCACTTGCGTTGATTAACATTCATTCAGTTATGCTTCAGAATGTTCGAATAGAGGCAAGCTATGGCTATGGTCTGCTCGCAGTGAGTGTGTTCGGAGATTCCATTGTCACCAGCTGCACATTTACCCACAACATGTGGAGGTCTGATGGTGATGATACTAGCAGTGTTGAAGATAAGCCAGGAGGAAATGTGCTATTTGTATTACCACTACATATACGCATTAATAAGATTATTTTGGGCATCCATATTTCACAGTGTGAGTTTGCTCATGGTGCTGATACAACAGCTTTAGACTTTGAAACATGGACAGAACAATCTATTATCAGTGGGGGGAGTGGCCTAGGAATATTGCTGTACACAAATAGGAAGGACTATTATGATAGTGTCATGAATTATGTCACAACTCAGAAACCTGCTATTAATATGAATATTGAAATAAGAGACTCCACCTTCCACCATAACAGTGCACCACACGGACCTGGAGCTAACATTTTGATTGTATTGCACAATTATGTTGTACCACAAAATGAAACCTGGAAAGTGAACAGAAATGTTTTTTTCCCGCCATTTGGAGCTTTGAACTTACTGCATATGTTTAATAATTTTTTCGGACCAAAATTTCCAATTTCCAATTTTGAGATCAACCGTATACATTAATAACTGCAGCTTTCGTGATGGCAGTGCCTTGAAAGGCGGAGGCATATTTGTGGGATCAGCAAACATCGGTGGCCCAGCGAAAATTATTGTAAAACTTTCAAATTCCCATATCTTTGACAATGTAGCAGAGAGCACTGGTGGTGGTTTATGCATCATATTTAAAACAGCCAGAATTCAACTACCTCTACTGTTAAATGTGCAAAGCTTTTTGGTAGACAACTGTACCTTCAGTAACAATAAAGCCACAGAAGGTGGTGCAGTGCACATAGCAACTTTGGTTCAGTGGGGACAAATGAAGTCATTTCTGGACGTAATAGAGGCAGTCGTTCCAGGAAGTTCATTCGCACCTCAGATGTTGAATGTGCTGGCAAAAAAACGACTCGAGGATCCTGGTATAATTGTTAATATTTCACAAACACATTTTTTACAAAATACTGCAAGAGGACGCGGAGGTGGCATGGATGTCTTTCTGTACACCACTAGAAATTCTATAAGGGAGATTTTTGGGGGCATTATTATCACATGCACAGATTGTATATTTATTGAAAGCAAAGCAGAAAGTGGATATGCAGTGAGTATAAGAGGTTGTGGAAAGATAAACCATGGCAATGATAAAGTGATTGGCATCTGTTCTCAAACATCTGGAACATCAGTACAATTTTTTAATACTAAAATGAAAAACAATGGGGTTTACGATTATAATAGAGATTACTGTACTTCAATACTGTGCATATATAATACTGAGGAAATTATACTGAGTAATAGTACAATTAGCGAAAACAGTGACAGTGCAGTGTATGTGATTGGATCACGGCTGTTTATCTCAGGTGTAGTGAAAATAATTGACAACCATGGAGTCAGCGGTGGTGGTCTCTACTTTGACTGCAATCCTCGGTCATTCCTGTACCTCACACCTCATTCCCAACTTTATATGGCCAATAACACAGCATCACTTCATGGAGGAGCAATAGCTGCCCAAGACTGCAGTGCCCTAGGAAATGATGAGTGCTTCATCCAACTACAGTTTGCTAATTACAACTGTTCATTGTCCAGTGATGTGACTGTGACTGAGAGAATAGAATGCTATGACACAAAAGTAATAATGGAGAACAACACAGCACTGGTTGCAGGAGATTCTATTTACAGCAGTTCTTTTGAAACATGTTACCTAATACTTGGCAGTGATAGTCATAAAATTGATTCCAACATATTTCAGTCCCTGTTTGTAATTAATAATACGCAGTCTTTGTCAGAAGTGGCATCAGATCCATTTCATGTTTGCTTTTGCCCCAACACAAATGAATCAGATTGTGTAACCGAGACTCGGGTTGAAGTCTACCCCGGACAAACCTTCCACATCCCAGCAGTAGGAGTAGGACAGTTCAACAATGCCTCACCGTCAGTTATCCGGGCCATGACTTCTACGGAGACAGAACAGCTACTGGGAGAGGGACAAAGTGTCCAACAGCTAGGCCGTGACTGTGGGATATTGACATACTTTGTTAAGAGTTTTGAAGATGTTATACTCCAGCTTTCCGTTGAAAAGGCTAGCCAAATAAGTCCTCCAGCAACTGTCTCTGTGATTATCCTGGAATGCCCACCTGGTTTTGAAAACTCTGATACACGCTCTGTATGTGACTGTGAATTACATCTGACAGAACGTGGAATAAAATGTGATATAGACAGTCAGAAATTTCATCAGCCAGGGTCCATGTGGATTGGGTATTATGGAGAAGAGCAAGTGACTGTACACACTAATTGCCCTTTTCATTATTGCAAATCGGAAGAAAATGAATTCACTCTTGACAATCAGGATGACCAGTGTGCATTCAACCACTCTGGTGTCCTCTGTGGGGCATGCCAGCAGGGACTCAGCCTGGCCCTGGGAACCTCACAGTGTCTCAAATGCTCAAATGTTTACCTCCTCCTCCTCATCCCATTTGCTTTGGCTGGAGTTGCACTGGTGTTTCTGCTCCTGAAATGCAACCTCACTGTATCAGTTGGGAGTATCAATGGACTCATTTTCTATGCCAATATTATTCAAGTTAACCATCCCACTTTCTTTCCACAAGGAGCTCAAAATATGAATCTGCTCACCAAATGTCTTTCACTTTTCATAGCCTGGTTGAATTTGGACTTTGGAATCCAAACCTGCTTCTTGACTGGCATGAATACTTACACTAAAACATGGCTCCAGTTTGTGTTCCCAGCGTATGTGTGGATCATGGTTGGTTTCATGATCTACGGTAGCAGGCATTTTTCAAATGTTTCCAGATTGATAGGTTCAAATGCAGTTCAAGTTCTAGCCACGTTGTTTTTGCTTTCTTATGCAAAGCTTTTGCGTACAGTAATAGCAGCATCTTACTCCACTGCCTTGATAGGCAGGAATTCTTCCACCCCATTGGTGTGGCTTATGGATGGCAATGTATCATTTTTCAGAGGAACTCACATTGCACTTCTTCTAATGGCTTTGGTAGTCATTTTAATTTACATAGTTCCTTTCACAGTACTTGTTCTGCTCACTCCATGCTTACAAGCTAATTCAAATAGAAGAATACTCCGATTTGTTAACGTTAAACTGAAGCCCCTGTTGGATGCCTACCAAGGACCTTACAAGGATAAGTTCAGATATTGGACAGGACTCATGCTACTTATACGTGTGATACTGTTCACAATATTTGCAGGAAATATCCTAGGAAAACCTGAGATCAATTTGTTTGCAGTGATTGTGGTGATTACGTCATTGGTAATGTTTGGCTGGAATGCCGGAAGTGTATATAAGAATCGATTATGGAACGTAGTGGAATCATTTTACCTTCTTAATCTTTTCATTCTGGCAGCTGCGACTCTCCTATTGAGAGGTTTGGAAGAACCTTCTTCGAGAGCCCAAGAAATTGTGACAGATGTCATGGCAGGGACAGCGTTTGCCATGTTTTGTGCCATAATACTGTACCACGTCTGTGTCTATGTGTGGCAGTGTCATACTGTCAGGCTGAGGAAATAAAAACTAGGATAAGGGAGGTAATGAGAAGATTAAAATTCCGCCACCAAGAACACCCTAGAGTATGTACTGCAGCTGAAAGGCCAAATGACACACCCACTGTACACCAGAATGAGCATACCGTAACCCACATTGAACTAAATCAGCTCCGTGAACCCCTGCTTTCAGGGGCCTTTTAATTTCACTACATTACCTGCAACCACCTTGCACTAGCTAAATTAAGACATTCAAGATTTGCATTCAGCCGTGCGGCATATACAATGTACATATTTATTAATTGCAAAAAGAAAACAGCAGACATTAATTTTCAAATACTATAGGTGCTCATAACCAGAGTTAACCTGGCAAAGCATTCTTGCATACAAGCCCTAGCCTCGTACCCAGGCCTCCCCTCGCTTGATTCTTCCACGGTTGCAAAAAAGCTGCGAGGGAAGGCCTGGGTACAAGGCTATATAAGCCCATATAAACAGACTGTCTGCACATTGTATAAAACTCTTTCTCACAATGTATAACCTGGAGGCCAGTAATAAATATCCACATGTCATCATGTATATCTAGCTGGTTCTTGACACTTAGAATGTGGAGAGAAGGAAGGGAGTAACATGGAGTACAATTGATACTCCTTTAATTCAACCTCCTATTAACTACCATTTTCCACTTCAAAGGCTAATAGATCATGACTATAATATTCCAAAAATCTGACCACAACCACACCAGCAGTATTATACTGTGCATAACCACAAACAGTTATTGCTGTATGTAGCATTACCAGATCTAGATGGGAAACTAGAGATTCCATGCCTATCAACAACGTTTTAGCAACTACTTCAGTATTGTGTATTAGCTATCCTAAAGATCTTCCTTCACCTACAATATTGCTGGCAGTTTCTTTATAATATTATACTATTGGACTTCCCCTCTCCACTCCACTAATAATTACACATGAATGACTGACCATAAGGCTGTGAAATTAATGGTAGTTGCTATCTTGATTGTCGCTATCAGTTTATGCTTATAGTGCGGTTATGACACAAATTCCCAAAAATGAAACCAGAAAGCTTCAGTGTGTATGCTTGCTTTATCACTCCCCAAAGAATATAACTCTTAGTAACTACTACGATTCCCCTGTAACTAGTGGTCCCAACTGCAAAACTGTTTTCGTTGTAGAAGCAGTGGGGTTTGAAATCAACCTTTCAGTAATCATTTCTTGGAGATGTAGCCATTCTGCAATTCTGCAAAGTGTACACGTGCATAGTTTGTATAAAAACCAACGACCTAGGTTGAGCTGCAAATTAGCTCAAGGATCTACGACATAGGTAGAATAGTGCATTTATGCCTACGGTGAGTGAAGGTTAATTTTTAAAAGATGTTTTGTGCAGACTATTGACCACAGTACTGTATTCTTTCCATGTACCAGGGTATTTCAGAATCTCCACAACGTTGGGACTAAGTGTGCTCCTGTAGTATACACAACAGAATATCAACACCCTCTGTGAATCACAGTCAATACATATTGCAAAGAAATACTGCAGACAAAAGAATGTGTTGCTTACTATTTGTTATAGCAGCTATAAATCTTGTACTATCTCTCTCAGGACAAGCAGAGAAGAGACATCTCTATGCGAAGCCAACCCCCACCTCCGGTGGCTGTCCACAAGATGAGGCGTGTATGACCCTCTCAAACTACCTGCAGAGTGTGAGTGATTATTTCACTTCCAATACTACCATTCATCTCCTCCCTGGCAACCATACTATCAGTGAGCCCAGCTACAGCTTTCTTGTTGTATCAAATGTCAGTAACCTGTCACTATCTGGCCATGCTGGTGACACTACACTACACTGTACTGAGAGGTTTGGCCTTGCTTTTGTGAATGCTGCAAACATTAGCATATCTGGCATTAGTATTACCAACTGTGGTCAAAAAATTGGCAATTTACTCAAAGACATCGATTTCATAGGATTTAAAATGCCTGTATATACTAAAACAGCACTTGCGTTGATTAACATTCATTCAGTTATGCTTCAGAATGTTCGAATAGAGGCCAGCTATGGCTATGGTCTGCTCGCAGTGAGTGTGTTGGGAGACTCCACTGTTGCCAACTGCACATTTACTCACAACATGTGGAGGTCTGACGGTGATGTTATTAGTGGTGTTGAAAACAAGCCAGGAGGAAATGTGCTATTTGTATTTCCACTACATGTACTCATTAACGAGGATATTATCAGAAACCTTCATATTTCACGGTGTGAGTTTGCTCATGGTATTGATACAACAGCTTTAGACTTTGAAACATGGACAGAACAATCTATTATCAGTGGGGGGAGTAGCCTAGGAATATTGCAGTACACAAATAGGAAGGACTATTTTAATAGTGTTATGAATTTTGTCACAACTCAGAAACCTGCTATTAATATGAATATTGAAATAAGAGACTCCACCTTCCACCATAACAGTGCACCACACGGACCTGGAGCTAACCTTTTGATTGTATTGCACAATTATGTTGTACCACAAAATGACACCTTGAATGAGAACAGAAATGTTTTTTTTCCGCTACTTGCATTTTTGAACTTAGCGGTTAACCATTTTTTAGGACCAAAACTTCCAATTTTGAGATCAACCGTATACATTAATAACTGCAGCTTTCGTGATGGCAGTGCCTTGAAAGGCGGAGGCATATTTGTGGGATCTGCAATCATTGGTGGCCCAGCGAAAATTATTGTAAAACTTTCAAATTCCCATATCTTTGACAATGTAGCAGAGAGCACTGGTGGTGGTTTATGCATCATATTTAAAACAGCCAGAATTCAACTACCTCTACTGTTAAATGTGCAAAGCTTTTTGGTAGACAACTGTACCTTCAGTAACAATAAAGCCACAGAAGGTGGTGCAGTGCACATAGCAACTTTGGTTCAGTGGGGACAAATGAAGTCATTTCTGGACGTAATAGAGGCAGTCGTTCCAGGAAAGTTCATTCGCATCTCAGATGTTGAATGTGCTGGCAAAAAAACGACTCGAGGATCCTGGTATAAGTGTTAATATTTCACAAACACATTTTTTACAAAATACTGCAAGAGGAAGTGGAGGTGGCATGGATGTCTTTCTGTACACCACTAGAGATCCTCTAAGGGAGATTTTGGGGGTATCATTATTGTATGCACAGATTGTATATTTATTGAAAATAAAGCAGAAAGTGGATATGCAGTGAGTGTAAGAGGTTGTGGAAAGATAAATCGTGGCAATGATAAAGCGATTGGCATCTGTTCTCAAACATCTGGAAAAGCGGTACAATTTTTTAATACTAAAATGAAAAACAATGGGGTTTACAAATATAATAGAGATTACTGTACTTCAACACTGTGCATATCTAATACTGGGGAAATTATACTGAGCAACAGTGCAATTTATGAAAGCAATGGCAGTGCAGTATATGTAATTGGATCACAGCTTTATATCTCAGGTGTAGTGGAAATAATTGACAACCATGGTGTCAGCGGTGGTGGTCTCTACTTTGATTGCAATCCTCGGTCATTCCTGTACCTCACGCCTCATGCCCAACTTTATATGGCCAATAACACAGCATCACTTCATGGAGGAGCAATGGCTGCCCAAGACTGCAGTGCCCTAGGAAATGATGAGTGCTTCATCCAACTACAGTTTGCTAATTACAACTGTTCATTGTCCAGTGATGTGACTGTGAATGAGAGAATAAAATGCTATGGTACAAAAGTAACAATGGAGAACAACACAGCACTGGTTGCAGGAGATTCTATTTACAGCAGTTCTTTTGAAACATGTTACCTAATACTTGGCAGTGATAGTCATAAAATTGATTCCAACATATTTCAGTCCCTGTTTGTAATTAATAATACACAGTCTTTGTCAGAAGTTGCATCAGACCCATTTCATGTTTGCTTTTGCCCCAACACAAATGAATCAGATTGTGTAACCGAGACTCAGGTTGAAGTCTACCCTGGACAAACCTTCCACATCCCAGCAGTAGGAGTAGGACAGTTCAACAATGCCTCACCATCAATTATTCGGACTATGACTTCTACTGAAACAGAACAGCTACTGGGAGAGGGACAAGGTGTCCAAGAGCTAGGCCGTGAGTGTGGGTTATTGACATACTTTGTTAAGAGTTTTGAAGATGTTATACTTCAGCTTTCCGTTGAAAAGGCTAGCCAAATAAGTCCTCCAGCAACTGTCTCTGTGATTATCCTGGAATGCCCACCTGGTTTTGAAAACTCTGATACACGCTCTGTATGTGACTGTGAATTACATCTGACAGAACGTGGAATAAAATGTGATATAGACAGTCAGAAATTTCATCAGCCAGGGTCCATGTGGATTGGGTATTATGGTGAAGAGCAAGTAACAATACACACTAATTGCCCTTTTCATTATTGCAAATCAGAAGAAAATGAATTCACTCTTGACAATCAGGATGACCAGTGTGCATTCAACCACTCTGGTGTCCTCTGTGGGGCATGCCAGCAGGGACTCAGCCTAGCCCTGGGAACCTCACAGTGTCTGAAATGCTCAAATGTTTACCTCCTCCTCCTCATCCCATTTGCTTTGGCTGGAGTTGCACTGGTGTTTCTGCTCCTGAAATGCAACCTCACTGTATCAGTTGGAAGTATCAATGGACTCATCTTCTATGCTAATATTGTTCAAGTTAACCATCCCACTTTCTTTCCACAAGGAGCTCAAAATATGAATCTGCTCACCAAGTGTCTTTCACTTTTCATAGCCTGGTTGAATTTGGACTTTGGAATTCAAACCTGCTTCTTTACTGGCATGAATACTTACACTAAAACATGGCTCCAGTTTGTGTTCCCAGCGTATGTGTGGAGCATGGTCGGCTTCATGATCTATGGCAGCAGACATTTTCCGACTATTTCCAGATTGATAGGTTCACATGCAGTGCAAGTTCTAGCTACCTTGTTTCTGCTTTCTTATGCAAAGCTTTTGCGTACAGTAATTGCAGCATCTTACTCCACTACCTTGACAGGTAGGAATTCTTCCACCCCATTGGTATGGCTTATGGATGGCAATGTACCATTTTTCAGAGGAACTCACACTGCACTTCTTCTAATGGCTTTGGTAGTCATTTTAATTTACATAGTTCCTTTCACGACACTTGTTCTGCTCACGCCATGCTTACAAGCTCATTCAAATAGAAGAATACTCCGATATGTTAACATCAAATTGAAGCCCCTGTTGGATGCCTACCAAGGACCTTACAAGGATAAGTTCAGATACTGGACTGGACTCATGCTACTTATTCGTGTGGTACTGTTCACAATATTTGCAGGAAATATCCTCGGAAAACCTGAGATAAATTTGTTTGCAGTGATTGTGGCGATTACGTTATTGGTAATGTTTGGCTGGAATGCTGGAAAGGTCTATAGGAATCGATTATGGAACATAGTGGAATCATTTTATCTTCTCAATCTTCTCATTCTGGCAGCTGCAACTCTACTATTGAGAAGTCTGGAAGAGCCTTCAAGAGCCCAAGAAATTGTGACAGATGTCATGATAGGGACAGCATTTGCTGTGTTTTGTGCCGTAGTACTGTACCACGTCAGTGTCTATGCGGTGACAGTGTCATACTGCCAGGCTGAGGAAATAAAAACTAGGATATGGGAGGTAATGAGAAGATTAAAATTCCGTCACCAAGAACACCCTACTGCAGCTGCAGGGCCAAATGACACACCCACTGTACACCAGAATGAACATACCGTGACCCACATTGAACTAAATCACCTCCGTGAACCACTGCTTTCAGAGAATTGCTAATTCTGCTACAGTTTATTTAATTTAGTGATTTTATTTTGTATCCACCCTGCACTAACTGAATTAAGACAACCATTGCTGTCAGGGACCTTCTAATTTTACTACAATTGCTGTGATTTTGCAACCACTTTGCAAATTTATGAAGATTTTAGCTGTATGGCCTATACTATTGTCATTATTCAATTGTGAATAAAACAATTTATGCAGTTAAGTGACTGAATATCAACTCTACATGCAAATTCAGATGAAAGCAACTATCATCTAGGAAAGGGGGGACATGAATATTTTAACTGTGCTAGCCTGTGTTTGTATAATAGGACACTATAACCTGTGATATATATATGGCCAAGTGTGTAAGTGACTGAATAATAGTAACTTTCATCCGCCCACGCAGTGTAGCACAATTATTATTTAAACCACAGCTTTCTGAACGTTTGAACGACTGGAATGGAATCGGGTATCCGCTTTACGTAAGTAATCGGGGTACACATTTTTTCGCGCGGTAGGTATGACCCGTTATATACCTGTAATACTGAAATCTGATTGGTTAGAATGACTTAGGTATAGTATAATATCTAGATACTGCACTGTGGTTAGGGAAATGTCCAGTTATTGCTGTGTCAGCACAGACTGGTGGTTTGTAGCTTGTTTATTCAGCGCAATAAACTTAGCAACCACCTAGCAACGTCAAATAAGCACTTTTAATATGGTGTCCTGCTCCATAGTCCTCCAGAGTATATATTACAAGCGGAAGTGCTTGATGTACAGAGATAGCTATAATACGCATGGAAAGCTCCATAGAATTAAATCTCACACTATATATATACGCCATATAACTTGCAAAATGTTAATTGATGTGCAGTCCATACTATACGTAAATAAGACAAGTAGCAGCCATAGGAATCCAGCGTATTGGGGGAAAGCTTGTATCAAGTTTAGGACTTGATTAATGGAATATTCCAACTAGGGAGATTGAAGCTATTAACATTGATATTGATGTGCAAAGATTTTTTCTGAAGTTCCAATGGTGTACAGCGCAGTTTCAAATTGTATAATAGTGAGCAACAGGGACTTTCTAATATGATATGTCTTTTATCCAGAACCATAAACTGTTCTTTTGTGGAGCAGCAAGTCTATTATTTAGGATACCAATATTTGCCTTTGATGTGAAAAATTGGGGAGTCAAATGACATTACTTCAAAAATTCAACCACAACCACAAGTAGCATTACTGTACATAACCACAAGTAGCATTACTGTACATAACCACAAGTAGCATTACTGTACATAACCACAAGTAGCATTACTGTACATAACCACAAGTAGCATTACTGTACATAACCACAAGTAGCATCACTGTACATAACCACAAGTAGCATTACTGTACATAACCACAAGTAGCATCACTGTACATAACCACAAGTAGCATCACTGTACATAACCACAAGTAGCATTACTGTACATAACCACAAGTAGCATTACTGTACATAACCACAAGTAGCATCACTGTACATAACCACAAGTAGCATTACTGTACATAACCACAAGTAGCATTACTGTACATAACCACAAGTAGCATTACTGTACATAACCACAAGTAGCATTACTGTACATAACCACAAGTAGCATTACTGTACATAACCACAGACAGGTTTACACTATCTTAAAGAACTGTTTCCTTCAGCTATAGACATTATATCACGAGAGGAAACACGTCTAATTCATAGTCAGAGTAACTGGAAGAGTAATACAGCAACAATTAAGTACATTTTGTTGCTGTATTGTTATTGTAGGTGCTCTATCATTATTAGACATGTTTCCTCTAATAATTAGACCACCCCTCTCCACCACTCTGACCACTAATTTCTATTTAAAAAAACCACAAGGATAGAAAATTAATTATTATTTTGGTCTCATTAATGGAGAAGTTGCTTAAGGCTTAATTGCTGTTATATAGCCCTTTACATTCAGTGAAGGACACACTTCCCGAGAAATGAAACCAAATATAATAGTCTTAGTGAAAGTTTCAAGGTGTGTGCTTGCTTTATCATTTCCCAAACAATAAACTCTCCGTAATAGCTATGATTCCTCCGTAAGCAGTGGTCCCAACTGCAAAACTGTTTTTATTGTAGTAGCAATGGGATTTGTCCTTCAGTAATCATTTCCTGGAGGTGTAGCCAATCTGCAACTTTTGTAAACTGTGCATGCACATTCACAATTTGCATAAAAACCAACGACCTAGGTTGAACTATAAATCTTGTCATCAAGGGCCTGCATACCGTGAGTGAAGACTCGTTGCATTTTGAAGATGTTGATATAATATTATACTGCTGAGGAAGCAGCATCTGTATGTGAAACCAACCCCCATCTCCAGTGGCTGTCCACAAGAGGAGTTATGTATGACCCTCTCAGACTACCTGCGGAATGTGAGTGATTATTTCACTTCCAATACCACCATCCATCTCCTCCCTGGCAACCATACCATCACTGAGCCTAGCTACAGCATTCTTGTTGTATCAAATACCAGTAACCTGACACTCTCTGCTGATTCTGATGGTACAACACTGCACTGTATTGAGAGGTTGGGGTTTGCCTTCATGAATGTTGTCAAGTTAAGTATCACAAACCTCAGGATTGCCAATTGTGGTTGTACAATTATTGCTTTGCTAAGCAACATGAATTTCAACGTAAGAAATCTAATGCAATCAGATACTAATGCAGCTATTGCTTTCTTTAATATTCAATCCCTTGTACTTCAGAATGTTCAAATAGAGGCCAGCTATGGATACGGTGTTCTTGGCATAAATGTGCTGGGAGATTCCATTGTAAACAATTGTACATTTACCCATAATATGTGGCGATCTGATGGTGCTGAAAATAGTGGTGTACCAAGCAGGCCAGGAGGAAACGCATTACTTGTATTTGCACATGATAAATCACATCAGCTTAAGAATAGTTTGGGAAACCTGCATATTTCACAGTGTGTTTTTTCTCATGGTTGTGATACAACCAGTTTTAGCTTTCAGTCATGGATGGAATCATATGATAAAAAAATTAGTGGAGCGAGTGGCCTAGGAATATTTCTATTTAGACAGTTTGATAGCTATGACTATTCTGAGCTCAGTGTAAATATTAACATTATGGACACTATCTTTCATCATAATAATGCACCACATGGGTCTGGAGGTAATATGTTTATCATCTTTCATGTAAAAGATGATGCTTTTCCAAGATTAATATCGGCCATACATGTTAATAATTGCACATTTTATGCCGGTAAAGCAGTACAAGGTGGGGGGATATTTGTGGGGTCCACAAGAAACAGGGCCAGTGCTGCATATTTCGCTGTCAGAGTTTCAAATTCTACCATCACCAATAACTTAGCAAGGAGCGGAGGTGGTTTGTGTATCAAAGCAGCCCAGGTGGATGCTCCAAAGGAATCGTTCTTCAGAATTGAAAACTCTGTAATTAGTAATAACAAAGCGAGTCAGGGAGCTGCTGCTCACATTGCAGGCTATATTCAATGGGAAGACTGCAAGAATACTGGACATCCCATCATGCCTTCACCACAAGAATCTGTTTGTGTACTTGGGCCTGTTATAAATGTTGCTATTTCTGAAACAACTTTCCTGCAAAACACTGCAAAAAGAAACGGAGGTGGAATAAACATCAACTATTTTCTACATACTATAGGAATTCGTGAAGAGCATACTGTGGGTTCAATTAGAGTTTTGTGCACAAGATGCCATTTCACTGAGAATAAAGCAGACAGTGGTTATGCTGTGAGCGTTTATGGTTATCGGGATGATGAAGTGACTGTAACCGACCCTCCCTATTATAATCAAACGTACAAAATCTCTATTCAATTGTTTGATACTAGAATTAAATACAATAGCAGACACAAACACGATGAAAAAGACTATTGTGTTGCGGTACTTTGTGTACATAATACTGAGGAAGTTTTACTGAGCAACAGCACATTCGTGGGAAACAAAGGCAGTGCAGTATATGTGCATAAATCAAAGATCTTTATTACTGGTATAGTTAAAATTATTAATAATTATGGCATCCAAGGTGGTGGCTTTTATTTAGATTGCAATCCTCAGTCTTTTGTGTATCTCACACCTCATTCACAACTATATATGACTAACAATAGGGCTTCTTTTCACGGAGGAGCAATAGCTGTCCAAGACTGCAATCCTGCGTCCGATAGTAGTATAAAATGCTTCATTCAAATGTTTGATGAGCAGTATGAGTGTTCCTCATGGACTACTAAAATACTAACTGTTACCGAGGCAATTAAATGCTATGATACCAAGATTACAATGGAGAACAACACAGCAGATGTTGCAGGAGATTCCATTTATGGTGGGTCTCTTGAATCATGCCATATTTTGCTTGATATTGATTATGGCTATGAGGAGATAAAGTTTGTCACACTTCAAAGCAGCATAATAGAGATTCGCAATAAATTATCCTTATCAGAGGTTACATCTAACCCTTTTCAAGTGTGTTTCTGTGATAGTAAATTCAAAATGACAAATGAGTCAGAATGTATAAGTGAGACTGAGGCTGTTGTCTACCGAGGACAGATGCTCCAAATTCCTGCAATAGGGGTAGGGCAATTTAACAATGCTTCACCATCAGTTATTCGAACCAGAATTACTTCAAATACATGTAAAATATTATTGGGAGAGAGACAAAATGTTCAAGAACTAGGCCGTAATTGTGGATCACTGGTATACTTTTTCAAATTTTCAGAGAAAGAAATTTGTAACATTGAACTTCAGCTTTCTGTTGAAAAGGCTAGCCAAATAAATTTTCCAGCAACTGTCTCTGTGAATATCCTGGGATGTCCACCTGGTTTTGAAAATGATAATGATCACTCTATATGTGATTGTGAATTGCATCTGAAAAACCGTGGAATAACGTGTGATATAGATAGTCAAAATTTTCATCAGCCAGGGTCCATGTGGATTGGGTATTATGGAGAAGAGCAAGTGACAATTCACCCAAATTGCCCTTTTCATTATTGCAAATCAGAAGATAATGAATTCACTCTTGACAATCAGGATGACCAGTGTGCATTCAACCACTCTGGTGTCCTCTGTGGGGCATGCCAGCAGGGACTCAGCCTAGCCCTGGGAACCTCACAGTGTCTGAAATGCTCAAATTTTTACCTCCTCCTCTTCATCCCATTTGCTTTGGCTGGAGTTGCACTGGTGTTTCTGCTCCTGAAATGCAACCTCACCGTGTCAGTTGGAAGTATCAATGGACTCATCTTCTATGCCAATATCATTCAAGTTAACCATCCCACTTTCTTTCCACAAGGAGTTGGAAATATGAATCTGCTCACCAAATGTCTTTCACTATTCATAGCCTGGTTGAATTTGGATTTTGGAATTCAAACATGTTTCTTTACTGGTATGAGTGCATGCACTAAAACATGGCTCCAGTTTGTGTTCCCAGCATACATGTGGATCATGGTCGGCTTCATGATTTATGGCAGTAGACATTTCCCAACTGTTTCCAGGCTGATTGGTAGTAATGCTGTCCAAGTTCTAGCCACTTTGTTTCTGCTCTCCTATGCGAAACTTTTACGTACAGTAATTGCAGCATCTTACTCCACTGCCTTAATAGGCAGATATTCCTCCACCCGATTGGTGTGGCTTTTGGATGGCAATGTACCATTCTTCAGAGGAACTCACATTGCACTTCTCCTAATAGCGTTAATGGTCATTTTGGTTTATATACTACCATTCACGATACTTGTTCTGCTGGCTCCGTGCTTGCAAGCAAATTCGAATCGGGGGCTACTCAGACTAGTTAACATCAAACTGAAGCCCCTGTTAGATGCCTACCAAGGACCGTACAAAGACAAGTTCAGGTACTGGACTGGACTCATGCTGCTATCACGTGTGGTACTCTTTGCAGTATTTGCAGGAAATATACTTGGAAAACCCGAGATAAACTTGTTTGCAATCATTACCGTCATTATGTTGTTGGTAATATTTGTAGGAAGGATATACAAGAATATAGTATGGAGCACCATAGAGTCATTTTATCTTCTCAACCTTGTCACTTTGGCAGCTGCAACCTTCCTATTTAGAAGCATAGAAGAACATTCCTCCTCAACTGCCCAGGAAATTATAACAGGTGTCTCGGTAGGAGCAGCATTTGCAGTGTTCTGTGCCATTGTTCTGTACCACTTCTGTGTTTACCTCTTGCAGATCTCATGGACAGAGATGAAACAGGGTGTGCAAAGACTACTTGGGGGAAGACGTCGCAATCAAGAACAGCCCACAGTCACAAATACTACAAATCCAAATTCTAATTACACACTTGATGCACCAAGTAATAATGTACATACTGTGTCTTACCTTGAGCTACATCACCTGCGTGAACCTTTGCTTTCTTCGTGAGCCTTTACTTGCTGTACTGGTTATATGTATCCTTATTACTTTGAGGATTGCATTTCGAAGTATGAAAATTTTGACAAAACAAATTTGAACCACACCATGTAGTAATTAATTGGTTCTGTTTCTTGTACTAGGCTCATTGTTTTTTTTTTATCTCACACGGTGCCACTGTGAGAAAAGCTGGGGAGATGAGCCTGGGAATGAGGCTCTCTTGTGCATGGTAGCAGGTGTCTTGTCCAGCTTATGCTGAAGGATCATTTTGGCATTGCGAAGGCCTGACACTTGCCTTAGTTCGCAGATGTAGATATTGAAAGTGAATGCATAGCCTACAAATAATATGACTAAGGCACTATTTATACATCCACTATAGTGACTATGCATGTACAGTCTTTGTGTAAACTTATGTTTATTTCTCAGCTAGGTGATGATTATAACTAAACTAAGATAAACCATCCACATTTTTGCAGTAGTTCAATAATGCCTAAGATGTTAATAATAACTTGTTCAATTTCAAACAGTGATTGAAGTGTCAGTAATTTCCCTAAACCTTCAGCTTTCTTTGAATTCCATGTAAGTGTAAAGCACGGTTTGCTCTAATTTGGTACTATGGTATACATCAAAACAAACAGTACGCTATGAAATAGATACAAGATACATTCAAGCAGTGAGTGGAATCACACACACACACACACACACACACACACACACACACACACACAAACACACACACACACACAGCTAAGTGACTGTTCAAATTAGGGATCTTTATTACAGCTGCTAGCCAGTACATTTGGGAATAAGGGCTATAGCACCCTGGGGAGATAACTACTCCAGTTGAAAAACAAAGACTAAAGGGACTTCATGTATGCATGCAGCCAGTTGGGAAAAAGGACAGTTTAATAATGAAATCTGGAGCAAACCTTTCTAGTCTCAACATCTAAATAGTGATATTCTGTATGACATACTACAAACTGTTATTGATGGAGTAGCAGTTCTAGATCTACTTGATAATTTTTTTTTGGAAATCAATAAAGCCAAAGTAATATGCGTACATAATAATTATTATTCCAGCCAGTGAATGAGGATTTAGATCTGCATGTTGGTATAGCTGGGATGAGTTTATATACAGTTAGTTGTTTATGCTAGCAATTCAAATAGTTGTAGCTGATTCGACCTTTTGGTGCACGAGGCAAGATTTTGATGTGCAAATGATTTGCATTAGTGCATGCGAGGGAAAAATGTCTAGGGATGATCCAAGTAGTGGGGAGGAGTTGAATGAAGTTTGAATCTTGGAATCACACACACACACACAAACACACATAGCTAAGTGACTTTTCAAATTAGGGATCTTTATTACAGCTGCTATCCAGTACATTTGGGAATAAGGGCTATAGCACACTGGGGAGATAACTACTCCAGTTGAAAAACAAAGACTAAAGGGACTGCTCACTGAGTTGGGAAAAAGGACAGGTTGATAATGAAATCTGCATAGATTATTTGAACAAACCTTTCTAGAATATTGTTTCACTGTTCCACTGTAGTTTCAAAATCTAAACAGTAATATTCTCTGTATGACATAATATGTTTGGTACTACAAACTGTTATTGATGGAGTAGCAGTTCTACTTGATAAGAATTTTTGGGAAATCATTAAAGCCAATTTTTCTTGGGTATTATGGAGAAGAGCAAGTGACAATACACACTAATTGCACTTTTCATTATTGGCTGGAGTTGCACTGGTGTTTCTGCTCCTGAAATGCAACCTCACTGTATCAGTTGGAAGTGTCAATGGACTCATCTTCTATGCTAATATCATTCAAGTTAACCATCCCACTTTCTTTCAGCAAGGAGCTCAAAATATGAATCTGCTCACTAAATGTCTTTCACTTTTCATAGCCTGGTTGAATTTGGACTTTGGAATTCAAACATGTTTCTTTACTGGAATGACTGCATACACTAAAACATGGCTCCAGTTTGTGTTCCCAGTATACGTGTGGATCATGGTCGGCTTCATGATCTATGGTAGCAGGCATTTCCCAACTGTTTCCAGGTTGATAGGTTCAAATGCAGTGCAAGTTCTAGCTACCTTGTTTCTGCTTTCTTATGCAAAGCTTTTGCGTACAGTAATTGCAGCATCTTACTCCACTACCTTGACAGGTAGGAATTCTTCCACCTCATTGATATGGCTTATGGATGGCAATGTACCATTTTTCAGAGGAACTCACACTGCACTTCTTCTAATGGCTTTGGTAGTCATTTTAATTTACATAGTTCCTTTCACGACACTTGTTCTGCTCACGCCATGCTTACAAGCTCATTCAAATAGAAGAATACTCCGATATGTTAACATCAAATTGAAGCCCCTGTTGGATGCCTACCAAGGACCTTACAAGGATAAGTTCAGGTACTGGACTGGACTTATGCTACTTATACGTGTAATACTGTTCACAATATTTGCAGGAAATATCCTCGGAAAACCTGAGATCAATTTGTTTGCAGTGATTGTGGCGATTACGTTATTGGTAATGTTTGGCTGGAATGCTGGAAAGGTCTATAGGAATCGATTATGGAACATAGTGGAATCATTTTATTTTCTCAATCTTCTCATTCTGGCAGCTGCAACTCTACTATTGAGAAGTCTGGAAGAGCCTTCAAGAGCCCAAGAAATTGTGACAGATGTCATGATAGGGACAGCATTTGCTGTGTTTTGTGCCGTAGTACTGTACCACGTCAGTGTCTATGCGGTGACAGTGTCATACTGCCAGGCTGAGGAAATAAAAACTAGGATATGGGAGGTAATGAGAAGATTAAAATTCCGTCACCAAGAACACCCTACTGCAGCTGCAGGGCCAAATGACACGCCCACTGTACACCAGAATGAACATACCGTGACCCACATTGAACTAAATCACCTCCGTGAACCACTGCTTTCAGAGAATCGCTAATTCTGCTACAGTTTAGTTGATATAATTTAGTGATTTTACCGGTGTTTTGTATCCACCCTGCATTAAGACAACCTTTGCTGTCAGGGACCTTCTTATTTTACTATAATAGCTAATTACTCATTTTAATTTAGCAACCACTTTGCACTATAATAACGAATTTAAGAAGATTTTAGCTGTATGGCCTATACTATACTGTCATTATTTAATTGTGAATAAAACAATAATATGTGCAGTTAAGTGACTGAATATCAACTCTATATGGCAAATTCAGACTGAAAGCCACAACTTTATCATCTAGGAAAGGGGGGACATGAATGCACAATTTAGTAACTGTGCTAGCCTGTGGTTTGTATAGTTATAGGACACTATTTCTACTTTCCACCTGTGACTGGATATCTATGGCCAAGTGTTTGTACCAGTTATTTAATAAGTAGTACCTTTCATCCGCCCACGCAGTGTAGCACAATTATTATTTAAACCACAGCTTTCTGAACGTTTGAACGACTGGAATGGAATCGGGTATCCGCTTTACGTAAGTAATCGGGGTACACATTTTTTCGCGCGGTAGGTATGACCCGTTATATACCTGTAATACTGAAATCTGATTGGTTAGAATGACTTAGGTATAGTATAATATCTAGATACTGCACTGTGGTTAGGGAAATGTCCAGTTATTGCTGTGTCAGCACAGACTGGTGGTTTGTAGCTTGTTTATTCAGCGCAATAAACTTAGCAACCACCTAGCAACGTCAAATAAGCACTTTTAATATGGTGTCCTGCTCCATAGTCCTCCAGAGTATATATTACAAGCGGAGTGCTTGATGTACAGAGATAGCTATAATACGCATGGAAAGCTCCATAGAATTAAATCTCACACTATATATATACGCCATATAACTTGCAAAATGTTAATTGATGTGCAGTCCATACTATACGTAAATAAGACAGTAGCAGCCATAGGAATCCAGCGTATTGGGGGAAAGCTTGTATCAGTTTAGGACTTGATTAATGGAATATTCCAACTAGGGAGATTGAAGCTATTAACATTGATATTGATGTGCAAAGATTTTTTCTGAAGTTCCAATGGTGTACAGCGCAGTTTCAAATTGTATAATAGTGAGCAACAGGGACTTTCTAATATGATATGTCTTTTATCCAGAACCATAAACTGTTCTTTTGTGGAGCAGCAGTCTATTATTTAGGATACCAATATTTGCCTTTGATGTGAAAAATTGGGGAGTCAAATGACATTACTTCAAAAATTCAACCACAACCACAAGTAGCATTACTGTACATAACCACAAGTAGCATTACTGTACATAACCACAAGTAGCATTACTGTACATAACCACAAGTAGCATTACTGTACATAACCACAAGTAGCATCACTGTACATAACCACAAGTAGCATTACTGTACATAACCACAAGTAGCATCACTGTACATAACCACAAGTAGCATTACTGTACATAACCACAAGTAGCATTACTGTACATAACCACAAGTAGCATTACTGTACATAACCACAAGTAGCATTACTGTACATAACCACAAGTAGCATTACTGTACATAACCACAAGTAGCATTACTAGTACACAACCACAAGTAGCATTACTGTACATAACCACAAGTAGCATTACTAGTACTGTACATAACCACAAGTAGCATTACTGTACATAACCACAAGTAGCATCACTGTACACAACCACAAGTAGCATCACTGTACATAACCACAAGTAGCATTACTGTACATAACCACAAGTAGCATCACTGTACATAACCACAAGTAGCATCACTGTACATAACCACAAGTAGCATTACTGTACATAACCACAAGTAGCATCACTGTACATAACCACAAGTAGCATTACTGTACATAACCACAAGTAGCATTACTAGTACTGTACATAACCACAAGTAGCATTACTGTACATAACCACAAGTAGCATTACTGTACATAACCACAAGTAGCATTACTGTACATAACCACAAGTAGCATTACTGTACATAACCACAAGTAGCATTACTGTACATAACCACAAGTAGCATTACTAGTACATAACCACAAGTAGCATTACTGTACATAACCACAAGTAGCATCACTGTACATAACCACAAGTAGCATTACTGTACATAACCACAAGTAGCATTACTGTACATAACCACAAGTAGCATTACTAGTACATAACCACAAGTAGCATTACTGTACATAACCACAAGTAGCATTACTGTACATAACCACAAGTAGCATTACTAGTACTGTACATAACCACAAGTAGCATTACTGTACATAACCACAAGTAGCATTACTGTACATAACCACAAGTAGCATTACTGTACATAACCACAGACAGGTTTACACTATCTTAAAGAACTGTTTCCTTCAGCTATAGACATTATATCACGAGAGGAAACACGTCTAATTCATAGTCAGAGTAACTGGAAGAGTAATACAGCAACAATTAAGTACATTTTGTTGCTGTATTGTTATTGTAGGTGCTCTATCATTATTAGACATGTTTCCTCTAATAATTAGACCACCCCTCTCCACCACTCTGACCACTAATTTCTATTTAAAAAAACCACAAGGATAGAAAATTAATTATTATTTTGGTCTCATTAATGGAGAAGTTGCTTAAGGCTTAATTGCTGTTATATAGCCCTTTACATTCAGTGAAGGACACACTTCCCGAGAAATGAAACCAAATATAATAGTCTTAGTGAAAGTTTCAAGGTGTGTGCTTGCTTTATCATTTCCCAAACAATAAACTCTCCGTAATAGCTATGATTCCTCCGTAAGCAGTGGTCCCAACTGCAAAACTGTTTTTATTGTAGTAGCAATGGGATTTGTCCTTCAGTAATCATTTCCTGGAGGTGTAGCCAATCTGCAACTTTTGTAAACTGTGCATGCACATTCACAATTTGCATAAAAACCAACGACCTAGGTTGAACTATAAATCTTGTCATCAAGGGCCTGCATACCGTGAGTGAAGACTCGTTGCATTTTGAAGATGTTGATATAATATTATACTGCATAATGCATGATTGACTACTAAACTACATTGTTTCTTGTATGCACTAGGATATTTCGCCATTTATGTTGGGCAAAGTGTACCCTGCAGTGTACACAACAGGTTGTTCACAATCAACATCGTACTAAGAAATACTGGAGACGAAAGAATGTGTTGCTTACTCTATTTTATAGGAGCTGTAGCTCTTCTACTATCCCTCTCAGGAGGACGAGCTGAGAAGCGACGTCTCTACGTGAAGCCAACCCCCAGCTCCAGTGGCTGTCCACAAGATGAGGTGTGTACGACCCTCTCAGACTACCTGCAGAATGTGAGTGATTATTTCACTTCCAATACTATCATTCATTTCCTATCTGGAAACCATACTGTCAGTGAGCCTGCCCTTGGACTTATAACTGTACAAGATATCCACAACTTCACACTCTCTGCTGATTCTGATGGTACAACACTGCACTGTATTGAGAGGTTGGGGTTTGCCTTCATGAATGTTGTCAAGTTAAGTATCACAAACCTCAGGATTGCCAATTGTGGTTGTACAATTATTGCTTTGCTAAGCAACATGAATTTCAACGTAAGAAATCTAATGCAATCAGATACTAATGCAGCTATTGCTTTCTTTAATATTCAATCCCTTGTACTTCAGAATGTTCAAATAGAGGCCAGCTATGGATACGGTGTTCTTGGCATAAATGTGCTGGGAGATTCCATTGTAAACAATTGTACATTTACCCATAATATGTGGCGATCTGATGGTGCTGAAAATAGTGGTGTACCAAGCAGGCCAGGAGGAAACGCATTACTTGTATTTGCACATGATAAATCACATCAGCTTAAGAATAGTTTGGGAAACCTGCATATTTCACAGTGTGTTTTTTCTCATGGTTGTGATACAACCAGTTTTAGCTTTCAGTCATGGATGGAATCATATGATAAAAAAATTAGTGGAGCGAGTGGCCTAGGAATATTTCTATTTAGACAGTTTGATAGCTATGACTATTCTGAGCTCAGTGTAAATATTAACATTATGGACACTATCTTTCATCATAATAATGCACCACATGGGTCTGGAGGTAATATGTTTATCATCTTTCATGTAAAAGATGATGCTTTTCCAAGATTAATATCGGCCATACATGTTAATAATTGCACATTTTATGCCGGTAAAGCAGTACAAGGTGGGGGGATATTTGTGGGGTCCACAAGAAACAGGGCCAGTGCTGCATATTTCGCTGTCAGAGTTTCAAATTCTACCATCACCAATAACTTAGCAAGGAGCGGAGGTGGTTTGTGTATCAAAGCAGCCCAGGTGGATGCTCCAAAGGAATCGTTCTTCAGAATTGAAAACTCTGTAATTAGTAATAACAAAGCGAGTCAGGGAGCTGCTGCTCACATTGCAGGCTATATTCAATGGGAAGACTGCAAGAATACTGGACATCCCATCATGCCTTCACCACAAGAATCTGTTTGTGTACTTGGGCCTGTTATAAATGTTGCTATTTCTGAAACAACTTTCCTGCAAAACACTGCAAAAAGAAACGGAGGTGGAATAAACATCAACTATTTTCTACATACTATAGGAATTCGTGAAGAGCATACTGTGGGTTCAATTAGAGTTTTGTGCACAAGATGCCATTTCACTGAGAATAAAGCAGACAGTGGTTATGCTGTGAGCGTTTATGGTTATCGGGATGATGAAGTGACTGTAACCGACCCTCCCTATTATAATCAAACGTACAAAATCTCTATTCAATTGTTTGATACTAGAATTAAATACAATAGCAGACACAAACACGATGAAAAAGACTATTGTGTTGCGGTACTTTGTGTACATAATACTGAGGAAGTTTTACTGAGCAACAGCACATTCGTGGGAAACAAAGGCAGTGCAGTATATGTGCATAAATCAAAGATCTTTATTACTGGTATAGTTAAAATTATTAATAATTATGGCATCCAAGGTGGTGGCTTTTATTTAGATTGCAATCCTCAGTCTTTTGTGTATCTCACACCTCATTCACAACTATATATGACTAACAATAGGGCTTCTTTTCACGGAGGAGCAATAGCTGTCCAAGACTGCAATCCTGCGTCCGATAGTAGTATAAAATGCTTCATTCAAATGTTTGATGAGCAGTATGAGTGTTCCTCATGGACTACTAAAATACTAACTGTTACCGAGGCAATTAAATGCTATGATACCAAGATTACAATGGAGAACAACACAGCAGATGTTGCAGGAGATTCCATTTATGGTGGGTCTCTTGAATCATGCCATATTTTGCTTGATATTGATTATGGCTATGAGGAGATAAAGTTTGTCACACTTCAAAGCAGCATAATAGAGATTCGCAATAAATTATCCTTATCAGAGGTTACATCTAACCCTTTTCAAGTGTGTTTCTGTGATAGTAAATTCAAAATGACAAATGAGTCAGAATGTATAAGTGAGACTGAGGCTGTTGTCTACCGAGGACAGATGCTCCAAATTCCTGCAATAGGGGTAGGGCAATTTAACAATGCTTCACCATCAGTTATTCGAACCAGAATTACTTCAAATACATGTAAAATATTATTGGGAGAGAGACAAAATGTTCAAGAACTAGGCCGTAATTGTGGATCACTGGTATACTTTTTCAAATTTTCAGAGAAAGAAATTTGTAACATTGAACTTCAGATTTTTGTTGAAAGTAGTAACAAACAGCATTTGGCAATTGCCCATGTAACTGTCAGTGATTGTCCACCTGGTTTCGAACTCTCAAATGATTACTCCACATGCGAATGTGAACTGCATTTGAAAACGTATGGAGTAAAGTGTGACATAGACACCCAGAAATTCAGTAGACCTGCTTCCATGTGGATTGGGTATTACAGGGAAGGGCAAGTGACTGTACACACTAACTGTCCCTTTCATTACTGCATACCAGATGATTTTTATGAATTCACTCTCGACAATCAGGATGACCAGTGCACACTCAACCACTCCGGTGTCCTCTGTGGGACATGCCAGCAGGGACTCAGCCTGGCCCTGGGAACCTCACAGTGTCTCAAATGCTCAAATGTTTACCTCCTCCTCCTCATTCCATTTGCTTTGGCTGGAGTTGCACTGGTGTTTCTGCTCCTGAAATGCAACCTCACTGTATCAGTTGGAAGTATCAATGGACTCATCTTCTACGTCAATATCATCCAAGTTAACTATACCATTTTCTTTCCGCACAGAGCTCAAGATATAAACCTCCTTACAAAATGTCTTTCAATTTTCATAGCTTGGCTGAACCTAGATCTAGGCATTCAAACCTGTTTCTTCAGTGGCATGAATGCTTACTGTAAAACATGGCTCCAGTTCACATTCCCAGCATATGTGTGGATCATGGTCGGCTTCATGATTTACGGCAGTAGACATTTTCCAACTGCTTCCAGATTGATAGGTTCAAATGCAGTGCAAGTTCTAGCTACCTTGTTTCTGCTTTCTTATGCAAAGCTTTTGCGTACCGTAATTGCAGCATCTTACTCCACTACCTTGACAGGTAGGAATTCTTCCACCCCATTGGTATGGCTTATGGATGGCAATGTACCATTTTTCAGAGGAACTCACATTGCACTCCTTCTAATGGCTTTGGTAGTCATTTTAATTTACATAGTTCCTTTCACAATACTTGTTCTGCTCACTCCATGCTTACAAGCTAATTCAAATAGAAGAATACTCCGATATGTTAACATTAAACTGAAGCCCCTGTTGGATGCCTACCAAGGACCTTACAAGGATAAGTTCAGATATTGGACAGGACTCATGCTACTTATACGTGTGGTACTGTTCACAATATTTGCAGGAAATATCCTCGGAAAACCTGAGATCAATTTGTTTGCAGTGATTATAGTGATTACGTCATTGGTAATGTTTGGCTGGAATGCCGGAAGTGTATATAAGAATCGATTATGGAACATAGTGGAATCATTTTATCTTCTCAATCTTCTCATTCTGGCAGCTGCAACTCTCCTATTGAGAAGTCTGGAAGAACCTTCTTCGAGAGCCCAAGAAATTGTGACAGATGTCATGGTAGGGACAGCATTTGCCGTATTTTGTGCCATAGTTCTCTACCACGTCTGTGTCTATGTGGTGGCAGTGTCATACTGCCAGGCTGAGGAAATAAAAACTAGGATATGGGAGGTAATGAGAAGATTGAAATTCCGTCACCAAGAACACCCTAGAGTATGTACTGCAGCTGCAGGGCCAAATGACACACCCACTGTACACCAGAATGAACATACCGTGACCCACATTGAACTAAATCTGCTCCGTGAACCACTGCTTTCAGAGAATTACTAATTCTGCTACAGTTCAGCTACTTTATATAATTTACCGGTATTTTGTATCCATCCACAATGCACTAACTGAATTAAGACAACCATTGCTGTCAGGGACCTTCTAATTTTACATAATTGCTCATTTTAAATTGCTGTGATTTTGCAACCACTTTGCACTATATAACCAATTTATGAAGATTTTAGCTGTATGGCCTATACTATAGTGTCATTATTCAATTGTGAATAACAATATAATATATATTGTAAATATTTTTTATTCACAATTATGTGTTAAGTGACTGAATATTAACTCTACATGACCGAAAGCAGCAACATATCATCTAGGAAAGGGAGGGATATGACTGCACGATTTAGTAACTGTGCCAGCCTGTGGTTTGCATAGTCATAGGACACTATTTATACTTTCACAGGCTTCCCATCTGTGACTGTATAATCTATGGCCAAGTGTTTGTACCAATTTAATAATAAAGTATACAAAAACAACGCAGTACCTTTCATCCGCCCACGCAGTGTAGTACAAATATTATTTATGCTAGCGTACAACCGTGTTAAGCTCTTGCAGTAGAAAATGGCCGGCACGTTCGGTGTTTGTTAAAACTATGTAATCAGATTTCGCCACGCCCATTACAGGTTGTAATCTGGGTTGAAATTCCGATACCAAAAATCTGATTCCCCGGTTGAGGTTTAATATCACAGCTATGTTCTTCCAGCGCAGCAGGACTTTGCTAATTACCGCGGCCATTACGATCGCAGTGGTAATCGTGGTGGTGAGCAGCAGGCTGATGTACACCACTAACTGGCGGTACATCGTGGTAAGAGCCTTTCCACTGACGTCATAGCTATTGAACCATGGCTAATGTAGGATAACTGACTCCGCGAAAATTATGCCCGTACGAGGTTTAAGGTTAGGTTTAAAATAGGACCAGGGTTAGGCTGTATAAAGCTGTGTGGGTATAATTTTTGTGGAGTCGGATATCCTACATGATTTCCGATGTATAGTACATATACGTGTAAGGTAAATGGGGTGATTGGACGTGTGGACAGCTCTGGCCACTTACAAGGAACAACGTAGAAGCAATGTATAGTAGCACTGTACATCGTCATTAATGTTTCCTAATGAGTGTCTAAAGTAGTCTCACATGGCCAGATCCTTTTCGCCACGAAAAAAGGCGGGAAGGGTCTGGCCATGCGAGACTTTGTTACCCACGTCACATGACCTAGTTACCCACGTCTCATGACCTAGTTACCCACGTCTCATGAGCTAGCTACCCCATTTACCTTACTACATTATTCATGGATATAGCAGTCGAACAACTAGGTAGCATCCCCGCTCCCCCTTCCCCCTAGTCTCGCGTAGCACGGTCTGGCTACACGAGACTACACCTCCCACCCTTTTCCAGCTCTCCTACATTTATCAACAGTCACATGCTGGGGGTGTTTCAATATTCACTGTACATTAGCGACATACAGGTTTTTTTTCATAATGGCACTACCTTAAGCTAATGTTCATAAATTACCCCTGCTTACCTTAGAGTAACGGATTCGGCTATTTTTATCAATGGTATTCAAAACCATGAGACTAGGAAGGAGGTGAACTATTGCTTTGATAATGTTATTAGCTTATATCATTTATGATATTACATTAAAAGAAGGTTTAGTATCTGGGCCAAGTTAGTCTGATTCAGGCCACTCCATCAATTCTGCATCCACAGTTGGTAAAGGGGCTAAAGGCCACTTGGCCTAGTGTGATAGATATGGCTACCGATGGATTGGATCTCAACGCCACTACAAAAGCCGTCTTTGCCACTGTGGATTCGGTGCCTGTGGTCACAGAACCTCCTTCGCCCATCACGCTACTGCAGAATCATTCAGTTAGTCCAGACTCATTCCCAAATTTCCATGCTGTAAGTTGGACAGCCTATGTCCACCAGTTGGGTTGCAATAAGAGTGGAAGTGGCCTTAGGAGTGCTACAACTTCACTAGCTTCATGAATTGGACAGCCAAATTGAGCCGGGCTGTAGCAACTAGACTTCTTGGTACACTCAAAGTCCTGCAAGTCATTATAAGACACATGTGAGGCTCATTATAACTGAAATCCAAATAGGGCTCCATAGCAACTGGGGAATTCCTTAGCTATGAGGGGTGATTGGATATGTAGAAAGTTTTGATTTCTACTCTTGACTATTTTTTTAATGTTAATATCATATGTGTTTAAGCCCCCTTCAACCAAGAGAGCCAACCTTTGAACCTGCTATGCAAGAGCTCTCTCTTAGAAGCCATCAGTAGCCCCCTGTGAGGATGCCATCCGCTTCACTTTTAAAGCATGCACTCCATCTAGTTGGTCCATACTTGTGTGTACACTAAATTCTTTGGTGCTAAAGTTGCAACTGAGATAACCACAGGATTAAAGTAACCCTTCTATTTTTGCAGTGTATATATAAACTAATTTTCTTGGAGGACCAAATCCCTCTAGACGCGGGTATGGTTTGTACACCAGCTATGTGCAAAAAGTCACAGTCCAGAACTGAGAAATGTTAACTTGAAATGTGGTTGTCCTGCCATATCTATCATTTTCAACATTCATGATAGCTGTATTGTATATGTAGAGGGAATGGGCCATATCCACTGAATAAATCCACTCAGATAGCGTGAACGTGTATATAATATTGCTTTGTAAGTGAAAGCATTGAGTGATAACTTTGCATTGTGTACCGTTAGCCTCGTACTCAGGCCTCCTATGTACAGATTTTTTCCTCACAGCTGTAGAGAAAATTGTCAGGGAAGGCCATGCCAGTTTCACCAAAATATCCGAACAGCGTAGCAATGACAAGTTTGCAATTATTAATGGTTATTTAACTATGAGTTTTTCTACGCACAGCCCGCCATCCAAAATTTGATACTCAAAAGTGATCATGTTCAAGGCCTAGGCCGACAAAACGGATGCCTAAGCTAGCTATAATATATAGCTGCACGATAATCAGCACTTTAACAGCTAGGGGCGGGGTCGGTATGTAACATAGTCATGTGGGGATCGTGTTTTGACTCAAGTCTCTCGTGTCACGTGCAGACATTTTGGTGAAACGGATGCATGGCTGCAAGATAAAATCTGTGCGGTAGAGGTCTAAATACGAGACTACAGTCCTTTCTTTCACCGATCCAGTTTGTTCTCTGTAGGTTCATATACCTGGTGATTACTACAAAGCCCCTGCAGCACGGTGGTCAGATTCCTTCTGTGAAGACTACCTATCAAAATCCTTCCACAAGACCATTCCCATGTGCAAGCCTCCAGGAAGTGGGCTAACTGAACAGGTCCAGTGCAGAGGGCTAAAACCGACAGTGACATGCACAGTCTTCAATGCTGCAGTGCTGGACCCAATGCTCACCTCCAAAGGGGGATTTGTAATCAACAAAAACATAGTATTTCTTGATTCTACCAAATTAGTACCCTCAGCTTCATGCCCCAGTCCCAGCTACACAGATCTGGGTAAAAAGTTTACTATTGGTGTTTTTAAATCACTATCAACCATGCAACCTGTTAACGAAAGAGTCTGCAAACACTGGGTCAATGGAACCACTTTTATCTCCACTCTCGCATCTATTCACATCTACTTTAAAGTCATAGGATGGTATAACCTGTACAAAGCAATACTTGAAAGTGGAGCATCTGAAAACATAAGCAACGTCAAAGTGGACGAAGATGGTCTGAAGTACATGTTTTCGGACTTTGAGCAAAGCTTGTTTCCCAACATGACCAATATAAGGAGTTTTGGAAATGCCACCGTTTGCTTCAAGAAGCTTGTGGTAATCCCTCACTACTTCGATAGCCCTCAATTTCAGTGCAAGATGAGTACATCCATGCGTACAAAGTGCTTTAAGTGTAACGGGAGAGGGAAAACCGAAACTGAGATGATGGCATTCCGATCGGCAGTGCTCGGCGGCTGTTCTATCAATGACAGTGTTCCAACATCGACCTACCAAGATCCGAGGCGTATTGTTGTCATCTTAAGAAAACCCTACAAGCGTTGGACTAGAGACAAGCCTGAGAACTTTCAACGGTGCTTAAAGAACAGTGAAGAGCTCCTATCAGGCTTGAAGAGCCACTTTCCACAGGCCAATGTGACGGGCATTTATCCAGAGGATATGGATATTTGTAGTCAGATTCGCACCGCTCATGATGCCGACATCTTGATGGGGGTGCATGGAGCTGGCCTGGTTCACTTGTGGTGGCTGAGGCACGAGGCACTGATTGTTGAACTGGTTCCATCCTATGAGGAGTCCAACCCAACTTTCAAAATGCTGTCCACTTTGACAGGCAGGAACTACAGAGCTCTTCATGTATCCTCTGGAAATACACACGCCATTACCGTGGACGTAAAGGAAGTCATAAGGATTTTGAATTCATAGTACATGTATTGAAAGTCATACAATGTCATTCTATAATTTTTTATGGAATTATGATAATCCAATGAACCAGTTTATCACCTTGATGAATAGATTATATAAATTATGATATGAATGGAGTGCATGCATATGATGTATAGTAGATTAACAATTGGATGGATAGTTTTCCAGTATCACTGGACAGCTATACTGGCCTCATTCCCAAGCTCTCCTGACTTGCAGAATGGAGTTGGAGCTGTTTTGCAGCTCTGAATCAGGAGAGGAAGCTAGGTAGCTATTTAGAGCTTAGGGTGCAGTCTGCATGACTCAGTTGACGACATTTAGTTTGATGGGTTTACTTAAGCTGATACCTTTTTACTACACATGAAAAGATTCTTGAGATAAAACAGCTTCCTTTTTGTGGTCTCAACTGCAAACTGTTTTCAATGTGGGACCACACATGGCAAACTGTTATCAATGTGGGGCTGTTTGACTGTCATGCAGTGCTTGGCTTATCAAAAACTACTAATAGCTTATACAACTGTGAAGTTTAGTTCAATGCAAGTAAGCCAGTGCAACGCTAGGTGAGTGGATGCATACATTCTAGACAATTAGCAAATGAATGAATTTAGTATAATTATGTATTTCTATTTCTGTATTAGGGCATCTCATCATAAGCTGATCAAGATTTGGTGTGCTGTGCTATATCAACTGCCACCTTCTGCGAACTGCATCTGCACACGAACCCTAACGGTGATTATGTTCTGCTTGCTTGTTATAGTAGCCCCTCTAGTATTGCTGTCGGCAGGAGAAGCTGAGAAGCGACATCTCTACGTGAAGCCAACCCCCACCTCCAGTGGCTGTCCACAAGATGAGGTGTGCATGACCCTCTCAGACTACCTGCAGAATGTGAGTGATTACTTCACTTCCAACACTGCTTTTCATTTGCTGCGTGGAAATCATTCCGTTGAGTCTAGTCATAAGGATGACCACTTACTGGTGTCAAGTGTCAACAACCTCTCCCTGTCTGGCTACGGTGGTGGCACTACACTGCACTGCGCTGAGGCGTTTGGGTTTGCTTTTGTTAATATAACAAATTTGCATATCTCAGACATCAGAATTATACATTGTGGTCAAGCAACTATTACTAATGTACTAGAAATCACCAATATTTTTTCTGTAGTGATGCCTACAAGCACCAAATCAGCTCTTACTTTGGCTAATCTCGATTCACTTGTGCTTCAGAATGTTCAAATAAAGGCAAGCTATGGATATGGTTTAATTGGTGTGAATGTGTTTGGTAATTCCACAATAACCAACTGCACATTTACCCACAACATGTGGAGATCTGATGATATTAATACTAGCAATACACTAAACCATTCATATGCTGAAAATGGACCAGGAGGGAATGCACTGTTTATATTCACACATTATATAGCACAGCAGAATTACCAGTACACTGATGTCCTGCATATTTCGCAGTGTGAGTTTACTCATGGTATTGACACAAACACTTTTGACTTTCCAAGATGGATAAATTTAGATTCAAAGTTGTTTCTTTTGGGGAGTGGGCTGGGAATTTTTATAAAGTTTACTAGTTACTATAATCTTCAATTCATGAAGATTAATATTACTAATTCTGTCTTTCATCACAATAATGCACCGCATGGACCTGGAGCAAATTTGTTCATCCTTCGTCACGTGAGTGAAATAATAGCCACAATAGACATTAGTAACTGCACATTTCATGATGGCAAAGCTGTACAAGGTGGGGGCATTTTTATCGGGTCAAAAAATAATGACGATTCCAATGCTACACAGTTTGTGGTCAAACTTTCAAATTCTACTATCACTAATAACTCAGCAAGAAGTGGAGGCGGTTTGAGCATCAAAACAAATCAGGAAAAAATACAAATATTACTTGCAAATTGTATGTTCAGTGGTAATAAAGCAGTACACGGAGCTGCTGTTCACATAGCAGGCCATGTAAATTGGAAATCTAATCCAAATATTACTTATATTGAGCCTAACTGTTATAATTATTTAATGGGAATCACAGCTGAAACATCTTTGCTGTTTTTGTTTCCTCGTTCTCCTTGGTTGAGTAAGATGTACTTTCAGTATTTGTTTTCTCGTTCTTCCGTTGATATATTTGGGCCTAGTGTGTATATTAATGTTACACAAACTACTTTTCTACAAAATGTTGCAGAAGAAAGTGGAGGTGGCATAGATATTGATTGTTTCATGTTCACAATAAAAGATCACCTTGAAGTGACACTCGATGTGGGATCAGTCAGAATTGTATGTTCCAACTGCAATTTCATTGAGAACAAGGCAGAAAGTGGGTACGCTGTAAATATTAATAATTGTAATAACAAACTAGACCCCAATGATTATAACAAGCACGAACCAAACATTTTCTCTCACACTTTACTTCCAATCCATACTACTCAAACATACAGAATTTTTGTTAAATTTTTCAACACTACAGTTACAAACAATGGAGCACACAGATATCAGGACGGTCATTGCACTGCAGTGTTTTGCATACATAATACTGATAAAGTTTTATTGAGTAACAGTGTGTTTGTGGGGAACAATGGCAGTGCACTTTACATCAGTGGATCAAATTTGTATATCTCTGGTGTTGTTAACATTACAGACAACCATGGTGTCAGCGGTGGTGGCCTCTACTTTGACTGCAATCCTCGGTCATTCCTGTACCTCACACCTCATTCCCAACTTTATATGGCCAATAACACAGCATCACTCCATGGAGGAGCAATAGCTGTCAAAGACTGCAGCGCTCAGACTAATAAAATCAAATGCTTTATTCAAATATTTGATGAAGATGAAGCGTATTCATCATTCTTTAATGAAACAATAATTATTAATGGATCACTTGCTTGCAATGATACAAAAGTAATATTGGAAAACAACACAGCAGAAATTGCAGGAGACTCTATTTATGGTGGGTCTCTTGACAGGTGCTACATGCTTATAGATAATGGTGATACATGGATTGAATATAACATACTACAAACCAGAATACTTCAAATTCGCAACAAATTGTCTTCATCAGAGGTTACATCAGACCCATTTCAGATTTGTTTCTGTCACGAAAATGTCGGATCAAAGTGTATAAATGAGATTCAGGCTGAAGTCTACCATGGCCAAACACTTCGAATTCCAATGGCAGCAGTAGGACAGTTCAACAATGCCTCACCAGCACTTGTTCAGACTACAATTACCTCTGACCAGAGTGGAATATTACTAGGAGAGACACAGAAATTTCAAGAGTTAGGCCGTGATTGTGGATCACTGGTATACCTATTTAACCTGTCAGAAAAACGGGTTAGTAACTTTGAGCTTCAAATATCTATTGAAAGAAGTACTATAAAGAACTTTCCAGCAGTTATTCATGTGGTCGTTTTCAATTGTCCACCTGCTTTTGAGCTCTCATCTGATCTCTCCACATGTCAATGTCAACCACATCTGAAAACCTATGGAATAAAATGTAATATAGACACTCAGAAATTCAGTAGACCTGCTTCCATGTGGATTGGGTATTACAGGGAAGGGCAAGTGACTGTGCACACTAACTGCCCCTTTCATTACTGCATACCAGATGATTTTGATGAATTTAGTCTTGACAATCAGGATGACCAGTGTGCATTCAACCACTCCGGTGTCCTCTGTGGGGCATGCCAGCAGGGACTCAGCCTGGCCCTGGGAACCTCACAGTGTCTCAAATGCTCAAATGTTTACCTCCTCCTCCTCATCCCATTTGCTTTGGCTGGAGTTGCACTGGTGTTTCTGCTCCTGAAATGCAACTTCACTGTGTCAGTTGGGAGTATCAATGGACTCATCTTCTACGTTAACATCATTCAAGTTAACCGTACTACTTTTTTCCCACATGGAGCTCAAGACATAAACTTTTTTACTAAATTCCTCTCTGTTTTCATAGCTTGGCTGAACCTGGATTTTGGAATCCAAACCTGCTTCTCCAGTGGTATGAGTGCGTACTATAAAACATGGCTCCAGTTTGTGTTTCCAGCGTATGTGTGGATTATGATCGGCTTCATGATCTATGGCAGTAGATATTCCCCGACTGTTTCCAGATTGATAGGTTCAAATGCAGTTCAAGTTCTAGCCACCTTGTTTCTGCTCTCCTATGCAAAGCTTTTGCGTACAGTAATTGCAGCAGCTCTCTCCACTACCTTGACAGGCAGAAATTCCTCCACCCCATTAGTGTGGCTTTTGGATGGTAATGTGCCCTTCTTCAGGGGAGCTCACACTGCACTTTTCCTGATGGCATTGGCGATAATCTTAATCTGCATTATACCTCTCACGGTCCTTGTTCTGCTAACTCCCTATTTGCCAAATTACAAGGCATTTAGACTAGTTAACATCAAACTGAAGCCCCTGTTAGATGCCTACCAAGGACCCTACAAGGACAAGTTCAGGTACTGGACTGGAATCATGCTGCTCGTACGTGTTGTCCTTTTTGCTGTATTTGCAGGAAATATTCTTGGAAAACCGGAGATAAATCTATTTGCAGTAATAGCTAGCGCACAATTGCTAGGAATGAATGCTGGAAGGATATACAAGAATGTGCTATGGAACATAACAGAGTCATTCTACCTTCTCAACCTTACAATTCTGTCAGCTGCAACCCTTTTACTGAGAGGTTTGGATGAGCCCTCCACTTCAAGCAGTCAAGAAATCGTGACAGATGTCGTGGTAGGAACAGCATTTGCAGTGTTCTGTGCTATCACGCTGTACCACTTCTGTGTGTACGTCTTGAAGACCTCAGTGACCCCGATAAAAATCAAGCAAGTCATGCAAGCACTTCTTAGGAAGAAGTACCGTAATGAAGAGCAGCCCATGTGTATGACTAGTGGTGTAAATCCACATCCCACTGCATCCAGTAATGTGCACACTGTATCCCATTTTGAGCTAAACCAACTACGTGAACCTTTGCTTTCTGGTACCTTTAATAATTGAGTGTTTTATTAATACTTTGTGTGGTTTATCAATTATAGTTTATATTGCTTGCTGCTTATATAATGTTGTATACTTTTATTAACATAGCTACATGTCATGCTATCCGATTACAGTACTGTATGTGTATCAACTTTTCAAACAATGTGTACTAGTCAATCAAAAATTGGCAAACTGTTCAGTAACTGCACAAATTAAGAAGACAGTATAGTTGTGTCTAATGTATTCATAATTAGGTAGTATTATAAGGATCTACGTCAACATAAATTATGACTCTGTAGTGTTGCATCTTGTATATAGTCACTGCAGCAGCCCTGCCCAGTATTGGAGGGCTACATAGTTTAGCATTGGGCACCTGTTGTGTGCCTTCATTGTTTTACAGAGTTAGTACTCGGCTGATTATGTATACTAATGCAAGGTGAGTGAATGCATGCAATGCTTAAACACTAAGTGATTATTTATATAGTTATAAAGCTACAAGTTAGGATTTATTGGCTAGCCAAGAATCAATTTCCTTTCCATTGTTTCAGCAATACAATTATTATCGTCAGTGGAATACAAAAGCACATTGCATTGTAATAGAAAAAATCAGCAAAAAATGATTGTACACCAGAGGAAAAGGAATGAGGAGCAGTCTATGCGTGAGATTCAGACCAGGTTTGTGGACCTGAGGCATGAATCCACTTCTCCTAAATTTAATGCTCATAGCTACATAGACTGTTGTGTTTCTCCAATTGCTTACAATGGATTTTGGCTAGTAAATTCCAAATCTGCACCTTGCCACATGACTGTTTTGCATTTGGAATATAAGCCTGGCTGAACATGATACATAACTATAATAATAGCTACTTCACCCCCACATACCGTTACCACTGACATAATATTATGGTATTGTACCCCAGTATATGTATATAGCTAGGCACTTAATTCCCAGTGCAGGTGATACATTTATGTATAGGTGTTATCATGCAGTATCATGGTCTGTTTATTGGGAAAGTGCTGTGTAATAAATACTAGCTGCTTTCGAAAGTGTGGTCCCACTTGTAAACTGTTCTCAGTATGGTAGTACTCATGGGAACTATTTCTTTCATGGAAGTCAATACATGCAGCATAAGGCTTAATCTGTGTACATTGAGAAAATAAAAACGGACAATTTATAAACTATTCTTAGTATATGGCAGTACTCATGGGGATTACTTTCATGGAAACCAATCAATATTGCAACGACTAGTCACGGTCATACAAAAGACCAGCTCGAGTTCATTTATCAGTTCAAAAACTTGAGGTAAGCTAGACTCTGTGGTTCAGTAGCATGCTAAGTATGATTGACTATATATATTGATCATGATAATTATACTATGTATTTCCCCTTACCAGAATAACTCATCGAGATTTGCACTGCGTAGAGCAGACTGTTCGTACTGGTGTGACCCATGCACAACTTACGTACTATGTTGTGCTTACTCCTTCTCATGGCAGGTCCTCTGCTGTCTCTCTCAGTAGGGCAAGCTGAGAAGCGACATCTCTATGTGAAGCCAACCCCCACCTCCAGTGGCTGTCCACAAGATGAGGTGTGCATGACCCTCTCAGAGTACCTACAGAATGTGAGTGATTACTTCACTTCTAACACTGCTTTTCATCTGCTGTGTGGAAATCATTCCATTGAGTCTAGTCATAAGGATTACCACTTACTGGTGTCAAGTGTCAACAACCTCTCCCTGTCTGGCTATGGTGGTGGCACTACACTGCACTGCGCTGAGGCGTTTGGGTTTGCTTTTGTTAATATAACAAATTTGCATATCTCAGACATCAGAATTATACATTGTGGTCAAGCAACTATTGCTAATGTACTAGAAATCACCAAAATTCTTTCTGTAGTGATGCCTACGCGTACCAAAGCAGCTCTTACTTTGGCTAATCTCGATTCACTTGTGCTTCACAATGTTCAAATACAGGCAAGCAATGGATATGGTCTGATTGGTGTGAATGTGTTTGGTAATTCCACAATAACCAACTGCACATTTACCCACAACATGTGGAGATCTGATGATATTAATACTAGCAATACGCTAAACCATTCATATGCTGAAAATGGACTAGGAGGAAATGCACTGTTTATATTCACACATTATAAATTACACCAGAATTACCAGTACACTGATGTCCTGCATATTTCGCAGTGTGAGTTTGCTCATGGTACTGACACAAACATTTTTGACTTTCCAAGATGGATAAACTTTGAATCAAAGTTGTTTCTTTTGGGGAGTGGGCTGGGAATTTTTATAACGTTTACTAGTTACTATAATCTTCAATTCATGAAGATTAATATTACTAATTCTGTCTTTCATCACAATAATGCACCGCATGGACCTGGAGCAAATTTGTTCATCCTTCGTCACGTGAGTAAAATAATAGCCACAATAGAAATTAGTAACTGCACATTTTATGATGGCAAAGCTGTACAAGGTGGGGGCATTTTTATTGGGTCACAAGATTTTAATGCTACACAGTTTGTGGTCAAACTTTCAAATTCTACCATCACTAATAACTCAGCAAGAAGTGGAGGTGGTTTGAGCATCAAAACAACTCAGAAAAAAATACAAATATTACTTGAAAATTGTATGTTCAGTGGTAATAAAGCAGTACACGGAGCTGCTGTTCACATAGCAGGCCATGTAGATTGGGAATATAATTCAAATGTTTATAAATATATTGGGCCTAACTTTTGTAATTATTTAATGGGAATCACAGCTGAAACATCTTTGCCGTTTTTGTCTCCTCGTTCTCCTTGGCCTAGCATGTTCAGTAAGACGTACTTTACATTTCGTTCTTCCGTTGATATATTTGGGCCTATTGTGTATATTAATGTTACACAAACTACTTTTCTACAAAATATTGCAGAAGAGAGTGGAGGTGGCATAGATATTGATTGTTTCATGTTCACAGTAAAAGATCACCTTCAAGTGATACTTTTTGTGGGATTATTTAAAATTGTATGTTCCAACTGCAATTTCATTGAGAACAAGGCAGAAAGTGGGTACGCTGTAAATATTAATAATTGTAATTACAAACAAGACCCCAATTTTTATAACGGGCATGCACCAAACATTTTCTCTCGCACTTTACTTCCAATCCATACTAGACCTACTCAAACATACGGAATTTTTGTTAAATTTTTCAACACTACAGTTACAAACAATGGAGCACACAGATATCAGGACGGTCATTGCACTGCAGTGTTTTGCATACATAATACTGATAAAGTTTTATTGAGTAACAGTGTGTTTGTGGGGAACAATGGCAGTGCACTTTACATCAGTGGATCAAATTTGCATATCTCTGGTGTTGTTAACATTACAGACAACCATGATGTCAGTGGTGGTGGCCTCTACTTTGACTGCAATCCTCGGTCCTTCCTGTACCTTACACATCATTCCCAACTTTATATGGCCAATAACACAGCATCACTTCATGGAGGAGCAATAGCTGTCAAAGACTGCAACACTCAGACTGATAAAATCAAATGCTTTATTCAAATATTTGATGAAGATGAAGCGTATTCATCATTCTTTAATGAAACAATAATTATTAATGGGTCACTTGCTTGCAGTGATACAAAAGTAATATTGGAAAACAACACAGCAGAAGTTGCAGGAGACTCTATTTATGGTGGGTCTCTTGACAGGTGCTACATGCTTATAGATAATGGTGATACATGGATTGAATATAACATACTACAAACCAGAATACTTCAAATTCGCAACAAATTGTCTTCATCAGAGGTTACATCAGACCCATTTCAGATTTGTTTCTGTCACGAAAATGTCGGATCAAAGTGTATAAATGAGATTCAGGCTGAAGTCTACCATGGCCAAACACTTCGAATTCCAATGGCAGCAGTAGGACAGTTCAACAATGCCTCACCAGCACTTGTACGGACTGCAATCACCTCTGACCAGAGTGGAATATTACTGGGAGAGACACAGAAATTTCAAGAGTTAGGCCGTGATTGTGGATCACTGGTATACCTATTTAACCTGTCAGAAAAACGGGTTAGTAACTTTGAGCTTCAAATATCTATTGAAAGAAGTACTATAAAGAACTTTCCAGCAGTTATTCATGTGGTCGTTTTCAATTGTCCACCTGCTTTTGAGCTCTCATCTGATCTCTCCACATGTCAATGTCAACCACATCTGAAAACCTATGGAATAAAATGTAATATAGACACTCAGAAATTTAATAGACCTGCTTCCATGTGGATCGGGTATTACAGGGAAGGGCAAGTGACTGTGCACACTAATTGTCCCTTTCATTACTGCATACCAGATGATTTTGATGAATTCACTCTTGATAATCAGGATGACCAGTGTGCATTCAACCACTCTGGTGTCCTCTGTGGGGCATGCCAGCAGGGGCTCAGCCTGGCCCTGGGAACCTCACAGTGTCTCAAATGCTCAAATGTTTACCTCCTCCTCCTCATCCCATTTGCTTTGGCTGGAGTTGCACTGGTGTTTCTGCTCCTGAAATGCAACCTCACTGTATCAGTTGGAAGTATCAATGGACTCATCTTCTATGCTAATATTGTTCAGGTTAACCATCCCACTTTTTTCCCACAAGGAACCAAAGGAATGAACCTCCTTACCAAATTTCTTTCTGTTTTCATAGCTTGGATGAACCTGGATTTTGGAATTCAAACCTGCTTCTTCACTGGCATGACTGCGTACACTAAAACGTGGCTCCAGTTTGTGTTCCCAGCATATGTGTGGATTATGGTCGGCTTCATGATCTATAGTAGTAGATATTCCCCAACTGTTTCCAGATTGATAGGTTCAAATGCAGTTCAAGTTCTAGCTACCTTGTTTCTGCTCTCCTATGCAAAACTTTTGCGAACAGTAATTGCAGCTGTTTACTCTACTACCTTGACAGGCAGAAATTCCTCCACCCCATTGGTGTGGCTTTTGGATGGTAATGTGCCCTTCTTCAGGGGGGCTCACACTGCACTTTTCCTGATGGCATTGGCGATAATTTTAATCTACATTATACCTCTCACGGTCCTTGTTCTGCTAGCTCCCTATTTGCCAAATTACAAGGCATTTAGACTACTTAACATCAAACTGAAGCCCCTTTTAGATGCCTACCAAGGACCTTACAGAGATAAGTTCAGGTACTGGACTGGACTCATGCTGCTTGTACGTGTGACACTCTTTGCAGTGTTTGCAGGAAATGTCCTTGGAAAACCAGAGATAAATTTGTTTGCAGTGATAGTAAGCATACTTCTATTCTACTGGAATGCTGGAAGGGTATATAAGAAGACATTATGGAACGTAACTGAGTCGTTTTACCTACTCAACCTTGCAATTCTGACAGTGGCAACTTCTCTAATAAGAAGCTTAGAAGTGCCTAGAAGTCAAGAACTTGTAACAGATGTCATGATAGGAACAGCATTTGCAGTGTTCTGTGCTATAATACTGTACCACTTCTGTGTATACCTCTGGAAGACTTCATTAGTGAGGATAAATATAAAACAGACTGTGCAAAACCTTCTAAGGAATAAACTCTCTAAGAAACAACAGCCTACAATTGGTAGTGCAAATCCAATTGCAAATCCCAACACAAGTGGTGCAGCCAGCAATACACATACTGTGTCTCATATTAACATTGAGCTACACCAGCTGCGTGAACCTCTGCTTTCAGGCACCAACTGATCATGACATTGCTAGCTATGCCTGACTTTTTGTGTTCATCTTAAAATTAATACTGTGTATATTGCTGTATGTCATAGCTACTCCATAGTGTGTCATTCTCACAATATCGTTAGTTAGTTACATGTTAACAGTCTACTAATGACAGTATAATATCTCAGTGGCATTGGTGGTCGTTTTAGTGTACATAGTTTAGCATATTTAACTGAAGTATATATTTTACATGTAGGTCTCTTTTTTTGTATAATATTTATTATATTCAGTAGCTAGTGTGATAGATATTCTCATGCCATTACAGTCGTTGCATACATACATGTATGATGTCATAGTCTGATTGTTCTGCACAGTATATATATATAATTATGTATAATATTTTCAACACATATTTGGTTACGTCGTTTAGGCTATCCCCTCACCCTGTTCATAGGAAGTGGAAGTTAGAAGGAAGAAAACATTTTCACTCCCTGAGCAAGGCAATTAATTAAGAGTGAGCCTAAAACAATACCCAAGTTGGCAAACTGTATATAGTAGCAATTCAATAAGACGAGAAACTCAAGCCACACAAACAATAAATAACCACAAGTTCCACCTGCACACAATACTTAAAGATATTTGAATAATATAAAACACTCGGATAATTATTTCTGTCATCTACTGGTACTTTCTGTACACAGTCACTACAGCAGCTCCTCCCAGTCCCAGGTTGTGCTGGAGGGCCAGTTTGGCATCGGGGACCTGTCGCTTGCCAGCTTCACCTCGTAACTATGGAATTAGCAAAAGTTACTTACACAGCCATAAGATTAGACAAGCCTTTTAGTTGCTAAAGTGTGTAGGATATTCAATCAAGAATAACAGTAGAGCCCATGCATATTAGGCGGATACCAAGTGAAAATTAGTTTGTTTATTTCATGTCAAGACATCTTTATCTCATAGTACTGAATCTACACAGTACGCAACATGACATTCGCAACTGTCGTGAGAAGAGTCATGATACTGGAATTCTTTCAAGAGGGTCGCAAGTAGTATTCACATGCATACTTGGCTGTATGTGAATCCAGAACTATACATGTACATGTAAGGCATCCATAGACAAGCCGTGAGCAGTCACAAACCTTCACACACGTCAATACTGCGTAAGTTATTGTATACTGACCACAGGTTCGCGAATGTGCATTCCTGAACATTCATGTGTATAGAGGTTGCATACTCAGCATGTCGTAAAGCTTAGCTGTGACATTCACGACCCTCCGCGACCTTCACGACTATGCTCACAACAGTCCTGGCACATTATTTTTGTGCATACTGAATGTCAGTCTAAACTGGTGTCTATTACACCAGCTGTTCACATCTCAGTGGTGCATGGTTCTACTGTAAGAGGTGTTCACATAGCCTCGTTCCCAGGCCCCCGCTTTATACTTCGTGGAACCGAATAAAGCGGGGGCCTGGGAATGAGGCTAGTGTTCACACACCTGCCAGTTGAGCTCTGCACACTGAGCCAGTCCTGTTGCCCCCAGAGGATGACCTTTAGAGATCAGACCACCACTGCAGAAAGGTGAGAAATATGATAAAACCAGCCTGCATGTTTTCTGCTTTCCTCTAGTAGACAACCTTAAGAAGTATTCAGACTCATATATTATAACATTTTCGGATGTATATTTGCATCTATGGTTTCTAAAGCTGTAGAGTTCATTATCTGTTAAGCACCCTAACTTGTGCATTAGTAGAGAATTATAAGGGCCCATGAATAGACACATACATGCAACAGTCTTTACGGCCAGGGTGCTGCTTTTAAACAGAAGTGGGTACTACCCAGCACATTTTCTTGACCTCTGCTTACCTTGGGTTCACCACATATTTCCCTCCGTAAGTATTGTTTCCGCTGTCAACCATTTTCCCTCCTTCGCCCTCTTCACACAATCCCTGTAGGTGAGTAAAATGTTATTTCTCTCTCTGTGTGTGCTACACTGTAAAAGTAGCCAGTTGTTCAGATAACTTGCTTACCAGCGCTTCGTAAGTGATGAGTTCATTGGTAGAGAAACAGTCATGCAGCTCGACGACATCAACATCCTGTGCACTGACACCTGAGGGACGGGATGACACAAGGGGAATTCCCTTAGTCTTTATGATGTAAGGGGATCCCCAGTGTTAGCTTGTTGCTAGGTTGCAAGTTATAGTGAGACCTGCTTGCTGAAGTGCTTCGTGAGCAGCTTTTCTTGCCATGTCATAGCCAATCAGCTCTAAGGAAGATAGTTAGTGAAAATGAAAATGGATTAATAATGCTACAAAATTCCAGTGCAATGACTTACGAATCGGATCATCAAATACTGACTGTACATCGGTAGTCAGTGACATACCAATGATCTCAACAGCTGCAGACAACAGATAACTACTTAGCAAACATTCGATTAAAATTGAAGCACCTTGATTAAACCAGCAAACCTTTATCCTGGAGGCTGTGTGCTTTGACAAACTCCTGTATCGAAAGTTCATGAAAGTGACCAATAATTGCTATGGTCTCATACTGTTCCTGGAAATCTCATATTGCCATAGCGATCAAGCCCCACCCCTCACCTCATTGGCCAACACTGCAGCACCTGCACCATCTGAGGTTGGACTACACTGCAGTTTCTGTACAGAGATCAAGAGACGAATACGATGTGTCACGATGAATACGATATACGTGCAGCTACAAAATTACTGTGTCTGGAAAAGATGCTGTATAATTGTCAAGCGGAAAGCGAGGCAACTAATTGTGTTGCATGGAGACTTCGCATTTGTATGTATATGTAAGCATAGATACATGTACTATCTATGATGTAAGTACTTTACCGCTACAGGAATGCAAAACATATTTCCTGTGGGTGTGGCTTGCACGTGCAGTGCACTGGAGGCAAAGAAAGGAGAACATGCAATCCACCACGATGGAGTCGCCTGCAGAGAGGCGGCGGCAATTAGGGAGGCTACGTGCACAGCAACACAGAAGTAGTGGAAGCAAGGAGATGAGGGAACATCGGCGGGAGGTTCATCGACAGTGGGTAAGGCTTATTCAACAGCAGGAAAGTGATGACCGCCGTTCTCAAAGCCTCAGCTGAGCAGCGATTCCTAGTCACAATCAAATTCTCATGGTGAGCATTCAGTGAGGTTCACAGTCAAACACCTACTGTGAGGGGGTCGAAGATCTCCTTGGATGCCAGAATCTCCTCCAGTGAGTACTCATCTTGAAACTGGGCGTACGGGTTGTTGACGGAGTGACGGTGGTTCTTCACAGCCACACGACCGAACTGCTCCTTGGTGGTACCATATCTGTAAGAAGTGCAGAGTACTAGTTAGTGCTATGACCTCCGAGCAGTGCACTCACTCCAGAGGTTTACCAGGCGGAATGCATGCTTGATAAAGGATGCCACCCCATATTCAGGCCTTTATATTATATCTTGCAGCTATACGTACGTCTGGGGGTGAAAGAAGATCTAGGAATGAGGATATGAATTTATACCTTTTTACCAATACTCATAGCCTCATTCCCAGGTTCCACTCCCCACCTTTTCTTGCACCGCATAGAAAAACTCCGGAGTGGAGCCTGGGAATGAGACTGCCAATGTCGTACATGCATAACTGTGTCTTGGGCGTGTGTTGTAGATCTTACACCTCTTTGAGTGCTCCCGGCCAGCCATAGCAAACATCCAGGGAGCAGGGGGGGCGTCTGAGGGACCACCTGCGAATCTAACCATCGCTGCCATGTGCTTATCTAAGAGAAGAAAGAGTTATAGTAATACTGCACTTCCCCTCCCAAACAAAAAATTACAGTGCTACATAAATGCGATAATTTTAGTTTATTGATGGAAGTCTTGTAAGATGAGGGCATATATAGTCCTTGAATAGGAAGGACAAGCGGATTCCTTGAATAAAAGGGCATCGTAACATAAGGTATACTGGATGTGTATGTCTAAACTATATAGCCTGTCATAAACTTGTTGGGGATGTCTTACCCAATGGATTTACTCCTTCGTCGTCAATGGAAAGAGCTCCTTTCTGTAGAGTGTGAGTGAGTTAGTGAGTGTGTATGAGTGTGTGTGTGTTTAAACTTGGAGTTGCATTCTCTCATAAACAAGATAATTACTTGTCTTTGTTATAGCTTGATTCTCGGGCCTTGAACATGCTTTTATCACCATGTACTTACAAGTGACAAAGGCCAAGAAGTGAGACTGACATCTTCTCACAGGACCCAGTCTGGTTAGAGGTGGGCTCTTACTAGAGATAGGTTCTAGTGGTGGGCTGTTATTAGAAATGAGTTCTTGGTAGACATGAACCTCGATCCGGTGTATCATGTGGTCTGGGAATGTGGCTAAGTACATACCTGCATCTTCTCAAAGCCCAGTGCCAGTGCACACTTGGCAAGTCCTCCGGCGACGAGGCTTCGGGACTGGAAGAGAGCAGTGCTGCCTGTGGAGCAGTTGTTGTTGCAGTTGGAGACGGGAATCCCCGTCAGGCCTATCTCGTAGAGCGCCCTCTGACCCCGGGTGGAGCTGCCAAACACATAGCCAACATTCTGTGTTGAGAAAAGGCCAGAATATCAGAGCTATGCGAGATTGAAATTGGTGTAGGTTACATTCCTTGAATAATAAGGACATATTACTCGTGTAGCTCACTCAAGGCTGTATACTAAAGTTGCTTAGCTATAGCTATGTACAAAAGTCGTACACTACTTACAATTGCTATAAATGAAATACCGTAGGTCTCTGGAGAGAGTGTAAGCTATTAGCATGTGATAGTGTAGTAAGGTAAAAAACACACCCAAAACAAGGTTGGGATGACAGCAAAACACAGTTACAGTACGGATTGCCAGTCCTACAGAAGAGACTCACAGCTGCCTCAATGGCCTCGTACGGCACTCCGGAGTCCTGGAGAGCCTTGGAGACCGCCTCCTTAGCCATCTCTGGGTAGCTGGGTCCCAAGAGGCCGAGTGGCTGGGGAGAGAGAGATTGGGTTTGACTGCACCTTGCAGGTACAGATTTCATTGTGCAGAGAGTGTCTTACCTTCTGAAACTAGTATCCAGTGCAATAGGGGGCATCAGTAGATCATGTGAAGAAAAAAATATTGTATTTTAATTAATAATTTATCCCTTGTGTGACTACATTATTTAACCCTTTACTTACCGCTGTAGCTGACCTTTTTATTTATTTATCATATGTTAGGTCTAGGTTAGACATCTACTACAGGTTTTTTCTGAGCAAATAAGGAAGTAGCCTCATTCCCAGTCCACGAGTCTTTCGAGGGGGGTGTGGCCTGGGTACGAGGCTACTAAGAAAGCCGAGGGTATTATGTTAACTGCCGATGTTGTCATAACGAGAGAAACCGGCAGTGGGATCTAACTGACTTATATCGTGGCTTCACACACTAATTGGGTTAATTAGGTCTCAGTTGTTGTAGGCATCTTATGTTAATCAATTGTGAACCTACACAGAGTAATAGTAGATTACTACAGATATCTAAATAAAACAGCTTAAATAACAAGTTAACCGCCAATTAAGTTAAACTAACGAGAAAATAGCCAATAGGTTGGGGAACGCTTGGTAAAAGACTAAATTGTAAAAGCTGCGTTCCTGCCTGTACTAGAGCTATTTTAATGGGGTTGAAACTTAGACCGTATACATAGGGTATTAATGCAGGTGCCGCAGTGGGCAGGCCCCATTCCCATGGGTCAAAGGGGAGGGCCGGGACTCAGTGCTATGTCCGGGGGGTAGGGCCAATGCCCTAGGGCCCAGAATTCCTGTCTTGAACTGGCCGGTGGTAGTGGAGTTACATGTATATGCTATGTTAATCAAATGTGAACCCATACAGAGTTATAGTAACTAACGAGAAAATAGCCAATAGGTTGGGGAACGCTTGGTAAAAGACTAAATTGTAAAAGCTGCGTTCCTGCCTGTACTAGAGCTATTTTAATGGGGTTGAAACTTAGACCGTATACATAGGGTATTAATGCAGGTGCCGCAGTGGGCAGGCCCCATTCCCATGGGTCAAAGGGGAGGGCCGGGACTCAGTGCTATGTCCGGGGGGTGGGGCCAATGCCCTAGGGCCCAGAATTCCTGTCTTGAACAATTCGGTGGTAGTGGAATTACATCTAGAAATCAAGCGTGAACCTACACAGAGTAATAGTAGATTACTACGGGTATCTCAACTTAAATAACTATCTTAAAGTTAATCGCCAATTAAGTTAAACTAACGAGAAAATAGCCAATAGGTTGGGGAATGCTTGGTAAAAGACTAAATTGTAAAAGCTGCGTTCCTGCCTTTACTAGAGCTATTTTAATGGGGTTGAAACTTAGACTGTATACATAGAGTATTAATGCAGGTGCCGCAGTGGGCAGGCCCCATTCCCATGGGTCGAAGGGGAGGGCCGGGACCCAGAGCTATGTCCGGGGGATGGGGCCAATGCCCTGATTATTTCCTAGAGCCCGGAATTCCTGTCTTGAACTGGCCAGTGGTAGTGGAGTTACATGTATATGTTTCTAGAGCTATGTTAGCATACCACGTACATAATCAACTCGTATTACTCGGTATCTACACTAGCCAATAGTGCAGACACGACTTGCAGCTATATATAGCCAAGGATACTTGATATAGCTGCAGATCTGACCCTGTACCTCACGTGATTTGGAGCTGTGGAGATGCTAACCTTGGTCATTCCCACTCCTACTACAAATACCCTCTCTTTTCCCGGCCCCAGGGCGGTCGAAGACGACAAGAGTCGCCCGGAAAAGCCCGCATGCAGCCTCTGCAGCAACTGCCTGGTAGCCATCGCGAATTTGGAGGCGTGGTCCTTTGTAAGCAAATGACATCATATTAAAGTCATGTGATATCAGCTGACTAAATAAAAATTGGCGGGAAAGACCAAGCTGCAAGCTGGAGGACTGACTGTAAAAATGGCTCTTCTGGAGTTTCAGATCCCTCTCTGTAGGGAAGATCTGCTTCGCCAAGGAGACAGAAGCCACTACTTTGTGTCTGACTGCTGCACTTGTGGCGAACTCACAGCAAAGATTGAGGGTAAGAGTCATGAAAGTAATTTCTTTGGTTGGCTGGCACTTATAAACACAGGCTAGTAGGATAAACGGCACCACGAAATTATGCGTGCGTGAGGTTTAGGGTTAGGTTAGGTTCTATAATACCTCGCGGATTATAATTTTCGCCGTGCCGTTTATCCTATTTGATCCCGCAGGCTTTCATGTCGCTAATTCATCTCAATTTTGCAGAGTGCAGGCGTATGCTTGTACAGAGGGGTCCAGATGCGATCGCTGAATGTTTCGATGTATTCTACAGCCTTCTCAGGTTTGTTCTATTAAAAGCCAGCCAGGTCAGCTTTAATAATTGACTCTTACAAGCAGACCACAATATTTACAAAAAAGATTAAGTCATTAAACTGTTGTATGAATGTAGCTATATAATTTAAATGGCCTGCCCACCTACTGCAAGCGACAAAAGACTATAATTATTCTTTCTTGGCTTGGAGATTGCTTACAGAATCCTACCCAAAGAAGGCTTTTTGAGCCACTCTTAGAGTAAAGTATGTATCTTAATTTTAGTGTGGAATGTTTTACCGGTTGTACTACTGCTCTAACCACAACAGAGAATTCTCTGATGTCAGTGCATCCGTGCGAGAGGAGTACTGGATCATGGCTCTCAGGAGTGAGCAGCAACTATAGTGTCTTATTTTGTGCATTTATTAGCCTTGTTCCCAGGCTCCACTCCCCATCCCCGTTCCCAGACTAGTATCATTCCCACGCTCCACTCCTCAGCCTTGCTCCCAGACTGCACTCCCCATCCTCATTCCCAGGCTCCACTCCTCAGCCTTGCTCCCAGACTACACTCCCCATCCTCATTCCCAGGCTCCACTCCTCAGCCTCATTCCCAGGCTGCACATCCCTGCCTCATTCCTAGGATGCACTCCCTAACAAAACTGTGGTGTAGGAGCGGAGTTTGGGAGTGGGGCTGTGCATTTATGGCATATGAAGTGGTTAAAACTGTTACCTACCTAGCCCAAGCCAGTATTAGCCTGTTGGCTACCATAATTATTGATAAATTTTGTTTTCTCCCAGCCCTGGAGGACTACTGCAAGGCTGCCGGTGATGTTGAGCTAGCTGATCTCACGTCTGAGGAGAAAAAAAGGATGAGAAATACGCTAAAGGTACATGTACCAGATATTCTTTGTACATGTGTATATAAAATGTAGTGGAAGCATTACTGACTTGTCTGTAGAAGTGTTGGTATCTTCTGTAGTTGGTCCTGTAGTTGTATGTGATGGTTCTCCCTCCTGTCCCCAGATGCTGGTCTACGTGGTGGTGCAGCTGGTGGAGGACTTTGAGAGCGAGTCCACCACCCGGGCCTTGGCCATCCCTGCCAGGGTGAGCCATCCACCCTCCTTCCTCCCTTTAAAGGCATCAAAGTACTGTCTTCAAGTGCTTCATTCCATGTACTGCACCTTGGCCTACATGTATATAATAAGAAAGAACGGCTCTCTGTATACCAATTTTAATTCAGAAAGAAACTTTGCCGACATTTCAACTAGATACTCTAGTCTTCTTCAGGGTGAAAACATTTATCCCTGAAGAAGACTAGAGCATCTAGTCGAAACGTCAGCAAAGTTTCTTTCCGAATTAAAGTTGGTATTCAGAGAGCCTTTCTTTCTTACGCGAGACATCCCTGAGAACAAGTTTATGACAGGCTATATAGTTTAGACGTACACATGCAGTGAGTATACCTTATGTTACAGCCAACTGAGAAGCCCCCTCTTTATGTATATAATGAGCAAAATCATACTGCGTTACCAGGAACATACTATTTACAGTGATACCAGAGTATCCATGCCAGCTACATGTAGTGCTCATCTTTAATCTGCAACACACGTTCACATACATGTACTCTAGAGTCGCAAAGGAGGCAAGAAGAAGTCGGTGGGCGTGGCCTCGGGGCTGGACTGGGCGGGGGAGAGAGAGGGTGTGGTGGAGCTGCTGTCTCAGCTGACGGAGCTGGAGCTGGCCCACCTCTGGGAGCCACCCACCCCTCAGATGATGGAGGACTGCAGCAAGTAAGCTGCCGTAGAACTAGGGCTGACTTTCCAATTTTTCTTCACAGTTGCGAACTAAAATCTAGCCTCGGGTATGAGCATCCACTTACACGTACACTAGGAATTGCTGTCTCTAATATTTTCATGCAGTTGGGATCTCTATTTTAGAGAACCCTGATTTTATTCAGACCCACCCATTTCTGTAACCGGTACATTTGTAATTCGTGCCCGAATCCCAATTCTCTTCCATGTATCTCCGACCACACCCCCAGTCTGATTGCTGCCTGTTGCTACAAGCTGCTGGAGAACCCGGCCGTTGCCCGTGAGAGGTCACTCCGAGATAAAGTATTCCACCTCATGGGCACACTTATCAAGTCCTACAGCCAGGCCCTCAGTGAGTTATATCTCGTGTGTTAGTATGCATCTTAAAGAACAGAGACCAGGCACCACACATCTGTGGAAAACAGCCTCATTCCCAGGCCTCCACTCAGCTTTGCTTGCATTCAATGTGAAAATAGTGGTGGAATGGGGCCTAGGAATGTAACTACATGTACAGGTGTACCTGCATATGGGTAGCGGAATATTAAAGGATGGGGTGTGTTAATATTTCCTTAATGATGTGGCCTCGTCAATTCCCACCTCTCCCCCTGCCCAGGCATCAGTCTAAAGGTGATCCAGCTCTTACAGCACTTTGAGCACCTGGTCTCTCCCCTGGCCGTTGCCGTGGGGATGTGGGTGGAGCAATTCGGGGCCAGGAGCATTGTTGCAGAAGTTGTAAGGTCAGTGGCTTGTAAAATATACGTGTACGTACAGCATACATGTACATGTGGTATCAGCTTAGAGTCTAAAGCATGGCTGGTCTGTAAAAAAATTTGTATATGTACGAAGTAGGTAGCCTCTTTGCTGGCTCTTTCCCCACATGTGGGTGGGTTGAGGGGAGAGGCTGGAGCAAGACTACAAATGACAGCAAACCCTTCCCCCTCCCTCCAGGGAGCTAGGCAGCAAGGATCCCAAGGACCTGGCCCTGGATGCCAGTGGCACGCGGTGTTTTGCTGCCTTCCTCGTGGAGCTGGCCCAGTGTGTACCCAGTGCAGTGCTCCCCACCATCAGCGTGCTGCTGCCTCATCTCAGCGGGGAGGTAAGGATATGGGTAGCCGTGGCGGGTTTGGTAGGGTGGCCCCATTTCATGTGTTTTTCTTTCATGTGTAATAAAGAACCCATTGCTTTGCTAAAGTACGTGTACAGTGTAATTCTGGGAGCACTGTTTGTGTGTTCCAGTTAGCCCGTGCTAGAAAACTCTACTGGACTCCTGTATTATCATTCGTGTTTGCTCTCCTCTTAGTCCTACACTATGCGCAATGGAGTCCTGGGCGTGATAGGAGAGGTCGTGTGCCAGGTGCTCAGCTCCCCTGAGATCGATGAGCAGGCTAGGTCCACTCGGGACCAGCTGCTGGATAAGTTGGAGGTGAGTGTTTTTGTCAAGTAATTGAACTTGCTAAGCGCTTTCTGTTGATAAAAAAGCAGTATTTTGTCGGCATGGCGATGGAAAAGAAGCTATATACATGTACATGTATGTTACAAGCTCAGATTAACAATGCTTTCAAGTATTTGTGTTTGAAGAATGAAAATATAACTTCCTCTCTACCAATTTCACAGGAGCACTTGTACGATGTGAATGCTTTTGTGAGGAGCAAGACACTGCAGATCTGGCTGCAGCTCTGCAACGCCAAGGTCAGTCAGCATTCATACCACATTGTATACTAGAAAAGCTACGTGTATATTAATGTGGGGGCAAGCCTTTTTACTTTTTCTGTTCACTCGTACACTGCCCCACCCCTCTCTCCCCCAAGGCGATCCCTCTGACCCGACAGCGACACCTCCTGCAGCTGGTGGTGGGCCGACTGAAGGACAAGAGCAGCACCGTCAGGAAGCATGCCGTCCAGCTGTTGGCTGCCTTCCTCACGGGAAATCCTTTTGCTGGGAAGGTTGGTAATGAAGATTCTATTAGTATTAATCCTCATACACTGTACATAAATGTATGTAGTATGAGCCTGACTCAAATTAATACATGTACTGATGCTATACTAGATTTCTTGAATAATACATGCAGTTGATGTGGCTCTAGGTTAAATTTCTTGAATAGTAAGGACACTTTATTCCACCTGAATTCTTCAACTACTAAGAATACTTGAGTCCCTCTAGTTATGTGATAGAGTGCCAGCCTTATGGAAGTCCATATATAAACATTCCTTAGCTAAGGAGTGACATTTGGTACTACATGCATATACATGTACATCATCCATTGTGTGATTTATTTCAGCTTGACGAAGAGGAGTTTCAGTCCAAACTGACAGGAGAAGAGGCCAAGCTTCGCTCCCTGCTCCCTCCTGAGTCAGCCGAGAGAGAGGGGGAGGCTGCCAATGAGGAGGGTGGGGCGACAGACACTCAGACCCCAGACACTCAGACCCCAGGACAAGCCGAGGAGGTGGCTAAGCAGATGGCCGTGGTGCAGTACCTGAGGGTGAGTCTACTACTGGTACATGCTAGCCTCGTTCCCAGGCTCTCCTCCCATGTGTAGGGGGGGGGAACCTGGGAACGAGGCTAGATACGTGCTAGGATGTTCATAAACCTTCCTAGTAAACTGCATAATTATTGTCAGTTTCACCAAAATATCTGTACAAATAGTGATGAATAATAATACACATGTAGTTAACTAGCTATAACTACATCAGTTATTCACCGTAGGCAGTCTGCACTCTAGCTTCAATATCGAGCAGGCTAATTGTTTGTTTTTTTCAAGACCTACATGTACATGTATTAAGAGTGGAGCCTGGGATTGAGGCTAAGGTGTATGTATATGTCATGTGAGAATCACATTTCCTGCTAGAGTCTCTGAAGAAATTGATAGGCTCTTTCCTTTTTAGGATGGTCTAAGCTTCATCCGCACAATGGCCGACTGCATCCCAGTGGCAGTCCAGCTCCTGGGCTCACGATCAGCCTCGGACATCCTCGAGGCTCTAGAGCTCCTGGCCACCGCCTTCGAGTTTGGTGTCCGGGGGGCAAGGGAGGGAGTGAGGAAAGGGCTGGTGCTGGTGTGGTCCCGGGAGCAACAGGTCAGGGATGCCGTGGTGGCCACCTACGTCAGACTCTACCTCCGCCCAGAGGTAAGGATTGCTTGATTGTATTATGGAAATACATGTAGCCCCTACCGTTAACGGATATGCTAATCTCAGGACGCCATGGAGACTGTGCACGCCTTCATGTACTTCATGTGGAATACACAAGGGCAATATACGTTGCTATGTGATATTACTCTAACTTCATTATAAGGAAGAAGGGGTGGGTGGAGGGTCTGAGCATAAATTGATAAATGTGAATGTTGCAGGGGCACAAAATACATAGCCAGGTATGAGCAAAGCCACTGCAGTGCTACTGCACGTGTGTAAACTATTGCTTTTATCAGATCTTTTTAAAAGATATACATGTGATCATAAATTTACAAGCATGAAAAACTACAACAAACATAGAACAAAGAGAACATATCAGGTACAAATTTGGCATTGGATCGAAGAAAATTTGTTTTAAATCTATCTCTTGTTACGTTTTGCTTCCCTTCGTCCACTGTATTAGAAGTGTGATACCGTTGACAACAATAGTTGGTAATATAGCAGATAATCGGTAATAGTGTGTACTCATGCATCCTTACTAGTTGCTTTTAACACCATTACACCTGCAACAATGACACTTTCCATGTTTCGTCCACTTTATTAGAAGTATGATGCTGTTGACAACAATGGTTGGTAAGATAGTGAGATAGTCGTTAATAGTGTGTACTTCATTTTCAGTTGCTTCGAACACTATTCCACCCGCAACAGTAAGTACAATTAAAAGAAAAGCTAAAGATATCAGGACTGTCACTGCTTGGAATACTGCTTTAAATATCTTTTTCTTGTTTGTAGATGACCTTGTACTTCCATAATTTTGCGGTTCTTGATTGTCATTGCTTGGGCTGTCTTGAGATGTACCATTGCTTGGGCTGTCTTGAGATGTGCATTTGCTTGGGCTGTCTTGAGATGTGCCATTGCTTGGGCTGTCTTGAGATGTGCATTTGCTTGGGCTGTCTTCAGATGTAACAACATCAGTGAGTAGTTCGTATTGGGATTGGTTCACACACATGAGTTGTCTAAGGCGATCAAGTACGGAGATGAGCAATGCCACAACCATAAGCAAGCAAACGAACGTAAATTGAAGGTAGCTAAGTCTGATTAGTATACGAGATGGATATGCATAATAAGCTACTGCAATTGAAAGAAAAAAGTACAATGTAAATGGTAGAAAAAGTAAAATAGTTGTGGATACAATTGCTTGGTATAGATCTTTTGCAGGTTTACCACAAACCAGTGTTGCAGTACACAAAAATCCAGCACATATTGAAGGTACAAGATATGCACCTATGAACATGCTAGAAACATAAAAGTTGGTATGCTTTGTGATAATATTATAAATAAAGATTGCCGGTATGCCAACCCACGTCCACAGGAGAAGGAGAGAATATAGCGACCAGAGAAAGTATTTTGCAGCACTATCTTCTTTAATTTGCTTTTGAGCAAAGGCATATAAATCCTGAACAACGCAAAGTGTGACCATACAACACAAAAGCATTATTGCAATCACAACCCAACCAGCTTTAAAGAAACCGTCATCATTGACCTCCTCACTCCATTCTCTGGCATATCCATTAGCTTGGCTATTATTTCCTCCAGTTTCAGCATATGCCCTTAGCTGTATAGATGAAAGAAATGGTTGAGCTTGCATGGGCTGGACGAAATCTGGGCTTTCAATAGTCTTGGAACCCAAGATTATACATGTACATGCATTACCATATCCAGTAACTGAAACAAGACCGATATTTTATAGCTAAAGACCAGCCGCGTGTTTTTTTACATAAATCTGAAGGTTGTACTCAGCAACTGTTACAATTCATGAACAGCAAATCTTTAAACTTGGCAGTGTATTCTATAAGAAATGTGTGTTCGTCCGCAATTATCACGTGCGCTAAGTCATTCCGTTACTATGCCACTATAGCCACGGGCGTAGTGGAAGCTACTGGAAGTTTGTTGGCTCAATAGGCCAAGGTACGTCAAGCTAGATTAGTTTTGTGTTGCCTAGACGGTGAAAAAGTGGTAGGGAACGATGATAATTCTGTTTCGGCAAGTTCTGATCACTAACTAGAAGCGCACTATGAAATTGCTGTATCAGCACTTTTGCTGGAAGCTGTACATGATGAGACTGTCTAGCCAAGCTGATCATCCATTCTACAGTTGCATTTAGCTTAGACTGACCTGTTGCTGAGCACAACCTTCAGTTGGATAATTTATGTAAAAAACACCCAGCTGGTTTTTAGATATGAAATAAATATCAGTCTTAGATTATTGTTTTGTAACTTTTGTTTGATCATCCATATTTGGATGGATTGTGACACTATCTGTAGGATAGTTTTTCCACTTACTTTGAGTGTAATTCTTTTCAGGGCTTCGACTACTTCTAGATCTGTCCTGTTGATTAACATGTCATTGTCAACCTCTAGGTCCAAAATTAATGCTTCATCTAGAGAATATTTACAAATTTTTGCCAAGTCCAGTCCAGGAAGAAACGTTCCACTGATTAGCCAAAGGAATATGAAGCGGCCTGGAATGTTCTTTTCCGTGTTAAACGTGGTCCAAAGGTAGCTATACTCGGTAGACAGTGTTGTGTTGCCAAATTCAGTGTCATTGTACCAGGCGTAGTCGATCTGTAATATGTACGTAACTGGAACACAGGTCAAAGGTGGCAGATCTCCAGTAGGAAATTGAGCTTGCAATTGATTGAGGTTGTATGAGTCATTCAGTAGAGCATCCTCGAGGAGCTGTTGTACTGACTCATCACCAGGTGGGCCATTATCACGAAGTGCAACAGTGCCTTCACTCAATATCAATACCAGCAGAGGCAGAAGCAGGACACTAGCCATGGTTTTCATCTGGAGAGTAGCTAAAGTTTTAACTGCTGCAAAGATCTAGTTGTGCTGAACACAAAGTCCAGGCTAAATGTAACTATAGAAGCAAAAACAGCACAACAGTACAGTCAAGCATCTCACTGATGTCAGGGCTCTGGGCTCCTGTTTATAGGCAGTTTACATGTGAGGGGCATTCCCAGGGAAAGTCCCAGCCAGGTTTGGATTCAAACTGACTAGCTAGCAGCGGGTTATGAATTTGCAGAATCTTGCAACAGTGTAGTAAACAACAATTGGAGTAATGAATACATGTAGGTGGCATGGATGAAGGGTTTGAGGAAATCATAAGGAATGCTGAGCATGCAGTTTACATGTAAGGTGCTTCCCCAGGGAAAGTCCCAGCCAGGTATGGCTGGCTAGCTGTCACCTCTACAATGATTTGGTCACTCATGTGATATGTGATATCAGTGATTACTAAGACCAAACATGTATTGTGAACCATGGACGGGGTCATTAATGTGGGGTCTGGAAGAGGGGGGTGGGTGCTAAATATGTACATGTATGTTATTCTTTGGGGGGGCAGGGTCTTACAGGCTTCATTTTCTGACAGGACGTACATTGTACATGTAGTACCCAGGTTGCAAGTGGGGTAAGGTAGAGGTTTGGCCTAGTCCCCAGGTTGCGTGTGGGAATATTCCCACGTGCCAGATAGTCACAAGAATAAAAATTGAGAATGGCATACAATTGTAATAAAATTCTACATTAGTAAGAAACGTACAACTTCCGAGAACAAGCAATAATAAAGTGATCAAACTCTTGTAAGGAAATGTGGTTCAAATTGTTCAGATGTTTTTAAGGGGTGGATGGAGGGTCTGAGCATAAAACGATAAATGTGAATGTTTCAGGGGCACAAAATACATGGCCAGGCATGAGCAAAACCACTGCAGTGCTACTGCACGTGTGTAAACAATTGCTTTTATCAGATCTCTTTAAAGGATATACATGTACATGTACATTGTAATCATAAATTTACAAGCATGAAAGACTATAACAAACATAGAACAAACAGGTACAAATTTAGCATTGGATCGAAGAAAGGTTGTGTTGTAAACCTATCTCTTGTTACGTTTTTCTTCCCTTCGTCCACTTTATTAGAAGTATGATGCTGTTGACAACAATGGTTGGTAAGATAGTCAGATAGTCGTTAATAGTGTGTACTTCATTTTCAGTTGCTTCGAACACTATTCCACCTGCAACAATGAGTACCATTAAAAGAAAAGCTAAAGACATCAGTACTGTCACTGCTCGGAATGCTGCTTCAAATATCTTTTTCTTGTTTGTATTCGACCTTGTACTTCCATAATTTTGAGGTTCTTGATTGCCACTGCTTGGGCTGTCTTGAGATGTACCATTGCTTGGGCTGTCTTGAGATGTGCCATTGCTTGGGCTGTCTGGAGATGTGCCATTGCTTGGGCTGTCTGGAGATGTGTCATTGCTTGGGCTGTCTTGAGATGTGCCATTGCTTGGGCTGTCTTGAGATGTGCCATTGCTTGGGCTGTCTTGAGATGTGCCATTGCTTGGGCTGTCTTGAAATGTACCATTGCTTGGACTGTCTTCAGATGTAACAACATCAGTGAGTAGTTCGTATTGGGATTGGTTCACACACAGGAGTTTTCTAAGCCGATCAAGTACGGAGATGAGCAATGCCACAACCATAAGCAAGCAAACGAACGTAAATTGAAGGTAGCTTAGTCTGATTAGTATACGAGATGGATATGCATAATAAGCTACTGCAATTGAAAGCAAAAAGTACAATGTAAATGGTAGAAAAAGTAAAATAGTTGTGGATACAATTGCTTTGTATAGTCTATCTTTGTGAAACACTTTTACAGCTTTACCACAAAGCAGTCTTGCAGTACAAAAAAATCCAGCAGATACTAAAGGTCCAACATATGCACCTATGAACATGGTAGTAACATAACCGTTAGTATGCTTTGTGATAGCATTATAAGTAATGATTGCTGGTACACCAACCCACGTCCACAGGAGAAGTAGAGAATATAGTGACCAAAGAAAGTATTTTGCAGTATTATCTTCTTTAATTTGCTTTTGAGCAAAGGCATATAAATCCTGAACAACGCAAAGTGCGACCATACCACACAGAAACATTATTGCAAACGCAACCCAACCAGCTTTACGTAAACCGTCCTCATTGACCTCCTTACTCCATTCTCTGGCATATCCACTAGCTTGGCTATTGTTTCCTCCAGTTTCAGCATATGCCCTTAGCTGTATACAATGTAGATGAAAGAAATGGTTGAGCTTGCATGGGCTGGACAAAATCTGGGCTTTCAATATAGTCTTGGAATACAAGATTATACATGTACATGCATTACCATTTCCAGTAACTGCAACAAGACCGATATTTTATAGCAACCACATGTTTTTTACATAAATCATCCAACTGAAGGTTGTGCTCAGCAACAATTCACGAACAACAAATCTTTACACTTGGCAGTGTATTCTATCAGAAATGTGTGTGTTCGTCCACAATTATCACGTGAGCTAAGTTATGTCATTCCGTTACTATGCCACTATAACCACGAGCGCTACTGAAAGTGTGCAGGCTCAATAGGCCAAGGTACGTCCAGCTAGATTCGTTTTGTGTTGCCTAGATGGTGAAAGAGTGGTAGGTAATGATGATAATTCTGCTTTGGCAAGTTCTGATCGCTAACTGGAAGCGCACTATGAAATTGCTGTATCAGCACTTTCGCTGGAAGCTGTACATGATGAGACTGTCTAGCCAAGCTGATCCATTATACAGTTGCATTTAGCTTAGACTGACCTGTTGCTGAGCACAACCTTCAGTTGGATGATTTATGTACAAAAAACAACACCCGGCTGGTTTTTAGATATATCAGTCTTGTTTGGTGTTTTTTTTGTAACTTTTGTTTGATCATCCATATTTGGATGGATTGTGACACTATCTGTAGGATAGTATTTTCCACTTACTTTGAGTGTAATTCTTTTCAGGGCTTCGACTACTTCAGAATCTGTCTTGTTGAATAACATGTCGTAGTCAATCTCTAGGTACAAAATTAATGTATCATTTAGAGAATATTTACAAATTTTTGTCAAGTCCAGTCCAGGAAGAAACGTTCCACTGATTAACCAAAGGAATATGAAGCGGCCTGGAATGATCTTTCCGTATTAAACGTGGTCCAAAGGTAGCTATAATAGTTAAACAGTGCTGCATTGCTGAATTCAGTTTCATTGTACGAGGCGTAGTCGATCAGTAATATGTACGTAACTGGAACACAGGTCAAAGGTGGCAGATCTCCAGTAGGAAATTGAGTTTGCAATTGATTGAGGTTGTAGGGGTCATTCAATAGAGCATCCTCGAGGAGCTGCTGTATTGACTCACCACCAGGTGGGCCATTATCACGAAGTGCAACAGTGCCTTCACTCAATATCAATACCAGCAGAGGCAGGAGCAGGACACTAGCCATGGTGTTCATCTGGAGAGTAGCTAACGTTTTAACTGCTGCAAAGATCTAGTTGTGCTGAACACAAAGTCCAGGCTAAATGTAACTATAGAAGCAAAAACAGCACAACAGTACAGTCAAGCATCTGACTGATGTCAGGGCTCTGGGCTCCTGTTTATAGGCATGTAAGGTGCATTCCCAGGGAAAGTCCCAGCCAGGTTTGGCTGACTAGCTGGCAGGGTTATGAATTTGTGGAATCTTGCAACAGTGTAGTAAACAACAATTAGAGTAATGAATAGGTGGCATGGATGAAGAAATCATGCCTTCCATAAGGAATGCTGAGCATGCAGTTTACATGTAAGGTGCTTCATGGAAAGTCCCAGCCAGGTATGGCTTCAAACTGGCAATGATTTGGTCACTCATGTGATATGTGATATCAAAAAAGGCAGTGATTACTAAGACCAAACATTCATAATATGTATTGTGAACTCTTGTAAGGAAAAACTAATGGTAACAACCTTTTTTTCCAAGTCCTGTTGAGCACACTAAGAGGCTTGGGCATACAACAGCATTTTCCTTTCATTTTTCCAATCACCTTTTCATTCCACGATACATAGGGCATACAACAGCATTTTCCTTTCATTTTTCCAATCACCTTTTCATTCCACGATACATATCTGCTGTCGTACTAGCATCACTACAGCATGTTCACACATATTTCTTCTCTACATGTACATCCATTGCAACCACATACACACACACACATCCAAACCTTCCAGGTGGAGAACCCTCGTCTCCTCACGGCGGCCATCGTCAAGAGCCTACTCCGGCTGCCCCAGGGAGCCAGCTATGGAGACCTGGCCTCTCTTGACGAGATGATCTCCCTTCTCATGCAGGCAAGAGCACTGCATGAGTAACTTTTGTGTTCCTGGCAGTGCGTAATGCCATATTTGGTGCTACATACTGCATGTCTTTGTCATTTGGGCTGAATTATGCATACCTGTTCTCCAGGTGTTGTGCTATGTGTCAAGTGGGTATGGCCTATGGTGTATACATGTAGGAACCTTTGCCCTAGCCTTGTACCCAGGCTTTCCCTTGTACCAGACCTTCCCTCGCAGCTTTTTTCGCATTCCACAGCTGCGAAAAAAGCTAGGCCTAGGTACGAGGCTAACTTTGCCCTGTGGTAGCAACTTTGGGTGGTTAGGTTAGAGGGTAATTTTTGTGTGGATCAGAGCATTGAAACTGTTCTGAATATTTCTTACTCCGCAGGGCAAGCACATATCCCCGGCTGTGGTCAGGATGCTGTGGGATGTCTTCACCCAGCGAGTGCCGGGCACCACCATCGAGGAGGCCCGATCGGCCGTTCTCATCCTGTCCATGGCTGGAGGGGCCGACAGGGAGATCATCAAATCAAACATTGATATTTTGGTGTCTCACGGCTTGGGTGGATCTGATACCGGTTCCGGAACCTGTCCAGACCTCCTCCTTGGGAAATACACGTGCATGGCTCTGCAGAAGCTGTCCGCTGCCAAGGGTAGAAAGGGACAGGTTGCCGATAAGCCGTTCCGACTTCTGCCATCACACCAAATGTTTCAGCGAATCTCGTCAATCCTGATAGACGAGCTCACGAACATGGAGACCTCACACTGGTCGTCATTCGCAGAGCAAGCCATTGCAACCATCTACAAGCTGTCGGATCAGCCGGACGAAGTCTGCAGCTCCCTCCTGAAGTCTCTCGCTGCCAAAATGTTCTCTGCAGCCGAGGCCTGCTCCCCTGCCATGGGCGCGGCCGAGGAGGGGGACGGGGGTGATGGGGTGCCTCCCTCGGGCAGTGTGGACTCTCTACCGGAGGACTTTGACCCCATGGCTTGCTCCTCTCAAGGTCAACTTCTAGTAATATGAAATTTATAACATAGCCACTGAGAACATAGCTACATGTATACGTATGGGTTTGGATCTACTCAGGGTTGAGGTAGTAGTGCTCATTTCCACTGTCAAGAGTCAAGAAAACAACCCACCAGATTCCAGATTGAATAGTCATTACCAACACTTACTGTGAATACCTAATCACAATGAAGGCTGGTTGTTAGGAGCAGAGTAATTTACCTGACCAGGAATCCGAGACAGGTTCTTTTATTTCTTGTCTAACTATAGAACTTATTTCGTCTGGATAATACAGCAAGGGATGAGTGCTGGACATCATGTACATGTGCGTGTATGTATACTTTCTCACCAATTGAGGCTTCTGTATGACCCTCTCCATATCCCACAGACCCCACCTCCGTGGAGACGGCCCCTCCCCCTTCCTCCCGGCAGCTCAGCCCCATCCTCCTCTCACGGCTGCTCTTCTGTGCCGGTCACGTGGCCCAGTGGACGCTGGTACACGTGGAGGTCTCCGTCCTCAAGGAGATCAAGAGGAGGAGGAACCTGCAGGAGAAGGAGGGTTCCCGGCAGAATTCGAAGGGGGGTTCTGCTGCGGCCCCCCAGCCCACCCCTGGGGGGCTATCTACTACCAAGGAAAGGGTGGCCGGGAAGACTCCAGGAAAGGTATGTTGGTACATGTATAATGGACTTTTCTCAGCGAACTGTATACTATTAGTATACAACAGTATACTGTTAGTATACTAGGCTTTTGGGAGGCAAGGCATTATAGTATACTATAGTACACCGATAGTATACCAGTTCATTGACATTAGTTCAGTGCATGGTACCTCTTTCTCTAGCCTTGCTCCCAGGATGCGAATAAAAAATTTCTGAGCACTTGGGAACTGGCTTTCTCTCCCCCTCTCTACTCCTCACAGAAGGGGCCCACGGACTCTCCCAGCGTCGAAGATGAGATGGGCCTCGCTGGTGCAGCCGCGGAGGATGTCGAAGCCGACTTGGTGCGCAAAGTCTGTGAGTTTGAAGTGGGTGGAGTCGGCCTTCTCTCCTGGTTCGAACCCATCATCGTTGCCGTGGTAACCAACCCCTCCAAGTACCCCTGCCCCACCCTCCAGGCCTCCGCCTCCCTCGCTCTCGCCAAGTTTATGCTCATTAGGTGAGAAAGATCCACCACAAACGGGGGGAGGGGAAGCGGGGTGGTCAATTATGAATATTTGGATATTTCATCTGAACGAAAATGCCAGAAACTTATGAGCACAGTGCATTATGGGTCATCTGGTAGGAATTGCTTCCCCTAATCAGCTATAATAGGCCTATCACATTAAATTTCGGTCCACCATAAAATGTATTCTGCCTGTGACTGATACATGTACATGTATTTTAGAATAGCTGCAAATTGCAAAGTTTGGACTCTGCCCCGAAAGAATGTTGAACGTTTACTTGCATGCACGCACAAGTGTACCAAGCTAGAAGCAGTTCAAGAGGTCTCTAGAGCTAACAGAGTACCCTTAAATGTCACCTTCCAATTTTAGCGTGACAGGCCTCCAGTTTTTTTAAAAGCCTGGCTGGGAGGTCAGGAAGAAGAAGCAATGGATCCCTAGTGGTACTGGTGGCACTCAGAAAAGATAAAGATAGTAAGCTCACATATCCTTACTTTAACTCACCCTCCTCTCCCTCCCTCCCTCCCTCTCCCTCCCTCCCTCCCTCCCTCTCTCTCCCTTCCTCGTAGCTCCTCTCTGTGCGACCGCTACCTCCAGTTGCTCTTCACCATCCTGGAGAAGTCCCCCCAGCCCTCCATCCGAGCCAACATGATCATCGCCGCCGGGGACCTCACCTTCCGCTTCCCCAACCTCGTGGAGCCATGGACACCTCACCTCTATGCTCGGTGAGAGGGAGCAATAATTTTGTGGACTGGTTAACAGTACATGATATGAAAGCTAGCAAACAGTAGCGAGTGTGTGATGTTTGTTCAAATGCTTAATGTCAATGGAAGTACAAGTACCATAGCCTCCGTTCCTAGGCCCCTAGTTGCACAAAAGTAAAGGGGCCAGGGCTTGACAGGTTTATTTCTCATTGTTCTGCCCACATTCATTACTGATGTTATCTTGTAAACATGCTCGTAATGTTGTACACTCCAATTATAAAGTACATGCAAACAAGATCAAAAGACAAGTGCCTTGGATAGCAAGGCAAACAGGAAAAAAAAATCCCTTAGTCCAGAAATCTGCACCTTTTGCTGAAGTCCATAAGCAGAGTTACGGGCATGTAACGCTATAACACTATTATGATCCTAAAGTAGGACTATCCTAAAGTAGGACTATCCTAAAGTGGGTATTTTCTGTCTTTGTACGAGTAGATCTAGTCATAAACCTTTTGTACCACTACATCTTGAAAGCACCAAACATTGACTGCTAAACCCTCCACCTCCCCTCAGCCTCCGAGACGACTCCGCCATGGTCAGGAAGAACACGCTGGTGGTACTCACCCACCTCATCCTCAACGACATGGTGAAGGTCAAAGGTCAGATCAGCGAGCTGGCCCTGTGCCTGGAGGACCAGGAGCAGCAGATAGCCGACCACGCCCGACTCTTCTTCCACGAGCTCTCCAAGAAGGTAAGGCTGAAATGTACCAACCCCTTATCCATATGTGCGTGAATGAGCTTAGCTTCGTAGCCAGGTATTAAACAAGGCTGCTAAATTAACAGCTACCATTAATTATCCTTCCCTCCCACCTGTCTCCCAGGGTAATGCCCTCTACAATGTCCTCCCGGACATCATCAGCCACCTCTCTGACCCCCAGCACCCCACCCCCCAGGAGGGCTTCAGGAGAATCATGAAGTAGGTGATCAGTCCACATGTATACTAGTCTATCGAGCTAGACCCTCTCTGCACCCATTGCTGGAAAGGCTAGAGAGGGTCTAGCAGATGTTATTCTATCCTTCCCAGCTGTGGGTACAGAGAGGGTCTAGCTTGATAGACTGCATATATACCATTCACTATGTTCCATTCTCTCTACCGTGTATCCATGCCTCGATCCTCTCCATCAATGCCCCAGGTACGTCCTCACCTTCATCCAGAAGGACAGGCAGTGTGAGAGCCTCGTGGAGAAGCTATGCCATCGGTTCAGAGCCACCAGGTACGTTGGTAGCCTCGTACCCAGGCCTCCTCTCGTAGCTTTTTTTGCACCTGCAAAAAAAGCTGCGATGGGAGGTGGGGGAACGAGGCTAGTACGTGTGTATGTACTATGTAATATCTCAATAGTCCAACAGTGTGGGGAAAAATAGACCTTTTACTGTTATGATATAATGGGGGTAATAGTGCTGGGAGCACCGGTAAATACTTTCAAGTTTGAATCCTTTACATTTACATTTACATGTACAATAGTACTACTATACCAAGACAGTAGGGTGGCACTAGCCTTGTTCCCAGGCCTCCCCGCCGAGCGAGCAAAACGAGCGAGAGGAAAGGCGGCTTTTCCATATCCCTAGCTACCTCTCTCCTCTCTCCCACAGGACGGAGCGCCAGTGGCACGACCTGGCCCACTGCCTCTCCCAGCTCAGCTTTACAGAGCGCTGCGTGAGGAAGCTCCAGGAGAATCTGCCCTGCTTCCTGGACAAGATGGCCGACCCCGAGGTCTTTGCAGCCTTCACCTCCATCATCAACAAGTCCAAGAAGTTTGCCAAGCCCGACGTCAAGGTATGCCCATGCATGGCAGATGAGTCTGGGTTAAATCCTTGAATAATAGGGACATCAGATCAATACCGAACAGGTCCTCAAGAGTGTCACTAGTCTATCACGCTGGACCACTCGTCCATCTCCCGGTCACCTAGCCTCGTCCCCAGGCCATACACCCCAGTGGTGTGGCCTCAGGACAAGGCTACTGGCCACCGAGTGGGCATTAGAGTAGTATGCTACTTACATGTAGTACTGTGAAGAATTACAGGTGGGCTAGTACATGTATGTGGGGATGGGCTTACACCAAGCTGTGTTTTAAGATGTACTTAATTTGTTATAACTTCCCCAGGCTATGGTGGAGGAGCTGGAGAGGAAATTGAAAGAGGCCAACAGGAAGGGGTTGGAGGAGGCAGAGAACGCTGCCTCTGCTTCCCAGCAGGGAGAGGAGGGGGAGGGGCAGGAGGAGGGTACCCGTGGGGACGGAGGAGAGAGGGAAGAAGGTGGGGGAGGTGGTGAGGGAGAGCGTGGTAAGGAAAACCAGCCAGTGGAAGATGCCAGGTTTCTGCCTCCTGTTACTCCAGCGAACAGTAAGTGAACTAGTGTGCGCATGTATAGCAAACTTGGTATTAATACTGTTTCATACGTGCTCCAATAATTTGTACACTGATACAAAAACACTCTATTAGTCCAAATTTTAGTTCACTTATGTCCTTGTAACAGTTACAATGCTGTAATACAATGTGAGGCAGGTTTATAGGTCAGTTTCCTTGAATAATAAGGACAGAACAGTTTTGTACATGTGTGGAGTGTTTGCCACTTTTATCCATTTTAGGGAAAGCGAGAAAGCCGGCTACAGCTGCCAAGAGCAAGACAGCCAAGACCACGGCCAAGAAGAAGAGCCGACAGCAGTCCTCGCGGAAACCTCTCACAGAGACAAGAAATGTCCCAGCTGAGGCTGAGAGAGGAGACGTAAGTGACGACGACTTTGAGGGCGACGTCCTCTCGTCTGCTAGGAAGGCTCTTGTCAACTCTGCGAGAAAATCAAGCAGGAAGACGGCAAAGAAAGTGGTGAGGAAGGCAGTCGTTTTCTCCAGTGAAGAAGAGGAGGAGGAGGTGCCCAAGAGTTTGGCAAAAAAGGCGGGGAAGCGTTTGCTTCTCAGTGATGACGATGACTGATCTCATATTATGTGGACCAATTGCCAGAAAACACTCGTGACATGTACTTCCTCAGATCCGTATGATTGTCTGTTTCTTTTTGTCTGTTTTTTCATCAATATAAAAAAATTGGTCTAGAATCAAGTGTGATGTGAGATACTGGTGTTTACATATTGGTACATACCGCTTCTGTTGTAGCTAATAAAACATACACTATCGTGTCAGTTCGAAATCTGATGTACATAACCTAATAATACTCTCTGACCTATATAATATGGCTATACATGTGCATCAGTCTGAGTGAGAAAGAAAGGGCTTGTTTGATCGAGTTTCTCCAATCCTTGACTATAGAGTTCCGTCCCTCAAAGTAGAGTCTGCATTCCCATAATGTGCATGTGGTGGTCCAGTTTGAGAAAAATTACATGCCCGGGCCTGTTAATGTCAGGGTCCTGCATAGTGTGGCCTGCTACCCTTGTATATGTGATGTAGCGTATGATGGTTTCGCGATGGGCAACAGAAAATGGAAAATTGAAGTAGAAAGCTGAGATAGACTGATGCTAAAATTGATTTTAAAATTGCAGCTTGAACATAATTGTAGAGTAGTAATAATACTAATATGTGACGTGGACCTGCGATTACCCAAGTTTCAGAATGCCGCGTGCACTGATGGTAGAGTTTAGTACGTTGGTAGCTACAACATCCAACGAGCCTTTAGACGTGGCAGTTCCCTTAGCTTCCTTTAATTTTCCAGCAGTATGCAGTGTTTCCCCCAAGTAATAAAAAAGGGGGGGAAGATATAATTTTTCCATGAGATCAAAGCAAATTAAACATTCCAATGACCACATCAAAGGAAACCAAGTTAGGAAAGGGGGGGGGAGAGCGCCTGGTACCCCCCTTTGGGGGGAAACACTGAGTATGGTCTGCAACAACTGGCTCAAGGTACAATCGTAATAACCAGATTTTATTAACCCTGGCATCCCACTCAGAGCACTGGGAGACAGGATACACATGTTTATGACAAATTAAACAAGCCTTTCCCTGATGCCCCTCTCGAAGTGCCCGGGGGCTACCTAGCCTGGTGTTACAGGAAGCTTGGCACCCCAGGAATCTAGCATCCAATGTCATGCAATTTTTCCTAGGAAAATTGGACCCCCCCTCAGAAAAACTAGCACCCCTTATCACAGTAGAACACCCCTCCATCAAGGAATTTAGGAATTCCCTACATAATTGTAGAAGCTGAGAATGGTTTGCTCCTATAATAGCTCCTAGCACCCTCCCCAAACAAAAGCTGATCAAGTATGCATGGAGTCACACATCAAAGGTAGCTAGCTAATAACAATGCATGCTAAAAAAAGAAAGCCTATACTGAGAGACTCAATTAGTCATACGAAGTGCCCTAGATGCCACCCTATTGCCTCTCAGGGAACTCAAAATAAAGGGTGGCATGCCCTAGATAGCATGAAAACAAAGCTGTAGAGTGGAGCCTTGGAATGGTATGGCATTAATAATTGGTGCTTATAATTATTATTATTAATGGTGATGTGATTGAGGCAGTACTGTAGTTTGTATGCTGCATGTATTATATTATTTGGACTCCTGACTCTCAATGTACCAACAAAAGAAAGTAAGTCGGATAGTGATGTGTGAACCTATTGAGGTTCAACTCTTAAGGCTCCAGGTCTAACCTATTGAGGTTCAACTCTCAGACGGTTGGGGTTTATTGGGGCGAGCCTGAGCGAGCCCCACACTAGCGAGTCGAATTCTGCCCCCGTGTCTATATGTATATATATATATATATATATATATATATATGTGGTGGACTGTGGTACGTACGTATACCGAATCTGTGTACAAAATTCTATTTTTGCGTATTATGCATTACGTAACACCGTTACGTAAGCACCGTTAAAAACTGACTGCAGAAACTGTACCTGCAAGTTGCAACTAACTGGAAAAGTGACTGTACCTGGAACTAACTGAAAAACTGACTGTACCTGGAACTAACTGAAAAAAGACTGCAAAAAAACTGTAGCTGAAACTGACTGAAAAACTGGCTGAAACATCTGCTTTTACATTTTCCTGTTGACCAACCAAATTCTCTCTCTTAAACTGCCTAGTTAAAAAAAAAACAATCTCATTGGTCAGTTTACCTCTAACTGCCCCTATGAAACTCCCAGCAGACCAACTGGACTAAACCGGCTAATCCAGTGCTTTTGCCCCAAGGAGTGAATGCTTCAAAGAATTATTCACCAACCCATTTTGCACATGATTGGTATGTTCACATGCCAGGACAAGCATATACATGTACCAAAATTATTTAAAATCATGTTGCAATAACTCCATGCATGTATACTGTGCACTCGCGAAGGCTCGCCCCACAATGTCCTGCATTTGCCTAGTAATACTGAATTTGACACACGTTTGACGGATTGTCGAAATGGTGCGCTCGTTTGCAGACTGGGGTTCGGAGCGTTATCTCCCCAAGGTGATCAAGTCGGGGATCGGGCCCCCCTGTACACATATTGATCTTCGACTTTCTACGACCTAGTAGCAGAACGCCGGTTCTTTCTTCGGATCCCGAAGCTGAATGGAGACTGGGCACGTTGCGGTGCCCACCGTGATTCCCAGTCTCGCCTATCCAACGCTTCTGGGGCAGCCATACCTCTACAAGTATATCTGACCCTGCAGGAGGGATGGGAAGCTCACTAGGCGTTCTTCCCCCCCCCCCCAGGCCTGGGAAGAAATGTTTAGCTATGAGTTTGACCATCCAGGAGGGAGGGAGGCTAATTTTTTTTCTCTCTCTCCTAGAAACACCACAAATAGTCATCTAGCTTGCAAATAGTCATCTAGCATATACCACATGTACGTACAGCATACATGTGGTATCAGCTTAGAGTCTAAAGAATGGCTCTGGAAAGAATTTGTATATGTACGAAGTAGATAGCCTCTTTGCTGGCTCTTTCTATCACCATACCCACGTGTGGGTGGGTTGAGGGGAGAGCCTGGAGCAAGACTACAAATGACAGCAAACCCTTCCCCCTCCCTCCAGGGAGCTGGGCAGCAAGGATTCCAAGGACCTGGCCCTGGATGCCAGTGGCACACGGTGTTTTGCTGCCTTCCTCGTGGAGCTGGCCCAGTGTGTACCCAGTGCTGAGCTGCCCACCATCAGCGTGCTGCTGCCTCATCTCAGTGGGGAGGTAGGGATACATATAAGCATGGGAGGTTGCTAGAAAACTTTACTGGCCTCATATGTACATGTATCATTGTTTGTATTTACCCTTCTCTTAGTCCTACACAATGCGCAATGGAGTCCTGGGCGTGATAGGAGAGGTCGTGTGTCAGGTGCTCAGCTCCCATGAGATCGATGAGCAGGCTAGGTCCACTCGGGACCAGCTGCTGGATAAGTTAGAGGTGAGTGTTTTTGTCAAATAATCAAACTTGCTAAGCACTCTCTGTTGATATAAGAAGCAGTTTTGTGTCGGCATGGCGATGGAAAAGAAGCTGTATATGTTATAAGCTCAGATAAACAATACTTTCAAGTATTTATGTTTGAAGAATGAAAATATAACATCCCCTCTGCCGATTTCACAGGAGCACTTGTACGATGTGAATGCTTTTGTGAGGAGCAAGATACTGCAGATCTGGCTGCAGCTCTGTAATGCCAAGGTCAGTCAGTATTCATACTACATTGTGTACTAGAAAAGCCTTTTAAAACTTTGTTCACCCATACACTGCCCCACCCCTCTCCCCCCAGGCGATCCCTCTGACCCGACAGCGACACCTCCTGCAGCTGGTGGTGGGCCGACTGAAGGACAAGAGCAGCACCGTCAGGAAGCATGCCGTCCAGCTGTTGGCTGCCTTCCTCACAGGAAATCCTTTTGCTGGGAAGGTTGGTAATGAAGATTCTGTTAGCATCAATCCTCATACACTGTACATATAAGCCTGACTCACATCAATACGTGTACTAGATTTCTTGAATACTAAGTACAGTTGACTCGGCTTTGGGTTAAATTCCTTGAATGATGAGGACACTTATATCCCACCTAAATTCTTCAAGACTGGTTTTGTCCTAGTCTCCTAATTATGGCATAATCCACCTACAATAGGCTTCGTTAAGTCTCCTAAAAGGAACAATGGCTTCCTAATTTAATCAATCCAATAACACAGAACAAGGCCCCACCACCCAGAATAAACTGACATCAACGGAAAAGCCGGGGCAAAGACAACTAAACCCAATTCCAAAGCTCACATGAGGGATAAAGAAAAATCAGCTATCAGCATTCATTGTGTGATTTTATTTCAGCTTGACGAAGACGAGTTTCAGTCTAAACTGACAGGAGAAGAGGCCAAGCTTCGCTCCCTGCTCCCTCCTGAGTCAGCTGAGAGAGAGGGGGAGGCTGCCAATGAGGAGGGTGGGGCGACAGACACTCAGACCCAGGGACAAGCTGAGGAGGTGGCTAAGCAGATAGCCATGGTGCAGTACCTGAGGGTGAGTCTACTACTGGTACATGCTCGTCTCATTTCCAGGCTCTCCTCCCATGCGTATAGGGGGGAGCTTGGGAATGAGGCTAGATACGTGCTAGGATGTTCAGTATCGCTAGCTGTGCTATACAAAGTAGGATAAACCTTGCTACAGTAAACTGCATAAGCATTGTCAATTTCACCAAAATATCTGTACGAATAATATGTACACATGTAGTTACCTAGCTATAACTACATCAGTTATTCAAGCAAGCAGGCTAGTTGCTTTTTTTTCTTTCCAGACCTACTTGTATTAAAAGCTGGGGAGTGGAGCCTGGGATTAAGGCTAAGGTGTATGTATACATCATGTCAGAATCACATTTCCTGTTAGAGCTTTGAGGAGATTGATATGCTTTTTCCTTGTTAGGATGGTCTAAGCTTCATCCGCACAATGGCAGACTGCATCCCAGTGGCAGTCCAGCTCCTGGGTTCACGATCAGCCTCGGACATCCTGGAGGCTCTAGAGCTCCTGGCCACCGCCTTCGAGTTTGGTGTCCGGGGAGCGAGGGAGGTGGGTTAGTGCTGGTGTGGTCCCGGGAGCAGCAGGTTAGGGATGCCATGGTGGCCACCTACGTCAGGCTCTACCTTCGACCAGAGGTGAGAACTATTTCAGTATATTAGGCTGGAAATACATGTAATTAGCCCTACCAATACTATTTCCGGAGGGATGTAACACTACCATGGAGTACCTAAGGCTATGCTATATGTAGCATAAGGATGTCTCTCAGGACTGTATAGGCCCATGTATGCAATACATGTAGTTGGCAATCAAAGTTTCCACCAGCTAAAGAAGCCACAATGACACATGGTCACACATCAGGAAGTAGATCATCAGAGTATAGGTCCAATTAATTGAGGCAAGACAGAGCCCTCCAGTTGCAGGTGGGAATTGGCTTAGTATTTCCATGATCCAGCCGCAAAAATAACAACCGTACAACTATGACATTCAATAAAATACTACAGCAGCAAGCAACCTACATTGTACAACTTCAAAAACAGTTAATTATACAAGTTATATACACAACAGAACTCCAATAGGGAAAATGTATTTGTACGTGTACTTGGTTCAATTTTTGTTTGGAAGCTTTTTGAAGGGACAGGTGGAGAGTCTAGGCACAAAGCAATGAATGTGGATGGATAGCCAGGCATGAACAGAACCACTGCAGTGCTACATGTACTTGAACTTCTTTAAAAGTATGATGCTGTTGACAGCAATGGTTGGTAAGACAGTCAGATAGTCGTTAAAAGTGTGTACTTCTTTCTTAGTTGCTTCAAACACCACTCCACCTGCAACAATGAGTACAAATATAAGAAAAACTAGCAGCATTAGCACTGTCACTGCCTGGACTGCTACAAACAATGATATAAAGAAATCCTGGAATGTACATTTAGTTTCAGGTTCTTGGTTACCATTTCTGGGTACTAATGGAGCTTTTTCACTTTCATGATTTTCTGTATTTTGAAGTTCTTGTTCACTTTCATAATTTTCCGTATTTTGAGGCTCTTGATTGCCATTGCTGTGGCTGTCTTGAGGTGCAATTAGTTCTTTGAGCTGTTTAAAAGACCCTGTCAGTACAAAGATGAGCAATGCAACACCCATTACCAAACAAACAATTGCGAATTGAAGGAAGCTCAGTCTGATTAGTATACGCGATGGATATGCATAAAAAGCTACTGCAATTGAAAGAAAAAAGTACAGCGTAAATGATAGAAAATTTACAGAAGTTACAAATGCTACTGCATGTATCATGGTTGTGCAAGTACATTTACTGTAACAGTTACATGTATGAATATCTTTTATATTAGTTCCCCAAAAATAAAAAATATAAGATATTATACCAAGGCATATGCAGAAACCATATAAACTGCACTGTAACCACGTAACTATAAATGATTCAGAATGGCTCATAACAATGACTATTGGTATACCAACCCATGTCCACAAAAAAATTAGACAATAAAGTGATCCCAGAAAGTATTTTGTGGTAGTGTCTTTTTTAATTTGATTTTGAGTAATCTGCTTCAACTTGGAAAATAGTAAAGGGGCAAAAGCTACTGTAATCATGTTAGACATAATAGCAATTGCAATCTCAGCCCCAGCAGTATACCCGTGATACTTCGATACTGTAAATGCATTCCATTCTCTGGCATATCCACTAGTTTGGTTATTATCTCCTCCAGTTTCAGCATATGCCCTCAGCTGTGTAGATGAAAGAAAGATGGTCGTAAGTATATATACTTGCAACAATTTTAATACACTGTCAAGTATAAAGATTTAAGGAGTTGTATAATTAATGTTTGGTATGATGGAGGGGCCAAAGAGGGGCAAAATTTTATGTAATCCTAATTGTGATCCTTGGGTAAAACTAAGAAATGGCCAAAACTGAAATATATATAATTTATATTGCTCTTTATGGGTCCTTGTCAAGGCATGTGTTCAAAATAGCGTTACATGGAATTCGTCTTTGAACTTGTGGTGCACGAAGGGTCTATCACATAGTTTTATGAAGAAAGCCTCCCATGGAAAAGGGTACACTGGGATTTATCTTACAGATTCTAACCTGTAGCTAGCACGAGGTGAATCCTACAATCGGATTTTGAAGTAGCTAAAGAGCCGGATTGCTGGCATGAAAATACAAACTTGCAAAATTTTGAATATGTGATCATTAGCAGAGAGTAACAGTTATGGTCTAGTGATTGCTCTTTCAGATGCCAAAGCTCCATGATCTACTTCTGTTAGCCCCATGGCTGAAAAAGGATGCTAATGACAGCACTCACTAAGCTGAGAGGAACACAAAACAACAGATATGCAGCAATTGTACAGCACGCACCTCTGGTGTGGTAGCTCTGCAGCAAGTACAGTATATAGTCCAAACTTTATTTTAGGCATAGTAGCCTTTACTACCATCGCTTTGACGCACAGCGGTTTACATTTCAGCATGCAGTGGTTTGCCACGTGTAGCAGAGGGGCGTGGTCAAGACCCTTCGTTGACACAAAAATTAAAACCGCAAATTTTCTTCTAAAGGCATTTTGTGAAAATTTACACCTGTGAAAATTTTTGATATACAGTATGTACATGTATCAAAGTTGCTTTTACCAAATATCTTCCTGTGACCTATGAGGCTCGGGTGTAAATGTGATCCTGGATATGACTATGTTAGCAACTACTAATTAATAATTACATACCAACTCCTCCCCTAGCTGGTTAAACGACAATTATACATGTAGCTACTGTAGTACGTAGCTAGCTTAGGCATCCTCGTTGCGAAACTAATGGGAAGTTAAGCATAGTTTTTAAACATTTCTCTTTGCTATATAACTGTTCAAATTTTTTGGTGAAACTGACATGAAAGCACAAAAACATGCATGTTTTTATGTATTTTCTCCATTAAGACACTTTCTGGGTATTTTCGTGAGATAGTTGATAGCTAGGCCTGCGCTAATTATATTTTGAGAACAGTCGGTTATTTAATACTGCAAGAATAAGCGGCATGAGGTAATATAGATTATGTCATTATTATGTATGCACGTGCACCCGATACCATAATAACTCTTTGATTCCATCTGGTTCCTACCCATAGCTACGGACCTACGGTCGATATAGCGATATGAGTGATAGCAGTGATGATTAAAGGTGGCGGTTAGTCTTGTCCCCAGACCCTTCACGTGTGCAGAAGCTTGAGGGAAAGTAAAGAAGGGTGGGTCTGATGCATCTGTACAGGTGGAAGTGGATCCGAGGAATGTCAACGATTCAATCAATTAGCGTAGGTATCGTAAACTCTAATGAATATTATTGGAAGCACGTGTAGCATTTTTTCTATGAGACAGTTGTAAAGTTTGTTCTGTGGAGTGCTGCCCGCCGAAAGATAGGCACAACATCCAAGGGGAGGTAGCCATCGCCTTTTCCCCACCGTTGTGCTGTTAACAGACTCCCTTAGAGTGGGAGGGCTGGGAAGTCTCTGCAGTGAATGTACACAGCTACATATCAACCGATTCTATCGTGTGCAAACCTTGCTACAGATTAAAATCTGTGGAGAAGTGAAAAAGGAAGCATCTCGATTGCCATCGCAGCTTACCTCTGTATCTGACCTTCCACAAGTGCGTGGACAGCTTCCAAACTTGAACCCACCCAGATGCACCAGACCCTCCTTTCTTTTCTCCTCCCTCCAATTTTCTTCCAATTTTTCTGCACACGTGTGGAGGGTCTGGGGATGAGACTAGGTGGCAGTATGGATGGACCAGGTGACAGTACCAGTAGCAGTACCAAGAACTGCAGTGCTCCAGCTACACCTTCCATCCTTGAAGAGTAACAGTTGTACAACATTTGTACATGAAAACAACGTGTACTATTAATCAAGGATTTAGGAATTGGTAAGCAAATAGACCTGTTGATAGCTTAGACCTTGTCATTTATACATGACATTAGTGGTTGCTTACCACATCATGGGATGTAGCAGGAGCGCATGATAACATTAGAGTGGAAGAGAGTCATTATGCTCATGTTTGTAGTGCAACATACATATCCACTTACTTTGAGTGTGATATTTTTCAGAGCTTCAGCTATTTCTGTCTCATTGGATAATGTCTCATTCTCAACCAGGAGGATCAACGTTAATGCATCGTTTAGATAATACTTACAGGCACCTTCTAAGTCAAAACCAATAGTGTAGGTTTCGCTCATTAACCAAAGGAGTATGAAATGCCCTGGAATCTTCTTTTCTGTATTGAATATGGTCCAGAGGTAGCTGTACCATCTTATTGCATTCGCAACTGCAGCTTCAGTATCATTGTAGGTGTAGTCGAAGTCCAGTAATATGTATTTAACTGGAACACAGGTCAAAGGTGGCAGATCTCCAGTAGGAAATTGAATTTGCAGTCTATTGAGGTTGTATGAGTTATTCAATAGAGCGTTCTCGAGGAGCTGTTGTACTGACTCACCACCGGGTGGGCCATTATCACCAAGTGCAACAGTGCCTTCACTCAATATCAACACCAGCAGAGGCAGGAGCAGGACACTAGCCATGGTTTTCATCTGGAGAGTAGCTAAAGTTTTAACTGCTGCAAAGATCTAACTAGTTATGCTGCCTCCAGTTCCTTTAAAAACTGCACACAAAGTCGCAGGCTAAATGCAACTGTAGAAGCAAAGTGATAGCTATTATAGTTATAACATACTTAGCTAGGCTTAAGCATTTTATGTGTGCACAGGACTCGTGTATTACGCAACCTCGACGATTATTGCATCACCCGAATGCAAGCTGTCATGTGACCTTTAATCAGGGTTTGTTTTTGCTAAATCATGCTGACCTTGCGTCATTTTGAAAAAGTTGTATACACACACTCCCAAGAGGCTTCTAAAACACACAAGTTAAAAAAAACAAAAAAGTGTATACATTTACGAGTGTAAAGTTTTTTCTATAAATACACTCCCAAGAGGGTTCTAAAACCCACAAGTTTAAAAAACAAAGCAGCCAAATGTAAAGTTTGTTCTGTAATGTAATGTAAATACACTCCCACTCTTTGCCGCCACAGTTTAACTAACCTTTCTTTCATGTCACATACTGGTGGCAAGTAGCCACCCCTGCCCAAACCAAGGCTGACTAGCTTTGGAGTCCTTCATACCCTCAGCAGCCACCAGTTCTGGTCAGAAAGCAGCCATCCTGATACACAAACACGGGTCCTGGGTTGGAGCCTCTCACCGTGAAGTAGTCTAATAGTGCTGCCACTGGGCAAAGATCTGTACACATAAAACCCACGAAAATGTTGATCCTTATCCTACAAGGGTCTGTCTTGGAATGCTTGCACCAAAATATACAAAATTCAAAGTTGCTCGAAATGCAAAATGGCTGTCACATACATGCCCACAACAGCAGGACCTACCAGCTGATCATCACTCAATTAAACTAGTTTTGTAGACTTCGGCCTTCATTCCAGGTGTATACCAACTTTTACACCAATCCACACCTCCTGACAGAGAGATACAGCGCTTCATACTGCACCATAAGCATCCTCTGACAGCTTACACTACAGAATTTGGGGGGGGATTCAAAGTCTTCAGGCAGCCTAGGGAGTGTGGCTCTTCACATAGCCACCTCTTTTTCACCTCAACCAAAAAATCCGGTATGAAACCAAGGGTGCATTGACCCTGGGTATGGCTTCAAATTGGCTAGTTAGGCAACTGAAAAAATTAGATAAATTAGGAGTACCACCCCTAGTGGCCAATATTTTGGTAACTCACTAGATATCCAAGAAGGCATTGATCACTAAGACCAAGAGTTTATATGTATCTGCTGCATCACCACAGCATGTTTACTTCTCTACATCCAATGCAACCACCTATGCACACACACACACACACACACACCTAACCTTTCCAGGTGGAGAACCCTCGTCTTCTCACGGCTGCCATCGTCAAGAGCCTACTCCGGCTGCCCCAGGGAGCCAGCTACGGAGACCTGGCCTCCCTTGATGAGATGATCTCCCTCCTCATGCAGGCAAGGACACTGCGTGGGTAGCTTGTAGTGTTCCTGGAAGTGCATGCTACCATATTTGGTGCTGTTTACTGCACGTCTTTGTCATTTTGGGTTGAATTATGCATACCTGTGCTATGTATCAAGTGGGCATGACCAATGGTGTATATATGTAGGAACCTTTGCCCTAGCCTTGAACAAGTACCTGGCCTTCCCTCGCAGCTTTTTTTCACATTCCATGGCTGCAAAGAGAGCTGTGAGGGAAGGCCTGGGTATGAGGCTACCTTTGCCCTGTAGCAGCAACTTTGGGTGGTTAGGTTAGAGGGTAATTTTTGTGTGGATCAGAGCATTGAAACTGTTCTGAATATTTCTTACTCCACAGGGCAAGCACATATCCCCGGCTGTGATCAGGATGCTGTGGGATGTCTTCACCCAGCGAGTGCCGGGCACCACCATCGAGGAGGCCCGATCGGCCGTTCTCATCCTGTCCATGGCTGGAGGGGCCGACAGGGAGATCATCAAATCAAACATCGATATTTTGGTGTCTCACGGCTTGGGTGGATCTGGTACTGGTTCCGGAACCTGTCCAGACCTCCTCCTTGCAAAATACACGTGCATGGCTCTGCAGAAGCTGTCCGCTGCCCTAGAAAGGGACAGGTTGCCGATAAGCCGTTCCGACTGCTGCCATCGCACCAAATGTTTCAGCGAATCTCGTCAATCCTGATAGACGAGCTCACGAACATGGAGACCTCACACTGGTCGTCATTCGCAGAGCAAGCCATCGCAACCATCTACAAGCTGTCGGATCAGCCGGACGAAGTCTGCAGCTCCCTCCTGAAGTCTCTCGCTGCCAAAATGTTCTCTGCGGCCGAGGCCTGCTCCCCTGCCATGGAGGCGGCCGAGGAGGGGGACGGGGGTGGTGGGGTGCCTCCCTCGGGCAGTGTGGACTCTCTACCGGAGGACTTTGACCCCATGGCTTGCTCCTCTCAAGGTCAACCACTAGTAATATGAACTTTATAACATAGCCACTGAGAACATACACGTAATGTACATGTAGATAGGCAAAACTGCATGTTAGGTGTGGACAGGTTTGGATCTACTCAGGGTTTGAGCTAGTAGTGCTCATTTCCACTGCCAAGAGTCAAGAAAGCAACCCAACAGATTCCACCAATTGAAACGTCTATATAACCCTTTCCATCTCCCGCAGACCCCACCTCTGTGGAGACGGCCCCTCCCCCCTCCTCCCAGCAGCTCAGCCCCATCCTCCTCTCGCGGCTGCTCTTCTGTGCCGGTCACGTGGCCCAGTGGACGCTGGTGCACGTGGAGGTCTCCGTCCTCAAGGTGATCAAGAGGAGGAGAAACCTGCAGGAGAAGGAGGGTTCCCAGCAAAATTCGAAGGGGGTTTCTGCTGCGGCCCCCCAGCCCACCCCTGGGGGGCTATCTATTACCAAGGAAAGGGTGGCCGGGAAGACTCCAGGAAAGGTATGTTGGTACATGTATAATGGACTTTTTCATTGAATGGTATACTATTAGTTTACAACAGTATACTATTAGTATACTAGGCTTTTGGGGGCAAGGCATTATAGTATACTATAGTATACAGATAGTATACCAGTTCATTGACATTAGTTCAGTGCATGGTACCTCTAGCCTTGCTCCCAGGATGCATAATAAAATTTTCTGAGCACTTGGGAACTGTCTTCCTCTCCCCCTCTCTACTCCTCACAGAAGGGGCCCACGGACTCTCCAAGCGTCGAAGAGGAGATGGGCCTCGCTGGTGCAGCCGCTGAGGATGTCGAAGCCGACTTGGTGCGCAAAGCCTGTGAGTTTGAAGTGGGTGGAGTCGGCCTTCTCTCCTGGTTCGAACCCATCATCGTTGCCGTGGTAACCAACCCCTCCAAGTACCCCTGCCCCACCCTCCAGGCCTCCGCCTCCCTCGCTCTCGCCAAGTTCATGCTCATTAGGTAAGAAAGATTAACCACAAACAGGGGGGAGCGGGGTGGTAATGCCAGAAACTTATGAGCACAGTGCATTATGGGTCATCTGGTAGGAATTGCTTCCCCTAATCGCGGCCTGTCACATTAAAGTTTGGACCCTGTAAATTGTGTTCCACCCGTAACTGATACACATACAGGTATTTTAGAATAACCGTGAAAAGTTTGGACCTGCCAAAAGAATGTTCAACATTTACTTGCATGCACACACAAGTGTACCAAATTAGAAGCAGTGTGCTATAAATATCACCTTCTGGGGGGTCCATTTTTAGTGTGACAGGCCTCCAGTTTTCAAAAAGCCTGACTGGGAGGTCAGGGAGTGGGTGGCACTTATTAAAGATAAAGATGGTAAGCTCATGCTTTAACCCACCCTCCCTCTCTCTCCCTCATAGCTCCTCTCTGTGCGACCGCTACCTCCAGTTGCTCTTCACCATCCTGGAGAAGTCCCCTCACCCCTCCATCCGAGCCAACATGATCATCGCCGCCGGAGACCTCACCTTCCGCTTCCCTAACCTCGTGGAGCCATGGACACCTCACCTCTATGCTCGGTGAGAGGGAGCAATAATCTTGTGGACTGGTTAACAGCACATGATATGCAAGCTAGCAAACAGTAGCGAGTGTGTGATGTTTGTTCAAACGCTTAAACGTCAATGGAAGTACAAGTACCATAGCCTCGTTCCCAGACCCCCACTTTATTCAGCTGCACAAAGGTAAAGTGGCCAGGGTTTGACAGGTTTATTTCTCATTGTTCCACCCAGATTCATTACTGGTGTTATCTGCTTGTAGTGTTGTACACTCCAATTATAAAGTACATGCAAACGAGATCAAAAGACAAGATTTAGTGTCAGATAGCAAGGCAAGCAGGAAAAAAATCCCTTAGCCCAGAAATCAACATCTTTTGCTGAAGTCCATAAGCAGAGTTACATGTACAGGCATGTAAACCGCTATAACGGTATAACGCCTAAAGTATGACTATCCTAAAGTGGGTATGTTTTGTCTTTGTACGAGTAGATCTAGTCATGAACTGTTTGTACCACTACATCTTGAAAGCACCAAACATTGACTGCTAAACCCTCCCCCTCCCCCTCCCCCTCCCCCTCCACCTCCCCTCAGCCTCCGAGACGACTCCGCCATGGTCAGGAAGAACACGCTGGTTGTACTCACCCACCTCATCCTCAACGACATGGTGAAGGTCAAAGGTCAGATCAGTGAGCTGGCCCTGTGCCTGGAGGACCAGGAACAGCAGATAGCCGACCACGCCCGACTCTTCTTCCACGAGCTCTCCAAGAAGGTAAGGCTGAACGTGCCAACCCCTTATCCATATGAGCATGAATGAGCTTAGCTTCGTAGCCATGTATTAAACAAGGCTGCTAGGTTCAACAGCTACCTTAAACTGTCCTTCCCTCCATCTATCTCCCAGGGTAATGCCCTCTACAACGTCCTCCCGGACATCATCAGCCATCTCTCCGACCCCCAGCACCCCACCCCCCAGGAGGGCTTCAGGAGAATCATGAAGTAGGTGATCAGTCCACGTGTATACTAATCTATCGAGCTAGACCCTCTCTGCGCCCACCGCTGGAAAGACTAGAGAGGGTCTAGCAGATGTCATTCTGGCCTTTCCGGCTGTGGGCGCAGAGAGGGTCTAGCTTGACAGACTGCATGTATACCATTCACTATGTTCCATTCTCTCTACCGTGTATCCATGGCACCTCTCCATCAATGTCCCAGGTACGTCCTCACCTTCATCCAGAAGGACAGGCAGTGTGAGAGCCTCGTGGAGAATCTATGCCATCGGTTCAGAGCCACCAGGTACGATTGTGGCCTCGTACCCAGGCCTCGATCCCCTCGTAGCTTTTTTTTGCACCTGCAAAAAAAGCTGCGAGAGGAGGTGGGGGTACGAGGCTAGTACATGTGCATGTATGTATATCTCAATAGTCCAACCGTGTGGGGGAAAATAGACCTTTTACTGTTATGATATAAAGGGGGGTAAAAGTGCTGGGAGCGCAAGTAAATTGCTTTCAAGATTAAAGTCTCTACATTTATAACAGTACTACTATACCATTAATGCAGAACAGTAGGGCAGCACTAGCCTTGTTCCCAGGCCTTCCCGCCGAGCGAGAGGAAAGACGGCTTTTCCTTATCCCTAGCTACCTCTCTCCTCCCTCTCTCTCCCACAGGACGGAGCGCCAGTGGCACGACCTGGCCCACTGCCTCTCCCAGCTCAGCTTCACGGAGCGCTGCGTGAGGAAGCTCCAGGAGAACCTGCCCTGCTTCCTGGACAAGATGGCCGACCCCGAGGTCTTTGCAGCCTTCACCTCCATCATCAACAAGTCCAAGAAGTTTGCCAAGCCTGATGTCAAGGTATGTCCATGGCTGATGAGTCTGGGTTAAATTCCTTGAATAATAGGGACATCAGATTGGCATCAATACTATGGATACGACCAAACAAGTCCTCAAGAGTGTCACCTAGTTTATCACGCTGGCCCACTTCAGGACCCATCACCCGGCCACCTAGCCTTAAGGACATCCCCAGGCCACACCCCCATATGAATGTGGCCTCAGGCTGAAATGGGGTGTAGCCTGGGGACAAGGCTACTGGTGTCCGAGTGAGGTCTAGCTCATTAGAGTAGTATGCTACTTACATGTAGTACTGTGAAGAATTACAGGTGGGCTAATACATGTATGTGGGGGATGGGCTTATACCGAGCTGTGTTTTAAGATGTGCTTAATTTGTTGTAACTTCCCCAGGCTATGGTGGAGGAGCTGGAGAGGAAATTGAAAGAGGCCAACAGGAAGGGATTGGAGGAGGCAGAGAACGCTGCCTCTGCTTCCCAGCAGGGAGAGGAGGGGGAGGGGCAGGAGGAGGGTACCCCTGGGGACGGAGGAGAGAGGGAAGAAGGTGGGGGAGGTGGTGAGGGAGAGCGTGGTAAGGAAAACCAGCCAGTGGAAGATGCCAGGTTTCTGCCTCCTGTTACTCCAGCGAACAGTAAGTGAACTAGTGTGTGCATGTATAGCAAACTTGGTATTAATACTGTTTCATACGTGCTCCAATAATTTGTACACTGATACAAAAACACTCTATTAGTCCAAATTTTAGTTCACTTATGTCCTTGTAACAGTTACAATGCTGTAATACAATGTGAGGCAGGTTTATAGGTCAATTTCCTTGAATAATAAGGACAGAACAGTTTTGTACATGTGTGGAGTGTTTGCCACTTTTATCCATTTTAGGGAAAGCGAGAAAGCCGGCTACAGCTGCCAAGAGCAAGACCACGGCCAAGAAGAAGAGCCGACAGCAGTCCTCGCGGAAGCCTCTCACAGAGACGAAAAATGTCCCAGCTGAGGCTGAGAGAGGAGACGTAAGTGACGACGACTTTGAGAGCGACGTCCTCTCGTCTGCTAGGAAGGCTCTTGTCAACTCTGCGAGGAAATCAAGCAGGAAGACGGCAAAGAAAGTGGTGAGGAAGGCAGTCGTTTTCTCCAGTGAAGAAGAGGAGGAGGAGATGCCCAAGAGTTTGGCTAAAAAGGCGGGGAAGCGTTTGCTTCTCAGTGATGACGATGACTGATCTCATATTATGTGGACCAATTGCCAGAAAACACTCGTTACATGTACTTCCTCAGATCCGTATGATTGTCTGTTTCTTTTTGTCTGTTTTTTCATCAATATAAAAAAAAGTTGATCTAGAATCAAGTTTGGTATGAGATACTGGTGTTTACATATTGGTACATACCGCTTCTGTAGTAGCTAATAAAACATACACTATCATGTCAGTTTGAAAGATGTACATAACCTGTTGGATAACTCTGACCTATATAATATGGCTATACATGTGCATCAATCTGAGTGAGAAAGAAAGGGCTTATTTGATCGAGTTTCTCCAATCCTTGACTATAGAGTTCCGTCCCTCAAAGTAGAGTCTGCATTCCCATAATGTACATGTGGTGGTCCAGTTTGAGAAAAATTACATGCCCGGGCCTGTTAATGTCAGGGTCTTGCATAGTGTGGCCTGCTATCCTTGTATATGTGATGTAGCGTATGATGGTTCTGTGATGGGCAATGGAAAACTGAAGTGGAAAGCTGAGATAGACTGATGCTAAAATTGATTTTAAAATTGCAGCTTGAACATAATTGTAGAGTAGTAATAATACTAATATGTGACGTGGACCTGAGATTACCCAAGTTTCAGAATGCAGCGTGCACTGATGGTAGAGTTTAGTACGTTGGTAGCTACAACATCCAACGAGCCTTTAGACGTGGCAGTTCGATCCCTTAGCATCTTTTAATTTGCCAGCAGTATGGTCTGCAACAGCTACTTATTATGGTTCAAGGTGCAATCATAATACAGTGGAACCCCTCTAATCAGGACCCCTGAAATAAGGACACCTCACTAATAAGGACATCACTTTTTGGTCCCAACTCATATGAATGTGTACTATTTGACCCCTGAAATGAGGACACTCCCAGTAATCAGGACACTGGAGCTGGTCCCAGGGGTGTCCGTAATAGAGGGGTTCCACTGTAACCAGATTTTATTAACCCTGGCTCAGAGCACTGGGAGACAGGATACACATGTTTATGACAAACAAGCCTTTCCCTGATGCCCCTCTCGAAGTGCCCGGGAGACTACGCATAGCTACCTAGCCTGGTGTCACAGGAAGCTTGGCACCCCAAGAAATCTGGCATCCACAATGTCATCCTAGGAAAATTGGACCCCCTCTCAGAAAAACTGGCACCCCTTATCACAGTAGAACACCCCTCCATCAAGGAATTTAGGAATTCCCTACAAAATGTTAAATAATTGCAGAAGCTGAGAATGGTTTGCTCCTATAATAGCTCCTAGCACCTTCAAGCTTCCTCCCCAAACAAAAGCTGATCAAGTATGCATGGAGTCACACATCAAAGGTAGCTAGCTATGCATGCTCAAAAAGAAAGCCTATACTGAAAGACTGAATTAGTCATACGAAGTGCCTTAGATGCCACCCTATTGCCTCTCAGGGCACTCGAAATAAAGGGTGGCATGCATTAGCTATTGCATTATGCAGGCAAGTTTCAGTATTATGAGGTACGATGCACTAGCCTCATTCACCCCAACTTATTAGTGATGCGTGGGATGAATGGTAGTAGGTGCATGTGTAGCTAGCTATACAGGACTAAAGGATGAACTTCGAGAGGGAGAGCTAAAACAGGTAGCATGAAATCAAAGCTGTAGTGTGGAGCCTTGGAATGGTATGGTATTAATAGCCCATTAATAATTAATATTGGTGCTTATAATTATTATTATTAATGGTGATGTGATTGAGGCAGTACTGTAGTTTGTATGCTGCATGTATTATATTATTTTGACTCCTGACTCTCGATGTACCAACAAAAGAGAGTAAGTCGGATAGTGATGTGTGAACCTATTGAGGTTCAACTCTTGAGGGTCAACGCTTTACAGGTATAACCTATTGAGGTTCAACTCTCAGACGGTTGGGGTTTATTGGGGCTCGCTCAGGCTCGCCCCACACTAGCGAGTCGAATTCTGCCCCCGCGTCTATATGTATATTTATATTGACCGTGGTACGTACGTCTTACCGAATCTGGGTACAAATTTCTATTTTTGCGTATTATGCATTACGTAAGCACCGTTACGTAAGCACCGTTAAAAACTGCATGACTGCAGAAACTGTACCTGCAACTAACTGAAAAAGTGACTGTACCTGGAACTAACTGAAAAACTGACTGTACCTGGAACTAACTGAAAAAAGACTGCAAAAAAACTGTAGCTGGAACTGACTGAAAAACTGGCTGAAACATCTGCTTTTACATTTTCCTGTTGACCAACCAAATTCTCTCTGTTAAACCGTGCCTAGTTTAAAAAAAAACAATCTCATTGGTCAGTTTACCTCTAACTACCCCTATGAAACTCCCAGCAGACCAACTGGACTAAACCGGCTAATCCAGTGCTTTTGCCCCAAGAAGTGAATGCTTAAGGACTTCAAAGAATTATTCACCAACCCATTTTGCACATGATTGGTATGTTCACATGCCAGGACAAGCATATACATGTACCAAAATTATTAAAAATCATGTTGCAATAACTCCATGCATGTATACTGTGCACTCGCGAAGGCTCGCCCCACAATGTCCTGCATTTGCCTAGTAATACTGAATTTGACGGATTGTCGAAATGGTGCGCTCGTTTGCAGACTGGGGTTCGGAGCGTTATCTCCCCAAGGTGATCAAGTCGGGGATCGGGCCCCCCTGTACACATATTGATCTTCGACTTTCTACTACCTAGTAGCAGAACGCCGGTTCTTTCTTCGGATCCCGAAGCTGAATGGAGACTGGGCACGTTGCGGTGCCCACCGTGATTCCCAGTCTCGCCTATCCAACGCTTCTGGGGCAGCCATACCTCTACAAGTATGTCTGACCCTGCAGGAGGGATGGGAAGCTCACTAGGCGTTTTTTTTTCCCCAGGCCTGGGAAGAAATGTTTAGCTATGAGTTTGACCAACCAGGAGGGAGGGAGGCTAGTTTTTTTTCTCTCTCTCCTAGAAACACCACAAATAGTCATCTAGCTATCAATACTAACCCTGGAAAAAAATTGCTTATAAATTTGACCGTCCTGTATACATGCAGGCTTCTTTTCTCCAACTTAAGTTGTTTCTCTTTATAGAAATACCATGAGTAAGCCTGGGAAGAATTGTTTGCCCGTCCAGGAGCTATAATAATATATAATAGGCTTTAATTTTTTACTCTCTCTCCAAGTTAAGTTGTTTCTCAGAAATACCACATCTATCCATCACTATGAGCCTGGGAATTTTTTTTCAAGTCTGACAGGCTGATGGCTAATGACCAGTAGCTACAAACAGCCACACTGCAAAAACAAAAGGATTGGTTTAACCCAGCTTGGGTTACCTGCATGAGTTTCAGCATCAATATCAAAGAACGTGCATACAAGGAGATCAATTACATTGTTTGACTATTATAGGTAGTAAACAATTAAGCTAGGTCACGTATGACAGGTGGCTATGCTAGAAGTGCTGCACTTATGATGTTTCTTAATTGCAGGAGCCGTAGAAATGTTATAAGGGCTGCTTCACTTCTAACATTTCTATAGTTCCTTAATTGTTATACGTGACTTAGCTTAATTGTGTACCTTCTGTCTGAAATTGGAGAGCTGCAGTGGTCACGAAATGTAACAGATCAGTTACATTTCTCATGCAACTCAGATAACCCTAGATGGGTTACATCAACCCTTTTGTTTTTGCAGTGCACACACACGGAATACTAACAGAATAGTTGAAGTTATTAGGAAAAGCACACTAGCAGTACTAGTATAGGAAAACATGTACAGCAGGTCCCAATAGAATAGCTATTATAGGAGACAAATGAAAAACAGAAACGAAGAAAAGTTTAAGTAGCTACACAAAATAAAATTTACAGAAGTTTTTCTGAATGAACTAATGGTAGAACCTCGTCGTAAATTACCCCACGATTATAATTACCCCACGTAATTAGCACTGCAGAAATGCGCAGTCTTCGAATAGAATAACCGGTCATTATTCTCCCGAGTACGGTATACACGTATACAGTGCCACCCATGGGTAGGACCATTATAGCCTCATTCCCAGTCCACGAAAGTTGAGGGGAGGTGTGGCCTGGGAACGAGGCTAGAACCGTTAAAGATGTAGAAGAGAGGGGTGGGCACTAAATATGTATAGTTGGTACTTCATATGTACATGTACATGTATGAGGGGGGCAGGACCTAGCCTCCTCCTCCCAGTTCCCTAGGTTGCAAGTGGGGCAAGTTGGAGGTTTGGCCTAGCCCTCAGGTTGCAAGTGGAAACTAGCTTAACATTCCCATGCACCAGTTAGTTGCAAGTGGAAACTAGCTTAACATTCCCATGCACCAGTTAGTTGCAAGTATAACAATTGAGAACGATAAACAATCCTGACAAATATCTACATCAGCAAGAAATGTAACAACTTCCAAGAACAGGCCGTAACAGAACTCATGGTAGGGAAATGCGTTTGTACATGTAGTTGGTTTAGACTCCTGAGTCTAAGGAATATTATACATGTAATCATAAAGTGTACAAATTATGTAGACTACAATAGAACAAAGAGAACATATTAGTCGACAGGTGCAAATATATTATAGGATCAAATAAACGTTTATGGCGTAAAATCTATCTCTTGTTAAGTTTGCTTTCTCTTCATCCACTTTATTAGAAGTATGATGCCGTTGACAGCAATGGTCGGTAAGATAGTCAGATAGTCGTTAATAGTGTGTACTTCATTCTTAGTTGCTTCAAGCACTATTCCACCTGCAACAATGAGTATAATTAAAAGAAAAGCTAAAAACATTAGCACTGTCACTGCATGGAATAAACCTAAACAAATTTTTATTTGCAGTACTGCTGCTTTCTCTCTTGTATTGTCTTGTATTGCCAAATTGTCTGTAGCCGGTTCTAACTCAATGTTAATACTTCCATAATTTTGCCTATTTTGAGACTCTTGATTGCCATTGCTTGGGCTGTCTTGAGATGTATCTTCATCAATTAGTTCTTGAGATGTACCATCACCAGTTAGTTCTTTCTTTTGGCATTGGTTCATACATAAACACGTATGCAGGGATTTTATAAGCTGATGCAGTACAAAGATGAGCAGTGCCACAACCATAAGCAAGCAAATGAATGCAAATTGAAGGAAGCTCAGTCTGATTAGTATACGAGATGGATATGCATAATAAGCTACAGCAACTGAAAGGAAAAAGTACAACATGAATGTTAGAAAATTTAAAAAAGTTACAATTGCTACTAAATTAAAAATTAGACGAGTGCATGAACAATCTTCACCAAAATTGATACGTATACATATACCTATATACTTTTGTAGACATTTACATGAAAACACAAATTTGTGCAGAAACACTTGCAGTGCGCAAAGAACAGGGTATCCAATATTTAAGACATATACCAATATTAAAGATTTATTGATGCTATACTCCATAGTCTTAGCATTATAAACAGCGATTACTGGTACACCAACCCATGTCCACAAAAATAATAGAGAATAAAGTGACCACAGAAAGTATTTTGCAATGGCATCGTCTTTAATTTGATTTTGAATAAAGACCTTATAATGGGGAATAACGGAGAGAACACTTAGTGTGATCATATAACATAATACAAATACTGTTAACGCAACTGTACTGGTATCATTTAAAATTTCCTCACTGACATCCTCGCTCCATTCTCTGGAATATCCACTAATTTGGCTATTATTTGCTCCATTTAAAATTTCAGCATATGCCTTCAGCTGTGTAGATGAAATAAAGGCTAATTAGGACAGAGAGATGGTTGCGCTTGGATGGGCTAGGCATTATTGCCGAGCGCCTTAGCGCGAGGCGAGTAATCTTGTAGTGTGGGGATCGAATCTGAGCTAGTGTACGTATCTATGTCTAACGCTTTTGGCCCCGAAATTATAACCTAGTACCAGATTATAATTTGTGGTGTTATTCCTACCTTGTTTGGTTGCTTTTTTTGGGACTCCATTCCTATGGCTACAGCTATACACTGTAAAATCCTAATGGTTATTTTAACCAAACATTTGGTTACTAGAGTTGCAACTAATATAGACAATGGATATTATTGTCATTGACAGCTGGTGTTGAAGCGCTTTGACATGTGCCTGTCCATATATCAACTAAATCCACGTTATCAGAGTCATATGGCGGAAATGAATTGTTTCCTGTCAAAGCTGTGTACTATACTGGCTACATCTGTGTAGTACAGAGTCATGCTTTTAACTGATCAACAGATTGTTACTGTAGCACTCTGGCATGGGACCATGAGCTATCCATACTATGCCATTGGATAGCCATGTAAGGTATTACAGTCAGCAGAAAATTATTCCTTACAAAAGCTGTACTATAGTACAAAATGATAATGATGCAACTCTAGTAACCAATCCATTGTTAAAATAACCTTTTCTTTTTAGCAGTGATATATATATATATATATAAAATTTTTACTTTGAAACAAGGATTGTGGCAATATCTGTGAGATAGTATTTTCCACTTACTTTAAGTGTGATTCTTTTCAGGGCTTTGACTACTTCTGTCCTGTTGGATAACGTGTCCTTGTCAACCTCTAGGTCCAAAATTAATGCATCATCTAGAGAATATTTACAAATGCCTTCCAAGCCCAGTCCAGGAATAAATATTTCACTGAGTAACCAAAGGAGTATAAATTGCCCTGGAATCTTCTTTTCTGTGTTAAACGTGGTCCAAAGGTAGCTATAGTTAGACAGTGTTGCATCGTTGAATTCAGCAGCACAAGATGTAGCTCAATGGACAGAATTTGTATGTAACTGGGACACAGGTCAAAGGTGGCAGATCTCCAGTAGGAAATTGAGTTTGCAGTTTATTGAGGTTGCAGGGGTCATTCAATAGAGCATCCTCGAGGAGCTGTTGTACTGACTTATCACCAGGTGGGCCATTATCACCAAGTGCAACAGTGCCTTCACTCAATATCAATGCCAGCAGAGGCAGGAGCAGGACCCTATTCATGGTGTTCACCCGGAGAGTAGCTAACATTTTAATAGCTGCAAAGATCTAGTTGTACTGCACATAAAGTCCAGTAACTGTACAAGCAAAAACAGCAACAGGAAGCAGTACAGTCAAAGCATCTCACTGATATCAGGGCTGTGCAGACTGGGTTATGCAGATAAGCTGCTGTTTATAGTCAGTTTAAATGTAAGGTGCTTCCCTAGGGAAAGTCCCAGCCAGGTATGGCTTCAAAGTAAACAACAGTTAGAGTGGGTGAAGGAAAGCTTGCCTTCCATATAAGGAATGCTGAGCACATACAGGCAGTTTACATGTAAGGTGCTTCCCCAGGGAAAGTCCCAACCAGGTCAGCGAGTGCCATCTCTAGAATGATTTGGTTGCTCATGTGATATCAAAAAAGGCAGTGATCACTAAGACCAAACATTCGTAATACGTATTATGAACTCTTGTAAGGAAAATTGATGGCTTTTTTTCCAAGTTCTGTTGAAAAATGCTGCATACTAGAGGCTTTGGCATAGCTACAACCCAATCACCTTTTAATTCCACAATACATAATAATTAATATATGCTGCCTTCTAGCATCACTACAGCATGTTCACACATATTTCTTCTCTACACAGTGTACGTCCATTGCAATCACGCACACACACTTACACGTCCAAACCTTCCAGGTGGAGAACCCTCGTCTTCTCACGGCTGCCATCGTCAAGAGCTTGCTCCGGCTACCCCAGGGAGCTAGCTACAGAGACCTGGCCTCTCTTGATGAGATGATCTCCCTCCTCATGCAGGCAAGGGCACTGTGTGGGTAGCTTTTAGTGTACCTGGCAGTGCATGCTACCATATTTGGTGCTGTTTACTGCATGTCTGTCATTTTGGGTTGAATTATGTATACCTATTCGTCAAGTGGGTATGGCCAATGGTGTATATATGTAGGAACCTTTGCCCTAGCCTCATATGCAGGCCTTCCCTCACAGCTTTTTTCGCATTCCACGGCTGCGAAAAAAGCTGCGAGGGAAGGCCTGGGTACGAGGCTACCTTTGCCCTGTGGTAGCTAGCAACTTTGGGTGGTTAGGTTAGAGGGTAATGGTTGTGTGGATCAGAGCGTTGAAACTGTTTTGAATGTTTCTTACTACGCAGGGCAAGCACATATCCCTGGCTGTGGTCAGGATGCTGTGGGATGTCTTCACCCAGCGAGTGCTGGGCACCACCATCGAGGAGGCCCGATCGGCCGTTCTCATCCTGTCCATGGCTGGAGAGGCCGACAGGGAGATCATCAAATCTATCATCGATATTTTGGTGTCTCACGGCTTGGGTGGGTCTGATACTGGTTCCGGAGCCTGTCCAGACCTCCTCCTTGCGAAATACACGTGCATGGCTCTGCAGAAGCTGTCCACAGCCAAGACTAGAAAGGGACAGGTTGCCGATAAGCCGTTCCGACTGCTGCCATCACACCAAATGTTTCAGCGAATCTCGTCAATCCTGATAGACGAGCTTACGAACATGGAAACCTCACACTGGTCGTCATTCGCAGAGCAAGCCATCGCAACCATCTACAAGCTGTCGGATCAGCCGGACGAAATTTGCAGCTCCCTCCTGAAGTCTCTCGCTGTCAAAATGTTCTCTGCAGCCGAGGCCTGCTCCCCTGCCATGGGCGCGGCCGAGGAGGGGGATGGGGGTGGTGGGGTGCCTCCCTCGGGCAGTGTGGACTCTCTACCGGAGGACTTTGACCCCATGGCCTGCTCCTCTCAAGGTGAACCACTAGTACTTTGAAATTAATAACATAGCCACTGAGAACATACATGTGTACGTAGATAGGCACAACTGTACGTGTATGGGTTTGGATCTACTCAGGGTTGAGGTAGTAGTGCTCATTTCCACTGTCAAGAGTCAAGAAAACAACCCACCAGATTCCAGATTGAACAGTCATTACCAACACTTACTGTGAATACCTAATCACAATGAAGGCTGGTTGTTAGGAGCAGAGTAATTTACCTGACCAGGAATCCGAGACAGGTTCTTTTATTTCTTGTCTAACTATAGAACTTATTTCGTCTGGATAATACAGCGAGGGATGAGTGCTGGACATCATGTGCATGTGCGTGTATGTATACTTTCTCACCAATTGAGGCTTCTGTATGACCCTCTCCATGTCCCACAGACCCCACCTCCGTGGAGATGGCCCCTCCCCCTTCCTTCCAGCAGCTCAGCCCCATCCTCCTCTCGCGGCTGCTCTTCTGTGCCGGTCACGTGGCCCAGTGGACGCTGGTGCACGTGGAGGTCTCCGTCCTCAAGGAGATCAAGAGGAGGAGGAACCTGCAGGAGAAGGAGGGTTCCCGGCAGAATTCGAAGGGGGGTTCTGCTGCGGTCCCCCAGCCCACCCCTGGGGGGCTTTTGGGGGGCAAGGCATTATAGTATACTATAGTACACCGATAGTATACCAGTTCATTGACATTAGTTCAGTGCATGGTACCTCTTTCTCTAGCCTTGCTCCCAGGATGCATAATAAAAATTTTCTGAGCACTTGGGAACTGTCTTCCTCTCCCCCTCTCTACTCCTCACAGAAGGGGCCCACGGACTCTCCCAGCGTCGAAGATGAGATGGGCCTCGCTGGTGCAGCCGCTGAAGATATTGAAGCCGACTTGGTGCGCAAAGTCTGTGAGTTTGAAGTGGGTGGAGTCGGCCTTCTCTCCTGGTTCGAACCCATCATCGTTGCCGTGGTAACCAACCCCTCCAAGTACCCCTGCCCCACCCTCCAGGCCTCCGCCTCCCTCGCTCTCGCCAAGTTTATGCTCATTAGGTGAGAAAGATCAACCACAAACGGGGGGAGGGGAAGCGGGGTGGTCAATTATGAATATTTGGATATTTCATCTGAACGAAAATGCCAGAAACGTATGAGCACAGTGCATTATGGGTCATCTGGTAGGAATTGCTTCCCCTAATCAGCTACAATAGGCCTGTCACATTAAATTTCGGTCCCCCATAAAATGTATTCTGCCTGTGACTGATACATGTACATGTATTTTAGGCAAACTGCAAAGTTTGGACTCTGCCCCGAAAGAATGTTCAACGTTTACTTGCATGCACGCACAAGTGTACCAAGCTAGGAGCAGTTCAAGAGGTCTCTAGAGCTAACAGAGTACCCTTAAATGTCACCTTCTGGGGAGTCCAATTTTAGTGTGACAGGCCTCCAGTTGTTTCTTTAAAAGCTTGGCTGGGAGGTCAGGAAGAAGAAGCAATGGATCCCTAGTGGTACTGGTGGCACTCATAAAAGATAGAGATAGTAAGCTCACATATCCTTACTTTAACTCACCCTCCTCTCCCTCCCTCCCTCCCTCCCTCCCTCCCTCTTCCTTCCTCGTAGCTCCTCTCTGTGCGACCGCTACCTCCAGTTGCTCTTCACCATTACTACAGGTATCTAAATAAAACAGCTTGAATAACTATATTAACGTTAACCGCCAATTAAGTTAAACTAACGAGAAAATAGCCAATATGTTGGAGAATGCTTGGTAAAAGACTAAAATTATTGTAAAAGCTGCGTTCCTGCCTGTACTAGAGCTATTTTAATGTGGTTGAAATTTAAACTATATACATAGGATATTAATGCAGGTGCCGCAGTGGGCAGGCCCCATTCCCAAGGGTCAGAGGGGCAGGCTGGGACCGAGAGCTATATCCAGAGGGTGGAGCCACGGCACTGACTACTTCCTAGGGCCGGGAATTCCTGTCTTGAATTGGGAGGTAGTGGAGTTATATGTGTATATACGTTTCTAATTGTGAACCTACACAGAGTAATATTACATTACTACAGGTATCTAAATAAAACAGCTTGAATAACTATCTTAACGTTAACCGCCAATTAAGTTAAACTAACGAGAAAATAGCCAAAATGTTGGAGAATGCTTGGTAAAAAGACTAAATTGTAAAAGCTGCGTTCCTGCCTGTACTAGAGCTATTTTAATGTGGTTGAAATTTAAACTGTATACATAGGATATTAATGCAGGTGCCGCAGTGGGCAGGCCCCATTCCCAAGGGTCAAAGGGGCAGGCTGGGACCCAGAGCTATGTCCAGAGGGTGGGGCCACGGCACTGACTACTTCCTAGTGCTGGGAATTCCTGTCTTGAATTGGGAGGTAGTGAAGTTATATGTGTATATACGTTTCTAATTGTGAACCTACACAGAGTAATATTACATTACTACAGGTATCTAAATAAAACAGCTTGAATAACTATCTTAACGTTAACCGCCAATTAAGTTAAACTAACGAGAAAATAGCCAATATGTTGGAGAATGCTTGGTAAAAGACTAAATTGTAAAAGCTGCGTTCCTGCCTGTACTAAAGCTATTTTAATGTGGTTGAAATTTAAACTGTATACATAGGATATTAATGCAGGTGCCGCAGTGGGCAGGCCCCATTCCCAAAGGTCAGAGGGGCAGGCTGTGACCGAGAGCTATGTCCAGAGGGTGGGGCCACGGCACTGACTACTTCCTAGGGCCGGGAATTCCTGTCTTGAATTGGGAGGTAGTGGAGTTGTATGTGTATATACGTTTCTAATTGTGAACCTACACAGAGTAATATTACATTACTACAGGTATCTAAATAAAACAGCTTGAATAACTATCTTCACGTTAACCGCCAATTAAGTTAAACTAACGAAAAAATAGCCAATATGTTGGAGAATGCTTGGTAAAAAACTAAATTGTAAAAGCTGCGTTCCTAATGTTATTCTAGCCTTTCCGGCTGTGGGTGCAGAGAGGGTCTAGCTTGATAGACTACATGTATACCATTCACTGTTCCATTCTCTCTACCGTGTATCCATGCCTCGATCCTCTCCATCGATGTCCCAGGTACGTCCTCACCTTCATCCAGAAGGACAAGCAGTGTGAGAGCCTCGTGGAGAAGCCATGCCACCGGTTCAGAGCAACCAGGTACTTTTGCAGCCTCGTACCCAGGTCTCGATCCCCTCGCAGCTTTTTTTAACACCTGCAAAAAAAGCTGCGAGGGGAGTTGGGGGTACAAGGCTAGTACATGTGCATGCATGTACTATGTAATATCTCAATAGTCCAACAGCGTGGGGGAAAATAGACCTTTTACTGTTACGATATAATGGGGGGTAATAGTGCTGGGACCACAAGTACCGGTAAATGCTTTCAAGTTGGAATCCTTTACATTAAATTTACATGTACAACAGTACTACTATACCGTTAATGCAGGACAGTAGGGTGGCACTAGCCTTGTTCCCAGGCCTCCCCGCCGAGCGAGCAAAACGAGCGAGAGGAAAGGTGGCTTTATTCCTAGCTACCTCTCTCCTCCCTCTCTCTCCCACAGGACGGAGCGCCAGTGGCATGACCTGGCCCACTGCCTCTCCCAGCTCAGCTTCACGGAGCGCTGCGTGAGGAAGCTCCAGGAGAACCTCCCCTGCTTCCTGGACAAGATGGCCGACCCCGAGGTCTTCGCAGCCTTCACCTCCATCATCAACAAGTCCAAGAAGTTTGCCAAGCCCGACGTTAAGGTATGCCTGTGGCCGATGAGTCTGGGTTAAATTCCTTGAATAATAGGGACATCAGCTTGGCATCAATACTATGGATACAACAAACAAGTCCTCAAGAGTGTCACCAGTTTATCACGCTGGATCACTTGTCCATCACCCGGCCACCTAGCCTTGTCCCCAGGCCACACCCCCAGGGGTGTGGCCTCAGGCTGGGGGTGTAGCCTGAGGACAAGGCTACTGGCCACCGAGTGGGGTCTAGCTCATTAGAGTAGTATGCTACCTACATGTAGTACTTTGAAGAATTACAGGTGGGCTAATACATGGCTTATACCAAGCTGTGGTTTAAGATGTGCATAATTTGTTGTAACTTCCCCAGGCTATGGTGGAGGAGCTGGAGAGGAAATTGAAAGAGGCCAACAGGAAGGGGTTGGAGGAGGCAGAGAACGCGGCCTCTGGCTCCCAGCAGGGAGAGGAGGGGGAGGGGCAGCAGCCGGCCGCTGGGGCCGAGGGGCAGGAGGAGGGAACCCCTGGGGACGGAGGAGAGAGGGAAGAAGGTGGGGGAGGTGGTGAGGGAGAGCGTGGTAAGGAAAACCAGCCAGTGGAAGATGCCAGGTTTCTGCCTCCTGTTACTCCAGCGAACAGTAAGTGAACTAGTGTGTGCATGTATAGCAAACTTGGTATTAATACTGTTTCATACGTGCTCCAATAATTTGTACACTGATACAAAAACACTCTATTAGTCCAAATTTTAGTTCACTTATGTCCTTGTAACAGTTACAATGCTGTAATACAATGTGAGGCAGGTTTATAGGTCAATTTCCTTGAATAATAAGGACAGAACAGTTTTGTACATGTGTGGAGTGTTTGCCACTTTTATCCATTTTAGGGAAAGCGAGAAAGTCGGCTACAGCTGCCAAGAGCAAGACCACGGCCAAGAAGAAGAGCCGACAGCAGTCCTCGCGGAAGCCTCTCACAGAGACGAGAAATGTCCCAGCTGAGGCTGAGAGAGGAGACGTAAGTGACGACGACTTTGAGAGCAACGTCCTCTCGTCTGCTAGGAAGGCTCTTGTCAACTCTGCGAGAAAATCAAGCAGGAAGACGGCAAAGAAAGTGGTGAGGAAGGCGGTCGTTTTCTCCAGTGAAGAAGAGGAGATGCCCAAGAGTTTGGCTAAAAAGGCGGGGAAGCGTTTGCTTCTCAGTGATGACGATGACTGATCTCATATTATGTGGACCAATTGCCAGAAAACACTCGTGACATGTACTTCCTCAGATCCGTATGATTGTCTGTTTCTTTTTGTCTGTTTTTTCATCAATATAAAAATATTGGTCTAGAATCAAGTGTGATGTGAGATACTGGTGTTTACATATTGATATATACCGCATAAAACATACACTATCATGTCAGTTCGAAATCTGATGTACATAACCTGTTGGATAACTCTGACCTATATAATATGGCTATACATGTGCATCAATCTGAGTGAGAAAGAAAGGGCTTATTTGATCGAGTTTCTCCAATCCTTGACTATAGAGTTCCGTCCCTCAAAGTAGAGTCTGCATTCCCATAATGTGCATGTGGTGGTCCAGTTTGAGAAAAATTACATGCCCGGGCCTGTTAATGTCAGGGTCTTGCATAGTGTGGCCTGCTATCCTTGTATATAGATGTGATGTAGCGTATGATGGTTCTGCGATGGGCAATGGAAAATTGAAGCTGAGATAGACTGAAGCTAAAATTGATTTTAAAATTGCAGCTTGAACATAATTGTAGAGTAGTAATAATAATAATATGTGACGTGGACCTGCGATTACCCAAGTTTCAGAATGCAGCGTACACTGATGGTAGAGTTTAGTACGTTGGTAGCTACAACATCCCTTTAATTTGATTAAGTTGTGGCAGTTCGATCCCTTAGCGTCTTTTAATTTTCCAGCAGTATGGTCTGCAACAGCTACTTATTATGGTTCAAGGTGCAATCATAATACAGTGGAACCCCTCTAATCAGGACCCCTGAAATAAGGACACCTCACTAATAAGGACATCACTTTTTGGTCCCAACTCATATGAATGTGTACTATTTGACCCCTGAAATGAGGACACTCCCAGTAATCAGGACACTGGAGCTGGTCCCAGGGGTGTCCGTAATAGAGGGGTTCCACTGTAACCAGATTTTATTAACCCTGGCTCAGAGCACTGGGAGACAGGATACACATGTTTATGACAAACAAGCCTTTCCCTGATGCCCCTCTCGAAGTACCCGGGAGACTACGCATAGCTACCTAGCCTGGTGTCACAGGAAGCTTGGCACCCCAGGAAATCTGGCATCCACAATGTCATGCAATTTTTCCTAGGAAAATTGGACCCCCCCCTCTCAGAAAAACTAGCACCCCTTATCACAGTAGAACACCCCTCCATCAAGGAATTTAGGAATTCCCTACAAAATGTTAAATAATTGCAGAAGCCGAGAATGGTTTGCTCCTATAATAGCTCCTAGCACCTTCAAGCTTCCTCCCCAAACAAAAGCTGCATGGAGTCACACATCAAAGGTACATGTAGCTAGCTATTGACAATGCATGCTAAAAAAAGAAAGCCTATACTGAGAGACTCAATTAGTCATACGAAGTGCCTTAGATGCCACCCTATTGCCTCTCAGGGAACTCAAAATAAAGGGTGGCATGCCCTAGATAGCATGAAAACAAAGCTGTAGAGTGGAGCCTTGGAATGGTATGGTATTATTAATAATTGGTGCTTATAATTATTATTATTAATGGTGATGTGATTGAGGCAGTACTGTAGTTTGTATGCTGCAGGTATTATATTATTTTGACTCCTGACTCTCGATGTAATGATGTGTGAACCTATTGAGGTTCAACTCTTGAGGGTCAACGCTTTACAGGTATAACCTATTGAGGTTCAACTCTCAGACGGTTGGGCTTTATAATACTGAATTTGACACTCGTCTGACGGATTGTCGAAATGGTGCGCTCGTTTGCAGACTGGGGTTCGGAGCGTTATCTCCCCAAGGTGATCAAGTCGGGGATCGGGCCTCCCTGTACACATATTGATCTTCGACTTTCTACGACCTAGTAGCAGAACGCCGGTTCTTTCTTCGGATCCCGAAGCTGAATGGAGACTGGGCACGTTGCGGTGCCCACCGTGATTCCCAGTCTCGCCTATCCAACGCTTCTGGGGCAGCCATACCTCTACAAGTATATCTGACCCTGCAGGAGGGATGGGAGCTCACTAGGCGTTTTTTCCCCCCCCCAGGCCTGGGAAGAGATGTTTAGCTATGAGTTTGACTATCTAGGACGGAGGGAGGCTATTTTTTTCTCTCTCTCTCCTAGAAACACCACAAATAGTCATCTAGCTACCAATACTAAGCCTGGAAAAAAAATTGCTTATAAATTTGACCGTCCTGTATACATGCAGGCTTCTTTTTTTCCTCCAACTTAAGTTGTTTCTCTTTGTAGAAATACCATAAGTAAGCCTGGGAAGAATTGTTTGCCCGTCCAGGAGCTATAATAATATATATAGGCTTTAATTTTTTACTCTCTCTCCAAGTTAAGTTGTTTCTAGATCTCTTTATAGAAATACCACATCTATCCATCACTATGAGCCTGGGAATTTTTTTTCAAGTCTGACAGGCTGATGGCTAATGACCAGTAGCTACAAACAGCCACACACACGGAATACTAACAGAATAGTTGGAATGATAAGTTATTAGGAAAAGCACACTAGCAGTACTAGTATAAGAAAAACATGTACAGCAGGTCCCAATAGAATAGCTATTATGGGAGACAAATGAAAAACAGAAACGAAGAAAAGTTTAAGTAGCTACACAAAATAAAATTTACAGAAGTTTTACTGAATGAACTAATGGCAGAATATGACTCAGAATTCTGGGGTTAACTGTTTCATAGTTTTACAAATATAGCACTATAATGGCAATTCCAGGCATTCCTCAGACTCAAAGGAGCCATATAGGGCTGGCAATGAGGTAGTGAAGCATTTAGAGAAGTAATTGTTCAACATGCTTGCATTGTCCAGCTTATTGTCTGCACATGTACCATCAGACTGATGGTATTGTGGCTGAATCCGTCAGCGCCAGCCCACCACATTTTCAACGTCTTGGTCCCCACATCTCCTTCCTCTAAACTCAAATTCGTATAATTATAATCATGCATGTCTATAAAATTTGTCATAGTTTCTCATCACCATAAAAAGATTTATAGTTTCAAAAATCAACCATGGTATAAGATATGGTGGTTAGACAATGATAAAATATACATAAAACTTCTAAAGAGTATAACTATGTGGTACATAACCGGTTGGCTACTCTTTGGCCTATTATAGGGCTACATCGTCTTTGGGACCATAGTTGCATCGATCTGAGTGAGAGACGGGAGAGCTAGTTTGAGTTTTCTCCTGTACTGGGTGTCCTTGGCTATGGGGTTTCCCTCGAAGTAGACGGTCTGGATTCCCACGGCTGGGCCCAGCTGGTCCACATCAGGCCAGTGGTCCAGTTTGTTGTGGTTGAACTGCAAGCAGAGAGAAGAGAGATTGTTGAAGAGGGGGCTTCTCAGTTGGCTCTTGCATAAGAAAGAAAGGCTCTCTGAATCTCTACTTTAATTCAAAAAGAAACTCTGCTGACGTTTTGACTAGATACTCTAGTCTTCTTCAGGGCGAAAGACTAGAGCATCTAGCCCTGAAGAAGACTAGAGTATCTAGTCGAAATGTCGGCAAAGTAATTGGTGTTCAGAGAGCGTGTCTTTATTAACGCTGCAAACAACATAAAAACTGGAGCAGAGAGACTGGGAATGAGGCTAACCAAGAACCCCTTCCCTCTCCCTCCCATGCTAAGTAAGCTAGGACTGACCCAGAACTCCTCCAGCTTGGTGAGTTGGGAGACGTTCCTCAGTCTCTTGATACGGTTGGAGGCCAGGTCCAGGGTCAAGAGGTTCACCTGGAGGAGAGAGGAGCAGAGACCAGGATTCACACACTCGGGGGCTGTATTTTACAGCTGTCTGGCAGGCTCATACATGTAGCTGAGGGAGGTCCTTGGTTATCAGCATAAGTAAATGGTCTTTTTGTACTCTGTTTAGCTGTATGTCCAAGTTTTCAATGGAGCAAGTTTAGAAATAGCTTGAAACTTAGAATGTATAGAGTTGCAAGTGTAGAGAACTGCCCTTGTCCCCAGGCCCTCTATAAAACAGGTGTCTTTTCATGTGTGTCAGTGACGTTCAGGGTAAAAAGGATTGTGTGTAGGCAAGCACAGCTGTAGTTCTCAGACACCGAGGAAAGGCAGTGAATCGATACTTCTTGTAGCTAATCTTCCAGATCCATTGGTGCTACAAGACTGAGCACTGAAGCAATGTCACCAGCAAAAGGTAGAGACATGGAGCCGTCTTTTGATCAATCCCAGCTACGCATAATTAAATCACATGAGAAAAGATACCAGGTTCTCCGCCATTTTTCAATTCTTTGGGGGAGGAGGCCATGGGAACACTGATATCGGTACAGTGAAGGTATAGGCATCAGATTGTGAGAATAGCCATCTACAATGCAGGCATATTGTGCATCTCCATGTCAACCCACCAAGTTGTCCAACCCTCTGATCTCATCTATGCCATTGTCGCTGATGTACAGCTCCTCCAGATTGACCAGCTCGTCCAGACCCTCAAGCACTGTGATACGATTGCTCTGCAGGGGAGGGGGGGGAGCAGTATAAGTTATTAATTTATACTAATGCCTTGCTCTCCTAAAGACTTCTGCTATGGGGGGGAGAGTGGGCACTAAAACAGAATATATAAACATACATGTTTTCATGTATTTTCTCCATTTAGTGCCTACTTTCCCCCCAATTACACGTATCATAGCGTCCACTGATAAAGGCCCATTGTACCATTAGTCCTTACCTGGATACTCAACAGTTTCAACTTCTTCAGATTGCCCAGATTCTCTAGCTTGCTGATCTTGTTCTTCCCCAAGAAGAGGCTCTCGAGGTTCACCAGACAGTCCAGGCCCTCGATCACCTGCAAGGAGTAGTACAGAAAGACACACTCGCTGTAGCTACATGAGACACTACATTACTGAGGGTTACTGAGTAAAGTGTAACAAGCCAGTCTGCTTTTCAAAAATCGTGTATTCTGTAAGTGTTATAGTAGGTGCGTAGAACTCACAAGTAGTAATTTTCATTCAGTGAGCTAGCCAAGTCTGCTGAAACACAAAGCGTACCACACTGATCTTGTATAAGCATATTGCAATGAACCACATTCGCATTGAGTTCAACCACTTACGTAACACACAGTTTTTGAATAGAACTAAACTCCACCTACAGTGGCACTGGGCCCCTCAATACAGAAAGTGCAAGAAATCAAGAACTATCGCACAACTTGCTATAAGTTAATACTCAACCCCTTCGAATCTAACCAGCTATAAAAAAGTATCCAATTGCAGTTGTAGTCACACCCAAGAGCTCCCGGCCCAGATATTACATCATAGATGTGAACTGTTTCCATGGCTATGAGATAGAATCTGCGTGGGAGGCCTAGGTACGAAGCTAGCTATAACTCACCCTGATTCTGTTGGACCCCAGCTCCAGCATGGTTAGCGAGGTGAGGGGCGAGAGGTTCTCGATCTTGGTGATCTTGTTCTGGATGAAGAAGAGCTTCTGAAGCCTCACCAGGGAGCCCAGGCCCTCCAGCTTGGCAATTTGGTTGAAGGAGAAATCTAGGAAACTGAGGAAAGGAAGGACGGAGGGATGGAGGGAGAAGGGCGGGAGGGAGGTAGGGAGGGAGAGAGGGAGGGCGGGAGGGAGAAAGGGAGGGAGGGAGGGCGGGAGGGAGAAAAGAGGGAGGGAGGGTGGGAGAGAGGGAGGGTGGGAGAGAGGGAGGGTGAGAGAGGGTGGAGGGAGGGAGGGAGGGAGGGACAGCACAAGTTAATCTCGTTCCAGACTCAAGTTGCATAAAAATGAAACAAGGTAAAAGTAACCGCTTTTATTTTCATGTGGGAGAGCCTGGAAGCGAGATCTCCATTGCTACATTTCTTTGCACCACGTACGTGAGTCCAGTCAGTCTTTCCATGGCGTGGACGGAGGCAATCTCATTGTCATAGACATCCAGTTCTCGGAGGGTGGTGAGGTCGGAGAGGAGGGAGAGGTCGGACACCTGGTTCTGGCGGAGGGAGAGAACTTCCACCTGTTTCAGTCTTTGGAGCACCGGAGGGACTGAACGGAGCCGGGCATGGGTCAGGTCCACTTCCTGAAGAACAGAAAGGGTTAAGAGTGCTAGCTAAGTAGTGAAAGGGTTAAGAGTGTTAGCTAAGTAGTCCATCCCTGAATCTTGCTCACTCCTGAGTATAAACCCGCTCCTAAGTATCAAAGCAGGAGTAAACCACACACCTGTCCAGAGTACGGCCATCTCTATCATTCCACCCTTGAATATAGAGAGTGTACGTTTATACATCATAAGTATGATGTACTACATTATATGACAGCTGCTGCCCTGTTTACAGGCATGAGGTAGCTATCGCAGTGGTCATGCTACCTCCATTGGAGGCTCGATTTTTATGTTTCTTATACTCTATAGCAGCAAGATTAGTCAGTGTGCTAGGCGTGCTAAAGGAATAGCTACTACACCACCTTTCATTGCATATGAGCATATACGCTAACTCTTTCCCAGCCAAGTTTTAATACATCTATAAGGCTTATGTGAATTTATATGGGCTTTTGATATTAGGCATTAATATAAAGTACATACTCTATTTATATAGGCACATAAATGTGCCCATGGCATTCAAAGAGTCGATTTTTGCCTAGTTGCCTCTCAAGATGGTGGAAATATCCAAACACACGTTCTCTATAAACCCATCTCTGAGTGTTAGCCAACGCCTCCCATTCCTGACTAGTTATGAGCCCACCCCTGACCGTGACCCCACACCCGGCCCACCAGCCCACCCCTGACCCTACCCAACCCCCGGCCCACCAGATCATCCTCCCTGATCTGGAGGATCCTGTCATCGTCCTGCCCACTCTCCTCCTCCAGGATGCGGACACCTACACAACCAACGAGACAGAATCAGACATAAAACCAAGTCACATATCGTACATGTACAATTACTCCCCTTATTCTCATGACATAATCATTCATTATACATGAAGTTGGGTGTCAAGCTCGGAAACAGTGGTGATCGGATTGTAGTTCATATATGCATTAACTCACCCCCTTTTTTCTTCGGCTCCTGTCCCTCTCCCGCGTCCATGGGCCCTCCGCTGCTTTCCTGCTCCTGATCAGCCATATTTTTGGTTCAAAGTTTAGTATGACGCAGCAGCTGTAGCTGAGCTCCACCCCCTTGGTTGCGAGAGTAAAGTTTAAAGGTCAACACTGCACGTGGTCGATCTGACTAGCTTATAGCTTTTGGTCCCTCAGATTGCCACCGAATGGGCAGGAGGAAGCGGTGAGTTCACTATATTGCGATGATGTGGTTGTATCTGTGACCCAGGAGTACATTCAATGGCTGGTCCTGCTGGGATTTCTCTATGGGCATTACCACTAGCTATTTACCTCTATAAATACCACTGTTTCCACTAATTTTACAATGCCAGAAATACCACTGTTTCCACTTACCTTTACCACTATTCAGTTTGGCGAATATGTCAGAGTAGGCGTGACCCGGACGTCATGTGATTTCTTGCCCCAAACAATGTTTAACGATGCTAAGTTATCACGTGAATAAATTTAACCCTCTCGCAAGGCACTATTTTGTGCCATGGCAAAAGACATATCCGCCTAACTGTATTTAATACCACCACTGTTAGTATGCTTTTGTATGATGTCATTATGATGTATTGTCATTCAGTGTCAGAGATTGCGTTTTTGTAGGAGGAAGTGAACTGGATGCTTGAGTCACTGAAGAACACAATTGGGCTTAGACTTAGGGTTAGATTAGCTGTGTACAGTGATCACGTTCTTCGGTTGATCCCTAGGCTTTAACACTTAAAGGACTATCTGTGACATAGAAGCTTTCAAGACTTCATTTAAACTGACAGGTTCTGCTATGTTAGTAACCACTTAAAAGACTATCTGTGACATAGAAACTGTCAAGACTTTATTTAAACTGACCAGTTGGACTAAAACTTTGCCAGTTCTGCTATGTTAGTAACATTTAAAGGACTATCTGTGACATAGAAACTGTCAAGACTTTATTCTGACCAGTTGGACTACCTGGCCCGTCCCCAAAGGGTTAATACTGCCCCACCAAAAGGAGTGGCTGCATACCCAGGAGTCAACACACGTACGTCGTCTTCCCCCTCTAGGAGAAGTGGTCATGGCCTGAGCAAGGCTAAGGGTGACGGTGAAGAGGAGGGGACGGAAGACATCGATCCAGTAAGGATCTGTACTCCATAATGTGAACTGGTCAGGGCTCTTCTCGTAGAAGGAGTTTATTGGTTCATTTCAGGCTCTGCAGTGTTTGTGTGCATGTGAGTGTGTGACAGACTTGCCTGTGACATGATCGTGTAGCTGACCATTTTACCACCGCATCACTCTTGTTTTTCGTTAATATAATATGCCAAAAGAGTGGTAGGTTCTATAGTGAGCACTGGAATAAGAGCATCTTGGACATATGCTTTTATTATATCAATTGTCGCTGTAGCACAGTTATCATCACATGATCATCACATGATTATGACCCTTTGATTTCTCTTCTTAGCATGCGGAAGGTTTCTATCGAGACGAAGTGGACAAGTTTCATGCTCAGAGCGAAAAGGTCTACACTCCTACTTTGATTATCACTCATCGTTCTATGGCTACAGGAGCCCCTTTGGGTTATGGGCTCCTGTGGACACTACTAATAGAGAACAATGGCTCATGTACAAGTGTTGTTGTACTCAACAGTGGATTACTGCTCCAGAGTAACACTGTGTACTGTTCTCCTGGTAGATCCTGCTGGAGCGATCTGGAAATCTTGAGCCAGCCAGTTCCTCTGATAATGAAGAACTGAGTGTGAGTTTGATGGAGGGTGGGGGGATCAGCGTATCAGATTCATGTACACATAAACACACACACACATACATACGCACATGTACACGTGCAAACACACACACACACACACACAACACACAGGATGAAGAAGAAGAAGTGTTAGGCTTACAGCTGTCCGACCATGACAGTGAGGATGGCGAGGGGGAGGGGGAGGAGTCCGGAGATGAGTTTGAGGTAGCTAATCAAACAACTATCTCTGTATCATTACTAGCCAGCTCAGACAAAGTCTTTCAGGTTTGCGTAGCTACGTTAACTTGTGAGCAACATCCATCCATGCATGTTGAGTCACTAACTAGCTCTCTCCCCCTCACTGCAGCTTCCTCCAGAGCTGAGGAAGTTCTATGCCAGTGACGATGAGGGGGAGGACTCGGAAGGTCATCAGTTCCCAGGTGATTCGAATTTCTAGCCCCTTTCATATCTGGTCCTTGTGTCTGGCATGATGCTCTTTACACCTTTTTTTGCACTGTATAAATGCATTTTTGAAAACACTAGACAGTGGAGCCTGGGAACAAGGCTACAACTGCCAGTCCGGGCTTTGCATACAGGATTTTTTTATTGGGCGTGGGAAAGATGTGGCACGTGGTGTCGCACCCCCCAGGAAATGCGTGCTTTGAGGTTGCTTCTGGTGGCTTCTGAGGTCCCAAGAGGCTGGACATTAGCAAGCACTTGAATATCAAAAATATATCACAGCACTACAGAGTACAAATTGTATACTCTTATTATTTAGTGTACCTTCTCCCCCAGGGCTCTCAGCTAAGGCGTGGGGTCGCTCAAAGAAAGCCTTCTACAGTACGGACTACGTGGACTATGAACTGGGCGGAGCCACGGATGAAGAAGAGGCGGAGCTTGAGGAGCAAGAGGCTCTGGCGCTGCAGCAGAGGATGGCGGCTGAGCTGGACGAGGGAGATTTTGAGCTGGGCCCCCTACTGGGGGCAGAGGGAGAAGAGAAACGGACAGAAAAGGTGATGTTTGTATTACACATCTCGTTAGGAATTTCTGGTGATGTAATCATAGTTTGTGCATTCTTTGATTCAGGGGACAGAGGAGAGAGTAATCCAGGATCTGTCGAAGCTCTCTAGAGAAGACAAACTAGCCGTGAGTATGCTACAGTGGAACCATAGTTAGCAAACGGCCCTAGCTATGATGTGGACACCTGGTATAATGTCACTTTAAATACATCAGTGTGATGTCATTGTAGTGTCCTTCCCGAGATTACATCACTGTGATGTCGTTGTTCTCTTTGTTGCAGCTGCTGGAGAAAGACTCTCCCGAGCTGTTTGAACTGCTGGAGGAGTTTGAGGAGAAGTTCTCTGAGGCCCTCTCCCTCCGCCCCCTGGTGAGGACGGCCAGGAAGGAGCCTTCATTCCTCACTGCACAGGTGTGTCTGTCTGTCTGTCTAGCTGTCTGTCTGTCTGTCTGTCTACATGTAATGGATTAGTTATGGGTGCCAACCAGTACGTTTTCCACGATATTTGTGTTAGAGCTGGTGAGTATGCTAACCATACTCTGGTCCTGTCGTTTAGGGCCAGGAATACCTCGAGGCCAAGTTTCATCTATATCTCTGGTAAGGCTTTGTTAATTTATGAAGAGCTTTCTTTTACAACAATTCCCCTCTCTCTTTCTCTCTCGTCTTGTATAGTTACTGCCTCAACATTATGTTCTACTTGAGGCTGAAGGCTTGTAAAACGCCGGTACAAAACCATCCTGTCATCGGCAGAATAGTGCAGATAAGACAGGTAGGTTCTCTGCTATCATACGGGCAGGTTACTAGTATTTGAATCACATGACTATCACGTGAGATCACATGTCCATGTACCTGATTTTCTAGCTGATTAGTCGGCTGGAGCCAGTTGACAAGAAACTGGAGTCACAGATGACAGCCCTGTTGGTGTCGCTGAAGTCAGAGCTGGCGGAGAATGATGACAGTGAAGAGCCATCGTCAAGCAGGGAGGGAGGCACACGTTTGGAGCAAGCAGAAGAAAACAGGAAGAGAAGGAAGACTCAGGTGATGGCGACTAGCGACTAGCACTTTGAGCCACAATAGTTTAATGTGAGGGTTACATAGCCTCATTCCCCAGCCTCCACTCTGCAGCTGTTTTTGCAAGTAGCACGTTTTTTTTGCTGTGGAATGGAGACTGGGAATGTGGCTATGGGGTAATTACATGTAATATCTAAGGAATCCATAATCAAAACACTGGTTCAGAGATGTATGTTAACTTAGAATGAGCTTGGGACTGAGGCTACATGCTTGGAATGAGCCTGGGACTGAGGCTACATACTTGGAATGAGGACTGAGGCTACGTACTTGGTACCAGGTTGCCTGGACTACCATCCAGTTTCCACCTCCTCAGGTCTCTGCTCCAGCAGCCAAGAAGCACAAGAAACACTCTACAGAGAAGAACAGAGAACCACCTGGCAGAGAGTCAGAGGACGAAAAGGCTGAGAAACGAGATGACTCAGTGAGGGACGCACTTGACCCCCTGGCGTACTATGAGCAAGTGAAGGCTGAGAAACAGCTGCTAAAGAGAGCCAGAAAGGAGGCGGCAGAGAAGAGGGAGGAAAGGAGAGGGAGGGAGGGTGCTGGTGCCAGTGGTGAGATGGAGGAAGAGGAAGATGGAAAGAGAGCCATTACTTACCAGGTAAAATGGTGTGGCATGTGATTTTCTGATGACTATCATATTAGTCACATGACTATCATGTGACTTACATGACCTATCATGTGACTCGCATGATAGTGTAAGTCCAAGCATCATCAGTTTCACCAAAATATCCGAACGCGAAGTACGCATAGCAATAAGAAATTTTGAAAAATGCAATTATTAATAGTTATTTAATTACCAGTTTCGCTGCACATAGCTTGCCATTGAAATTTGGTACCTAAAAGCGATAACGTTCAAGGCCTAGGCCGATAAGAAGGGTGCGCCTAAGCTAGCTACTATATATCTGCACAGCTACTTACCGTTTAACCAGCTATGGGCGTTGTCGAAATGTAGTTATTAACTAGTTGTTGATAACGTTGTCATGTGCGGATCACGTGTTGGGCCGAGAGTCTCGGCCCACGTGAGGACATTTTGGTGAAACTGTCATGATAGAGGAATTTAACATGCACATTCCCTCTCCAGATCGCCAGGAACAAAGGTCTGACGGTGAAACGGAAGAAGGAGCAGAGAAACCCTCGAGTGAGGCACAGGAAGAAGTTCCAGAAGGCCCTCATCAAAAGGAAAAGCCAGGTACAAGCCCCACTCTTGTGGAGGCCATGAATGATAGTTAGATAAACAGTGCTTGTTCAGTGACCTTGCACAAATGTTTCCATAACAGAGTGCCTGTGTAGATAACTACATTGTGTGGAAACCACAATTTGCATACTACTGCTAATTAGCTCACTTGTGCTCAGGCTAATTGCTACTCTACTGCAGTTGGCATATATTCATGACAATGTAATAGCTGGAAGCAGATGCTTATTCATATCTAGCTAGTCCCACTGGGGCAGTGAGTTCAAGGACTGGTTGGAATCTGTCATGTAGTTCTGGTCATAGGATCTTGGAGAAGTCATACTCAATGGAACTAATTATGATTACTTCACTTCCTCATGCTGTTCACATAATTTACACATAGGAACTTAGATAAGTTGTACTTAATGGAACTAAGGCCACAGCAAGTTAATTTCTCATTTCTCATCCCCGCCCGTATACAGTTCCGAGAAATGTTACTAAAATACGCACACAGGTACTTCGCTGTATAAATAGCCACGTACGGTTGCAGGTCGAAGTGAGCAGCAAAAGCGGTGAGAGATCCAGTTGATTTATCAACGTTTCTGACTGTAACTCGGTACTTGGACAAAGAAAGTGCTCAATTATAGCACTCACAGGTATATACTGGTCATTAGCACGAGTCAAGAATCGATTATTCAGAAGTCACATGCTGTGTTTTTTTTTTTGCTTGTGTGTTATTTTTGTACCCGCCCGCGTACAATTTTGAGTTCAAGGGGGATTAGAAACAAGAAATTAATTTGCTGTGGCCTAATTATGGTTACTTCACTGAGACATATATTTAGCTCATAAGGAGAGTCGGTTATCCTAACATACCTCTGCTCTTGAAAGCATAACTGTATCGCTGAGCCTGGCATTCCACCTCTACTCTAACTTCAGGTGTTGCCTGTTGTTCCAGAACTGGACCGATATGGTGGCGAGCGGACTGGAATCAGGGCCAACCTTAGCCGGAGTGTCAAGATCAAGTGAAAACCACGGACACAAAGTAGCCTGGATGCAGCTTTATTTTTCAGGTTCATTTACGTGTCGGTGAATCAGCTGTACTTTCTTTAACTATGTGTAATTTCATTTTTCTGTGAGCCCATTTAGTTGTAGTGCACAAATAATGCAACATAAATAATGCATGTGGGGGGGGTATATACTGAGGTTTTTGTATGCTACTCTTACTGCTCAGGTCTTAGTGCACCATAAAAGGAATGATGATTTCTTCCAGGATTGCAGCGCATGCGCAGTGATCAATGATTCTCACATATTATACATGTATCCCATAATTAATGGGTATCGCATGATTATGGCGTCGCCGAACGTGAGCGGGTCCCTTTGCAATTAGCTGCTACCGGTACAAAGATGGCTGAAATCGATCCACAAGAAGACGATTCGAATAAGAGAATCGGGCCCTTGGGGATAACTCACGATATTCACCGTTCAAAGCTCAGGCCCGGCGATAACATCTACTGCTACCGCCTCATCCCCATCCCTCCCTTTCACTTCCAACACCACGGCATCTACGTCGGAAAACCAGACGCAGAAGTCATCCACTTCGATGTGCATGGAACTGACGATAAGTATACGATGATAGGCAAGAGCTCCTCTGCAAGCATCATTGCTACCAGCTTGGACGATTTCCTCAAAGGATCTACACTGCGTCTTGTCGCATATAATTCGAGCACAGTCTCCAAACTGTTGAAGGAGCAGGGCACCGCCCACACCAACAAGAGCAGACACGCAGATAAAGTTATAGAAACAGCTGAGTACTACCTGGAGCACCCGGACGAGTTTGGTAAATACGACCTCATCACCAACAATTGTGAGCACTTTGCATATTACTGCAAGACTGGAGAACATCTTTTTGCCGGGCAGTCTAGCCGTATCGTTCCCTATGTGGGGCCTATAGTTACTGACCTCGTTGAAAGTGCTGCTGATGGTGTTGAGAGGCTAAAACATTGATTTTCCTTTTGCCTGTGAGTATTCTTCATCGGCTGTGCTGGCTATATAATTTATGTGTTTTCCTTATAGTGCTGTAGCTACCCAGCCTACCCTCAGTTATATTCCTTATCCCCAGACCTCCTCATCCACCCTGCTTTAATTTTAACTGATTTTTTTTTTGCCTATGAGTATATTTTCATCGGCTGTGCTATATAATTTATGTGCTTCCATCCTTCATATTATAGTACTACTCTATTCCTGGTTCCCAGGCCAGGCCACCTCCTCCACTCAGCTTTGATTTTGGCACTTAAAATTCAGTCTCCTGTTTCATTTTGTATATATTTTTTTGCTAAATGGAAGACTTGAAAGCTAAGTGTTTTCTGATAGGATTGACTTTGAACTACAATAATATCGGGTGTTGCCGAGGGTACATCACAATTGAGCCATTGATTCGAAGGTGGATGGCCTTTCTTAGAGCTATACATTAGCCTCGTACCCAGACCTTCCCTCACAGCTTTTTCGCAGCCATGGGAAAATGCTCTGCTGCAAAAAAAACCTGCAAGGGGGTCATGTAGATCGATGCATGTTGAGTGAAGAGATTCATTAATATATATATGTAGCTACCTACATGTAGCTCCTAAAATTAGTTAGACAGCTAGCTGCATTATGCATCCATAGATTCCATACTTACCCCAGGTATCAATTCAGGCCAAATATACATTGTACGTACTTCAGTGCGTGTGCAGGAACGTAATACAAATTAAAGCTCGATATATGTTGATATACAGTTATGGCTTCATATGTTTAAGAGTACGAGAGCAGGTTGACTTCATATGCCAGGCTGGGGTCTGTTTGCCGTAGTATTACTGGGTCACAGCTGTGTTCTCTTTCGTGGGCTTGTTTGCTCTTGACTTTGGTTCCAAGTTCCAGCATCTTTCCCATTCTTTCTGAAACAGGTTCCAAATCAGACTCATGATTCCCAAGTTCAGTTCGTTGGTTCAGGATTGGGTTCAGAACAGTGTCGTCAGCCTCACTGAAACACTGTAGCTCTCTGATTCCAAACACTCTCCAATGTGGGGAGGGCTGTCTGAGTATTACTCTCAGTTGCACGACTTTCTCTAAGTTATTAAGAAAATGTTTTTCACTCAGGATGACCCGTTCCTGTCCGCCTTGTTCACAGTGACAGTTTGGCATGAGTCGGAGGTTGTTTACACATAGCTGCCATGGGTTGGAGTCTGATTCCAAATATCCAAGTGGTGCCCTGGAACGGAATTTGATAGTGACCATATATGTGTAGTGATTCTGGAAAATGATGTATTGGATTTTGTCCGGAATGGGGTTATGAATGTGTACATCAATCACTTGACAACCTGAGGTCCCACTCCCAGAACTGGAATGGAAATGAGAGTCATCTCCTCCACCCACAGTAAGAAATACAGGAGAATTCACGTAGCAAGAGACCTTCCGTCTTGAATCAAGATTCTGCAGTGAACACCTCCCTCTCATAGCGGCCATATCGATCAGTCTCGCGTGGGTGGGGTCTAGAGTTACTTTCTGCGCATGCGTAGTGAGCCCCACCCCCACTTTTGCATTGCATCATCGAAATGGAAGCTGGAGCCAAACAATCGCCGTAGCTATAGCTGTGAAGGGGTGTAATGGCCGAGAGACCCAGCCCATCACCACAGCGCAACACCAGCTGCAGTCCCACAGGTAATACGTTTACACAATCAAGATGATGAAGGGACGGGGGACGGGGGGGGCGGGGCAATTCTAGCATAAATTTGTTTGGAGATGTACGCGTACGGTATACAGGGAGTATGTTGATATAAGTATAAAAAGGCTGTAGTCTGTATTCATAGTTCCTTGGTGTTTATGGAAACAATGGCATTGTAATGATGACTGCGGTCTGATTGACCAGCTATCAGACTAGCCTCATCCCCAGGCCACAGTGACACCCTGTGAACCTGGGAACGAGCAGACTGAATGACTAGTGAATGTGCAGCTTCATTTCTAGTCCTTGGTCATCACCTAGGGAGACACCTCGATTTTTCATAGTACGTCTCCAAGGCTACTAGCCTAGCTTGCTATACTTGCTAGACCCATATAATGTCATATTTCAGTGTGCCTTTTTGTCTACACTGGTGCCATTGAGGCAAGGTAATTTGGACATGTCCAATCACTGCATGTGTATCAAGTCACTTCTGCTACCCCACCCCAATGAGATGCCCCTAATACTGGTGACAGTGTTTCAACAATAAGAAGAGAGTGTAAATTATAATAGTAGTGGTCATGAGAAGAAGCTAGGTATTTAGTGATGTTGTATTAACACAAACAGCTTGCCACAGTAATTACTTTATGCACTCCTGCTATAGGGACACTGGTGACAGAGGAGGCACTCCCAAAGCTTTACAATGTCCTTTATGGTATGTTGGGCACGTGGGAATTTTTTGCAGAGCAGATTGGAGTACCAACTAAAAAAGTCTCTGAAATCAAGGCAGCAAATCCTCCAGATGGCTCCAAATGGCTTTTCACATGCCTCAAACAAGCACTGGAATGGTGGGTAAACAACCACCCCAAACCGACTTATGAAGTCATTATTGCCGTTCTTGATCCTACAAGAGGTGAAACAACTGCTACCATGAACAGAACTCTTGCTAAAAGAGTAAGAGAGTTCATCGCAAAAGAGCGAGGTGAGCATAGCATGTAGAGTACTAACCTTACACCCAGGTGGGAGGAAGGCAGTACTAGAGGAAGGCCTATCTACTGACTTATTCAAGACCGCCTGCTTGAATTTAATCTCTCCCCATCAAGGTTTAAATTTCATGGGGTTTACTCAGTACTGCACGATACGCCTGACCATATGCAGAAGTAGCAATATAGCTCTGAGAATTATTATATATATATGTACTTTATTAGAACGCTGAGGGTGTATATTTATTATACCAATATTTGATTACCCAAGTCACAAATTTTTTAATCAGCTATTTTATTCATGTGACTAAGATACCGGTATTTATTTTGATTATTAATCATCTGATCAAGCATTGCTGAGTAAGTATATTCCGGCATCCCAGCATTGCCCTTTTTTGGCTATTGGGTACTCTCCCAGTATAAAGCATTCATTATCCAATCAATGCCCCCCACACACTCATAGCCAACTCACACATGAGCATCAATACAAATGCATTATTCACGAGCTGTTATCAAAATAAGTATTCACAGAAACATGAATATTAATACTTGAATCTTTAGTTCAGGAAACCAAGCAGTTATAAATTCTCTATTTTACTAGCTGGGTGTATGGCCAGCTGGTACTATAGCCAAAGAAGCTATTTACTATGCTATGCAGGTAAGCTGTAGCCTCATCCCCAGGCCCACAACTACTCTTCATATCTCTTATGTGTCACAGACTGAGTACTGAAACAATGTTTCCAGCAAATGAGTGAAGAGCAGCTAGCTGTCTTTCGATCGGTCCCTATACCCAGGCATAATAATAAGTAGCTAGCTAAATGATGTGACAAATATACCAGACTCTCCAATACCATGCACAAAAGACTGTAAATGCAGTAAACACGCAATCAGATTGGTCAGATGATACTGTAAGTCTACAGTTTGGTATTGAGATTTTGCGCAACTGCTTATCTTTTGCCGTCTAGTATTAAATACAAAACTAAGCCAGTTAGACGTAACATGGCCTGCGAACTTTCAGTAGCTTGTTGGACTAGTAGCTAGACTATTGTCATATCGTAACGTCTCATGATCTATATAACCTAGATTTACCCCCTTGGCAAGTGGGCGAGTCCAGGTCTGGTCACGTGACTAGATAACAGTTTTAATGCAATCATTGCCGACATACAAACTCGCGACAATATAGTGGTAAAATACACTGTTGATATTATGATCACCAAATGGAGGCACTACAAAATTACTATCAGCAATTACAGCCCATAGGTTGTGGCACTCTATATTCGAGACCACATTTGTCGGTTGTAGTGCATGCATGCAGGAGTGTGAGTCAAGCCTGAGAACGAGGCTATAGAAGCAGCTTATTAAACTAGCTGTAGGCCTTTATTACCTGCTGCTTTGTTTTATGTTGCCTATACAGAGAGGAAGTGCATGGTAGGTAGTATGATGATAATCCTACTTTGGCAAGTTTTGTGGAAGCATACTAGTCTTGAGGCCATGGTGAAGAAGAGGAGGAGAAGCACTCTGGTGACTCTCGTCTGCTTATCTGTAGTAGCTGCATATGTTCAACTACAAGCTAATTGGCTGGGTATCAGGAAATGAATAAAATTTTCCAACAGGATATATGTGGAGGTCTATAGGAGACTAGCTGGTTTTTGGATATGACTTATTTCATCCACGCGTATGCACTCGTCAAAGAAGATTCATAGTCATTACTGCCCCACCTGCATCAGTTTGATTTCCATTTAAAATTGGTTACATCACATTTATACTGCATGCAGGATAAAAAAATATGATGTGCTCATTGGCTATGCCAGCTTGCTTGTATATGATCATTTGAGCTATAGCCATGTATACTGCATACATACAGTAATATGGATAACTTACCGGTATATTATACCTACCCGACTCTGCAATAGGTATATCATTGTTTGTATGCTCCTGGTTTTACCATGAATTCTTATTTTCAAATCGATTCTTTGAAATTTGAATCTGCACACAAGATCGTTGTGTAAAGCATAGTAGCCTCGTACAATAGGTCTGGGTACGAGGCTAAAGCGTAGATCAGTGGCAGATCCATGCAGGGTGCACGTGAGGGTGGAGGGATGCATAGAACCTTTGTGGTCTGGTGCTGAATATGTTGATACTGCCACACTTTCCTATGTGGCCACCTTCTGGTGGACCTGTGGAGCCAAGAAGAGAGAAACGGCAACATATTCAGCACCAGACCACAAAGGTTCTGAAAGAATGGTTCCACACCCTTCTGAACAGGGCAGGAAACTCACCATTGAACAAACAGGTAATGATATTGTATAGCTAGAAGTTTATTCTTCCACTCATCCAGAGTATAGAGTCTATATGCAGCGTTTCATTAATAAAAATACCCAGGGGGACAAAAGCAAATCGTAAGATATTTGGGGGGTGGGGGGAGCACCCATAATAGTGAGGAGCATTTAATTTTGAAGGTTTGAAACCCCAAAGGGAGGGCACAAACTTTCCAGGGGGGGGGGGGGGGGGGAGCAAATGCCCCCTTCCCAAAATGAAACCCTGATATGAATATTGATTAGAGTAACAATTAAGATGCGAACAATATCATAAGTAATTGTTGGATGTCTAAAAAAAATTATAATTACTTTGCCTTTGGAATGATATAGTTTATGCATATGGTCGTGCACATGTCAAAGTGCTGCAATACCAGGTAGCACTGACAATAAATTCATCATCCACAATAGCTGCAACTCTAATAGCCAACTAAAATAATCTTCGGGTTTTAACTTATTGTTGCAGTTTGGTTATCTTTATAAGCAATGCCATAATATGTCATTGCTATGGGGATACATTACCGCTTGGATGAGGTCACTGCTTGCTGCATGGGAACAGAATTATATTATGACCTTATTATGCTTGAAAACTATAAGCATTTATTTTTGTTTGAAGGCTTGCTCCTTGGCCTGTACTTGATTAACTTCTGGCAATATATTTAGTGGGCTGTTGAAAGTGTGTGCATGTGTGTGTGTGTGTGTGTGTGTGTGTGTGTGTGTGTGTGTGTGTGAGAGCAGACTTTATAAGTAGCACACTATACCAGTAGAAATTAAAAGCCTAGGACTGTTAGTGTAGTAAAATATTGAATGAGTAGCCCAAAGCCTTGAACGTATGTGTAGCCTTTAGCAGATAAGCTTTGGCCTGATTACAGCTATAGTATGTAGAACTCTCAGTAAAATTTGTATTTGGAAATGTGTTCAGTTGTCCTCACTGGCTGCTGTTAGCTTTATTGGAGTTTAAATTCTGACTACTGTGTAACCTTTTTCTTCAACAGCTGTCAGCAGAGACACTGTCATTACCATACCCTGTCTTGGGCGTCCGTTTCAGCTGGGAATGCTGTATGACTGTCATAATGACCGACTTATCCCAGGTATAACACTGTGGAATTATGAACAAGCTTCCAGTTCAAAACCCCAAGCAACCTCTGATTTCGATGTAATTGATGAAGACAGTATTGATAAGAAATTTGTCATATTTGGAATTGATACAAATCTGAAGATGAGTTTCTTTGCAGGACTAGTGGATGTTTCAGGGGCAGCCAAGTACTTACATGACAACATTTCCTCCAAGAATCAGGCTCGTGTCAGTCTAAAGTACCAAAGTACATCCAGGTTTGAACAATTGCAACTTGAAAACTTGGATTCTCGAACTATCTTAGACCAATCTGCTACTCACGTTGTAACTGGCGTACAGTATGGTGCTGATGCTATCTTTGTCTTTGATCGAGAGGTAAGCCACAATGAGCACATTCTCGCCGTCCATGAAAATATGAAAAAAATGATCAAGACACCATCTGCTATTGATAGCAGTGAAGCTGACAAGCTTAAGAGAGAAATGGAAAAATTTCATTGTAAATTCCATGGTGATCTGTGTTTGCCTAAACTTCCTAGCACGTTTGAAGATGCAATGAAATTATACAGAGACCTTCCAAAACACCTAAGTCTAGCTGACTGTCCAAAGAAAGTGTGGCTCTACCCACTGAGTAAGCTAGACAGAAATGCAGCACAAATTGTACAGAATATTAGCCCTGATCTGATCAGCCAAACACAGCAATTCATGGAAGACCTGCACGAGCTTGAGATACAGAGCCATGACCTCATCAAAAGTGAAGTGTACACCAGCTTCCCTGGCATCAAGGAGCACGTCACTAGGTTCAAAAAAAATGATTGCCAAGCACAGAGGGTATTTTGCCAAGCATCTGGCAACCTTGCTTCCACAAATACGGGCAGGAAAAAGGAACGAAATAGAGCTGGTGGAGATGTTTAAAGCAAATGGCAAATCTCCATTCAGCTCTCAGAATCTATCATCTTGGATTGACGGAAAGAAACAAGAGGTGAACCTGCTGGAAATATGCCTCAAAATTATGCAGGGAATTCAGTTTGCAATTTCAAGTAGTGATCTGAACTCTGTTATCTACAATCCCAACTATAGTTGTGTAGTCTGTTTCACTTTCAAGATTGCAGGACGGCACAATGCCTACCTAGATTTGATGTCCTCCTATTTCTATTCACATGAAACAAGCCAAGAAATCCCAAATCAAATTCCCTGGTATGAGAATAGTAGCCTCATTAATGATGTGCAGGCTCAAGCTAAACGGTTTAAATGTTTTGCTGAAGTAAATGAAGGAAATAAAGAAGTAAAATTTGTGGTGGCCAACAGTACTGATGCAGGGTGTGACAAAGTTGCAGTCATTGAACTTTATGAAGATCGTATAAAGAAACCTTTTGAACCCCCTAGCCAACCTGGTAAACCCAGTGCTTCCAGTGTAACCCACAATACCATTCAACTGACATGGTCCAAACCAGAATACGGAGGACAGTACGTTGATTTCTACACTGTTTTTTATCGTGACTGTAACAGTGAATGGATAGGAACAAGAACAGAAACCGCTAATGAGTACATAACAGTGAAAGATTTAGTGGCTCAAACAGCATATTCTTTCAAGGTACATGCCGAATGCAGTGCTGGTATTAGCTTACCCAGTGATATCAGTGACCTCATCCACACCCAGCCTTCACCTGTACCACCTGGTAAACCAAATATTTCCAGTGTGACCCACAACAGCATCCAGTTGAAGTGGTCCAAACCACAGTATTATGGAGAGCAGGATGTTGAATTTTACACTGTCTTTTACCGTGCCATAACAGCTCCAGAAACTCAATGGATGACTTTAAAAACAAAAGGTGCAACAGAGTCTGCAGTGGTAAGTAGCTTGACTGCTCAAACCCGGTATTCACTCAAAGTGCAGGCTCAATACAAAGCTAATAAAAGTTTAATCAGTGACATCAGTGAGCCCATTGAGACCAACCCAGTACCTTTGCCACCTGGTAAACCCATTGTTCTTAATGTGACCCACAACAGCATCCAGTTAAAGTGGGCCAAACCAAAATGTGGGGAACAGAGTGTCAAGTTCTATACCATCTTTTACCACACAACCAAGGATTCAAAACCCCAGTGGATACAAGTAGAACCAGAAGCTACAGAGGAGTCCGTAACAGTATATGGTTTGGCCCCACAAACCCTGCACTCTTTCAAGGTACAAGCTGAATTCAGAAATGGCACAAAAGTGGTCAGTGATGTCAGCGATCCAATCCAGACCAACCCTTCTCTTCAAGCACCTGGTAAACCCTATGCTGTGAATGTGACCCACAATAGCCTTGAGTTGATGTGGTCAAAAGCACATTATGGATCACAGAATGTTGAGTTTTACACGGTGTTTTACCATGAAGTCAAACATCCACCAGATTCCAAACATGTGCAGTGGGTGGAAAAAGCAAGGAGTGCCAAAGAGTCCATCAAATTAACTGGTTTTTCAGGTCAAACGGCATACTCCTTCAAGATAAGTGCAGAATTTAAAGATGGTTTAAATTTGGTTAGTGCTGTCAGTGACCCCATCCAGACCAAACCTTCTCCTATAGCACCTGGTAAACCTACTGTTTCCCGTGTGACCCACAATAGTGTTCATTTGGAATGGTCCCAGCCACGTTATGATGGACACACTTTTGAATACTACACTGTCTGTTATCGTGAAACAAAGAACCCAAAACAAGAGTGGCAAGAAAAAAAATTGCATGGTCCTCTTCATGAAGAATCCGCGTCAGTAGTTGATTTAGCTCCTCAAACGGGGTACTATTTTAAGATCCATGCCAAATTTGAATATGATGCCAATTTAGACAGTGATATCAGTGACCCCATTCACACTAATCCTGCACCTGTAATACCTGGAAAGCCCTATCCTTTCAGTGTAACACACAACAGTATTCAGTTACAGTGGACCAAACCAGAATATGGAGCAGACAGAATTGAGACCTACACTGTTTTTTACCGTGAGATCAAAGATCCACCTGAAGAGTGGATATTAAGAAAATCAAGGGAGGAGACTTTTACAGTCGGTAGGTTAGATGCCAAAAAAAAGTATTGTTTCAAGATACGTGCTGATATTAGACCTGGCTGTAATGTGTTCAGTGAAGAGAGTGATGAAAGTGACCCCATTGAAACTAAAAATCGTGTTGCATTGCAGGTATTGTCTAAGAATCCTACCAAAGACCCCCCCCTTAAACATTCACAAGCTGGAAATGGATGTAGTAGTAGAAGACAAAACAAGAATGATTAGAAAATGTAATATTTGTAATTACCCTTTCAGTTCTCAATCTATAGAGAAGGTCCTCATGGTAGTGGGAGCTACTGGAGCGGGTAAAAGCACTCTGATCAATGGTATGATCAACTACATCCTGGGAGTTGAATGGGAAGATGAGTTTCGTTTTCAATTAATCACAGATGAGGGGCCACACTCACAGTCAAAGAGTCAAACCAAGTGGATCACTTCTTATACCCTTCCCAAGATGGAAGGCTCGCCTGTTCCATACATTCTGACTATCATCGACACCCCAGGTTTTGGAGATACTGAAGGAGTGGAACGGGATAAATTTATTACCAGCCAAATCAAGGATTTCTTCTCTAAGAGTCCACCCGACGGTGGAATTGATCATCTTAATGCCATTGGTTTTGTCACTCAGTCTGCCCTAGCACGCCTCACACCAACACAGCGATACATTTTTGATTCAATTCTGTCCATTTTTGGCAAAGATATTGCTGAAAACATCTTTATGATGGTCACTTTTGCTGATGGTCAACATCCTCCAGTAATGACTGCCATAAAAGATGCTAACTTCCCATGCTCTACCTTTTATAAGTTCAACAATTCTGCCTTATTTGCTAGCAATGAAGTTGATGAAACTGATGAAGATGACCACTTTGATAAAATGTTCTGGAAAATGGGTCTTTCTTCTTTTAGAAAGTTCTTTACCAAGTTTGATGAAGCTAAACCTAAGAGCCTTCAGCTAACCAGAGTGCTAGATGAATGGGAACGACTTGAGGCCATTGTTAATTCCCTCCAGCCACAGATAAGAAGGTGTTTGGCACAGATTGAAGAAATGCGACAGGAAGAAATGATTCTTCAAAGACATGAAGCAGAAATTGCTGCCAACAAAAACTTCACCTATGAAATTGATGTTACCAAACAGCGTCATGTGTCTTATGGAGGAAAAGGAATTTTTGTCACCAATTGCCTCCAATGCAACTTCACCTGCCATGATAAATGTGGCATTAGTGAGGATGGGGAGAAGTACCGTTGTTGGGCCATGAATAATATTGGTGATATGCAGCGGGCGTGCTGTCGGATATGTCCTGGGAAATGTTTCTGGGAGCGGCATGTCAACAATCCTTATAAGTTTGAACTGTACCAGGATAAAGAGACCAGAACATCTGAAGATTTAAAGAAGAAGTACAATGCAGCACTCAGTGGTAGGACACAACAACAGAACATGATGGCAGGTATAGATAAACAACTAGAGGATATATGCATGCCCATGTCCTCGCTGACATTGAGCAGATACATCAGTGCCTGCACAAATTGGATGAAATTGCCCTCAAGCCAAATCCACTGACAAAATTGGAATATCTCAACCAATTGATTGAGTCAGAAAAGCAACAGGCTCTGCCAGGCTGGTTCAATCGAGTACAGTACCTTGAAGAAGCAAAACAAAAGGCTACCCTATTAAAGCAGACTAAAGAGGATGGCACAATGAAAGCCACTCGTGAACTGCCACAAGAACACAGTAAAAATACTGCAGAATCATGGTATGCTAGATTTTAGAAACTGGTGTATAAATAAGTATAAATAAATACAGGCTCTGATCTGATTTTTGATTTAGATAAGGTGTAGCTATTTGCACACATTGTACTTATTATGGAGTTTGATGATCAAGTTTTGTTGATTCAAATCAATCACTCTCCTACAACTGTCTTTACAGACTTGAATAAGACTATAATAGCTAGCTAAGCTGCTATTAATCGCTAGACTGATTACACACTGATAGGAGGGTAAAGCAAACTCATTACGTAATGTAAGGGCAGCTAGCAACCAGTAGCCTCCAAGATGTGATGGCACTTTGCCATATCTCGTTGGTCTTCTCTGATAGATATGGCTCAATATTTGGATTGATCAAAAATTAATTATGGCCCTACAAGGTAACATCTGACCCAACCCCTACGTATACAAGATTGCAGCTGTGGTTGCCATTCCAAGAGATACTAAAGTATGCCATTGGCAAAATTAATGGTAGCTAAGTCTAAGTTAGTCTCGCGAGCCAGCCCACTTTCTTCCGCAGCACCGATCGCTTTCAGTATCGGCACGCGATCGGTGCTGCGGAAGGAAGTGGGCTGGGCTTGCGAGACTAAGTCTAAGTAGCCTGGAACAATGAAACAAAAGTTCTAGCTGCTTTGAGTCAAAAACGTCTGAAATAATTTACAACATCTTTCACTGGAGGCATTGGAAGACCTGCAACGCTCTCTCTGAGACCACAATGGCCTACCCTGGCTTACCCTAACCCCTGAAACCAGATTATTTTTCTCTCTTTTTGGGGAAGTAAGGCCAAAACACACTGTTATATATGAACCTGTATGATATAGAATCTGGGCAAGGAAGGCCCGGGCACAACGCTAGTACCTCACGAAGGGGTCGCGGGCACGAGATTCAGTAATTTGGGGGCGGGGCTGCAGAGAGGCGTTAAAGGTGAAAGGTCATTTTGAAGAAGATGGGCACCCACACAGCACTCCAGAGAAGCAAGAGGTGGAGCGGCCAGAGGCTGCGGCCGTGGTGGTCCATTTCAGACGGCTGTACGCAGATCTGACGGCACCTGACGACACTGGATCGCCTTCGGATGACAAGATGTTCAGGGTAAGGCATTAAATGGAGCAGCCCTACAGGCCTCCTACCCCATGGCCTAACTAACTCCGGCATGGCATAGCTATCTCCAGCTTAGCCCAGTTATCTCCAGTATGGCCCAGCTATCTCCAGCATGGCCTAGCCATCTCCAGTATGCAGTGTGGCCCAACCAGCTACTGCGGATCCATAGATAGTATTATCTATGGTAGATCTAAGTTCACCACAATACTCTTTCAGTGTTGTGCATAGGTACTCAGACATTTTCCTACAGTATTGAATTTGCCAGACCTTCCACTGAATAATCATTGCTGCACTAATCTGATTAAGATATCGTTTGCATATCCATAGCCTAGTCTATCGGTGGGCACAGAGAGGGTCTAGCTTGATAGACTAATCCATAGCCCTATGCCTAACCTTTGACCCTGACAGCATGCCGCTATATATGATCTTGGTGTACTTGATAGTAAGTGGTAGGTACATGTTAGTTGCTGCTTATTTCTTTAGGCAAAACCTCTAACCTCCTTCCCAGGCTCTCCCCACATGCTCACCTTTTCATCTCATATGAGGAGAGCCTGCATGGGAACAATCGCTATTCAGTCCTAGCTAGTCCAACTTTCAAGTTCCTGTCATGGCGTGGCACTGAGAAACAGAATTTTTTTTGTCTATAGAATCAGTTTGAGAACTACTTTGGTGGGACTTATTTGGAGCTGGGCCACCTCCTCTATGTGAAGCTATTCGGCTCCATCCTGCCTGTGGATGAGGAGATGTTTGTGTCTGCCATGACCCTCCTGGAGAGGCTGTCCTCCAAACATGGCGACCACCACGAGGCAGAGGCCTTCTACTTCACTGTGTTCTCTGGAGGGGAGGAGGCCATTGACAGGCAGAGTGAGTTGGCCTCATTCCAAGACCAGTATGGAAGTGAAGCTCACAATAAAATACACTGAACAGCCGAAGCTGCATATCCCCATCAATTGATCGAGATCTACTGTTTTCAGTGGCTAAATTTTGCATTGTGAATAGTGTCCAGCAATTGTATGACATGAGATTTAGAAGACATTTACTGCTATTATCAATGCAAGTATACCGTACTCCTCCCTCCCTCCCTCCCTCCCTGCTGCCCTCTCTCTCTCCCTCCCTCCCTCCCTCCCTCCCACCAGCCCTGACCAAGATCCTGCACGTGGCGGCCACCTTTGCCCTGGTGGTTGGCTCAGAGCTGCACAAGAGAGCTGTGGTGCCCAAGGACCACTTTCTCCTACAAGCCATTATCAATGCAGCTGTAAGTCATTCTGGGAACTATAGTTGGTCACTTGACCATCAAATTTTGAACCATAGACCTGGTCACATCCAACTACAGTCATTTAAAGTATTGGTTGATGCCAGCAGATAAGCTCAAGAATAGGTATGCCTACATTGTTAGTCTGACCATTATTTTTCAGTGCCTCACGGGTACTGAGAATAGTACACTGTGTTACATTACTGGCTACAGAACACCATTCATCTACTCTTGTGTACTTAGCTGGGTACATGGTTTCAATGCAGTTCTATTTACTTTAGACAAGGTCATGGTAGGGCAGCGTGTTAGCAGTCTGTCACTCTTTAGTGGAGAACAAGATCCTCTAACTGGAGGAGCCAATGGATATTTCATTGCTATTGGCATGAAATTTGCCAAATGTATGAACTACACACACACACACACACACACAGATGCAGCATGCAGACAAGACGACCGGGCAACTCCACAAGGCCCAATTTGCCGTGTGGGTCTCCAGCCACTGTCCCCGGCTCCTGGAGGGTGTGCAGCACTGGATGCTCTCCCTCCTCCACGGCCACCACGAGCATCACCATGAGGCAGCCAGTGTAAGAGCCCAGGGGCTGTTCATTGAGAGTAGCGTGTAAAAGCCCAACTGGTCACAAGATAAAATCCTCTCACACCCAGATTTTCTCACACTCTTGGAGAAAAACCTGATTTTTCTCCACAGCTGCGAGAAAAAATCTGGGCATAGAAAGCCTGGGTACGAAGTTAAAGAGTATAGCAGCGCCAGGATGACAGGGAGATTGATTTGGAGTGAGAGCATAGGTAGGGCTTGCATATGTTAATCCTATCCGTGCAAGGATTTTGCCTGCTAATGCTTGGTTTCATGTAAAGGGTGGAAGTTCTGTTGATTTAGAGTGGTTACTATGAGATATGAATAACAGAGTAGTCCAAGCCAAAAGGAGTGTCTGGTTTCTAATGCATTAAGCTAGTGTTAGCTAATTTGGAAGGTAAACTTCAAAGGTAGGCCTGGGCGGAGTATGCCTGAAAAAGTATATTATCCCCACTATCACTATTGTAAGTCTACTTCACCACCATCATTGGTGATCTCACTTCTGGATAGACTGAAGGCCCCTACTATCCAACTAGGAGTAAGGACTTCAGTCTATACAAAGGTGAGATCACCAATGATTGCGGCTGGACTGTACTTCAGATTCATAATCTTCGCTTGTTGTAGTTATACATTCATACATGTGTCACACATGGTGAATTTAGTCTATGTCATAATTATTCCAGCATTTTCCCCATTTTATCCTCAGTGCTTCCTCTTATACCCAAAATTCTGCCCAGATCTCATATATATGTAAGTTACACTACAATAGTTATGTGATTATTGGATGAGCCAAAAAAGAGTCTCTACGCGATAACTTAACCTCCAAGTGGGAGGTGTGTAACTGATATGTACAAAAATTGTACTACAGCAGATTCACAGGGGTTCCTTTGATTTATATGGCTTGTGGTGTTTACTAGCCTTGTAACCAGGCCTTTTGTAGCTTTTTTCATGACCACTTTTTCCATGGTTGCGAAGAAAGTTACGAGGGGTGGAGGGGGGAGGGTGGCTGGGTACAAGGCTAGGTGGTCACTATGCAAGAAGCAACTAATTAGTGTGACTGTGAAGAAACTAATCCCTAGCTGTAATTGAACAGAAATTATTGCAGTATACCAGTGGCACTAGTGGACAGCCCATGTGTTCAGTAGCATACTTCTATTGTAGTAGCTAGTGAATTAGTTAATTATGCAGCCAGGTGTGATGGGCAGGTCTCAAAGAGTAGATATTGTGTTACATACCTCCCCTCTAAGAAATATGCAGAGATGGGTGTGTCAGGGTTCCTTCCCATGAATGTCTAGTCTCGTGACCAGACCGTGGCTCCACCCCTCGCCAAACGGTCTGGCGCACCAAGTCAAAATGTTGGGGCTTACTCCCGGAATGCGGTAAGGTCCAATGAGATTACAGGATTTGTAATTATTACGTTCTGGAATGCCATTACGGAGCGATAAAATGGCGACGTTTGAATTGTTTGTCGAGATTTGGAAGCGGTTTAAGCGAACTGGCTGTTAACATTGTTCTTTGTGCCGCTTAGAAGTTTAAATAACTCCAGTCTTGGTGATACAAGGGCTAGTTGAAGATCAATACAAGGTATTTCTTCGGATTAAGCAAGTTGCCGTATTTTGTACTCGTACTGTACAGTTTTGTAACTTTGTTGCTAAGAGTTGCCTTCTGCATGTACGATTATACAAGAAAACGCTTATTTACGTCAGTGTAGAGACCTCAGTAAGCCTTTATAGAGCATTTCACACCTCGAATAGTCAATTAACGAGCTGATTGCTCCGCCCATAAACCCCAGAAATTCGACTTCGTGCGCCAGACCGTTCTGCGAGGGGGCGAGCGTAGGTCTGGGCACGAGACTAATGAATGTCTACCTCCTGGAGACATCTGCTATTGGATAGCCTGTGTAGAGGTCACAAAGAGGGTGTGTCAGTGCATTCTGCTAATTGTGAATGTTATTAGACAGTTCTTGGAATCTAATGTGACTGTTACTAGACAGTTCTTGGAAATGTAAAAGGGGTGGTTAGCATCCCAAAGGCCCATAAAATGAATGAATACCAGTATGCTGATGAACACCTGGGCTGTCCATTAATTAGTGTAGCTTCAGGCTAGCCTCACTCACAAAAAACAACGTGGGAGAAAAGCTGGGGAGTGGAGCCTGGGAATAAGGATATAACCCAGGTTTCACACTAGTGCCTCTGGTATGCTGCAATAATTTCTGTTCAATTACAGGGATTAGTTTCTTCACAGTCACTTGTCTAGTGAACACCTAGCCTTGTACCCAGCCACCCCCCTCCCCCCCCCCATGCCACAACCGTGGAAAAAATGGCTGTGAAAAAAGTTACAAGAGGAGGTCTGGGTACAAGGCTGGTAAACACCACAAGCCATATAAATCAAAGGAACTGCTGTGAATCTGCTGCATACAAACATTGCATGGGCCCTTGGGATGCTAACCACCCCTTTTACATTCCAGGAACTGTCTAATGACATTCAAGTTGGCTGAATGCACTGACACACCCTCTTTGTGACCTCTACACAGGATGTCCAATAGCAGATGTCTCCAGGAGGTAGACATTCATGGAAGGAACCCTGACACACCCACAGCTGCATACTTCTTACAGGGAGGTATGTAACACAATATCTTTCCAGGGCTACTCTTTGAGACTGGATGCATACTTAACGCTTAGGCTAATTCACTACTGCTCCATGTTAATAAACACTTTTAGAGGTCCCATGCTCACTGAAATTCTACCAGCAAAGTGACTTCAGCTACCAGCTTCCTTTTCAGAACATCTTAGCATGTACTTGCTGCTGTATTCGTTCTAAGGTACATGTACGTAGGAGGAGAGGCTGAAGTGACTAACATTGAAATACCCTAGTTTAGAAATAGAGGTAAAACAACAGTTGTAGTATATTGAAAAATGAACGTAGATAATGCCACTTATTACAGGGAAGCGTGCCAATCAGATTTATGATTCTGGGTTCAACATACATATATCACTCAGGAAGCAACTAATTAGCATAACTGAGAAGAAACTATTCCCTGTGATCAAACAGAAATCAATATACCTGAGACACTAGTGTGAAGCCTGGATAGATGCTGATGGACAGCCCAGGTGTTCAGTAGTATACTGGTATTCATTATGTTATGGCCTAACCACCCCTTTTACATTCCAAGAACTGTCTAATAGTATTCACTTTGGCTGAATGCACTGACACACCCTCTTTGTGACCTCTACACAGGCTATCCAATAGCTGATGTCTCCAGGAGGTAAACATCATGGAAGGAACCCTGACACACCCACCTCTGCATACTTCTTAGAGGGAGGTATGTAACACAATATCTTTCCAGGGCTATTGTTTGAGACCTAACCATTACATCTGGCTTCATAAGTACCCCTGCACGCAACGGTGGGGTTAAGTAATTTGTTTTATCTGTCGTGTCCGTCCTGAAAATATCTTTCTAACTAGAGATTTAGAGTGTTTAGTGACTTCAAAATACAGTATTAACAATGAAATTTCAGGGCTGGCGGAGCCGGTCTGGTTACTCCAGAATTAGCAGGACCAAAAATCGAGCAGAGTTGTAATTAATATGGGCGGGGCAGATCAGCCACGTGTACGTTGAATATTGACAAATGGCGTAGTTGTTGGTTAGTTCTGCTTTACCTGATCTACCCGAGAGACCACATTATCCCCACTCAACATTTTTGTTTCCCAAGCATACTTTCGGGCAGAAGAAGGTGGTGGAACGCTTTTGTCTGATATTATTATTCTCTAGTCTCACGTAGACAGACCATAGATAATATAGCTCCGTAACGGAGCTATGTGAGACTAGTGGTTCTCAGCGTGGAAATGGCTACACTACTCTGAACAAGGGTTGATTATAAATATGCTGAAAATTTATCAGCATGCATTGTGATAATGAGTGTTGCTTGCAACTGCTTCCTCAGATCACGAAGCTTCGCTTCTTCTATCTGCTGCTCTCTAATTAGATCATTATTCAAGAATATTTTTGTACCAGCAAGTTGTGCTCTGTTTTTGATTATTTCTCTTTTGGCCATCACAGACTCCAGCGAATCAGACTTTTTTGCACATTATTGAAATTGGCAGACCTTCCACTGAATGTCATGATTTGCTGCACTTACATGTACCTAAATTTTAAGGTATTGTCTGAATATCCATAGCCTAGGCCTAACCTTTGACCCTGACAGCATGCCGCTATATATGATCTTGGTGTACTTGATAGTAAGTGGTAGGTACATGTTAGTTGCTGCTTATTTCTTTAGGCAAAACCTCTAACCTCGTTCCCAGGCTCTCCCCACATGAAAAGCCCCACCTTTCCCTTATTTCTATTTCACATGAGGAGAGCCTGGGAGCAATCGTTATTCAGTCCTAGCCAGTCCAAGTTCCTGTCATGGCCATGCACTGAGAAACAGAATTTTTTGTCTATAGAATCGGTTTGAGAACTACTTTGGTGGGCCTTATTTGGAGCTGGGCCACCTCCTCTACGTGAAGCTGTTCGGCTCCATCCTGCCTGTGGATGAGGAAATGTTTGTGTCGGCCATGACCCTCTTGGAGAGGCTGTCCTCCAAACATGGCGACCACCACGAGGCAGAGGCCTTCTACTTCACTGTGTTCTCTGGAGGGGAGGAGGCCATTGACAAGCAGAGTGAGTTGGTCTCAATCTCAGACCAGAATGGAAGTATAGAAGTAAAGCGTACAATAAAATTCGATATCAGAAGCTGCATATCTGCATCACCTGATCAAGGTCTGCTGTTTTCAGTGGCTAAATTTTGCATTGTGAATAGTGTACAGCAATTGTATGTCGGTGAGATTTGGAAGACATTTACTGCTATTGTCAATGCGAGTATACTGCACTCCCTCCCTCCCTCCCTCCCCCTTCCTTCCCTCCCCCCTCCCTCCCTCCCTCCCTCCCACCAGCCCTGACCAAGATCCTGCACGTGGCGGCCACCTTTGCCCTGGTGGTTGGCTCGGAGCTACACGAGAGAGCTGTGGTGCCCAAGGACCACTTTCTCCTACAAGCCATTGTCAACGCAGCTGTAAGTCATTCTGGGAGCTATAGTGGATCACTTGACCATCAGTCAATCAAATTGTGAGCCATAGACCTGGTCACATCCATTTAAAGATGCCAGCAGATAAGCTCAAGAATAAGTATGCCTACATTGTTGGTCAGGCCATTACTTTTCAGTACCTCACATGTGCTGAGAATAGTACATCATGTTACATTGCTAGCTACAGAACACCATTCATCTACTCTTGTGTGCTTAGCTGGGTACATGGTTTCAATGCAGTTCTATTTACTTTAGACAAGGTCATGGTAGGGCAGTGTGTTAGCAGTCTGTCACTCTTTAGTAGGGAACAAGATACTCTAACCCAAGGTGCATTTCATTGCCAATGGATATTTCATTGCTATCGGCATGAAATTTGTCAAAAGTATGAAATCTTTCCACTACACACACACACAGACACACACAGATGCAGCATGCAGACAAGATGACCGGGCAACTCCACAAGGCCCAATTTGCCGTGTGGGTCTCCAGCCACTGTCCCCGGCTCCTGGAGGGCGTGCAGCACTGGATGCTCTCCCTCCTCCATGGGCACCACGAGCACCACCATGAGGCAGCCAGTGTAAGAGCCCAGGGGCTGTTCAGTGAGGGGTGGGCTTATATTAAGATTAGAAGTATAATAGCCCAAGGGCTATTCATAGAAGTGTGGGCTTATAGGTCTAGAGACTCCCGCTCTTCCATGGACCCCATGAGCACCAGTATGAGGTAGCCTGTGTGAGTATGGAATATGAGCCCAGGGGCTATTCAAAGAGGGGTGGGTTAGTACATAGAGTAAAGGTGATGATGTAATGTGTGTTTATAAGTTCAAAAACTGGTGTGTCCGTATTTAGGCACCTCAGGACGAAGATGTAATGATGTACTACCAGCTGCCCACCCCTCACTTGGAGGGGGAGTCTCAGCTGGCGAGGGCGGTGGAGATCTGTACCCTCATCTGGGCCCTCTCCACCCTCCTGCCCCTCATCTACATGGGGCACAAGGAGGACAGGAAGAAACATGCAAAGGTGGGTGTGTGTAGTGATGTAATGGGTGTTGTTTTGTATGGTAGGTCTATGGAGGGAGTGATGTAATGGGTGTTGTTTTGTTCCACCAACCCTCTGCCCCCAGACATTTGCTTTTGGTGTCAAGACTTTATGCTATTAGGAACTCTTGATGGCCTACACCTACTTGCTTGCTAATTTTACAGCTTCCTCACTTAGACCTCAGGGCACCACGCCCCCTCCTACCCCATCGGTGGAGTGTGGACCCTCCTCTACTCCAGCAACCAACATGGCTTCAGCATGAACCGCTTCCAGCATCACTGCTCCGACTACCGAGAGCCCTCCATCATGTTACTCACCTGCCAGCAGGAGGGGGGCGGGGAACAGCTCACCTTTGCCATCGCCGTGGATACTGAGTGGAGGTGGGGTTAAAACTAGAACTTTAATATTTGCACACATGGGCTCTAATAAGAGTATAGTTTCCTTTACATTTGGACAAGTGGTAGAGGAATGGTTTAATTGTGTTTGTTTACCTCACTCTGTAGAGATGGAACATACTTCTGGGGTGGAGAGAACTTCTGCTTTTTGCAGCTGCAACCCTCTTTTGCAATGCTAAAATGTAAGTCTCCAAACGCACCTGATAGTGTATGGTTACATATATAGCTTGATTATAAGCTATTGCCTGTGCAGCTGGTCCCAAGTTGCTGTCACTGAACGAGAAGCAGCGGGGATTCCCCACCGGATTAAGGGTGATGTCATCGGACAAGTACGACCTCTGTCTACTGCACGTTGAGTCCAGTCTAGAGAAGGTGAGCATCACAGCTGCCACTGACCTTTGTCCCCAAGCTTCCCTATTCTACATGTATGTGGAAGCAAGTAAGGAGGGGAAAAATCACTCCATACCTAAAAACCACTCCATACCTAAATACATGACATCATAGCCAGGGAAGCTGTTAAGCTTTGTATAAAAGCCATTGTAGCCAGCCTCGTTCCCAGTCTCCACTCCCAGCTTTTTCACATGTAGTACAAAAGGGGGCACTATTTTTACTGCATATACATGCGTTAAAAGGGAGTGGACACTGGGAAACTGCTTTCAGGAGCACAGTTTCATGTCCTTCCACCAGTTCTGATTAAAAACATGCATGGAAAAGGAAGGCTACATTAATTACTGTGGTTCTAATTGTTGCCCACCAGGCCCACTTCCAGGGCATGGAGCTGGATGTGAAGGTGGTGGAGGTGTGGGGGTGTGGAGGGGTGGAGGCTGCCGACAGCCAACGGAGGGTAAAGTCCTGGGAGTCGAGGGAGATACTTCGGAGGAGAAAGGTCAGAGTGCAGAATTCAAGTCATTGCACTGTGTAGCAACAGTCAGTGAAGGGTTTTCTGCGGAGAGCATGAATAATAGGGCTATAGGAATTTGATGTATGGCAAAGCCTAATGCATGTGCAAGCCACCAGCGAGCTACTGACCACACCTACCTCTAACGCTGTACTATATCTAGCTCCAGTAGTTCGAGGAAAAGCACATGTATCTGCTAAGCATTTAGAAGGTTAGGGGTTCAGTCCACAACGGTAGCCTAGGGGAATTTTCTTATAATTTTCCATCTGGTTGCATAGTTCATCGATCTCTCATACCTTCCAGTTCTGACCATCTAAAAACATGCATGGAAAAGGAAGGCTACATTAATTACTGTGGTTCTAATTGTTGCCCACCAGGCCTCACTTCCAGTGGTCATGGAGACGTGGATGTGACAGGTGGTGGAGGTGTGGGGGTGTGGGCGGGGTCGCCACCAAGCGACCAACCGAACAGCAGCAGCAGTAAACAGAGAACGCTCCAGTCTATATTTAGTAGCTGTTGCACTATCTATATTTATAGCTGTTGCACTGTCTATATTTAGTAGCTGTTGCACTGTCTATATTTATAGCTGTTGACCAGCTACTGAGAAGCCGGCTCATTTCTGTGTAGTTATAGATTATCAGTGCTCATGTTTTGTATTCTCTAAAAATTTTTTTAAGGGCAAAGCACAGCCCATTTAGCCCTCTAATACTCATGTGTTTGATCTAGCCTACGGCTGGGATGGAATGGGATCTAGCCTATGGTTGAGATGGAATGGAATCTGGCCTATGGCTGGGATGGAATGGGAGCTAAGTATCATGCATGCCTCCACCTTCTCACGGGATACACACACACACACACACAGGCACACACACACACACACACACACACCCTCACAGATAAAGACCATTGAGTCTGCCAACTATACAGTCCAATTTGATAGTGCCATCACTTGACCACACAAGGCAAGAGCTCGATCTCATTCTCAATCAGCAGCAGCAGTAAACGAGGCTCCAAGAAACTAGTAGCTGTTGCATCCTGTCTATATTCCCACCACATCAAAAAGCTGTTGACCAGGGCTACTGAGACAGCCGAGCTCATTTCTGTGTAGTTATCACGATTATCAGTCTCATTAAAAACAATTTCAAGAGCTTCGTACAACAAAACTAAGGTATTGGCAAAAATCTGCTACAGTGCCAATTTGTCAATTCAGCTTTTCCAAAAAAAAATGTAAAGTACAGTAAACGACGACACAGGGACTACTCATACTCATACAATGTATATCATTGGTTAGAAGTCACATGATCTAACAACAAGGAGTTCTGGCCAATCGGAATGGAGCTCTTCGCCCCTCCCCCTCAGGCGGAATAGGTGGAGGCAGATACGTTGCCGCCATGTCCGGTCCAGTTGGTGTGGACAAATTTGCCGGGGGTGTCCAGGCGTTCGTACGTGTGTGCTCCGAAGTAGTCACGCTGGGCCTGGATTAGGTTGGCCGGCACACGCTCAGACCTGCAAATAAGAGAGAAGAGAAAGTAATAGTAGTTTCTGTTACCAGATTTTCACTACAAAAAAAAAGTTTCTTAGGTATTGGAAGAAATAAGTACTTTCTGCTGTAGCACAGTGATAATGCAAGAAAAATTCAAAGCATTATACATTGGACTAGGTCTCTTCGGTAGTGGAGGAAATAAGTACTTTCTTGTAGCACAGTGAAAAGATTCAAAGCACTATACATTCTGAAAGCTCAACCCTACAGCATTATACAGCAGAGTAGAGGAGCACTTGCCTGTATCCATCGAAGAAGGCCAGAGCAGTGCTGAAGGCTGGGGTCGGGATACCGAGCAGCACTGCCGTGGAAACGACCTTACGCCACGACTCCTGTGGGAGAACAAACACACAGAGGCTAATTGAACTGGTTTACAGGATATAGGCATACAGAGGATGAGACCTGGGAATCGGATATGATCATACGATGCGGAATGAGGTATGGGGATGGGACCCACCTGGCACTTGAGGATCTCCTTCTTGAAGAAGTCGTCCAGGAGAAGGTTGGTGAGGGCGGGGTTCTTGTCGAACGCCTCCTTGATGTTGCCGAGGAACACACTGGAGGAAGAGAGGGAAGAGAAGCGATATGAGAGAAACTGTACTTTTCTTGAAGCTTAGCATATGTGGCAGTCCTTGGAAGAAAGCGAACATTGTTCCACTGCATTCATAGTGCTGTATTTCTGAACTACTGTTAAGGGCAGGGCTCGTACACACTGCGGCTTCTATGCAGCAAATACGAGCCCCACCTTCAACAGAAGTTCAGGAATATAACACTTAGAACGCAGTGACATAATCAAAAAACGCAACAAAACAATGTCTGTTTGACACACAGGACTGCCACATATATATAACTAGAGCAGAGCATTGTCTCTGCCCACAAAGACATAAAAATAGGTTGTACTTCCAAAATATTACTAAACACACACACACACACACACACACAGACAGACACACACACCTGCGAATGATGCAGCCGCCACGCCACATGAGAGCGATCCCTCCGTAGTTGAGGTTCCACTTGTACTCCTTGGCTGCCTCACGTAGCAACATGAAGCCCTGGGCGTAGGATACGATCTTGGAGGCGTAGAGGGCCTTCCGGATGTGCTCGACAAACACCGCCCTGTCTCCTTCCCACGTGGTCTTGGGGGGGCCGGTGAGTTCCTTGGAGGCCTTGACTCGCTCGTCCTTCAGGGAGGAGAGGCAGCGGGCGAAGACAGCCTCAGCTGGAGGAGAGGGAGGGAAGGTCGGTGATCGTGCAGAAGTACGTGATTGGCTTTTGCAGACAAAAAGGTGCTTATGCTTCAGAGCTCAAAAATTCAAGAGCATAATGTAATGGGGGTAAAAGTAGGCACTAAATGGAGAAAATATGAAAGCACAAAAAATATAGTTTTTTTAATGTATTTTCTGCATTTAGTGCCCCTGATTTGGGTCCTTTGGCTAGTACAGTTTGGTGAATATGTCAGATTAGGCGTGACCAGGAAGTAATGTAATTTTGTTACCATAGCAACGCTATGTTCTCACGTGAATAAATTTAACCCTTTAGCAACCGTACCATTTTCTAACATGGCTAATTAAAGACATACTCGCCAAACTGAGTACCGATGCCACCTACCGATGAGGGTGAGGGGCATGCCCTGGTCGAGGGCAGAGATGGCGGTCCACTTCCCTGTGCCCTTCTGGCCAGCGGAGTCCCGGATCTTCTCCACGAGGGGCTTGCCGTCGGTGTCCTTGAAGGCGAGGATGTCGGTGGTGATCTCGATGAGGAAGGAGTCCAGCTCACTCTTGTTCCACTCCTTCAATACCTGTGTGTGTGTGTGTGTGGTAAAAGGCATCCTATAGCTCAAATCATATCCAGCCTTGTACCCAGGCCTCCCATCGCAGCTTTTTTCTCAGCCGTGAAAAAAACACGGGGTCCATTTTTTCTTTCCACAGCCGTGAAACAAGCTGTGAGGGAAGGCCTGGGTACGAAGTTCTACAATATCCGACTTTAATTTGTTTAACCAAATTTTCTGTTTCTGAAGCCAGTTTCCTTTAAAATGTACATGATTTGACCCTACAACCTAACCTCGTGCCCAGGTCTCCCATACCCAGATTTTATCGGAGAAGAACTGATATTTCTCCACGGCTGCGAGACAAAATCTGGGTGCAGGAGGCCTGGGTACGAGGTTACCTACAACCAGGGTACTTGGAATGAACCTATGCTCAATATCTGCTGGCAAGATCAGTTGCTACCAGTCTACACTTCCTCGTGACAAGACAACTCACCGCTGACATCTCGTCACAGGTCATGCCCAAGCCTTCCTTCATGAGCTGGTAGGCCTCACAGATGAGCTGCATGTCCCCGTACTCGATGCCGTTGTGGACCATCTTGACGTAGTGCCCGGCGCCGTCCTCGCCGACCCAGTCGCAGCAGGGCTCGCTGAGGACAGCAGGAGGAAGAAAGGAGAGGGCAGGATTGGCTACCGAACTGCTCACTCATAATTATGGGAAAGAGGTAAATGCATGTATAGATCAAGTCACAGTAGCTCGGGATTAGGAATATGTATTTATGTGAAAGTACATAAATAGGTGACATTGGGTCAAGTAAGGGTGCCCAGCATTTATTACCAAATTTTCATCTGGCAAATAAACAAGATAGCCGATTATTATTTGCAGGGAGGCGTTTATAGAGAAATATAAGAAACTTTGAAATACTTACCCGCTGGCTTTGGCCGAGATGCTCTGAAAGATGGGCTTGATGTGGGGCCACGCCGCAGGTGCTCCCCCCGGCATGAGGGAGGGGCCGTAGCGGGCGCCGTCCTCCCCTCCGCTGACGCCGCTGCCGACAAAGAGGATTCCCTTTTCCCCCAGGGCCTTGCAGCGACGCTGAAGGAGGCGGGAAGAAAGAGAGGGAAGAAGGGAAAATCATCTCATGTGAGGAGGGAGGAACTATGTGTAAAAAGACTAATTTCTAGCAGCTGCAATATAAATTCTATTGACCACGCCCACCCGTGAGTCGGTGTACTCTGAGTTCCCTCCGTCGATGATGATGTCACCTTTCTCTAAGTGGGGGAGCAGCTGCTCGATGAAGGCGTCGACAGCACCACCCGCCTTCACCAGCATCATCACCCTGGTAACCACGTCAAAGAGTGAGCATTAATTAGCATGCAGTTTTGGTAGTAATGTATTTGATTGGTACCTGCGTGGCTTCTTCAGCTTTGACACCATCTCTTGAATAGACTTGGCACCGATGATCTTTGTGCCTGTGTGTGTGTATGGGAGGGGGTGTGCATGTGTGCATGTGTGCATGTGTGTTGTGTAGATGCATGTGTGTATGTACGCATGTGTGTGTGTGTACACAATTACATTATTCGCTGCACATGCAAGAGAAAACGGAATATACGAGGCACATTTCTGCCAGTGTAACCACAAGCGTGGTGTGCCAGCTTCAGAAGTGCATGCCCGTACCGTCACACACTGACCTTTGGCCTCATTAGCCAGAAAGTGGTCGACTTTCGCGACGGTCCTGTTGTAGGCACACACCACAAAGCCGTGGTCATTCATATTCAGGATCAGGTTCTGGCCCTAATTAGGATAGAATGACATCAGAATGATGTAATACTGAAAAGAATGCTGTGTTAATCGATGACTACATATTGATAACCTGTGACAGTAAAATTTTAAGAACTTTTCCATACCGGGAATAATCGGATATAAAACGGAAACTATTTTTGATCCATAACCCGAGGCCTCACATGCAGTCAGGGGTTCAATCACAAGCTGTAACAATTGATGGCAGCCACATGTACATAGGACCACACATATAGAAGGCTGTTTATAATTATATGTAACTACTTTCGAGTTAATTGGAGGTTGGAACATGCTATTAGATGTCCATATGTACACATGTTTATCACATGCACCTCTAACATTTGGGAGAATAATTTGAGAATAATTTGAGAATAACAGACCGAGGTCATGACAGTAATAGGTGGTTCGTTTGGGAAGTTTCCCAAAGAATAATAGGTTCATTAGACTCAGGCCTATTCACAATGCATGTGGATGGCTTCCAACTGAGAGTAATGTAACACTCTTTGATATTCATAGCTTCCGTCCTCACCAGCCATGACCACATCCCATCACTATAGCCCTGAATAACTAGGACTGCTCCTTAGCAACCATTACGGCATTCCAGAAGACTGGAGGCTGCACTCCCATGTAACTGTGTAATCGACTTCTAGTTTGACAAGGGCTTACATTATTACTAGCACCTGTATAGCATGCAGAATAACGTCCTAAAAAATAAATTTCCGTTGCATGGCAAAAAAACACTACCGCATCCATACTTCTTATTTACTACTCTGTGGAGAGGGATAGCATACAAACTGAATACAGCTGCTTCTCCAGGTGGTACTTTAATTATAGAGCAGCACGTACTCTTCTAAGCGTGGATAATTAGAGTGGCACATTTATAAGAGCGAACTCGGTATCTTGCAGCAACCAAACTCGTATGCAAAAACAAAACAGTTACTTGTCTGATGAACTCGATGCAACTCCACTCGTGCGTGGGTGCACAGTTATAGAGGTTCTGCATTGACATCATCTGTATCTAGCAAGACTATTAGCAATAGTTGCTAGGGTGCCATTTCGAATGGCAATAAATACTTAAACGAGTACACAAGGTCGATATTGCTTGTTTCAAAGTTGCTAAGTGTCCACCCTAACAACCACTTGACTGACGTGTGATACACTGAAAGCGTAAGTTGCAAGCTGCTTCTGAGATCACTGTAAAACCCACTACTGTTTAGTCACTCATGAAACGGGAATAAACGTGACGTGAGTTATCAGAATGTGATACGGTCGTGACGTCAAATGCAAAACCTCCATAACAAGAGACGGCAATGCAATATTACGCAGGCACTCACCATGACGGCCAGTCCAATGAGGGCAATGTCGGCTCTGAAAGAGAAGAGAAAATAGGGAGAAAGTCAGTTGCAAACTGCAAAAAAAGCCAGCTTTTACACTACATTCCAAATAAGGAATTTAATAGGCCTGCAACATTTATATACCACCCAGTATGCCAAACTCCACAATGCAGCTAGCTCTGCAGGAATACACGTCTGTACATTACAGTATAGGCTCAAATATGCTGCTTTCTTTAGTTAAGACCACCCAAAACGCCAAAGGTCAACGTACTCTATAAGCCAGCAGATTTTATCAGGGCTGCAGCACTGTTGCAAGGCGCGCATGCAGAAAATGCGAGTTGCCTAGCCCAGCTGCCCCAACTCACTGTGCCATCTTGTCTTGTACTAGCTGTGTTGAATGGTAGAGCGGTGAGGGATTCTCGCAGGTGCTGCAAGCGGCGGGTCAGACTCTCGGAGAAGCTGGGAAGTAGGGCTCCTGGGCGGAAGTGGAAGGACGTGGCCTGTTCAGCGGTTATGATGTCATTCACGTGCTCACTACACGTCCACGTGGAGTACATATATCGACATATACTTAACTTGCAGCTCGATCAGCAGCCATTTCTATCGCTATAGTACCCTGGCTAGTATACATGTGGTGCGTCAAAAGACCAGCCGTAAGTTTATTGCAAATCCATAAATTAAATAACAATTATGGTGTTATAAATGATTATTATTTGTTAATAGGTGGGGCGTTAATAAATACAAGGGGCGTGGTGTCTGATCTTTACCATCTGCAGATGCAGTGATCATGACAGCACATTTTGAAGATGCTTGAAAGAATTTGGCAGGCTGTTCATCACACACCATGGAGACACGGTACTCCTTTGCAGACGCTGTGGACATCCGGCAGCTGCAAAACCATACGGAATACACTGCGATGCCACAAGTGGTGTAAGACAGCAGTCTCAAGAAAATTCTCATCTCCTGCTGCTTCTTGTAACTTTACGAGAGTCAGACAGAACTGCTGTTGGAATGGACCTGTACATTTGAGGCATCAGTACCGGACAGTATGGGACCGGAGTTTGCCCCCTGGATATTCATTGGGTTCGCTGAGGATGGCCGGAGGTGTAGCAGACTCTGCGTCTCTGAATGGCTCCCCAAACTCACTCCTGATTAGTGTAGTACGTTGGCTTGGCATCTCCAACAGCTACTACGAGCTGTTGGCAGTCTCAGTACCAGACAGAAGGTAGTCTGATACCGAGACTGTAGACTCGTGATATCACTGCATTAGACTCTTATTTCTCTTAGATTTGTCTTATATCTACTTATACACACACTATTGCAGACAGAATTTGATAATGAAGGGAACTGGAGAAGTCGAGGTATTAAAATCGTTAATACTGTATAGAATTTGCTTAGTCTGTCCTCTCACACACCTCCCCCTCCTCCCCCACCCCTTGCCGGAAAAGCACTTTTCTATTGGGGGGGAGGGTGGTGAGAGGGCAAAGCTCAATACACTAAAGAGTTTCTGATCTACTGCTATCAAATTTCCTTACAGTGATTCGTAAATCAGAACTCCTGTTCCGGTATGGAATCCAGGCACGAGACATTCGGTTCTCCACTCTGTCCTCTCTATTTGTCAGAGCTGATAGCATAATATTGAGATTACAGGTGGGTGGAGTCAAAGTGATCTCATTACATCATCGCTTCTCCATGTTCTCTGTATTGAAACATCTCGATTACATCATTTCCTCGGTCAGCACATTAAAGCAATCATCAACACAGACTCTTTCGTCCTGTTGGATTCAGACCATCCGGCCATTCAAGAGTTCATCCCAGAGCTACAGGTGAAATTCATTGCTGTGTGTGTACTGCCCAGTGTTTGAAAAACACGGGTTTGCATGTAAAAAAAACACGAAGCAGTGGAGCCTAGGAATGAGGTTAGTATGTCCTGAGAATGAGAATTGCCTGTTCTTGGAATGAGGCTTGCACGTCATGGGAATGAGACCATTAATCCGTTCTTTCTTCCCTCCCAGGAGAGACTGAGAGCAAGAGCTGACCAAGAGAGCCTGCCCTTCGAGTTCCAAGCTCTGGAAGCGATGCTGATGAAAATCGTAAGTGTATATTGGTCTGCAGGTGGAATTGATTGTCCATTGTCGTTAAAGGAATACCACTATTTCCATCGTTCTCCTTCCCGCTCAGTTCTCAGTTTTGGACGAGCGGTTTCGGGACTTGGCACCGGCCCTGAGGGACGTCCTCAACAGCCTTCTGGATCCGAGACTGTTCTCCGTGGACAGGGGAGAGCTTCATGTGCTCCTGCACCATAGCAAGAGCATGTCCGAGTTCCATTCCATTATACGTGACATCGAGGCTACACTCACGGACATGCTGGACAGCGAGGAGGATATGGCCGACATGTATCTGACACACTGGGCCATCACAAGGTGATGTAGTGATGATGTAATACAGTGATATAATAATGATGTAATGCGACCGGAATAGTGATGTTGTAATGATGATGTCATATGAGTTTTGATAGGTGATGTAATGGTGATTTACTACTGTCAACAGAAAACAGCGAGACCTGCATGATATTGAGGAAATTAACAGCATCCTGGAGGCCTATCTCATGCAGGTGACGATTTTATAATGATGTCATCAGTGTGTAATTTAGTACTGTAGTCTCATTCCCAGTCTTTACAGAGCCTGGGAATGAGGCTTGTCTGTAATACAACAGTTTCACCAAAATATCTAATAAGAAATGTTGCAAAAATGTAATAATACGTTGTCATATGAGGATCACATTACTCAATGAATCTCTCAACTGGCATAAGAAATATTTTGGTGGACTGCTATATAATTATGTAGCTTGAACTTTCTGAGATATGTACTGGTCAACCGAGTTCCCATTCTCCGAGTGGCACTGTTTCTTTTAAGGGACCAAATGAAAATTAAATTGTGTGCATAAAATAATGTCCTTTAGCTTATTAGTGAAATGTCTGTTCAGGGAGGCCCGCCTAGAAGGAAATAATCTATACAGGGACAAGTCTTCACTGCCTGTGTGGTAGCTATCTTACATTGGACAGGCCGCAAAAAAATAATCTCTCCTTTTCTTTAATATGGTTTTAGGCAGAGAACATTATGAGCGAGATTCAGAAACTGCGGGAGCTGATTGACCAATCAGAGAGCATCATCCTCATCAATTTGGACAGCCAGCGCAACATAATGCTGCGCCTTGGGCTCCAATTAGAGATGGGGATGTTCTCGGCGGCCATATCTGGACTTATTGGGGTGGCCTTTGGGATGAACCTCGATTCCAGCCTGGAGGAGGTCAGTCTCGACACCATACATGTACCAGTCAATGATGAACTACTATAAGTGGATAATCCCTTTCAATATTTCACTTTCATAAGAATTTTTATGGGGTCTTTATGATAGAAAGCGCAAGCTTCTCTCGAGCCTCCTTCCCAGGCTCTCCCCCTGAAGAATGGGGAGAGCCCTGGTATGTGCACAACTGGAAGGTAGAGAGAACGTATTGCTTGGGCGTGAAAATGAAATACCTTTTCATACTGCATGTGACAAAAGCTGGGTGGAGGTCTGGAAATGCATCTATAATATGGTATTGAAGTGCCCTACCGTACACATCTTTGTCTGGTCCAAAATAGAACTCTCAAAATATAGTGTTGCGATTTTTTTTGCAGACAGCGCCTCGTAGCATATGACATGTTTAGATCTAGCCCTGTGCTCTTACAAAACCTTTCTTCCTTTTCTTTCCTCTCTCTGTCTTCTCTCCTCTAACACAGAACACCTTTGCCTTCTGGGTAGTAACTGGCATGATGGTTACCGGCTGTGGGTTGCTATGGCGACGACTGCTGACCTTCCTCGGCAAGAACTTGGACAAACCCTCGCTCAAGAGACTCACCAAACCAAAGACCAAGAAATGAACTTTATTGTCAATTAGCTGAATCTGATATTTGTGAAACACAGTCACTTTGCTATGATAGTACATACTACAGGGTTTTTCAGTGCGGAGAAGGCATAATAAATTATGTCTACAGAGCCACACTTCCTATGCAGGGTATCTGAGACAATGTGACTTATAATTCTAGATCTAGCTCTCAACTAAACTTTGTCACCTTTGTTCAGCTGGTATGTCTGTGCTGTCTTTCTGCAATTTCAATATGTGCATAAGACAGTGCAGGCAGTAAACAAGCTGTTCAGTTAGTAAACAGTGCTATGAAGTCTCTGAAAAAGTGATTTAGTTTATGAAATGGTCTGTGCAGTGAATAAAGCCGGGTACAGTTCAACTTCACAAACTGAACAGATAATGAACATGCAGTCCAATCAGGCCTTGCATGGTTTGTACCAGAGATGAAGTTCATTCGGTGAACTGGCATATGCAGATGACTAGAAAGGAGTTTAGTTACTAAATATGTCTGTGCTGTCAATCAAGTCTGTTCAAATAATGTACATGCATCTGTTCTGTTAGTGAACAGTGTGGTAAGTGGTAAGTTGAGTACGCATGCGCAGAATGAAAGGCTGCATCTGCGCGTGCGTTATTTTTTGAAAAAAAGCCCTCGCGGCGCAGCCACGTGACTACAGTATCTATTGTCAGAGTTCAAAGCAAGACGGCCACCATTGGACCTTCCAAGTTTCTAAAGCGCCGGTTCTCCCGTTTGAGTGTCAATTATCTCCACTTGACTATGTAAGTTTGTTTGTGTGTAGGGGGGTGTTTCTCAACTTTCTCCTGTCATGCTAATGGTTATGGTAGAATCACATTAGCTTGTTCTGTCTACTGATTAACAAGTAGAACTTAGTCACCTTTTTGAATTTTCTGACGAGGCGCGTGCAGAGGGTCTGGGAACAAGACTAGTAAAAACTACAATGCATTTGTCTTGTCCTGGGGAGTTTAGGACAGTACCTGGTCTGTCCCAGGAGGGTAGGGACAAGTGGATAGTAAAATAACTAGGCAAATGCAGGACATTGTGGGGCGAGCCTGAGCGAGTGCACAGTATACATACATAATGGAGTTATTGCAATGACATGACCTTAGATTGTGATCACTAATGGAGATGGCCATACATCCTGAGCGAGTGCACAGTATACATACATAATGGAGTTATTGCAATGACATGACCTTAGATTGTGATCACTAATGGAGATGGCCATACATGAACATATAAAAAAACAATGATCACAAATGGTATGAGGGTCCCCAAGACCAGTGTCATTCCAGGTGAGGAGTGGCAGGCAAATGATTCTGTGAGTAGGGGACACCTCCATATGTGCATGGAACTTTTGCATCTTGGCTTGTACAGCACACTGTTGAATAAGTGGGAGATGCAACTGGCCGCCAAGTGTTTCTTGCACCCGCCGCTCCCTGTGGTTCTCTCTGTCATGTTGTAGCCTAACCTCCGCATTGTCAGCAGCTAATCTCTCCCTCTGAGAACTACTCATCTGCTGCAGCCTCATCTCCATCCCTTCAACACTCTTAGCAGCTAGTCTGTCTGTCATTTGTTGCAGCCTTGACTCTCTCTCTCATCCAGTCTCAGCAGCTAGTCTCTCAGCTTGACAGCTTCTCATCTGCTACAGCCAGGCCTCTCTCTCTTTGGCAGTTTCATCGACTAGAGGCTGCCTCCTTTGCTGTAGTATAGCGTCTCGTTTCTAGCAGCCTGAGTGCAACGCCTATCTCTTTGTCTTCTTAACATTAGACAGAAATACAATTTTAGCAGGGGATCCTACTGCCAGAATACTGGTCTTCATACCAACCTTGCTTCGGGTTTCTCGGAAGCGCGACCGGTTCCCTTTCACGATCTCGCTGTCTTCGAAGCTTCTCCTCTCTCGCTGCACTGGTAGCTGATTGTTGTACTTGAGATCTCTTCCTCTCTTTCCCGAAGCATCTTATGGAACCGGCAGCGACGAAGTAGGTTTGAAATCCGTGAATAGCTACAGCTAGCCTCAGCGATTAACATTGCTTACGTAATGCGTTTACGCAAAAATAGAGTTTTATACACATATTCGGTAAGACGTACGTACCAAACATATATATATATATATATACAGACGCGGGGGCAGAATCCGACTCGCTAGTGTGGGGCTCGCTCAGGCTCGCCCCAATAATTGCTGAGAGTACAGGTTTGTGCTTGTGGTCTTGATGTTGGTTTTTCTCTGCACAGGTCTGAACAGGTGATAGAGCCTTTCCGGCCTTTCCCAATAAATATGTTCCGTAAAGTGGACTCATGTATTATCAGTCCAAAGGAGAACTGGATTGAATCATTATTGAAGGGTGCAGGCAGAGGGAAAACATCACCATCATCTCTGGATTTCAATACACATTTTGAGTCAGCCAGCATTCCAAACCAGTTGTGGGATGCCCATCTTAGGAATATGGAGACCTTGTATGATGCAACAGTGCAAGAGCTGTATAATGCTGACTTAGTTGTTTTAACGGCAGTAACAAGTATCCTGAAGAAGGTGAGAGTAAAGAACTATTTGACTGTTCAATCATGATCATTCCTTTCTTTCTGATTTCTTTTAAGTATATCATAATAGTAGGCAACCACAAGATAAGGACGGAACAAGAGCTTAGCTATGTAATAGGTGACCCCATTTTGGATGCCATTTGTGAATCTTGGGGACTACAGGTATGTGTTTAATGTGATGTGTATACACAACTTTGATGAGTATGCACACCTTTGATTTCATAGGCAGTATTGGAAGAGACAGTGAAGAAGAGTGAGGAGCAGGCAATAAGTGAAACAGTTGAGGCAAGCAGTTGCACACCTGTTAGTGGTGGAATGAGAAAGGCAATAAGTGACAATGTCAGACCAGACTACACATGCTACCGTCTACGTGTACGTCCAAATCGTGAGACTAAGTCTCCTAAGACTGTAGCTGTCGTAATTGAAGCAAAGTTGACAACCAATCCTAGCATTACAAAAGTTGAACCTCAGGTGAGCTTGTTTGTTGGTTTGCTTTTAACTTGCTACTGTGTTACTTGCGCTGACATGGCTGCTAACTCTTATTCCATAAAGTCTATTGGATACTTCATATCCCTAACAAACATTCTTGAATGGAAGCCACCAGTCGTGATCATCATCACAGAAGAGTGGGTGCAGGTCCTCTCCTTTCCTTTTTTTGCAGATCAAGGTAGATGTGTATTCATATTATAGTGTACTGATACCATAAGACCTTGAACTAGCCCAGTCACCCCCTCAATGCCTTATCTGATTAATTAGGTTTTGAGAAGAGGGTCACTCCTTGGATCAAGGTTTATGCAATCTGCTGTTTCTTCTAGATTTGCTGGTGAACGCCTTTGCACTGAACAAAGTTATGCTGTGGCAAGAATGTAAAGGAGATGAGGATATTTTGCCAGAGGGACGGAAAAAGATCAATCCTGCTGTAATACACTTACTGCTTGCAGTAGTGTGTCCACATGATATAGGAATGCGTAGACTGACCCTTCCTCCTGGACTTAATCCAGTAAAAAAAGTTTCTCTGCAATGGTTTATTGTAACTCCGGAACAGGTAAATTTCCCTGTTTTATGGTGTTTGTGTATTATTGGGTTTGATTGATTGGGTTTATATTTCATTCATACAAAGATGTTTGAAGAACAGTTGAAGAAGAAAGATGAAATGATACAGGAGAAAGATGAAATGATACAGGAGAAAGATGAAGAGGCAATTGCACTGAAAGAAATGATACAGGATTTGCAACAGCAGTTAGGGCAGGTTGGTTGAGTATTCTTTGGTTTGTTTTTGGAACATTGTAAACTATTGTTTTTCCAACACAGAAGCTGAGACTGACCAGCTGCAGTCAACGCTAGCCACAGCTGTTAAAGGTCTCATACATCTTGTAATGGATCTTCACCTGTAAATAATTGTGGATGCAGCACTAGCTAGCTCTGTTCTCTGGTTGTTTTTGGTCCCCTCCTGGACTGTATGAATTCTACAGCTGCACGATCATCGTAATCATCTCTGAAGTCTACAATGTATGTATACACATGCAGACATGTTCAAAGATCAAACTGGCCTACCATATCCATCACTGCATGAAGAGGGGGCTTATCAGTTGGCTCTTGCATAAACCAACTTTATTCAGAAAGAAACTTTGCCGACATTTAGACTAGATGCTCATGCAAGTCTTTCGCCCTGAAGAAGACTAGAGCATCTAGTTGAAATGTCAGCAAAGTTTCTTTCTGAATTAAATTGGTATTCAGAGAGCCTTCCCATCATTGCATGGTCAATGTTGTGTCTGGAACAAGTTAGTTGGACTAAACTTCTGCAGATAGCATTATTTTATCCCAGAACAAAGTCAAGCATTTGTTGACAGTAGAATAATCAAATTCTTAATTTGTGTGACAGTATAATTGCAGATGGTCAGTAGTGAGATGTGAACTAGCTCATGTCTTGATCACTGGGCGGCACCACACTGGGGAGGAGAGAAAAGATTTAGCCATAACACCAGATCTGTTCCCCCTAGGCTCTAGTACACAGCTTGCTTTTGTGATGTGGAAAAAAAGTGAACTCTATGACTGAGGCAGATTGTACGTATGTCACACCCAATGACAGTGACCAAACGTCTGGGCACCTAGGCTGGAAGACCTGCTTGTATGAGTATCAGAATCATATAACCCAGGCGCCAGGCCTGGTGTCTCATAACCCAGATTCTATGCCTGGTGTCTCATAACCCAGACTACATGCCTGGTGTCTCATAACCCAGACTCCACGCCTGATGTCTCATAACCCAGACTCCATACCTGGTGTTACTGTTGAGTGCGGGGTACAGTTCTGCCTTGTTGCCGTAGTTCATCCTCCCTGCAAACTCCATGTGACTGCTGCTCGCCTTGTTGCACTGCCTGGCAGACCAGATTGACAGGACTGACGCAACCGGTTTAGCTGGCATAGATACCAACTTGGGTTGTTTTTTCAGCTGCGATGGAGCAGCGTTCTCTTTCCAAAATACTTCTTTCATAGCAGTTTAAGTTGGTGTGCTGGTTAGACCTAGCCTCGTCAGGACACAATCCTTATTATTCAAGGAATGCTTATACATGTATAGTCATTAGTGTTTTATAGTCTGACCTGTCCATTTCCTGCCAAGCCAGTTCTGTTTTGGGTGCAGTGGGCGTGGTTGCTGGTGTGTTGCCTTCTGTGTGGGTGTAGGAGGGGGACGGGGACGGGGACGGGGAGGGAGAGGGATTAGTGTCCAGCTACCCAATTCAATATCATACAGTGACTGGATTTATGAAAAGGGACCATATCCCGCATTTTCTAATTTAAAAACACGTATCTACATAATGCTATGCATGATCAAAATGATACATAGGTGTTTTGTTTTTTATAGAAGGCATTACTGTAGTTATGCTGTAGTGATACTCTGAAATGTAGTAATACTCTGAAATGAAGCCATTATACCAAACCACGAGGAAAATACGGTCATAGGATTTCGATCACACGGCAATATCTTGTAAATGGCGATGCTACTGAGGCGTGTACGTGTATCTCTGGAACAGAGAGAGCTGCAGACTTCTAATGTAGGAATGGTCGTCGAGATATGACAGCTTGAAAATTGGCAAAATTGTAAAAAGTAGGATATAGTCTCTTTTTGCAAATCTGGTCACATATTTACCTGACTTGATGGGTGGTGTCTTCCTGGCCGACTGCATGCAGGGCGACTGGGCGGTGATCCCGAGGAGGAACTCAAACAAGTGACGGTGCCTCTCAGAACTGCTGCTGTAGACTTCTAGAAGGTTCTCCAGTTCTGTCCACAGAGATCTGTACTGCTCTTCTCTGCATGTGAGAAAGACAGAGATCAGGTGAGAACTTAGCCTCGTTCCCAGGGCCATGTTTTTCCAAAGTGCAAAAAACACTGGGCAGTGGAGCCTGGAAACGAGGCTAGGGAGAACTGTTGAGGGTCTTAGGTTGCCACAGCTGCTCGTTGGCCATCTCTTTCGACTGAAGAGAGCGTATCACCTGCACAGGAGAAGACAAAAAAATGGCTGAATTCTAAGTAGATTTTAACAAATAAAGATGATCAATGCTTTGTCTGTGCTACACGTGTTAGGGCATGTCAGCATGTGTGGGTGTAGCCTCATTTCAAGGCCACACCCCTCCCCACAAGAGGTGTGGCCTGGGAACGAGGCATGTGTGGGTGTTACCTTTTTACACTCGTCCAGTTCCAAGTCACTCATGTCATCTCTCCTCACCACCTGAGGCAGGGGTTCCAATTCCTGTGGGATTCAGCCGCGGTAGAGCTTAGAACGCATACCCGCCCTCGTTCCCAGGCTCCACTATCCAGTGTAGTTTCGTAGTCTCGCAAACCAGCCCTCTTACGCTCCCCAGCACTGATCGGAATGGAAGTGGGCTGGCTCACAAGACTAGGAAGAACGTTGGGAAGTGTATAGTACCTGGAAACTAGGCTACATATACTTGCGCCACCCCAGAATGTGGGTTTCTCTACACCCGTAAATCTAGTGTGTACCAAATGAATGGCCCTCCTGGTGTACTGCACAGGGAAGGCATCATGGGAATGAAAACATTTGGGCAATAATCCCCCCTCTCCTCCCCCCCCCCCCCACACACACACACACAAACACACACACATACTTGTGACAGTGTATAGACTATGGTGTCATTGTAGACCATCGGCAAGTGGCGGGTGTCTTTCTCCAGCTTTACCAATGCTAAAATAACAGAAATTGAAAAAAGATATGCAGAGCCTTTTGGTTTGGATACATACATACACACATACATACATACACACATACATACATACACACATACACACATACATACATACATACATACATACATGTCAATGCTAAAATGACAGAAATTGAAAAAAGATATTCAGAGCCTTATGGTTTGGATACATACATACATACACACATCACATACATACATACACACATACATACACACACACACACACACCCCTCTGTATGGGAAAGACAGAAAGAATCTTTGTTCGGTCAGGTGGGATCGGCACCAGCTGGTTCTCTTGTATCAGTTGGCTAAAATCCTAGGGTCAGGGGTCAAAGGTTAAAGTTTATACGACATAAGTACGAGGTCATGTGGAGCTTACTGAGATCCTATAGTCAGTCACTCTTCCTCCACATCCCTCACTTCATCCGCTTAATGCAGCGAGGTCCTTCGTCCAAGGCGGCATCCCATAGTCTCTCCCATCCAGCAAGCCGTGCAATGTCAGCCACTACTGGAGCTTTGTCAGCCTGGGTGCATCTGATCAGTCTCATCTCCCTGTCCAACCTCAAAATCTCTTCCTTCATCTCCCGAGGATGAGGACCCACTTCCTCCTCCGCCCTCAGAACCGCATCTGTATAGTGAGTGCCATATGCCTCCTCCAGCTCCCTGCATTCACGTACCAGAGTCACTGAATCCTCATCATCAACTAGTGATCGCAACATCCTGGAGCCCAGCTTACTTCCATCCCCCAACACTAACCTCCGCAGGAAAGACAATTTCCTCACTAGCACCCTCGCTCGCATGGAAGGCCAGCCCATTACCACACCAACTGCTGTATTTGATGTGCATTTCGCCACTTCCAAAATCGTCTTCCCCATCTCACCTTGGAAAGACTCCAGCCGCCTCAAAATCTCTTCCGACAGAATCCAGCTCTCACATCCATACAAAACGATGGGCATCACACACACTTCCACAACCGACCGAGAGGAGAGTGGGCTGAGGTCTCCCTGAACTACTCCAATACCACCATATAAGAAGAAACTTCTTCTGTCCTTCTTCACATTCTCCTCTACTGCTCTGGTTGCCATCTGATCCCCACTCCACCAGTCACTAGCAGGGAGCACCTGCCCATCCATACTACACTCTGGAAACTGGTTTGTCTGGTTCCTGGAAAAGACCACTATCTCGCATTTCTGTGCATTAAGCTAGTACTGTCACGAAAAATTTGGACCCCCCAAAAATGGTCCCCCCCCCCGGTCCTTATATTTCGAAATATTTGGACCCCCCGGAACTTATAGCTATTCTGCGCGTGCGTTATTTTTTGAAAAAAGCCCTCGCGGCGCAGTATCTACAGCTACCATTGGACCTTCCAAGTTTCTAAAGCGCCGGTTCTCCCGTTTGAGTGTCGATTATCTCCTCTTGACTATATATATGTGAGTTTGTTTGTGTGTAGGGGCAGTGTTTCTCAACTTTCTCCTGTCATGCTAATGGTTATGGTAGAATTACATTAGCTTGTGCCTGTTCTGTCTACAGTGATTAACAAGTAGAACTTAGTCGCCTTTTTGAATTTTCTGACGAGGCGCGTGTAGAGGGTCTGGGAGCAAGACTAGTAAAGACTACAAATTATGCATTTGTCTTGTCCTGGGGAGTTTAGGATAGTACCTGTCTGTCCCAGCTCAGGAGGTAGGGACAAGTGGATAGCTAATTGCTGAGAGTACAGGTTTGTGCTTGTGGTCTTGATGTTGGTTTTTCTCTGCACAGGTCTAAACAGGTTATAGAGCGGCCTTTCCGGCCTTTCCCAATAAATATGTTCCGTAAAGTGGACTCATGTATTATCAGTCCAAAGGAGAAATGGAGTGAATCATTATTGAAGGATGCAGGCAGAGAGAAAATAGCAGCATCATCTCTGGATTTCAATACACATTTTGCGTCAGCCAGCATTCCAAACCAGTTGTGGGATGCCCATCTTGGGAATATGGAGACCTTGTATGATGCAACAGCGCAAGAGCTGGATTATGCTGACGTAGTTGTTTTAACGACAGTAACAAGTATCCTGAAGAAGGTGAGAGTAAAAAACTATTTGACTGTTCAATCATGATCATTCCTCTCTTCATCATCGTCCCTTTCTTTCTGATTTAAGTATTTCCTAATAGGAGGCAAGATAAGGACGGAACAAGAGCTTAGCTATGTAATAGGTGACCCCATTATGGAGGCCATTTGTGAATCTTGGGGACTACAGGTATGTGTTTAATGTGATGTGTATACACAACTTTGATGTGAGCCAGGATACTATTTCATAGGCAGTATTGGAACAGTCAGTGAAGAAGAGTGAGGAGCAGGCAATAAGTGAAACAGTTGAGGCAAGCAGTAGCACACCTGTTAGTGGTCGAATGAGAAAGGCAATAAGTGACAATGTCAGACCAGACTACACATGCTACCGTCTACGTTTACGACCAACACAGAAGATTAAGTCTCCTAAAACTGTAGCTGTCGTAATTGAAGCAAAGTTGACAACCAATCCTAACATTACAAAAGTTGAACCTCAGGTGAGCTTGTTTGTTGGTTTGCTTTTAAGTTTTAACTTGCTACTGTGTTACTTGCGCTGACATGGCTGCTAACTCTTATTCCATAAAGTCTATTGGATACTTCATATCCCTAACAAACATTCTTGAATGGAAGCCACCAGTCGTGATCATCATCACAGAAGAGTGGGTGCAGGTCCTCTCCTTTCCTTTTTTTGCAGATGAAGGTAGATGTGTATTCATATTATAGTGTACTGATACCATAAGACCTTGAACTAGCCCACAGTCTACACTATTCGACCACCTCCTCCGCAATGCCTTACATGTATCTGATTAATTAGGTTTTGAGAAGGGGGTCACTCCTTGGATCAAGGTTTATGCAATTTGCTGTTTCTTCTAGATTTGCTGGTGAATGCCTTTGCACTGAACAAAGTTATGCTGTGGCAAGAATGTAAAGGAGATGAGGATATTTTGCCAGAGGGACAGAAAAAGATCAATCCTGCTGTAATACACTTACTGCTTACAGTAGTGTGTCCAGATGATGTACAAATGAGTAGGCTGACCCTTCCTCCTGGACTTAATCCAGTGAAAAAAGTTTCTCTGCGACGGTTTATTGAAGTACCGAGAACTCGGGAACAGGTAACTTTCCCTGTTTTATGGTGTTTGTGTATTATTGGGTTTGATTGATTGGGTTTATATTTCATTCATACAAAGATGTTTGAAGAACAGTTGAAGAAAGTAATTGCAGAGAAAGATGAAATGCATGAAGAGGCAACTGCACAGTTGAAGAAGAAAGATGAAATGATACAGGATTTGCAACAGCAGAAAGATGAAGAGGCAATTGCACTGAAAGAAATGATACAGGATTTGCAACAGCAGTTAGGGCAGGTTGGTTGAGTATTCTTTGGTTTATTTTTGGAACATTGTAAACTATTGTTTTTCCAACACAGAAGCTGAGACTGACCAGCTGCAGTCAACGCTAGCCACAGCTGTTAAAGGTCTCATACATCTTGTAATGGATCTTCACCTGTAAATAATTGTGGATGCAGCACTAGCTAGCTCTGTTCTCTGGTTGTTTTTGGTCCCCTCCTGGACTGTATGAATTCTACAGCTACACGATCATCGTAATCATCTCTGAAGTCTACAATGTATGTATACACATGCAGGCATGTTCAAAGATCAAACTGGCCTACCATATCCATCACTGCATGAAGAGGGGGCTTATCAGTTGGCTCTTGCATAAACCAACTTTATTCAGAAAGAAACTCTGCCGACATTTAGACTAGATGCTCATGCAAGTCTTTCGCCCTGAAGAAGACTAGAGCATCTAGTTGAAATGTCAGCAAAGTTTCTTTCTGAATTAAATTGGTATTCAGAGAGCCTTCCCATCATTGCATGGTCAATGTTGTGTCTGGAACAAGTTAGTTGGACTAAACTTCTGCAGATAGCATTATTTTATCCCAGAACAAAATCAAGCATTTGTTGACAGTAGAAATAAGCAAACTCTTAATTTGTGTGACAGTATGATTGCAGATGATCAGTAGTGAGATGTGAACTAGCTCATGTCTTGATCACTGGGCGGCACCACACTGGGGAGGAGAGAAAAGATTTAGCCATAACACCAGATCTGTTCCCCCTAGGCTCTGGTACACAGCTTGCTTTTGTGATGTGGAAAAAAAGTGAACTCTATGACTGAGGCAGATTGTACGTATGTCACACCCAATGACAGTGACCAAACGTCTGGGCACCTAGGCTGGAAGACCTGCTTGTTTGAGTATCAGAATCATATAACCCAGGCTCCAGGCCTGGTGTCTCATAACCCAGATTCTATGCCTGGTGTCTCATAACCCAGACTACATGCCTGGTGTCTCATAACCCAGACTCCACGCCTGATGTCTCATAACCCAGACTCCATACCTGGTGTTACTGTTGAGTGCGGGGTACAGTTCTGCCTTGTTGCCGTAGTTCATCCTCCCTGCAAACTCCATGTGACTGCTGCTCGCCTTGTTGCGCTGCTTGGCAGACCAGATTGACAGGACTGACGCAACCGGTTTAGCCGGCATGGATACCAACTTGGGCTGTTGTTTTAGCTGCGGCGGAGCAGCGTTCTCTTTCCAAGTACCATGCTCATTGTTTCTGTCTCCGAGGTTGAAGTCTCTTTTCTCTCTTTCAGTCATTCGCTGATACCTTGAGAACAGAAAACAGTGCAGTCAGTCTGTAGCCTTATTTTCAGGCCATGTAGGAACAGCTTAGCCTCGTTCCCAGGCTCCACTCCCCAGCTTTTCTCGCACTGTGCGGGGGAGTGGAGCCTGGGAACGAGGCAAGGAACAGCTGGGAACAATCCAAAAATACTTCTTTCATAGTTGGTGTGCTGGTTAGACCTAGCCTCATTCCCAGGCCCAGGTGCTTGTTTCACTTTAGCGCAGAGAGCCTGGGGACGAGGCTGGGTTAGACCACAGGGTCCATAAGCTCCCATAATGCCATAAAGGCCTCCCCTTGCCTTTTGCAGCTGTGGAAAAAGGTATACGCCAACAAACGTATGTGTGACCCACTAACAGCCTTAGGAATCAGTTTCTGCTGCTATAGCTATGCAGTTGACCCAGTGTCCTTACTATTCAAGGAATACACATCAGACTTTGAGATTGTGATGTAGAGTCTGTCCTTATTATTCAAGGAATGCTTATACATGTATAGCTGTTAGTGTTTTCTAGTCTGACCTGTCCATTTCCTGCCAAGCCAGTTCTGTTTTGGGTGCAGTGGGCGTGGTTGCTGGTGTGTTGCCTTCTGTGTGGGGTGTGGGTGGGGGAGGGGGAGGGGGAGGGGGAGGGGGAGGGGGTTAGTGTCCAGCTACCCAATTCATCATCAATAGTGACTGGATTTATGAAAAGGGACCGTGTCCCGCATTTTCTAATGCATACACTTTAAAGACATGTATCTACATAATGCTAGGCGTGAGAGAGCTGCAAACTCCTAGCATAGGAATGGTCATCGAGATATGACAGCTTGAAAATTGGCAAAATTGAAAATTCTGACCTTTTCTGCAAATCTGGTCACATATTTACCTGACTTGACGGGCGGTGTCTTCCTGGCCGACTGCATGCAGGGCGACTGGGCGGTTATCCCGAGGAGGAACTCTAACAATTGACGGTGCCTCTCAGAACTGCTGCTGTAGACTTCTAGAAGGTTCTCCAGCTCTGTCCACAGAGATCTGTACTGCTCTTCTCTGTGTGTGAGAGAAGCAGAGATCAGGTGAGAACCAGTGTTCTCGCTAGGCCTATACCAAAGGGCACTGGGGCATCTAATGTGCCCTTTGGGTCTGCCCCAGAATCACTTAATGTGCCCTTTGGTTTTTAGTGACCACTTCAACTACTTGAAGGTCGAATAGGTTGGGGGTTGGCTTAGAACAGCTGTCAGGAGTAACAGTTTACATTGTAGAATAACACAAGTACACAATGGAACCGCTAAAGAGAGTACAATATACTAATTATTAATTGTGCCCTTTGGACCCAATATCCTGGGGAGAACGCTGGTGAGAACTTAGCCTCATTCCCAGGGCCATGTTTTTTCCAAAGTGCAAAAAACACTGGGCAGTGGAGCCTAGTCTCGTGCCCAGACCTATGTTTGCCCCCCGCCGAACGGTCTGGTTACGTGAGTTCAAATCCTGGGGCTACCGGATGTACGGAAGCCAGGTAATTGTAGGTGCAAGAATGTAAATGTAAAAGTGCGAGAAGTCTCGGGCGATGGCTGCTAACTTGCCTACTTGCAATATCTGCAAAAGTATCATCGAACAAACAAAGCAGCAAAGGAAGCTGAATCCACCGTGCCCTGGAGTTAATGAAGAAGCTCGACGGTTCTATGGCAACTTCGTCAATCACATCGACAGGATACTCTCGCTTTAGCCTTGAGATCATGACCTCAGTCGACGCCATCGTCTCCATGAACTACTGCATCCACTCGCTTCAGACGCGAGACAATCACATTCTCACACTCAGTCAACGTCATCCTCTGTGTGAGAAATTTCACAGCTCTGTATTCTCACCCCATGAGAAACTGCCGCTTTCACCACATCCACGGGAAAGTCTCGCGAGGCCATCACATTCTTACACTCAGGCTCATGCTCACGCCATCGTCTTGGTGAGAAATTCCACAACTCTGCACTAACGCCAATTAACGCCATCCTGCAATCTGATTGGCCGCATCAAGATCTTGATGCTAGCCCCAGAATTTGAACTCACGTAACCAGACCGTTCGGCGGGCCGGGGGGGCGAACATAGGTCTGGGCACGAGACTAGTGGAGCCTGGGAATGAGGGTAGTGAGAACTGTTGTAATGGTTGCTAGCTAATAATATTCTAGTCTTTAAGAAGGTTGTGTTGTGAAAGGTTACTGGCTACAACACAACATAACACGAATAAATTCTTAATAAATAATCTAGTTTCTGTTCTTCCTGCAGCCATACTTGTTCCTATAGGAGCCCACCCTGTTGCCGCTAGCAAGCTATGCAGGCTAAGACAGTGAACACACATGTCACCTCCGGACTCCCTTGTTCCTCCCTCCACTGCTGGGAATAGGCAGCTGCTCGTTGGCCATCTCTTTTGACTGAAGAGAACGTATCACCTGCATGGAAGACGAGAACACAATGGCTGAATTCTAAGTAGATTTTAACAAATGCAGATGATTAAAGCTTTATCTGTTGAGGCACACTCACACGAAGCACGTGCTACACATGCGTTTGGGAGTGTCAGCATTTATGGGTGTTACCTTTTTACACTCGTCCAGTTCCGAGTCACTCATGTCGTCTCTCCTCACCACCTGAGGTAGGGGTTCCAACTCCTGTGGGAATCAGCCGCAGTAGAGCTTAGAGCACATACCTGCCCTCGTTTTCAGGCTCCACTGTCCAATGTAGTTTCGTAGTCTCACGAGCCAGCCCTCTTACGCTCCCCAGCACTGATCGGAATGGAAGTGGGCTGGCTCACAAGACTAGGAAGAACGTTGGGCAGTATATAGTACCTGGAAACTAGGCTACATATAACTTGCACCCGCCCCAGAGTGTGGGTTTCTCTACACCTGTATATCCAGTGTGTACCGACTGAATGGCCCTCCTGATGTACAGCACAGGGAAGGCATTGTGGGAACAATCTCCCCTCTCCCCCTCCCCCCCCCCGACACACACACACATACTTGTGACAGTGTATAGACTATGGTGTCATTGTAGACCATCGGCCAGTAGCGGGTGTCTTTCTCCAGCTTTACCAATGCTAAAATAACAGAAATTGAAAAAAGATATGCAGAGCCTTATGGTTTGGATACATACATACATACATACATACATACACACATACACACATACATACATACATACAAACACACACACATACATACATACAAACACACACACATACACACACACACACACACACCTCTCTGTATGGGAAATACAGAAGGAATCTTTGTTCGGTCAGGTGGGATCGGTACCAACTGGTTCTCTTGTATCAGCTGGCTAAAATCCTAGGGTCAGGGGTCAAAGGTTAAAGTTTATACGACATAAGTACGAGGTCATGTGGAGCTTACTGAGATCCTATAGTCGGTCACTCTTCCTCCACACCCCTCGCTAATGGAAGAAGGCTCGTCCAGGAAGGACCGCGATGGCGGGATGCAGTGGAGGAAAATGGATCCTAGAGAAAACAGAATACACAATTATTCAAATCAAAATTATGGCTTACCCACTGGACTGGGCTTGATAGAGCTAATTAGGAGTGGGATTATACTCAGAGGTGTGTTGGTGACGGATGGAGTTACTCGGTGACAGCCTACCGGCATGGCTGGTGAGTACATGGGAGATGATCTTGTTGGGTCCCTTGCGAGGCTGTTCCAGGAGAACTGGCTTCCCCGAGAGGACAAAGTTGATCAGACAGATGGTCGGACGACTCATCACCTGTTGTGTGTGTGTGTGTGTGTGTGTGTGTGTATGTGTATTGCAAATGAAAGTGGAAGTTGGGAGACTCTCAAGAATAAAGTGTCCTTATTATTCAAGGACAAAATTCACTACTTATGCTTGGCTGGGGATTTGCATCGCTAAGAGAAACGTTAACATAAGAAAAGTTGTCCTAATTATTCAAGGACAAGTCATGACTTGCATTGCTGGGGGAGACTCGGTAGGAGCTGGTGCAGTATTGCAGGTCCAGGGAGGCCGACTTGGGAGTGGACCACTTGAGGGTGACGGTGTCCTTGTGTGGGTCCTTGGCATCCTTCTTGGATATGGCAGGAGGGCCGAGAGTGGAGTCTGTGTGTGTTTGTGTGTGTGTGTGTGTGTGTGTGTGTGCATGTGTGTGTGTGCATTAATGTGCAAAGATTTCCACTATTGAGTTAGCATTGCAAATAATGACCATTACCGATCTTGATTCCATGTGTGTGTGTGTGTGTATGTATGTGTGTGTGTATGTATGTGTGTGTGTATATATTTGTGTGTGTGTATGTATATGTGTATGTATGTGCGTGTGTGTGTGTGTGTGTGTGTGTGTGTGTGTGTGTACCATCAATGACCTACTTGCTCTCAAGACGTCTCTGTGGGCCTCGGCAAGGTGTATCAACTCCACATCGTAGTTGGCAGAGCTACCTCCAGCTTGCTCCTCCTGCATGGCGAAAGCAACCGGCAAGTCATGAACGCTCTTACGCAGAGGCAAATAGGGGTACTCTAAGTATAGCTGCATAGACACACACACACACACACACACACCTTCATGGGTATGCCGGTGACTATGGTTGACTTGAGGTTGAAATGAAGTTTGTTGAGTGAGATGAGTTTCTCTAGGAGCAGCTTGGCAGGGAAAGAATAGACTACAGAGGAGACTTGTGAGGAGAGCTGTGGAGGGAGAAGGAGGGAGGGAGGGAGAGAGGGAGGGAGGGAGAGAGGGAGGGAGGGAGGCGAGGAAGGGAGGGAGAGAGGGAGGGAGGGAGGGGAGGAAGGGAGGGAGAGAGGGAGGGAGGGAGGGGAGGAAGGGAGGGAGAGAGGGGAGGGAGGGAGGGAGGGAGGGAGGAAGGGAGGGAGGGAGGGAGGGGAGGAAGGGAGGGAGGGATGGAGAGGGGAAGGAAGGGAGAGAGGGAGTATAGGTTTGAGAGAGATGGGAGGTGGAGGCCATCAAACCTGTGTGAGAGGTGAGTCCTTGATGTCACAGGGAGGGTGCTGTCCGGGCATGTGGGTGTTCACGACGACCAGCTGGCAGTGATTGATGATGAGCCGGGCCGGGTCTTGCTTCTGCTTGATGTCAGCGTTCTCGCTTCTCACCATCGAGATGATGCCCTTCTCCAGCTCCTTGATGTCTGTGGCACTGTGTGTGGTGTGTGTGTATGTGTGTGCATGTGTGTGTGAAGTCTTTCGTGAAGGACCAGCACTCCTATCGACAGCCGCCATCCTCACGTCTTTAGCGTGGACACAAAGAGGATCCTCCCCTGATTGGTGGGTAGCTTCCTCCCTGGGCAGGTTGTGATGGCGTACTGGGTGGCTGTGAGCTGGGCCATGCACCGGACTGCGTATTGCAGGCCCTGAGAAGGGGAGACAACGGGCAAGAGAAGTCCTCGAATTATAAGGACACTCAGACAGTCTCCATTCCATGACTCAGCTAAAGAATGTGGGAGACTGGGAATGGGCTAAGTCTCTAGTCTCATTCCCGATCTCTGCTCCATGGCTCTTCCTCTTTTGGAAAGCAGAATGGAGACTGCTAAGTCTCTAGTCTCATTCCCAGTCTCTCTTCAGGAAAGCTAGAAAATGGAGGCTAGACATGAACAACTGTACCTGCAGACAAGGGCTCAGGTGACCGGGACCATGGGCTGGGTTCTGAGGGGGGTGGAAGTGGGGGTACCCAAATTTTTGGAACCCTGAGAGTACCTGAGAGGGTTCAAAGGAAGGAACCGTCAGGGGGCAATATTAATACTGTATCTGCATCTTATATGACGTCTTTCGCCTTTTGCATGTCCTTCTTGCACACTAGCTTGACATTGACTGTAAGCTACCTTGCCCATTTCCTGGTCCTCGTCTCTCCAAGAATTGATTGGCTGACACTTGACCTCATCAACAGCTGCAACACACACCTGGATTTCAAAAGATCCTGCGATAAATTACGGTGATCGACCGACTGTCTCCCCCCTCCCTCCCTCCTTCCTTCCCTCCCTTTCTCCTCCTTTCCACCCTTTCTCCTCCCTCCCTCCCTCCTTCCTTCCCTCCATTTCTCCTCCTTCCTTCTCCCCCCTCCTTCTCCTCCCTCTCACCCTCCCTCCCGCCCTCCTTCCCTCCCTCTCACCCTCCCTCCCTCCCTCACTCACTCACCTGGTGCTGATCTGGGAAGAGATCAAATGCTATTCTGCAGTATTCGATGACTCCTTCAACACAGCACGTCCACAAAGACTTCGAGAAGGCCTGTCAGTACAATATAAGCATAGCCTATCATCCAATATGTGGACCTCCAGAGCACACTAATGGTGATACACTAATCTATATCATAGTACCTTTGTACCGCCTGAGCCCTTTTTCCCTAGACTGAGGTCGAAGGTCAGGTGCTCTCCGCACATCTGCGCTGAGAGGTTATTGGCAGCGACCACAATGACCGTTTTCTCCATGGCAACCAATTCCTGATCCTGCACAGTGAAGAAATCACAGGGTTAACGGCAGAATAAATGAGGGTTCGCAGACCACTTGTTTTTCGAGTGGTCTGGGTATGAGACTGTATTAATTCATCATAGGCCACTTACTATACACACACTTGTATATTAGATCCCTATCATGTACATGTGCGTAGCTCTGTTCATGATCAAACATACCAAGAGTTCGGAGTCAGGAGCTCCTTTTGCAGAAAAGACAATGAAACAGACAGAAGCTGGAGCATCCAGAATAACATTAAGGAGGCCTGCCGCTACACAGCTAACTAGCTAGTCTTGTCCTGGTCCATGTAGTCCCATTGGCATGATTGCAAGCTGTAATGATGCGCATTTATTGGAATATTCGACGCTGCGCTTTGATTAGAATAAGTTCTCCATGTGCAGTGCAGTATACTTTATACCGTAGGCAGTTCTCCTGGATGCATATGTGAAGCAACTGGCACGAGATACACTACGATAACTGATGCAGAGACCAGCCACAACGGATGTGGGCCAGCCTACAACTCAGGCAGCAGCAACTCCAGCAGAACTATCGAGTTCGAAGCCGCCGAATGCCAACATGTAGGGTTTGCATAGAACATTAAGAAAAGAATTGGGTGCTTTTGTCCAGTTTATGTAGCTTTCTCTGCGTCAGTTAAGTATCGTAGTCTAGTTTTCAATAATTAGGTCTAACTGAAGCCACACCCACACCTTATATTAGCCTAATTTAATATGGAGCCTCGTTTCAATTCTGTTTCATCTCTCATATGCAGCTCTAATAGAAACCTGTGGCAAATTTTGATTGGACATTCAGCTCTCCGAGACCCGGTAGGAACTACATGTAATTAAAGATTCCCGGGGCCCCACTAATTTATTTCATTGGAGCTAGTGGGGAAACTGTAATCAAGGATGAATTGTGCCAGGTGGAATTCTCTTTCTGTCAACCGCAATTTTGACTTTAACAAAATCTTCATCAATTTGACGTTTTGATCGTGGGCTGCAGGGCGTACATCAATATATGCATATATTAAGGTATGCCCTGCCACCTCACACCCTTGTCTTCCCTAAATGCCTGGTCCTCTGAGCTGTTGCTTGGTAGCTTTAATTTGCCCACCTTTTTTCAGCTACATGTATGCTTTTTCTTCATGCAACCAAATAAAGCGGGGGGGCCTGGAACCGAGGCTAACACCTCGGTAGCTGTATGTGGTTGTGATGGCGGCGTTCTTCTCTTTCGTAGGACCTCATACAGGCTGAAGTCACGGCGTGTGGCGACAGACTGCTGAAGGGACTGGCATTTTACAGAGAACCAAGGTGAGGTTATAGGTAGATAGATAGATATTTTTACGTCCCACCACATGGGCAGCAGGCCAAAAATCTGGCCTATGAGACAGTACAGTACAGCTTTTTTCGTTCTCTTTTAAATTTATTAAGCAAGTTTGCCCTGTGAATGCCACCATGCCTGTGCATGTGCATACAGTGCCACTTCAGAGACGAAACTAAAGAAGTCCAGCCAAGTCAAGGGGAAGAAACTTGAGTTTGTTCTAGCTATTAGCAAGCAACTGGTAAGTGCATATACTTATATATCTGCTGTGACATCATTGCTGATCATGTGATCTCGCATGATCCACTCCTGCGTTGCCATGGACACAGCATCTAGACCAGCTCCAGAGCCTGGAGCTGTTCCAAGGATTCCACTATGATGCCTACCGAGGCTCTATAGCCGACCTGAAAAGCAAGCTTGACAGCAAGCGAGAGACGCAGAAGCTGCTGCAGCAGGTCACGGAATACTACTATTCGGAGCGGCTGTTTCTCCTACGCTGTCTCAAGCACCTGCTAGGATACTGGCAGGACTGCGGCCATCCGTACAGGGTGGGTGTGGCTAGTGGGTCGAGCTATGGTAAGTGTTATAGGCATGGTCTCAGATACATTCACTCTCTCTCTCCCGCAGGAAGCGTACGCAGCTTGTTTGGAAGAATTAAACAAAGATGAAGAGACGCTGATCAAAGGAGTACGTTCTCCTCTCTCACTCTCACTCCCTTCCTCCCTCCCTCTGTCACTCTCTTCCTCCCTCCCTCTGTCACTCTCTTCCTATGCCCTCCTCCCTCCCTTCATCAATCTCCCTCTAAATCCTTCCATTTTGCTGCCCTCTCTATCATAACAGGTGTGGAAGCAATATGAAGACTGTGCCAAGGCAGACGTTCCTTCTACTGTGCAGGTATTAATAGACAATAGATCCTTTACCAGTAATGGCCGGGGGGGGGGGGGGTAAAAGTGAGCACTAAATGGAGAAAATACAAGCAGACATGTACTTTGATGTAGCTAGTATTTTTGTGCAAAAACGTAAGACAGGCTTATTTATACATGGTCTCCTGTATTTTCTCCATTTAGTGCTACCCCCCCCCCCCCCCCCCCACCCACATTACGTCAGAATGATAAAAGGTCTATTGCATGTGGAGGGCATACAAGTAAAAATAGCGTGTAAATAAGTGATGAATACTGCTAGACAGTTTCTGGAGACTTGATTGGTTACCTACGTGGTGTACGGTACTTTTCGTTCACATTCTATTGCTTCCAAGACAGCATGGCCTTGAGACTGTTGCCCTGGCAACTGTCACTGTATCAGTTGCAGCTGTCTTTTCCCCTCTCCAGTCCTCCATGCAGGAAACAAGTTGGCTGCTACAAAACCTCCGAGAACAGGTAAACCCTACGACCATCACTAGTGCATGTATGATACAAGTCAAGATTAGGTATTAGTAATTGGGTCACAGTCTGATTCCCAGAATCCCAGACCCAATTTCCATTACCCCACGCACATTCCCGCCCCCAGAGTGAACTGCTGGAGATTGCTCTGCTCTATTACAAGGACTACATCCATCCCGCCTCACAGCTCCTCGACACGGCCAAGCTCTTTCAGGTGAGGAACATTTGTAGTCAAAGTCAGTGGCAGCTGTCAAATCTTTCTAGCATAGAGCGGGTCGTCATGTCCTTTTTATTCAAGGACTCAAGTATGGTGTAAGGCATTGTCCTTTTTATTCGAGGACTCAAGTATGGTGTAAGGCATTGTCCTTTTTATTCGAGGACTCAAGTATGGTGTAAGGCATTGTCCTTTTTATTCGAGGACTTGAACACGTACTCTATCCTCATTATTCAAGTACTTATGCATCCAAGAGACTCAAGTACGTGTCCTTATTATTCAAGGACTGGGGCGCAATCGTCGACCACTGTCCGTATTATTCAAGATGCATGCATGTACAATATTTTATACTGTAATACTCAATTTGCAGTTATATGTGTGCATGAACAAGTACTGAACCGCACCTCCCCAGGGGTTCATTTAGGAAAATCCCCAAGGGGGAGGGGGGCAAAAGCACGTCAGAAGATAATTTGGGGAGGCATACGTATAGTGAACAGTATTCTATTTATGAAGGGTTAAAATTCCCAAGGGGGGCACAAAGGGGCAAATTCACCCCTAATGAAGCCCTGCTCCCTGCTTTTAACCCGGCTGAGATTGTTCCCCAGTAAACGTAACTGGTTGTCCTATGATAATCCAGAGGTCGATTGTATTCTCTTCTCTTTGCGCAGGCTCTGGGGTTCGGTCTTCGGCAGCAAAGCCGTGTCGGTCTGTTACCACAAGCGGAAGCCATTACTACCCATCTCAGGTATTGTAACGTGACTGTGTCTCGGGCTCCTACTGTCTGTGTAAAGGGAAGCTCCCCCGGTTATCAGCCTTGTTGTCAGGCCTGGGGATGAGGCTACCTTGGGTATGGGAATGAGGCTACCTTGGGTATGGGAATGAGGCTACCTTGGGTATGGGAATGAGGCTACCTTGGGTATGCGTATGACCGTATAGTTCTATTGCACACTAAAGTGAACCAAAAAATTGTAAATGACGCTGGATGCCTGGCCTTGAGGATCGCATTATGAATCATGCCGTTATGGGCTTATGGTTGTGTGACATACCTTGGGGATGCTAAGAGCTTCTACAGAAATAGTTATGGCACACACATACATACATGCTGTTATAGTAACCCCCCCCCCCCCCCCCCCCCACACACACACACACACACATAAACACACGCACGCACACACACACACAGCCATCTCTGCTCACTGTTACTGGTTGAGGCTTTAGACTTGGACATGATCTACTCGGCTATAGACAATCCTGATCAGTAAGATTGCATTACATCATCATTGTGTAATGCATGTGCATTACATCATCATTGTGTAATAAATGTGCATTACATCATCATTGTGTAATGAATGTTCGATTTCAGGATTGGGGAGCATGACCTTCTCAGAGATGCCACCCATTCCAAGGTATGGAATCAATTATTTTACTTCTTGGATATTACTGTTCATATGCTACGTGATGTAATGTTAGGAACTAGAGAAGGTGATATCGGAATGGGGAAGTCTTCAGTGTCACACTCCGATACTGCTTGCGTGGACTGTGTTCAAGTTTATCGCCCAACTCAAGACCGAGATCGAGGTGGGTAGGCTCAACCAGCTGTTACTTCATTGTGCCCAGTGGACATTACTTGAGGCTTGCCACGCTTGTCCCACATCGTCGTGATGTGCTGACTCACACTGACGGCTACAAATGTTTGTATTATGCATACAGTACACGAGGTTGCTAGGCAACAGGGCACTGGAGGGTGGCGTCTTTAGCTACCTCTACTCACTGCTTCAGAGCCCATACTTCACTGGAGACAGGGTAAGCAAATGTCAGAGCTCTCAAGGATAGCCTCTTTTCAGCTCTCTACCTTCCCTTCCCCCTCCCCTCCCCCTCCCCCTCTCCCTCCCCCTCCCCCCTCCCCCCCCCTCTCTCGACAGCCGGTAGCTGGTGTGTGCAAGGGTTTGGTCCACGCACTGCTCTCACTCGTGGTGACATCATTCAACGAAGAATCCCTGGGAAATCCAGCAGTGAGTTGAATGATATAATTATCATGTGACCGGTCATGTGACTAGTCATGTAATATATTATGTGACTATTCATACAATCACATGACTTCTGTTCCATGTAGTTCTATTTGTACTTCTATATCGGCACTTTCATTCCCCAGACCCTGGTTTCTATAGCAGCAAAGACCCTCACCCATCCTCGACTGAGGCTACAGTTGTGGGAAAAGGTACGTGTCGAACTGCTGTCGATACGTCTTCTAGTTTTAGCCGTGATTGTCTCTCCTGCAGGGGACTACCAGTGGAGTGGGTCTTCTGCTGGCATCTGCACAGACAAGGTGATTAGTCTTATTCCTATGCCTTCCCACTTCGCCTCATTCCCAGCTTCCATTCCCGGCTTTTTTTCGTTTTACTACATGCGAAAAAAAAGCTGGGAGAGGAGACTGGGAGTGAGGCTATCCCCACTCCGATGTGAGCGAGTGAAGTAATACTTCACTTGCACACATCACATGACCCCATGTGATCCCGTCACGATGACATGATGATATCATTTGCACTAATTGGTTGGAACATTGCATGTTACCCAATGTCATAAAACATCACAAAAAAATGTGAATCTGATTGGCACGTTCATTATGCTCTGTGTAATAGATTTTACTACTGCAATCTCGCCCATGTATTTACATGACATTCTAGGTTTCCCCTGGAGCTGGGTTCTCTCTTGGAGCTCCTCGTCCCTCTGGCGGGAGATCCCTACTCCGCCCACAGTGTGTTCCAGCTGCTACAGGAGATGCCCTTCTATGCCGAGCCGTTCTCTACCCATAGCCTGGGGGCGTACATTGACCTGGGAGAGCAGGAGGGGGAATGGGTGCTGACAATTCCGAGGGTACTTTATGGCGAAGGTAATTTTGAAGACTTTTTTTTGCTAATTTAGATCAGATGGATTTATGGTAGCTGCATGTATGTGTGTGTGTGTATTAGGCAAAACCAATCTGTATAATATTATAGTCCTGAAATAGATGTGTGTGTATGTGTGTGTGTGTGTGTATACATGTATGTATGTGTATATGTGCCAGTACCTTGGTGAGTGCAGCTGCTCTTGTTATTAACCTTTGACCCTAGCCCGCCCCCAGTTGACCTTTGACCCTGCCCCTACCCACACAGTATCTCAGAGGCTAGGCCACCCTCCCCTGGTTCTCCCGCCTGGGACGAGGGGGATGGTGACGATGGGGGAAGGGGGCTTACCGACCATCTGCTGGGAGGTCGGCTACTCTGCTTGGGAGCTGTTTGCCCTGGAAACCGGCAGTGTTCTCCTCTGCCCTGGGATTGGCGTGGGTGAGTCTTTGCAGTAGCTACATCTGTGTGTGAAGTATCATGGCTGTAGCTAGCCAGTGACGTTGCAGTTTCCAAGGCACATATTCGTGTCTTTTAAACATATTTATGTTGCTTTTTTTAACACTTCATTGACTATTTTAATGCAAAAAAACACGCCGTGATACATCTTTCATCAGTTATTTATAGGTTGCAGCTGTCCGTTAATGGACAGTTTTAGTAGTGAGAGTGCCCAGTAATTCTCATAATATTATCGGATGCTTGCTTGCCGTGGTCTCAAATGTATAACACTTCAAAGACACCCGCCATAATTAGGACACTTGATTCTAGTCCGCTGTACCCAGATTAGTGAGATCCATGGTGTTTGTATACCACTTGCACACTATTTGCTCGATTTTGTTCACCATTTGTGCACTATTTGCATACTGTTTGTACAGCTTTGCACACTACTTGTTTACTACTTGCATATCATTAGTTGTACATGTACAAACCTTCTTATCTACAGACTCCACTTCACATCCCGTTGCTGACAGGGTGGCACAGATCGCAAGACTCGTGACTGAGATACTGAAGCAGGATTGGTCGCTGGCACCACATCTCCAGCCAATCATATCCCAGTACTTTGCCATCATACAGAAGTAAAATTGCACCAGCTGACAGTAGTCGTAAGGCCTTGGAACAAACCTCAACCTTTCCCTTCTTTCTGCCACCCCAGGTTCTCTCCTCTTCCCAATCCTCCCTCTCAGCTCCTATCTGCCTGCCTGCAGTGTCTGGCTGTCATGGCAACCAACGAGAGTGAACAGGTAGTGCTTTTCTAATTATGCATAAGCCAAAAGAAAATCAGAATTTATATCAGATTCTGCCAATGGAAAAAATTCAATCAGAGCTAGTCTCACATACTCGGTTTACATATTCCTATTTTGCTGGGCTATGCAAGGAAAATCGCAGCTGGAAAAGAGGCTGACGTTACTACTGTACTGTGCCATATTCTCAAAGATGCAGTCTTTTTGGGCATCCGAGAAGAAAGAAATTTGAAAGGAGTCAATTGTTGAATTACTTTCTCCATTTTTTTAGACTTGGACAAGACTTTCCCGGACTGGATTTCTACCGTACTTGAAGAGTTCCTTTACTGATGTGAAACGGTAAGTGTCGGACTCCGTTCCAAGGAAGGCGGGCATTTACATTTGTCTCTTGCCCTCCGTGGCAGTATTGCCATCGTACCTGGCCACTTCGGACAGCTGTTGAATGTGTGGGAGCGTCCTCGAGGTGTTTATCCCATTTCCATGGCGATGCTTGATCTCCTGCTGAGTGGAATGCCACCTAGCAATGACCTAGCAACCAATGAGCGGCTAGCTTGTGTCGTCTTTGTGATGAGGGAGATGTTTGCTGGTTTTCACAAGTGGCGTTGCAGGAATCCTGGCAACAAGGACGAAATATGTATGACATCATTATTACATCATTCCACCTTTTATTTTATGATGTCATCTTTACTTATGATGATTTAAAATGCCGGTATATGTTTTTGCAGGTCACAAGTTGCTACAGTTGTGTCATAATGTCCTAAGCGAAGTGCAAGACGAAGACAAGCAAAAGTAAGTGCGTAGATACTTTGCAATTTTGCTACTGATTTAAAAATTTTCCCTCCAATTGTCATAGCAACGGGCGAGCTTTTGTGTCCCACTTCCTGCTGCACACAGTGGGCGGGCAGGCTGTGCTCAGTGTCCTCTCCACTGGGGTGGACGATGTCAACAGGATGTGCAGCAGCAGCCACAGGTACTGGTGGGGGTAATGGACCTTCCGATGAACCAGTGGTGGGAACATTTTTATGCACTCTTGACTGTATACTATACTATACTATACTAGCTGTATACTATAGTATACTAGTTATATACTATAGTATACTAGCTGTATACTAGCTGTATACTCTAGTATACTGGATATATACTATAGTATGCTAGATTTTTGGGAGGCTGTAACAAAAGGCTATAGTTCACTGAGGCTTGTACCTGCGAAAATTTCCCGCTATACGGTATGTCATTTGACATTAGTCATAATTTACTTTCCCAGTATTTCACAGCCTATTCTTTCGGTGGAGTCTCTGAAACTGGCGTTCTCCATTATCGACCTCTTACTGCAGAGCAAGAAACAAGAGGTATGCAGTGTGGCTAGGTAAATTTTGAATTGTGTGTCACATGCCTGTCATGTGACTCCTTAGGCTCCCACCCCCCTGGAGCAGGCACTGGCCACTCATTCTACGAAACGGTCTGCAGACGGTACCTCGGTCTCCAGTCCAGTCCATCTCGTAGCTGTCATAGCGTCATACATCCACCATCGGGACGACCCTCATGTTCCTGCAGGTAGATCATGTGATGATCAGTATGGGTCAATGTGATTAGCACATGACTTCCACATGATTGTCATTCTAACCTAACTTTCATCATTCCATGTACTCTATAACGTCACATGACTATCACATGATCCAGGGGCAACCCGGTTGCTAATGAGACTAGCCCAGGTGGCTCCGATGTCCATGTTCGCCTGCTTGGGTCAGGAGGCCGTTGCCATCAGAGACGCCTACGTCAACCGGCTAGCCGCCATCTCGGAGGTATGTCCCAGCAATGGATGCCAGTGAGCTTATGAACTAAGGTTGAGTATTAATATACTACACTCATTATGACTTTGTTGTCACATGTGATGCCTAGCCTCATTCCCAGGCCATGTAGTCTGACTGTGTCTCATTCCCAAGCCAGGCTACGCAGTCAACTGCATGGCCCGGGAACGGTTCAAGCCCTGGCCTTAATGTAAGTTCTGAGATACAGCGCTTTTGACGACGCGGATGCAATCCAAATATGAGACAGAATAATGTTCATTTTCTACCCGGGACTGCCACATTTATATACCGTACTCACGTGTTGTTAAGCGCATGCGCTTATATTTCCACAGGAAGGAAATGAGCGCCTAATAGCGAGGTGCGCCTAACAACGAGTTGCGCTTAATTAAATTGGAGTGTGCTTTATTTGAAGTATGTACGGTACTTGTCAGAGATCAGCTGGAACAGGAGTTTTCTTTTCGATTCGAGAGTATCGTTCGAGGGCACTATGTCTATAAAGGTGCGCTTAATAAAAAATATTTTAATAACAGAATCAAACCAGCGCCTAATAGCGAATATGCGCTTATAAGCGAAGTGCGCTTAACAACGCGTGAGTACGGTATGTGCTATTGGCTGGTAAAAAGGCCCACTCAGGGCATTCACACACACGCCTCCCCTCCCCTCTGACCCCCTGGCCCCTCTGGCTCCTCCCCCTCCCCGCCCCTCTGGCTCCTCCCCCTCCCCGCCCCTCCTTCCATAGGACACAGAACTGAAGGTGGCTACTCTGGATCTGATCCGAGAGTCGGTTAGCTCCCAGCCTGGCCTCGTGGAACTGTTCCTCTGTGTCAGAGCGGCCGACAAGCGGAAGAAAGAGCAGGTAAGAGACTTGTTGCTCACTTTCCACTGCTGGTTAGAAGAGAATTCATAGATCATACCACGTCAAACCTGTGAAAAGAACGTGTCATTGGTTTTAGAAACTTGTCCTTTGCTTGCAATACATGTAGAACTAGTTTCTTGGATAATGATGGCTGCTGGTAAAATTTTATTTGAGAGATTTCGTTGCACTCTGCCAATCTTGTATACCTGAAGGTTACCAGAATGCAATCAAGCGTTGCAGAATAGAATTTTGCCAACAACCATCATTGTCTAAGAACCAGGTCTACTGCTGGTGTACTAGCTAGTATGGTGGCATGACTCTCAGTGGGTACATCTTCTCTTCAGGGTGGTAATGTAGCTACCCCTGAGAAGCAGCTGTCATTATTGGGGCGAGCCTGAGCGAGCCCCACACTTGCGTGTATAGTGGAACAATTTTATTATGCGTACGTATGTACGTCTGTACGTCCACCGTACCGCATATGCGCTTGTGCTCCAAATATCCGGCAACACTTCACATGTTGAGCTCATGTGCGTATTTGCACTAGCACTTGACTTTGATCGTGCTAACCTTGATGGCTAATTGACAGCAAGAAAGAAGAGAGGACAGCAGAAGATACTATCGCAGCTAGGGTATTTGCTAGGTGACAACGTAGTACCCGGAGGCCCCAGATATGAGGCTCCAGTGAAAGAGAAAGGTCAGGCACTAACGGGATAGAGAGGGCCAACGAGAGAGAAGGGTAGCAGGTACCCCGAAAGAGAGAGAGAGGCAAGGCCTCAACGGGAGAGGAACCGTCAGTGAGAGAGAAGGGGAGAAGGCATCCTGGAGGAGATCTGCATCAAATTTTATTGTTAAAGTCTACAAATTATGCCCAATATGCTAGCATTATTGAAGGGGTCAGAACCATAGTGGACTAACCCAAAATGAAATACTAGAAATTGCAAGAATCGCATAAAAACAGTGTAAAAAACATAACCAAACTTCTAAATTTTTAGCAGCTCTAAAGCCCATTCTAGGACAGGACATCCTCCACCAGATCTATGTCATATTCCTGTGACAGCTAGTTATTGAAAAGCCCCAAGGAACAGAATTGTATGAGTTGGAGACCGAGGAGAAGGTGAAAGTGTGGTGGGTTGGCTCTGACGGTAGGGCGGATATGGGGTTGTGTGTGTATTCCTGTCTCGTGCCCAGCTCTTTCATAGTGAATGGCCTGGGTGTGAGGTTTTATTTCTTGGCTGAGATGTTCGGATACAGGACATACAACTTGTCCCGTTGGATTATTCATACAAACTGCAGCTCCATTCAGTCACTGCATGTGTATGTAAGGATAAACGTATCGTGAGCTCATCAAACCCACTACAAGGGCTTTTACTGCAAGTGTGCATTGTACATGTAGCTACTGAATAATTCAGTAGCCATCAGCCTGTCAGGCTTCTCCCCAGGTTTAGTAGTGATAGATAGATGGCTATTTGTGGTATTTCTATACAGAGAAACAAATTACATTGTAAGTTGGAGGGAAAAAAGCCTAGCAGCCAATAGCATATTTATTAAATGTTATAAAATTCAAATTAAATTTGTAAAATTATTTTTGTGGCATTTCTATAAAGAGAACAACTTAACTTGGAGGAAAAAAAAGAAACTTGAAACTTGAGAAGAAAAAAAAAAAGCAAAAGCCTAGGGAGCCTCCCATCCCTCCTGGAGTGTCAGACACCCGGAGCGCTGGATAGGCGATGGCTGGGAATCACAGGAGCCGCTGCTGTAACGTACCCAGTCATCCTTTTAGCTTCGGAGTTCTTCCGGAGAAGAAAGTTACCGGCATATTGGCTATAGGCTTAGAAAGTCAAGAATCAGATATGTACGCGGGTGGCATTCGAACCCGCGACCCGATTAATGGGGAGGCCACGTTCCGACCCCAGTCTGAAACGAACGCGCCACCTTGACTTCCCGTCAGACGTTGGCAAAATTTAGGCATTTAAACCTGTAACGATATGTGCGTTAAATGGAATTGTTCCTAGAATGAGCGAATATCAGCCATATGTCAGCAGCATGATGGCTAAAGCGTCCCGCTATAGTACAAGCACTGGAGATAAAGGTTAGGTAGGTACAGATAGCGCTAGTTATAACTATGAGCCTAGTCTCGCGTAGCCAGCCAGTGATGTGCATTAGATGGAATTGTTCCTAGAATGAGCGCACAACTGCATTTCAGCAGCAGGATGGCTAGAGCGTCCCGCTATAGTATAAGTACTGGGGATAAAGGTTAGGGAGCTACAGATAGCGCTATGAACCTAGCTACTGGGCTAGCCCCACCCCTCGCAGGGGTGGGGCTAGCCAGCCTCGTGGCTTTGCAAATGATTGTTCTATGCATGTATATACAGGTTGTGCTGGCGGAAAGTGGATTCATCATCCAGTACTATAACGCATAAACCGTATGCTTTATAGTATCTATGGTCTAGCTATAACTGTGTACCTGCATGAATCAGGGCTCACTATCAGAACCAGTCTGAGAGTGGTCTAACCGAACTTGTACCCCCTAACTCGAGGTACTCTTAGAATGTGCTTTTTGAGCTGCTAAAAATTCAGAAGTTTGGTCATTTGTTCATAGGGATACTATGCATGTTTTTTTTACTCCATTTTTGTGCAATTCTTGCAATTTCTAGTATTTGATTTTGGATTAGTCCACTATGGTTCCGACCCCTTCAATTCCTTAAGCATGGGTAAAGTTTTAGTCCTGAATGTGTATCATTCATTTGAGTGGATGCGCCACGCTCGATCAGGCTCGCCCCTCGATGATTACCAGCATCTTACTAGTATTGTCTCTGTACAGGCTGCGTATGTGCTGGAGCCTGAGAGCTGTCTGCATTCCGTACTGGACCTGATAAATCCAGACAAACAGGTTTGACTAGATTAAAAGTCTGATTGCCTCTCATTTCCATATCCAGTATGCACTCACACACACACACACACACACACACACCTTCCCCAGGGTCCTCAGTATTGTCCCTCCCTCCTTCACGCCGGCACCGCCCTACTACATGCCCTCTGGCAAGGCAGACACGATGCCGCCCTGATCGCCCTCAGGGGACACAAGGAGTTTTGGCGGCACCTCACCAATCCCCTCTTCAATGACATACAGCTGGAGGACATTCAGGATACCAATGTTGAAGTAGGCACTGAAAATTGGCTAGCTATATACATGCTCTAAGAGAGCAATTACAGTTGGAATTGGCTTGCATGTAATAAGTGCTATTATACCACATTATAATGAAAGTGATTGGCTGAAAAGTATTGGTTACATACGCTCATAACCCGCACTTTTATTCTTACCGCTAGAGGCAAGACGTTGCTACACGGCTGATTGTGCGCATGCGCAATGTGGTATAAGTCAGATAGACCACACCCACTCTTGGGTGTAGTCTATCCTATACCTAGCGAGTTTAGTAGCTATATAAGCTTGCCTACTGCTCCTCTACTCAGTGGCTCAGTGGGTAAGAGTATCTGACTACATGTAGTAACCAGATTGTCCTGGGTTCAATTCCCAGCTGGGTTCATAGTACTGCCTTCTCAGATGATTTGCATATGTACATGTAAGCGTTTCAAATTTCACTGTTTACTCTGCTTCAGCTGTAATTATTACTCTTGTCTAATAGGATACGTCACATGAGCTCCTGGTGTGCAGTCATGTGATACATATAGTTGCCATGGAAACCTACTGCGTGATGCAGTGAGTTTATAGGAGAAACGAAGGCTGCTATTGCATATCCTGTGAGTGGAAATTTCTCTTCCCAGGAATCGCATGGATAAGGAACTGGTGGACGTAATGAAAGAGTTCTCGAGAAGCGATCGATACAGGATATGGTCTGAAGTGAGACATAAATGTTGCCATAGCAACCCACATTGCACATGTGACCTTATAAGGTCACATGATCACACCAGAATGCTTTTTTTTTTTGGAAACTGTAGTGTCTGAAGTCACTGTCACCCAAAGGAGAAGACATATCAGATCCTCCACCCTCGGCCTCTGTCAGTGAGAAGCTGCTGGGAGCTCAGTATGAGCTCATCCAGGCCTGGAGGACCCTGCTGCTGGTGGCCTCTTCCTACCAGGTGGACTACGTGTGATGTAATAGTGATGTAATGTGTGGCTCGACTAGTAGTAGAATATGTTAGAGTTTGCCTAAAGGAAATGCAATGTAACCTTTACCATGTTACATATTATAGGCCGAATTTTGTTTGCGTAGTAAAGACATTGTGTGCCCGGGTTTTAAAGGCAAATTGTGCATTTAATAATTATTACACATGTGTTACTGTGCATGTATTTGCATGCTCAAAACAAACCCCTAATTTGCAATATTAAATTCTCACAAACAAAACCCGGCCTGTGGTATGCAGTAACAAAATAGTCACTTTGTGAGCCACATACGTATATATATAGCTCAATATCACACATCTGATTTGCTAGCCAGTAGGCGGAGCAGCATTTATTCCGAGATGTTTGTGAGGGGACTACATTGTCTGTGAGAGCACTGGATGCTGCTTGACAATGCAGTGCACTCAAAGATGTCCTTACTTCGGTGCCTTGGTTACGACCACACCCATTTTGATAATAGCAAGTAGACCACACCCATTTTGATGACAGCAAGTAGACCACACCCATTTTGATGACAGCAAGTGGATTAGGACCTCGAAGAATGAGTGATTAGCTGTGTGTGGTACTCTTCCCTTGGTTCCAGGAGTCGGTGTTTGACCTCTTAGACTGCTCCCTGAGGGCCCGGCTTCTGGAAGACATACTCCAGGCTCTGGATTCACAGCTGGCTGCCCCACTGCAGGGGACCACGGTCGCCATGGCAACCGAGCTGAGCCTACTCTATATGGTGCTCTTTAGGAAGTGGTCGATGTGAGTGAGTGTGTGTCTGTCTGTGTGAGTGAGTGTGTGTGTGTGTGTGTTAGGGACTGAGTTTAGGATGTGTTTCAATCCCACACCAATCACTTTTTTAAAAGTACAGAGATTTGGTTGAAAGGTTCTCTGCAAATGCAGTGAACTGTGGCCACTAAAGGTCAGCCACACCGAAATAGATTCCTTGATAGGCCACCACCTGAATTATTGATGACTACCAACCACTTTACTGCAGACTAATTAGTGAGTCCTCTGACCCAGGAGGGGTGTCTCTGCAGACATGCTTATCATAACAATCACCTAGCTGTTACATGTATATATTCTCACAAATACCTATTATGCCTTGGACATAGCCTAGTTCCCAGTCTCACGAAAGAGGGGGAGGGGTAGCTTGGGTACGAGGCTAGCCTGGACACTGTGTGTGTGTGTGTGTGTGTGTGTGTGTGTGCCAAAAACAGGGCATATCCAGCATGTTTACTGTCAATATCCAGTGCTAGAGGCTGTTTGTACCACAGACTGAAACAATATCGCAAACAAAAGGTAGAGAAGTGCAACCGTCTTTTCAAGCGGTCGCTGCCCACGCACAATTAAGTAAGTTAAATCACGTAAGAAAGTGCACCAGGCTCTCAAGTAGCAAAGCGCACGAGAGCTTTGGAACGAGGATAGACAAAACAGGTGAGCTAATTAAACAGATACTAGTGAGCTAATTATAAGCCGAGCCTACTTCAAACAGCAATGTCGGCAGTTTAATGATGCCTTTTGATGTGAACTTTTGGTTGGAATTGAAGAAACTTCATAACAATGAATTCTACACTAGCCAACGGAGCGAGAGAATCCTATGTGAACCCCACCTGTTTTCTCCAGTGATGCTGACCTCAGGCTGAGTGGAAACACAGTGAGCCATTTCTGTGGTGTCCTGCAGCAAGCCTCCCGCCTGGAGCCCTTCCTCACCTCACAGCTGTACATCCATTGCTTCTCAACATTGCTGCTGCTGCTGAGGGCGGCCAGGAGCAGAAGAGGTGGGTGTGGTCATTGGCTGGGTCATTCTCGTTCCGGATCACATTCCATAATTTCATATTCTATTCTCCATTAGAGCACCTGGAGCCACGGTTTCTGCTGGGCGTGGTTCCATACCTAGCCGAGGTGCTCCAGCATCACCATGTCTACCTCAGAATGGAAAATAAGGTACTGTCAGTCACTTGTCTGGTCACCATTGGTAACAGTAGTGCTTAATATAAACATTTCCCACCCTCCCTACCTCCCTCCCTCTCCCTTCCTCCATCCCTCCCTCTCCCTTCCTCCCTCCCTCTCCCTCCCTCCCTCCTTCCTCCCTCATTCCCTCCCCTCTCTCCCTCCTTCCTTTCGTCCCTCCCCTCCCTTCCTCCCTCTCTCCCTCCCCTCCCTCTCTCCCTCCTTCCTTTCGTCCCTCCCCTCCCTTCCTCCCAGCCTGAGCCACTGGCGGTGTACCTGCTGAGTGAGTTGGTCCAGTCCCTACCAGACCCCGCCCACTGGCTGCCTGCCCTCAGGGAACACTCGGTCATCACCATGCTCATGAGGTTGTTGGACGAGCACCTCAGGGTCAGTGACTCACTTCGCAGCACTTGCACCATCAGTGCTTTACAGTGCTCATTGTAAAACTTATCATTCAAGCAATTCCCAGACTCAGTGGCGTCATTCCTGGTGCTGTTTCTTTGTTACAGTTGAAGAATGAGGAGCAACTGATCGAGCCCATTCTCAGCTTCTTCCTCTCCCTCTCCAGAACCACACCTGTAAGTGATGAGGTTACACACAGGGTGGGCTCATACGAGGGTGGGCTTATGGGCTCATACCTGTTATACTCAGGGTGGGCTTATACTCAGGGTGGGCTTATACTCAGTGTATGCTTATACTAGAGAGTGGGCTTATAATTAGGGTGGGCTTATACTCGGGTGGGCGTATGGGCTCATACTCAGGGGTGGGCTCATACTTGGGATGGGCTTACACTCCTTCATTGGCTCTTGCCTCCAGGGAGCAGAAGCCCTAGTGGTGAATGGAGTGAACCAAGTACTCTGTGTCTCCATGGCAGATGCCCTGTCAGCCAAGCTGGAGCCGGCCTTGCAGGAAAAACAGGTTTGACCGGAGTTAAAAAAAACAGGATATGACAAAATTTTACTGTCGCTTTCCTTTTCCCTCTCCTCAGATGAATGGCTCCGCCCACCTGAAACCCCTCCTCCCTTCACCCGAGTGGTGCCGCTCCTGGCAACTGGCGCTGAAGCTCGCGGCCAGCCTGGTTGGCTCCCTGGGACACAGGGTCGTGCCTCAGGCCCTGGATTTTACAGGCGTGTACCAGGAGAGGCTGCTCAATGTGAGGACAGTTGTTAGCCTCGTTCCCAGTCTCTACTCCCTTTGCATGTTGTAAAAAATGTTTTTTTTTACAACATGCGAAAATCAGCTGGGAGTGGAGACTGGGAACAAGGTTAGTTAGTTGTGTGGCTGGAAGTCTTAAGGGGACATTCCCACATGGTTATAGGGAGACACAATTCTGAACCAAATTTTAATATGGAACAACCAAAAGTGCTGAGTCAGTAGTATTGGCTAAAGGGCATTCTTAGCCAACAGGAGCAACTTACTTCGTATGTGCTTCCTGAATAACGTGCTACATGCATCAACACTGTCTCTCTATTGCCATATGGAAACAAGTAATTCTATTCGGTAAAGATGACTTCGGGTATTTGTGTTGCCATGACAACAATAGTTACTTGCATGTAATGTTTATCGCACAAAAATGTCATCTTTCAAATTCCGCCTTCAGTGCAAATCCCTCATATGGGCCCATATAAAATATGTGTATGTTTGTGAGGTCATATCTACCCATTAATGTCCAATTTAATTTCAAATTTGAAAGATGACATTTCTGTGTGATAAACATTGCATGCAAGCTACTATTGTTGCCATGGCAGCAAAAATGCCCGAAGTCATCTTAACCGAATATGGTCTGTTCTTGCTAGTAGTTGCTACATGCATGCATACAATTCATTCCAACCGGAAAAGTTCGCAAAACACATCATCAAACAGCCAGTTTGACGTGTTTGGTGAGCTGCATGTTCTTGTTGGAATTGAATTTAGCACTTTGAGATTCATTTTTGCCGAGAATCTACCTGTTTCACTGTTTACCTCCCTCCCAGGCACTGGACATCTTTGAGACGATCCACGACCTACAGTCCCTGGAACAGACGCTGGCCAGCTCCCAGTTCATTCAGCAGCTGGCCTGCTACCGCCAGCAGTGGCAGTTCTCTCTGCCGGCGCTTCATGGAGCCATCATCGAGCGAGTGGTCTGCCTCGTCAACTCCATTGTCGCCATCCTCAGCAAGCGAGCCACTCTCAAACACATCATCAAGACGATGAGTGCATCTGGTGTGTTGCCGCCAGACTGTGGGCCGGCCTTGACGAGGAGGAGGCGCGTCAGCACGACTAGCCAATCGGATACGGACGACTCGTGGGTGACTTCAAGTCCTGCATTTACACAGCTTCAAGATAGGCAAGTTTATTAATGTTTTCCCACCATGTGTGCAAGTAAACTTGTAACCAGGCGATTGTGCAAGGCTAATTATAACATTTAAAGGTATTGATCTCTTTACCCCGGCTTGGAAGGCCTGGGGACGTCAAAGTTGAAATTTACCAAGTTAACAATTTTTTTTTGTTGTTGTAAGAGTGTTTTGGTACGTGTAGCTCACATCCACTACATGATCTAGGGAGGATATTAGCTGATCGAGCTCTAGTCTCGTTCCCAGTCTCCATTCCACAGCTTATTTTGCAAAAAGCTGCAGATTGGAGACTGGGAATGAGGCTAGCTAACATTCACTAGCCGTTGAGGCTATTCCATAAGTGGTTCAATGTCAAGGGGTGGATGTAATTATAAGTACATCGGTAACTTGGTATGTGGCTGTGGCCTGTACATGTGGCTCTCTTCCATTCCATAGGTTGCTTCTGACCCTCACTTCGAGTCTCTCCACCCTGAAGCGCTACACACCTAGTTTGGAGGCCATGATCACAGATGGAGTGAGTCTCCATCATACTTTAGTGCACACACACACACACTTATACACACACACACACACACACACACACATACACACACACACACACGCAGGCACTAGACCTCCATGAGTACCCCCCTCTCTTCACCCTCTCCCTCTCCCCACCCACGGTGGACTGTGTCACGCCCCCTTCCCTCGGCAGCCTCACTGCCTGCCTCTCCATGGGGCTGGCACTCATGAACAAGGTAACATCTCGGGCTGCACAGAGTCCAGCGTTGCCAAACGATGCCTGACTACAACCGCTCGTACTATCCCTTACTATGCAATAAACCTCAAACACTGCTGGATGCCTGACCTTGAGAATCAGGAATGTTGCATGGTAAATTTAAAAAATTTTGAGGAATGGAGCCTGGGAACAAAGCTAGTTGTGTTTGTAAGCTGCTGTATAATTTTGCGATAATATAATGACTTGTTCGCACTTCAAATTTCCTTCTCCCAGTTGGACCCCCACAGAGTGGGAACGCCATCGAAATCCCCCAACAAGTCCCCTGCACACCCCCGAACCATTGCCAATGCTCAGAAGCGATCCGACCTCCTCTGTCTCCTGGAACACTCGGTGATCATGTTACTCTCTCAGGCCACACGATACTTGGTAGACTACTCTGTCGAGTCACATGACAAGCAGGTGCTCAAAAAAGAACTGGCCAATGAGCTTGTAAGTCTGTCATGTGACAATCACATGATGCTCATGTGACTTTATGAATTTTCCATTACATCATTATTACATCTTTTCTTTCTAGGGAAATTTCTCCCAGGGGTTGCTCCTAAATTTCACCCGGAAGGGAGCCCCCTCCCCAGGAGGTAGTAATGCCATGAGGCTCTCGACTCCAGGGAGTAGCCTCAGTATACTAGACACCTCTTCCGGAAAAGCCAGTTCCCAGAGTTTCAGTGACTCATCAGAGCAAGGAATATTCAGATTAGCAGACTCTTTTTCCAAACAGTTCTTCAGATGATCGACATCATTTGAAAGACACTGTTCATTGTTAATGTTTAGGCATTTCTAATTACCTCATCATTACATCATGAGTACACTACACATGTATAGTTACATGTTTGTTTTGTTTTATTTCAGTAGCTATGGCAACGATATAGTACTTTTTGAGTACATGGAAGGGGAACCTGGGAACGAGGCTAGCAACAGTACTCCTTATGCCCAATAGGCACAGACAGCTTTCTGTCGAATTTGGATATTAATTTGATCAAGTACCTCACAAATGTGTATACACATTTTGTATGGGCTCATATTATCATATTAAATCTCATAATTATTATGGGCTATAGTAGCATAAAGTGTATGATATCATTAGGGGATTGGTTGTCTAGTGCAATACATGTAGAGGTGTGTAAACTGTTGCCTTTGTTCCAGACAGCGTTACCTAATTAAGCACATATCATTTAGGGGATTGGTTGTCTACGTACATGTAGAGGTGTGTAAACTGTTGCCTTTGTTCCAGACAGCCTAACCTAATTAAGCACTTGAGAGCCACTGCCCATTTGCTTATAGATCCTTCAGACAACTCTTATATTTTAGCCTCGTTCCCAGGCCTCCTCCGCGCTCCGTGTGTGTTTGCGAGTGAAGCAAACGAGATGAAAGCTGCAAGCGACTAAACCTGGGTGGAGGCCTGGGAACGAGGCTAATGTCCAATGCTTCAAACTTCGATGCAACCCTCTATTCTGATTGTTTCCAGCCATACAGGGTTATAAAATTTAATATAGTCACATTTAGGCAGTCAATTACACACAAATTGTTTTATTAACAGCTGTATCTAGTGAGCATGTGAGAGTAGATTATATTTGAGGGTACAGGATTAAAGTGAGTTTGAAAACTGCAATATATAGGTGCACAGAACAAAAACTTACAAACGTACAGGTTGCTAAGGAAATCATAATGTGCATTAACTGTTTTTTATGACAGCTAGCATAGGAATGGAACAAACGGATGATATGTTATACACTGAAAGTGAAACTAGAACGATTGGAAAACAAAAGCTACAAAGTGTGGTGGCAAGTCCAAACAGTCTTCGGTATGCTGTGCAAATATTATTTTAACGGTTTGACGAGATCGATTGATAAAGAAGCGCTTCTAGGAAGTGGAGGAATCAATTGTTGAATGCAAGGTCGATAGCGATTCATACCAGATAAATGAGTTTCCAGGGTAGTTCGTGGCAGCAGCTGTAATTAATAATAAGTAGATAGTGTGCACACAGAGAAACGCACGACAACGCAAAAAAAAAGACTCAAATTCAAGAGTTTGTGTTCTTGAAATCCATTGCAGACTACTCATTTGCATCTGTACTCCACAACTCGATCTCTTCTGACGACATTACACTCGATTCTACAACACCACACAAATTCACACTCTTCTACATCGATAAAGTAGGTCTCATTTCGAAATCCTCTCCCGCAGCAGAGGTTACTGCAGCCGTTGGGTCCTTGCGAGGTGCGGTCACAGAGTCGGTCTTTCGTTCCCAATATCCCCCTCTGCATATCAGAATTGCAGAAATTCGGGGAATCCTGGACGAAGACCAGATCATCGGATGTGAGGTCATCAGTACTTACAGTCGCCTGGAGGGTATTTGTTACGCTCTTACGGACTTTGATAGCGGTATCGTACCTCCTGCGTAGCACCTCGCCGACTTCAGTCACAATTGGCACTTTCTGATAGCAAGTCTTCACTGTGCAGGTTCCAGAGATCCCATGACAGTTACATTCAGATCTACGGTTATCTACGGCCTGGATATGGGGAATGGGAGAATGGAAATGAGATGCTTGTTGTTACGGTTATTGGAATGGATGCCTGGAGATTTATATGGGATAAACCAAGGCACAGAAACATCAAAGGTTATATAAAAATTCATGATAGGTCTGTCCATATTCTGACAAACACAAACATGGAAGCAGAGTTGGATACACCCCCTCTTCCCTTAAAGAGAAACATAGCTATAAGGAATTCATCCCCCAGACTGAAAGGAACCAGCCTCTCCCCCACCACAACAAAACAGCACAACAAAGGACTGCCCATTCTCTGATGGGCCCTGGCATCCTCTGATATCATCTACCAAGTGGGTTCATGCTTCCATTGATAGTGATCACGTATAGTCACAGCCTCTGTTATGAAGGGCTCTGAGAAACACAGCGGTTTAACCCCCAAATATTGAACCTGCCCCCCTAACTTGAGAATTCTCTTAAAATAGGAGCTCTTAATATTCCTGCACCAATGCTTAGCCACACCCCAATAATGTCCATGGCCACACCTACACACTGCACAGGGCAGTCTGTGCATGGCACTCCTAGTCTAATAATAGGATACCTACCTGTCTTCCGACCTCGATGTTGCGTTTATCCATCAGCTGCCGATTGGTGGCATCTTCAGGAGTCACTTGGGTCATAGAGCTATCAACAAAAGACTGTAGGAAAGTCATTGCCCAGTTAACGTTGTCACTGCATTCGTTGAAAACAATGTTTCCATCTGCATCCTCTTTGCGGACGGGACCAATCACCTCACAGGGGCAGTTGAAGATCTGTTTGTCGTGGCAAGCCTCAGCGACACCGACCATGGCCCCAGCATTCATATAAGCATAGACGACTGCAGTTTCACGGGTCCCTAGAGTGGGGGGTGGGGGGGGGGGGGGGGGGGGAGAGGTGGGAAAGAGAAATTAAAGTAGGGGCCGAGGTTATGCTAGAACTATCCCACACTACACAAGGAGTGAGCATTTGGTGAGGAGGGGGTTAGGTTTAAATTTAATACAGGAACTCCTCCTATCCAGTATCCACAAGTATTGATGGTGGGGGTAAGCTCAAATTTTATCTCGGAACCCCACACTACATGAAGTGGTACACACAATTTAGTGTTCTCATACAAAAGTCGTCAGAAAACCTGTCAATACAGACACAGAGCATATGTGACCCTGGTGATGTAATCCACAGGGGAATGGAAAACAGAGTATGCTGCCTCGTCAAAACCAGACACAACCAAACTCAGTCCTGCGATTTAACTTCCTCTCCACTGCCACGCCTAAACCTCCAGCAAGCCAATCTGAAAGACATCATAAAGACACGCAGGCTGAGCTCTCCACTTCCCAAGACACGCAGGCTGAGCTCTCCACTCCCCAAGACACAGCCACTTTTTGTGGGAATACCAGAGCATAGCCGCTATCATTAAAACAACAATGCTTTGATTAGATTTTTCCACCTCTGAAAACGAAGTACTCCTGCATACTTGGCGCGGGCTAACCTGTTTAGCAAGAGAGGGTTTGAAAGAGCGCTACATGACTGCATGAGTGGCTTGTCTAAAACAGTCTAGCCACTCACCAACTCCCACTAGAGGCTACTGTCACTGGAGGCTGTTGTCAGGCACCAAACAGTGGCATTAATATAAAAATGTAATTGACCCCAGGCAGCTGCTGCGAGGCATCGAACAGTGGCATTACCATAGGATGTACTTGGCCCCTAACTCCCACCCGAGGCCAACTCCAAAATGACAGCTGCTGTGGGGCATCAAACAGTGGCGTTACCATAGGAATGTGACTGGCTTCTAGTAGAAACTGGTAGATAACCTACTGGATGGCTGGTAATAGGCCCTGCTATTCAAAGATTCGCTTTAAGAAGTGCAGATTTGCTGCCTTTCCTCAGTGTACATGTCAGAGAGCTACAGCTGTACTTTTCCTGAACACCACTAACAAAATGCTACCAGCCTCTACCCCATTTTACGTGATTTTTTTTCCAGGCCTGGGCACAATGCTACCTAAAGTTGCTATATAAAGCTGTCCTAACTCACAGAGTACTCCCAGTTTACTTAGGCTCTCAAGGGATGGGACAAACTAGGTGCTATGTTGGTACTGAAAGAATGATTATGCCTAATCAGATAATTAATTTTGGACCAAAGTAAGGTGGAGTAGTCTGTCCTAATATAGAGGAGGGCATTCATGGGAGGAGGGCATCCATGGAATAGATCTTATATGGGCGAAAGTGCCACTAATATTAATGTCCCAAGTGATTAGTCTGTCCTAATATGGCATTCATGGAACAGACCTTTATCCATTATGGGCGAAAGTGCAAGCAAACAAGCATGTTCTTATGTTTTCGTACGAGAAAACTATAGCAAAGCACATTTTCTCTTGTATTTTCTCCATTTAGTGCCTACTTTTACCCAACAATTAATTGATCTACTGCACTGGGCTGCAGTGCTGGCTTGGTTTGGCAAGAGCGAACCAAGCTGGTGTAGCACCTGGATAAGTTTTGGCTGAGAAGAATTGCTCTCATTACGATGCTAAATAAACACCAATCAGAAAGGGAATGTAGCGTTTAATTTGGAGATAGCGACATTAATTCCTACAGTTGATGGAATGTAGACATTCAAGTTGTTACAACACAGGTGGCATGCCGGTAGCTCCCCTAATCCATTACCATCAGGTAGGACAAACGACATTAATTCCTATAGCTGATGGAATGTAGACATTCTATAATCAAAGTGGTATGTTGGCCAGTAGCTCCCTATAGTCATAGGCTCTTTTAGTGCCTCAGCTGTGAGTTCAACTCTGGGAATGTGTAGCAGATGGCAGACACAGCACCACTTGTTAAAGGCACACACACTCATACATGCACACACACACACACACACACACACACACACACACACACACGCCATTCCAGTGACCTCATATCCAGAGCCAGATGCTTATCTTACTTTCTTCCTATTCGCCCTTGGCTCCGCCCCAGACCAAACGTCTCCATGCAGTGGAAGAGGCCACATGCCCACAAAAAGTATGTTACAAGCACAGAAACTCCATAATCATCGTCACATCTCGCTTTTCAGATTCAGAATACTTGTGATCATACAAATGCCCTGTAGGCATTAACCAAGCTTGTCCAGGTCAGACTGAACAGGCTAGACAGTGGCTACCACAGCACAAGGGAACATATGTCCTATACCACAAACTAGCTCGCTGACCACAAACCAGCTCACCATCATGTTCCTAACATGCAAACCAGCTCACCATCATGTTCCTAACATGCAAACCAGCTCACCATCATGTTCCTAACATGCAAACCAGCTCACCATCATGTTCCTAACATGCAAACCAGCTCACCATCATATGCAAACCAGCTCACCATCTCATGCAAACACCAACACAGCTAAGAGCTCCATTATTCTAGCTAAGAATTTAGGTCACATAAATTACCTTGCATCATTTACTTTGCAAGATCTATAGGTTTTAGTACATGTAAGGCTTCATGCAAAATTAATTGGCATGGCGACAGTCTACTATGCATGCCTCAAAGTGTAGGAGCTCATACCCTCAGGTAAGGCGCCTGAGGGCGGTGCAGTTATCAAAGCATACCTAGGATCGAGAGACAACAGCTGTAGACCGTGTAATACCATAAGTCTCTGATCAGAAGGATAGCTTGTTACCCACTTGAAATATAAACCACCTTTGTTGTTAAATGATGCCGAACGATTATAATAACTCTGCCGTTTACCCACGTTTCCAAACACTCCACCCCATAACTGACAATTAGTAAAAAAATGCATTTGACATACGGGCTTCTCAAAACAAAAGGCATATCATTATTGACGGGGCCATAAATGTCGGAAGCAGTGGATTACCCATGAAACAATATGCCAGTATCATATATGCCGCATTGCTCTGTTGTACAAAGGGGACCAGCTACATAATATGGTTCTAGAAACCATACTGTTAACCATGGGCATCCCACATACACAAATATGGTATTCTGTGACTTATGTACATGAGATGGGATGGAGCATACAGCCCACAGCATGAGAGGTAGTCCCGTCTCCAGTCTCCAGGCTCTGGTGCGTGTTTCACACCAGAGGGCCTGATACATACTCTCATGTGATTTAAATAACTCTGTGTGTGGCTAGCTAGGGACCGCTCGAAAGACGGTTGCACTTCTCTACCTTTTGCTGGTGACGTTATTTCAGTGCTCAGTCAGTGGTACAAACAGGCTTCGAAGAGTAGCTACAAGATTACCTGTCTTCCTTTGTTGTCTGAGAACTGCAGCTGTCCTCTCCCACACAAAAACTCACCCTTCTACCCGGCCAACACATCACACACGTTAGAAAACATACCGGGCCCACAAATAGCTACAGTAAAACACACGCATGGGCCTGGGAACATGAGAGGGGCAACGTGCGCTTACTCAAAGGTGGGTTTGGACTCTGTACGACACAGACCGACAAGAAGAAATAATAAACATAGCTAACTCACCATCGTTAATGAAATTCCCGAACAGGTCCTGTCCGAAAAAAGTGGAGCAGTTCCAGTTCCACCCCTCAAATCTGCTCTGACAGTCGATGATGGCGTCTCTGCTGCCCTGAGAAATAGCTCGGATCGCTCCCATGTCTCCCTGCTGCTGACAGATCCGCTTTTGCTGCGTATTCAGAGTTCCGGCGTCACTGAGCTCTTGGCACGAGTCACACCTCGGATTGTGTCTCAGGCCACACTCCGATACCCCGAGGGACCTGCGTGTGTGTGTGTGTGTGTGTGTGTGTGTGTGTGTGTATGCATGTGTGTGTGTGTGTATGTATGCATGTATGTGCGTGCGAGTGTCAGGTGATATGCATTAGTTTAAAAGTGGCATGTTCTACTGATTACATGTTGATAGTGAGGGTGCCAGCTAATGAGTCTGAGTAGCGTCTCGATGAGGGTGTGGGTGTGGGAAAGTTTATCAAAACAGGAGGTAGGAACACGGCCATGCAGGGTGTGTCACTGAGTGGAACTGGCACAGATTTACCTTAAGGCTGGCGGGTACTAATTTCAGCGGTTCGAAGGGTGCACGGATTTGACAGGCATTAATTTTAGCGCCTTTAAAAAACACTTTTTTTATGATACTATGTGTAAATAGCGTAATACTCGCAGAAAACAGCGCTGCACACTGTACATTTGGTCTTACATGCGGGGAATACATTTATGTATATGAGTATTAATATTAGTGGGTTAAACATTTTGTGAAAAAACACCCATTTGCTAAATTAATACCAGCCTTAAGGTAGAAGTTGTCCAGGCCTTAAGCTGGCTCTAACTTGAGGGGTTAAAATCCTATAGAATATTGGCAAGGAGTTAAATAGTTGCAATGGTTGCCATGGGAACTATATTTGTGGGCCAGAACTTGCTACGTATTCTATGGTAGACATTTGTTGCACATAATTGATTTCTAGAATTACAGAAAGTGTGGAAGCAGTAGCTAACGTATTTTTCTCAATGACTGTGATGAGTTATTAAGATTTAATGTTTACTGGACTAGAAAGCAGACGATGGATGTCACCATTACCTTATCTCGTTCTAGTGTTTACCTTGGTGTCTGTCTCCAGGCAAAATCTGACTGGGAATGTTCAAAAAATTGATAAGTCTTCCAACACAACAATCGAGAAAGGGGCCGTTAAAATGGCTCCATTGTGTGGTACCGCTCCTTGGGAAATTGGCTGAGAATGCTCAAACCCCCACGCTTCAAATGGACACCCATTTTCATTATTCGGTTATGATAATGGATGGAATACCTTTACATAGATTATTGATAATTCCCAGGTTCACAGCCGTCACCATATTAGGGCTGTTTGCGTGACATTTGTTCCCCTGAGCTCATGGGATGCATACACGCCTGAGGCAACAATCGTACATGCCTGAGGCAACAATGTTAGACTAATTGGTCATGTTGTCAAGCACACACACACCCACTCTCTCTGCCTATTCTATCTCTGCATTCAAAAATCTGTAACTCAGGGTCGACTTATTACAATCATCAACAGGACGTGTTTTCAACCTCTGCACCCTTAAATTGCCTCAGCTATTTGCCTTCCCGTGCCAACTTATGGAGAAATAATCAAATTATGGTTTCGCCCAAAGATTCCTCTGAGCTAACCCCATCCTCTCTGCGAGCATACGGGGAACTTAACGCACGAGTATCTGGAAATTTATTTACTGAGTACAGCAGGTGGATCAGTGTGTAGCACCTGCATTATTACAAATACCTCCGGACATAATATATGGAATCTCGTTAAAAGTGCATGATATTTTAGAGTGGAAGACAAACGCCAGAGGCAGTCGACCATTGTCAAAGGCTGATTGTCAAGTGATTACATTCCAGCAACACAAGTTTTAAAGTGCTAGAACAGTGTTCTAATACACTGTGAAGAGTTCGATCGAATCCCAGGAACAAATTGTAATCTGCCAAAGCCGACAAAGAAACTGCACATACTTCGCCTTTTGTCCGACTCTCGATAGCTGAAAGCATGTCAGAAGATTAGTGGAACACTTACGTCCCCTTCAATGCACCATCCACCAATTAGCACTGGATCTGGCTTCTGTGTACTGGAGGCTATGGTAGATTGCCAGCCACAGCACAATAAAGCCAGCCACAGGCGAGTTTTTACACACTTCCTAATTTAATCATTTACTGTTTGTGTACACATTTCCAAACATCCATTAGGAATTAAAACGTAAGTGCGTGAGAATGGTAGGTTCATGAGTAGCTATGGTAGGCTTCGTATTAAGGCTGTACCAATGCCAAAATGTACCTCCAATCCCAATAATTGAAGATTATATCCTGCCGATATTGAGGCTGTATGTGCTAACACGAAATTTTTAAGCCAATACAACCGCGCTATCCAGTAGTATAAGGCATGGGTCGCTACACTTACCAGAATCCTTTCGCTGCAAATCTTCCAAATCACTTTGGAATTGCCAAATGTGCCCAAATTGAACTTGTGAGCCATCAGTAGCAAGTTTAGCAACCCAAGGACCGACTCACAATTTTTGACTAATTTCTGAGGCCACGCGCTACGAGTCATGTGAGTATTGGCTACGCATACTGCCGATACGATATCGGCTCCGATACCGATTAAGGATCAGTATCAATATAGCCACACTTCATACCGCCCAGATCCAAAACATAATACCATCAAAAAAACTATTAGGATACTAAAAGGCATAAACTGCTATAGGCATAAAAATAATTATAGACAAAAGCTTACTTGTTTAAATTACTTGGTTACTATGGTGAAACACCAATTGGTACAACTGTAAGCCTCACTCACTACTCATGCTACACACATTCATGCAGTAGTGCTATCCCCCCCCTCCTGGTATGGAACATCACTGCATTCACTGTGTTGATTGTCACCATAGGATATCACAAGTGGGGGAGACACTGGAAGTGTGAATACCCTAGCACATCTGCCAAAGCCACAATACTAATTTATTGTCTGCAGCATGCATTATCACAAACACGCACACAGACACACACACACACATGTACCCCACGTCCCAATCTCGTTAGGAACCAAAGGACCCGAGGTGAGATCGACTGACAAGGCATATTGGAGGCCAGATACACTATTACATGTGAACTGTGCCACGAAGGCATATTGGAGGCCAGATACACTGTTACATGTGAACTGTGCCACAAAGTAAAATGGTGATTGAGTTGGTGACGCCATACAAATCTCTGCTACTTGGTTAAAGGGTCGAATATTCATCCATAACTGTCTCATTTTTTGTTTACCAACAATAAATACCAAATAATGGGATGGGAAAACGGAGCCTCGTGTCTTTAGGAAATTCATGAATGACTTAATTATTGATTTTCATTACCAACTGATTAATATTATCATAATTCATTGCACGATTATGTCCATTTGCTGAGTCATAGTCATCTAGGGCTACTTAACAGCTACTGTAGTCAGTGAAAGGGTTCAGTGTAAAGTAAATTATGCTAATAAGGAGTGCAATTATTGAAGCCACGCCCAACACATGACTATAATACAAGCTGCAGTGACAGCTAGCTGCTAGCCGTGTCAAAAAAAAGAGTAGACAGCTGTTTGAGATGATGTCCGTCTCCAGCGCTCATATCCTTACCTTTATACTAACCTTGGGCTATAGCAAGCCTCCCTCGGTAAAACTGTGTGATCGACTTGTCCACTTGATCGCTCTTTCACAAGTACGTGCCCTAAATAGACTAGTGTGGTGCAGTACTGTACTGGTACTTTGCTAAATAAACACTATTTGTGCCTAACAGTGAGGTGCACTTAACAACCAGAGTTTACAGTAGATTTATCAAGGAAGGCTTAGCTATTACAGCTCCCAGGTTAGTAGAATTTATGTGCAAGTAGAGATAATTCGCTCCATGCATGGAATAAAGTAATGGTTTCCTAATGCTCCAGGAGATTGACAGATACAGAACTAGTTTGCTCAGCAACTTGAAAGCGTTTGCTGGATTCTGTCCAATTAGCACCACCCCTTTCAGGAGCTCCAGCTCTGGAAATGGTGCAAATTCTTTAAAGACTTCTCTTGAGCAGTTTAGAATTTAGCACTTTTTTTTTGAACATACAAACCAACTATGCCAAATAGTAAGATTCCAAAGGACCCACTACAGAGATCAAAGGCTGTAATAAAGTGATAGTTTTGCAAAGGGTTCCACAGTGAAAGGGTACTGACATTATGGGGGTGGGAAAAGCGGTAAAAAAAAATGTAATGTGGTGCAACACAGGCCCCATTAGATGCAGTGGATGAGCTTGTAAATATCCCCCCCACATATTTGTCCATTAATAGATGCAGTAGTCAAGCATTTATGGGACAGCAACCCAATAGCTACAGCTATTTATATATCAGCTTTACCCTATTACACAAGCAAGTGACCTGCATGTAAACATTGCAGACAGAGCAAAACCCAGTGACTGAAAATTGCCCCCCTAGCCCCACAATCCAGCTACAAATATTCACGGGTAGGCTATCCAAAAAACAACAACGTACTTTTTGAAAGCAGCTTTGACAAAAAAAAAAACGCATTGTGTTCCAATTACTTCAACTCACCACCAAGACTGTGCATTGGAGAAGACCAGATGAACCGTCAGCAGCAGTAGACACGCGTAGCAAAGCCTCTCTCGCCTCTGTTCTCTCGCCATTCTTCTGAAGAAACGAATTCCACTCGACTATAAACTGCACAATGACTCCAAAATAATAGATTGACCTGAAAGACTGAAGTGAAGTATTTATATATACGCCGTCTAACGCGGAAGCCAAATAACTGCAGATTTTCGGCGCGCGTGACTTACGATAATTCACAGCAGTACGATACTACAAGTTGTAGCAAAAATGCAAATACAAACTGGCCTATCAAAAAATCTATTTCCTGTCTAGCCAGGTCTAGCCTACCTTTAATGAAATTAAGTGGTCACAGTTCACTGCATTTGCATAGAATTCGAACATTTCCAGAGGACAACCTGCAAATCTCTGTTACTGTAAGTCTGGCGTTAGACTCAAATAAAAGAGCGCATTTGATGTAATTTGCTGAGAAGGTCCACAGTACTTGTCGATTTACCCTAAATTATGCATAGCTAGCCTTGCCTTTCCACCTAGATTACATACAAGAGGGCGGAGTAATGGAAATTTATTCACTGATTGTCAGCGGCCACAGTATACAAACAAACAGTAGATCTGTAAAGTACAGTAGTTTAGGGCATGCAGACATGTATTTATACATAAACTTTTGATATAAGAGCAATGCACATTAATAGTGAGAGAGTTCTGCAGCTGGCTCGCTAGTTGTAAGTCATATACCTAGGCGTGGAGCTAAACTTAGCATAAGCTTTGATAACTTTGTTTACTGCATCCAAAAAGTCCTTTTCAGAAGCAACCTGCATGAAAAAAAGAAAAAAAACAAAGAAGAGAAAAATATATTACTAAGTTATAGACAAGATAGCGCCTTCACCCATCACTATTGAGTTGTTGAGAGTTGATAGTAACAGACTATTTAGCCCTTGGCCTGTTAAAAATTACTTACTAAGTACTGTACTTGTGCAGCTGCAAAGAAAGTTGAAAAATAATTGCCATTCATGCTCTGAATGACACTGGTCAGAAATATTTTATTCCCAAAACACCCTGACACAAACCACCTGAATTGAAAATGAATGTCACTCCTTATCTCACCAGTTGTAATAATAATATACTCATGTTGCTGCCATAGCGCTTACGCCATTGACCACGCACCCACAGACGCAGGCGGAGCTTGTAAGACCTCCAGTCAGAGGACAAGAGCAAGAACAACCAGAGACCACACAATCCTGATCACCATACAATTCCTTCTTCCTAGCCTCCCATATCAATAATACAAAGCTCTTAACTAGCTTTAATAATGCTTTAAAATCATCCCTGTTCCAATTCTCAAACCCTAAAATAAAGCTTGCCTTATTAAAATTATCAAGTATACTAAACTCCCCAAACCTCCCCCCCAATAGATTTTCTAATTCTACCATGAAATTATTTCTAATGCTGTCATATGCTGGACACTCCCAGAGAACATGTACCACACTCTCACATTCACCCCTGCATAATTTACACTGCCTATCATCATTTTTACCCCTATGTCTTCCTAACTCTTCATTCAGACCGTTCGTACCTGACCGAAACTTAAACAATAATCTTGTACCCGGATCACCTACCCCCTGCAAATAATTCTTGAATTCTATTTCCTTACAGAAAGACTTGTACAGATTCAACTTAACTTTAGTATTCAAGCTGTCATTAAAGTCCTTGTATTCTCTATCCCTCAACGCTTCGTCTACTGTATCTAAAAACAAATTAATATTATCTGCAGCTAATACCTCTTGGCTATCTAAATCTAACTGCAGCAGCAATTCATTAATTACTTTCATCCAAGTTTTCCTCTGCCTATTAAGTTTGCTTCTATCCCTCCTCCCTTTCAAGGACTCTAACCCCATATCTCCCCTTACCGCTTCATTACACGTTTTGGAAGAGTAGCCAAGTATCTTCTTAGCTGCTCCTAGCTGAATGGATTCTAAGGAAGCTGTCTGCCGTTTATTACAAGCCCACACTTCACTACCGTATTCTAAAGTAGGACGAAGTACTGAAACTAACAATAATCTCCTTGCAACGGTACTGATATTTCTATTACTTACAAACCGGTGCAAACGATTAAGCTTTTTCTTCCCATTATCAATTACCTTCTGTACATGACTATCCCATGACCCATTCTCAGCAAATTCAATCCCCAAGTAACAGTAACTTACAACCCTTGGAATTACTTTATCTCCCCACTTCCACGCACACATATCTGTAATAGCCACCTTAGAAAATACCACAACAGCACTCTTTTTGATGTTAGATTTCAACCTCCATTTGTTACAAAACCCTTGTACTACATTAATCAACTTTTGTAAATCCTCCGCATTAGTAGTTAAACCAACAAAATCATCTGCAAACATTAGACCCCCAACCTTAACATCATTCTTAATGATTATACCAAGCCCAGCTTTCTCAACCTCATCTAGTAACTGATTAATAAAAATGGAAAATAGGATAGGCGATAGACTACAACCCTGTGCTACCCCCTGGCTTATATCAAATGGTTTGGATTTTTCCCCCTCCAGTAAAACAGCACTCTCTGTAATGTCATACATCTTCTTAATAACTCTCCACATCCTACCCCTAACACCCAATTCCCACAACCTAAACCATAAACCATCATGCCAAACCGTATCAAAAGCCTTCTGGATGTCTAAGAAAAAAGCATAAGTGTTTTTTCCTTCTCTTATTCTGCCTTGTATGATCTCGTTCAAAGTAAAGACATTATCAACACAACTTCTTTTCGCTCTAAAACCTGCCTGCCCCTCATGAAGAGCCTTTTCCGATTCTAATCTTATTACCAAGCGATTAAAAACCCTGAACTCATCGCCATCACCATTACTAGGCAGCACATGTAGAAAGTGCTGGCAGCATCTATCATAATGAGCTCATATCAGGCACATTGACTACAATTAGCATCTGCATGGATTCATCTCTAGGCATTGCACTACTCATGTATACTTACACAATATGCATCCTACTTACAAAAATTGCTCAATTACGCAGTAATGTTGCTAAGCACCTACATGCCGATGGCTAATAACTCCGTGTTTCTACCATGGCGACACCTTTATTTTGTCTCAGCAGAGAAGGTGGATGAAGTTTTTGGTTTGGCCACTGCCAGAAACAGTCTAGCCATGGTCTAGGCCTTCCCAGCTATCACAATAGGCTGCTGCTACGTAAATTTTACATCTAATAAAGGAGACAGCAAATTTTCTCTTGTGAGAAGTCTTAAACTTCTAGTTGCATCCTCAGGTGCTTATTCACTGGCAAGGAGAAAGTAAGACTGCTCCCAAGTCTATCAAGATTAGGAAGGGGGAGCCTGGAGACCAAATTGCCCAATGTCTTGGCTCTGCACATACGCTACAGGGCAACACAATGGCATGTGTGCTAAAACAACAGTTGATAAGCACTCAGAGTGATATTGAATTAAACTTTGAATTAATTCAGTTAGGCAGTCTTAAGCGACTCCCTGGAGTGGCTTGCAGCTGATACTGTTGTATCCGGCACAGGTCAACCACTCCAAAACGTTTACACAAGGTAGGAAGGGGTGTTAACTGACACTAACAGCCTCAAGGACTTCATGCCCTTAGGGCTTTGCTCTAAGGGTACGCCAGTACTGTGTAGCTATTTAGCCAGGCCAGTATTGTGTAGCTATTTAGCCAGCACTGATCTTTTGCTGCAAAAAAAAACAACCACTGAGGGATGGCCGCAGAGTATAGAATGGAACAGGACTAGCTGTACTGAGTACTTAGTATAGTCTTGAGCCAAGGCTCTTAGGTGTGTTGCTACTGGAGAACCCTGCTGCATTTTATCACGTAATTGAACTTTGCTTAATTGTGTGTGGGCAGGGACCGCTCAAAAGATGGGTACCTTTTGCTGGTGACATTGTTTCGGTGCTCAGTCTGTGGTACAAACGGGCTCCTAAGAGTAGCTACAAAAAGTATAGATTCGCTTTATTATCTGAGAACTGCAGCTGTCCTCACCCATGCAAAAACTCACCCTTCTGCCTCCCTAACCTCGTACCCAGGCCTTCCACGTCCAGATTTTATCTCGCAGCCGTGGAGAAAAATCAGGGGGGGGGGGGGGAGTTTCCACGGCTGCGAGATAAAATCTGGGCGTAGAAGGCCTGAGTACGAGGTTATTGCCTCCCTTCTACTCCACCTGTCATTTACATGAGAGAATGTACCACACCCACAGCTAGCTAAACTGAAAAACACCCTGGAAACGGAGGCGACCGAGATCCACGCTACAGACGGATAGCATCATATTCGGCTGTGGCAGAGATATACAGCCTGCTTACTGCTGTGTAGCAATGTCCATTAACGATTATTTTTACTATAGTGATGTACACTCACCTTTCTGCGTGCCCGAATGGCAAACATCCCAGCTTCAGTGCAAACACTGCGGATGTCGGCCCCTGGAAGGAGAGAAGATAAAGCCATCTAAAAATACCATGGTGGTAGTCTTCTCAGGTCCGACCCCTTTCCAGCTAGACCCTAGCTTCAGTTCCATATTCCAGACTGTATTGTGTCTCATTCCCAGGCTGTTATGCCCCCAGCAATGGCCAGCATCAGTTGCCTTGCAGTGTGATGTCATGAAACTCTCAGCTAGAAATGTTAACCTAATGCTGTCACATGATTGTCCTAAGACTGTCACATGAGTGTCACATGATTGCCATGAGCGTTATCAGACAATAGAAGTTTGGGGAACAACCCACGTCAACATGGCTATACTACACTAATAGCTACATATTTTTAGGGCAGACAAATTTAATTAACAGCATGTACGTTTTCCAACTACAAACATTGTTGGCAATGTGATATGTTGTGCATCATCAAATTATCATAACCTATCACCTGACCTGATATCATTCACTACAATCACCATCCAGTGTCCCACTTAAGTCCTCAAACTAAATTAATCGGCAGGTTAACGTTAATTAATTAAGGTAATTTGATCACCATAACTGAGGAGGTAGGAGAGAACCTACTCCCTCTAGTGGCTTGACTAACTGAAGTCAGAGGACATGGCATCCACCCCTTGGTATGAGCCTACCAGTACTGCTAGGTATAGGCACTTCTCTGTAGGCCCACCCCACCAGCCTTTGTTTTGGGTAAAGGATATGTATCGTAATAATATCCGGTAATAATACCCACCCCTGGGTATGAGCCTACCAGTACTGCTAGGTATAGGCACTTCTCTGTAGGCCCACCCCACCAGCCTTTGTTTTGGGTAAAGGATATGTATCGTAATAATATCCGGTAATAATACCCACCCCTGGGTATGAGCCTACCAGTACTGCTAGGTATAGGCACTTCTCTGTAGGCCCACCCCACCAGCCTTTATTTCGGGTAAAGGATATGTATCGTAATAATATCCCGTAATAATATCCTGTATAATTTTGTCTCGAGCCTAGGAGTGGTTGTGTGGGAGTCTTGCATCTGGCTCTCTTTGAAGCCCCTGAGGTAGTAATTTCATCTAGGGATCTACTTATTTGACCTCATCACTTCGTCCTTTCCTGTAGCGCTATTTCTCACCATCAGGGCCTAGGAAGTTAGAGAGCTATGCCTACATGCCTGAGGGGGTGGGCTCACACTCAGGGGTGGGCTCATATTGGCATCCGTCTCTCTCTAATATTTCTCATGCCGCTACTAATGGCACTGGACCAGGTGTCCTTCTGTCTTATATTTCTCACGCTGCCGGCATTAACTCAAACCCACATTTTGAGGGTTTGTTTGCTGGCTAATCAAGCTCGTAATTCTCTTCAAGCGATTAAATTTCTCTCATTTTGGCTCACATGCTTGTCTTGTGACCATATACACCCACGTCACATGCTCGTCTTGTGACCTTATACGCCCATGTCACATGCTCGTCTTGTGACCTTATACACTCATGTCACATGCTCGTCTTGTGACCTTATACACCCATGTCACATGCTCGTCTTGTGACCTTATACACCCATGTCGGATACCATTCACCAGAATATTCAATACCTTATACAAAGGATAGTTGATCAAATGTTGAATGAAAAACAAATGGTACTGGCGCCCGTCTGTCGAAGCCAAAATATTTCTCATGCCGCTAGCATTACTGATGCATTAAAATTCATGTTCTGAGGCTTTGTTCGTCGGCTAATGAAACTCTCCATTTCCTTTCAAGTTGCATTTTATGTCAGGGAGTAAGTCGATACACTCCACCTAATTTAATTATAAATGTTGCTTGAGACGAGATACGCCATAGCCTGTCACCCAACACTTTTATATATTACCTCATCAGAGCATTGTGAGGATACCGTGCGATCTGATGGAATTTCAAAAATCGGAATCGTGAATGCAAGTGGAGAATGTGGGTTTTCCTAACAACATAGTCATGTGATATTTACTTAGCCTCACTTTTGTGTGAAAAAAAGCCGGAGAGTGGCGCCTGGGAACGAGGCTAACTCATATTAGCATCTGGGCCCAAGAGAGTCGCTACACGCGATAGTTACGACTGTGAGTGGGCCAAGTGGGGATGGATCTCAACTGCGGTGTACTAATCATCAAATTAGGCATTTAAAAGAGTACAAAAAGTATTAATATACGGGGAGCATAAATATTTGAGGAAAAATAAAAGATTGGTAAGACATTGGGATTTCAGTTTGTGTTGAAATATGGTTGAAAACACTTAATATCGCTAAAACAGTCGTGAGGAGGCAATTAACAACTAGAACTACTTAATTAGTATGACTTCTACTTTACTATGTTGTATACGAATTCACTCTCACAAACCCATACTCTCAACCGCGAACACACTGCATCATACTAATACTATCTCTTAGAGGTCCCAGTCACTAAGATTTTTCCCAGGCCCCCGCTTTATTCGGTTGCACTGCAACCGAATAAAGCGCTTTACCTTCGTGCAACCGAATAAAGCGGGGCCCGAATAAAGCGGGGGCCTGGGAAGGAGGCTAGGTGGTATATACCAAAGTTGTCTGGTACTGTGACCAATGTGCTAATTGATTAATTAAATTATCACGACAGCACTACTTGTATACCACAATAGGCTAATTGATTAATTGAATCAAGACAGTACCACTTGTATACACAAGGCGCTAATTGACAAGACATACCCAATGGCTAATTGATGGGACAGCGCCCTAGCTGCGTTCCACGCCACGACACAGAGACCTACACGCATGACATTGGTTCACCGTCTGTTGCCATCGTTGCAAGGCGCCACGATTCCGACGATTACAGCCCCTTTGCAATGAATTGTGAAAACTGACGAGCGAAAGTATGCCAAAAATGTGTCCACCTGAATTAACATACCCTATGGTTTTATCATGTTTACAATCTGAGCACGCATAAACGATTTAAGTGAATATGGTTTAGTGTAGGTCAGACTGGCGGCAGATATATGCCAGATGGTGGAGTGAGTTTTCATCGCTCTCAGGAAGTGAGATTGATTGCATTTGGGACTTGATAAGGCATTGGTGAATTAAGCTCAACCTTTGACCTCTCATGGGACGCCAGCATTGCTGGCCCTGTCATGCTCAGCATTATGCTCACATGTCCGTATTTGAAATCACTATTACAAACACTCCCACTATATATCCCTTACTATACAATAAACCCCGGATGCCTGACCTTGAGAATTAGGAATGGCATGCATGACTAGTATGTGTGGGGATAGAATGGCTAGCTCCATGGCTAGCTCCATGGCTAGCTCCATGGCTAGCTACAGCACAACAGAAAGTGTATATTGTTCCAAGCGTTTTCGGTGTAGTTGTCTTACCACCTTGCTACAATGCACTACAGCACGTCAGAAGTGTGTTTTTTTGCTAAAATTGGCTTACCTTTGCTTCGTTTAAATCCTACTATGATGTGAACTTCATACAGAGATAAACCACTTTCAGAGAAATCGTTACTTCTACAGCATTAGGCTACAGACACCCGTCATCTGTTTACTACTGTTGTGCGACATTGAGTTTATAAACACAACCAACAGCCTCAATTATGGGTTTCAAAGTTGACCAATAGGGCTTGGATCGTGGGCTTCTGAAGTTTGTTATTGTTTAATTACCTGTGCTGTTGGGGCAAAGTCGAGCTAGCAGCTCAAATCGGACATCTTTTTCCACGCTCATTTTGGCCGCATGGATCTTGAAGATGTGGCTTCTTCCCTGTGTGTGTGTGTGTGTGTGTGTGTGTGTGTATGTGTGTGCATGCATGGGCGTGTGGGTGTATGGGTATATGCATGTGTGTGTATTTGTGTGCACGTTTGCATGTGTGTGTGTGTTGCATGTGTGTATGTATGTGTGTGTGTGTGTGTGTGTGTGTGTGTGTGCATGAGTGTGTGTGTGTTTGTGTGCATGTGTGTGAGAGAGACGGTAGGAGAATGGGTCAGGATACAGTTATCATAATGGATCTCTACAGCTAGGTGGAAGAGTACTCAGACACTACACCAGGATCAGTGTCTGAGTCGAGCTTTCCTGAAGCACTTACGATTAATTATCGAGGCTCATTATACCCTTGAGGCAGAGGTAAAATTTTGGAGACTCCAGTCTTGGAATTAATTGCTATTTTACAAGGAGCTCTGCTTCAATTTCCTGTGGCTGGAGACCAAGGCTGGGTTGGAATCCGATATATCTGAAGGCAATTACCCACTGCAGCTAGAACCACATGCTCATGCAGCCAATGATTATGATGTCATAAAGAAAATAGATTTTTAGGGCTATAGAAACACATAAGCTAAAAGAAATACAGCTGATATTTCAGGTTTGAATGATGACATCATGAACCATGTAGCCTCATTCCCAGGCTCTACTGCTGAGCCTGGGAACGAGGCTAGCAACCATGTGTTGTGTATGGGCCCCACCGTTATACACCAGAAGTTCAAAGATACAGCGCTTTAAACGCAGCAACGCGATCGAAATACGCGACAGAGTTTAATCTTTATGCCCTACCTGAGACTGCCACATGGGAATTCTTCGCACACAGCTGTATCTGCGAATACACTTTCCATATTGGTATAAGGGTTGCGGATGCTAGCATATGGCATGATACAATTTACCAAAACAATAAATCAAATATAGTGATGGTATTCAATTTTACAGATTGAATTTTGCCTCCAGGCAAAACTCTGTGACCAGCTAATTGGCTGATTGGCCTAATGAGACAGCACAGGTACACACGGGCTAAAATAGGACGCAAAGTAATTGAAGGAGTGTGCAGAATATGGGTAGAAGCAACAATGAAAATTTTTCAAATTTAATACGAGTGGGAACAAATTAACCGTGATAAAACAACTGGTGAGTTGAAGTGCAGTCTGCCTGATTTCGGGGCAGCCGGAGCAACCAAAAAAGCACAAATAATCTTCGAATAAGGGTAACAGATCTCTACTCTATCATCGCTAAAACCTTATCTCCTGTCCGCAAAAAAAACAAAAACTGTCTGGAAGCAATGAGAATCCTATCACATTACATGGTGTCTGTGGTGGTTGTACAATGGCTTCAACAATGCCAAGGAGCTAACTCAATCAAACAGTGGAACTCCTGTTACCGATCAAGCCCTAATGTGGTTACTGATCCCTCTAATTCTGTTAGTCTGGATTATGTTTCACACTGCGTCACGATCACGACTGTCATGGTCACGCTCCTCCACCTGTGGCTTCCCGCTCCACACCTGCCTCTCCTCTGGCTCCTCTCTTCTGGCTCCTCTCTTCTGCTCCCTTCCCTTCCCCCCCCCCCCCCCCCCTCCCCCCTCCTCCCCACCCAACCCCCTCCCCTATCCTAGCTGCCCCACACGTCCTTTATTGTCCCAACAAAGCTTGCAGGGTAGCTGTCACAAGAGTCCTGATCGTGCATGGTTCCATTAAAGCTAGAAGCTTGAACCCCTCACAAATCTTGTGTGAAGTATGTATAACACAGTAAACCCTACACTATGTCCCTTCATTGATTCCATCCAAGGAGAACAGCTCACTAAAATACCGCTATTTGCTTCAAAAGCAGACAACGTGATCTAATCCGTGACCTGTGGTTGCTATAAACGGCAGTCCTGTCAGCCACTCCAAGCACTGTAGCTAAACCCTTAGTGCATGACCCACCTTATTCAAGGAGACACTCACACCTACAGCCAAAAACCTACCTGTACTGGGAATGTAGCTATCTATACAAGAACAGATGGAACAGATGGAGGTGGGATGCCAGCATTCTACTAACTTGATTTCGCAGGTGGAGATTGGACCGCTGCAGTCTACTAACTTGATTTCGCAGTCTGACAACAGACGATGTCTGGCAGGAGTGCAGACATATTGCATTTCTGTCACCTTTAGGGAAGAATTATCTATACAGAGATAAGTGGGGTGTCATGTTGGGGTGTTTCAGGCATGAAGGGTGGAAACATCGGGCCAGACTGTGATACCAGATTCTTCAGATAATTGGCAGGAATCGTTCTTCAGCAACCACAGAAAGAGCAGCTAGCTTTCTGAGAATAATATCCTCACACTGTAATCATGGTTGCTAGATATCTTGCTTCGAACAAGGGGTGGTCACTCGCACGCATATGCACTGTAGTCACAGCTAAGACCGGGGTCAAAAATTGGTCAACAGGTCAAAGGGTATTTTTGCCATATATTGGTCAAGGGGTTAAGGACAATTTTATAGCAGTCAACGGTCAAGAGTCTTTTTGCAGATGTAAATTTTGGTATGGTCAAACGGTCAAGAGCCTCTTTGCAGTGTGGTCAAGCGGTCAAGCAGCAAAAATGACGGTCAAAATTTCTTGATCCCGGTCTTAGCTGTGACTGCATGCAGTGCATATGGGAGTGCCCACCCCTTGTTGCTTGCTTTTCCCAACCTCTGCTGAATTTGATCACCAAAGGAAATATATAACACCTTAAGGTGGCTATTATGGATTGGGCATATACCGTATAGCGGCAAATTTTCGAGGCACATAATTTCGCGGTTTTCGCGGACTCGTCTCGCACCGCAAAAATTAAGCTCGCGAAATCTATTCTAAACTTGCACATCGCTTTATGATTCGTGATGGCTCTCTACAAACCGACTGACACAAAGCTACCGGATCCTCGGGATCCGTTCTCGAAAGCAGTACTATTGCGTCTGCTAACGGGGAGGTAAGACGCGTGCTTCAGCTCTAGCAAATACCGAAGAGAGGTCGGTATGCATATAGAAATAGGAAAGCGAGCAGCAGAGCATGGCGTAGCTGCAGCTTAGTCTCGTGCCCAGGTGTGAACGTCTGGGCACCAGACTAGCTGCAACTATCCGTTACTAAGAGAAGTGATCTCTCGAAATGAGCGTGGCTATCAGACTCCTTGGTCCGCGAAATTTATTTCCGCAATATGTTTCAGCATGACCAATCCGCGAAAATTTTGTCCCTCGAAAATTTGGCGCTATACGGTAGCAGATTTGGCAGGTATTAATTTTAGCGTACTGTACTGACGCGTAGTTAAGCGCATGCACTTGTACTTCCACAGGAAGGAATGAGCGCCTAATAGCGAGGTGCGCCTAACAACGAGGTGTGCTTAATTACAGATATTAGATTGCAGCGTGCTTTATTTGAAGTACGTACGGTCCTTGTCAAAGATCAGCTGGAATAGGCATTCTCTTTTTGATTCGAGAGTATCGTTCGAGGGCACCATGTCTATAAAGGGCGCTTAATAAATAAATATTTTGATAACAGAATAAAACCAGCTAGAGCCTAACAGTGATTATGCGCTTATAAGCGAAATGCGCTTAACAACGCGTGAGTACGGTATTTGAAAAACAGATTTTGCAATACTACACATAAATAACGTAATATAGGAAAAAAATGTTCATACATAAACCATGTACCCTTGATCTCATGCAGCAGTGACTATAGGACAACGCCTATGGAAGCTTCTCGGAGTTCAAGGTTAAGTATTTCAATACTAATTGTTTTTATTTCCTTTCTTGTCAGATTAGCTCATGCCTGCTTTGGTGGCTAGGAAAGTGGCGTCAGAGGTTGAACCGAGTGGGTGTTCTGAGCTTATCCGTAATTAAGTAATCTAATTATGGTTAATGTTTACCTGTACGCACCGGCTAATTGAATTATCCAATTAGATAGTTTTTCACTGATAGTGACAGAAATACAATCTCAGTCTGTCCTCCTTCCTGCCAGACATCGGCTGACATTGGCTGACGTTTCAATTAATTAGGCAGTGAGCGCTAAACTCATACATTCCTGCTAACATCCTCTACCAAGTACACACACACACACACAACACACACACACAATAACATCCCTAATAGACCCTTTACCATTATGATGTAATGGGGGGTAAAAGTGAGCACTAATTGGAGAATTCCTAAAAAATGTCATTCCTGCTCAAAAGAAGCTAGCTACAGGTTAAGATTAAGTTTCAACATTGGGTGTACGTTCCACGCTCCAAGTTATGTCTCGGCACGTAACCAGGTCTTCGTGACAAATTGGCTGCTGTCCTTGGGTGGCGCCAGTCAGCAACATTTCATTTGTAAGACGGGACATGAACTACAACATGTAATTAGCGTGCAGTTTGAGGGGCTAGGCTGCCCACCTCTCCAAGTGTCAAAGCAAATCCTAATTTGTATAATGGACAGCTGCAAATTCAATTTCTGAAATAGAACGGAACCCGGCATCCCTGAAATGGGATGGAGCCGGGCATCTCTGAGATGGGATGGAACCGGGCATCTCTGAGATGGGACGGTACCTGGCATCTCTGAGATGGGATGGAACCGGGCATCTCTGAGATGGGATGGAACCTGGCATTTCTGAGATGGGATGGAACCGGGCATCTCTGAGATGGGATTGATTTCTTCTCTATTTTGGCGTGTCCTAAACACATGCACCTCTCATGACAAGATCCCGTCAGCAGAGATACAAACATCCTGTTATGAATGCTCATGGAATTCAACCCTACTCCACCTCGAAAAGAATGCTGGCTGCAGTAGTAGTTGTAAGGGCTACTACACACACACACACACACACACACACATCCCTGTTACCACTAGTCACTCCCATGCCCAGATTTTATCTCACAGCCATGGAGACAACAAATTTTTGAGGCCCAAAATTTTTTCTGATCGACCCTACAGTAAACTTAAATTTGCATAACATAATTTTTGAGGATCGCAGACATGGTGCAGGCTCCCCGACTGTACTTAACAGTTAATTTTTCAAGGGCATAATTTTTGCGGTTCAAGCTAAATCTGCAGCAGTGGAGAAAACTGGGAATTAATGCTTCTATACGGTAGCTAGTTAGACTGCTGGCCTGGGTATGAGGCTAGGAATAGGCTATATTTTAGGGTGTGAGATTTTGAGACAGCTAAGGTATAGTGGTTCTACACTCAGGGGTGGGCTCATACTCAGGGGTGGGCTGATACTCAGGGGTGGGCTCATACTTAGGGGTGGGCTGATACTCAGGGGTGGGCTCATACTCAGAGGTGGGCTCATACTTAGGGGTGGACTGATACTCAGGGGTGGGCTCATACTCAGGGGTGGGCTTATACTCAGGGGTGGGCTCATGCATACTCAGAGGTGGGCTTATACTTAGGGGTGGACTGATACTCAGGGGTGGGCTTATAGGCTTATATACAGGGGTGGGCTTATACTTAGCCCCTGACAGTGGTGGGCTCATACTCAGGGGTGGGCTCATACTCAGGGGTGGGCTTATACTTAGGGGTGGGCTCATACTCAGGGGTGGGCTTATACTTAGGGGTGGACTGATACTCAGGGGTGGGCTTATAGGCTTATATACAGGGGTGGGCTTATACTTAGCCCCTGACTGTGTTGGGCATATACTCAAGTTTCATACATTCACTAGCAATCTCTCTGTTGAAAAGTTAATGGCCCATTGGTTTAAGAAATATACAAGTAAAGTCTCGTGTTTCAGCGTATCTTCAACTCTTATTCTCGAGTGCTACAGCAAAGACAATCCCTAGTTATACAAAGCCAGCTACTATCCACCATTCCTTGATGGTGAAAGGGTAGCTACTCTAGTAGAGCATGCCTCCCCCTACGATATGAAGCGACCACAGCGATCCTTTGGCGCCATGGCCACAGCGATTCTTCGCCTCGACAGCTGCTGCCAGCCTTAACTCAATAACCACACAATCACATAAATGCTTCAAGAATGTACAGGTTAGATGAACAGTTGAACATGAATGTATACATGTACGTCTGTAGAGCTGACAAGAGGACACGTTCATACTTTGCACGCGATTTGTATGGGCAACTATGGCACATCCAATAAGTGAAATGCTACTGGAAATAATGGTATATATGAACTACCAGCTGCACATGGAGGTAAACAGTGTTTCCCTTAAGTCAAGAAAGAAAGGGGGGCCTTTTCCATGACATCAAAGTAAAATGAACATTCCAAAGACCACATCAAAGGAAACCGAGTTAGGAAAGGGAGGGCGGGGGAGCACCCTGGTACCCCCCTTTGGGGGGGTAACACTGGGTAAAGCCCTATCATCTATATACCAAACCGTAGCTTATGAGTAGCAAATTCGAATGGTACCAAAAATCAGAACGAGTCTGGTGAGCTGTAAATCCAATTTCTACTCTCGCCTACCACATATATCCATATATGGATATACACGCTGCGCAAAGTTACTCGATTATGCAAGAAACCCAAGGGGTAAAAGACAACAACATCCTGGAATTATAAGTCTTGTGGTTATTACTACTTAATGGGAACACCTGTAATTCTTTTAGGGTCCTTTGAAAAATGGGAGGTTTCAAATTAAAGGCGCCATCTAACACACACGTTAATGTCTAATTATCCAATTATTGACTTTTGAAGTGGAAAAGTTCTCTGGTGGTATTGATGTGGAAAACACCCCCCCCAGAAATTATGGTCAAAGTCAAAGCACATGTTTTCCTGTATTTTCTCCATTTAGTGCTCACTCCCCCCCCCCCCTCAATTGTAGACGTGTGTGGGTACATTTGTGAGTTTATTGGCTGTGTGAACGCAACTAGTACAAATTGTGTGATTAGTCATTTGTATCAGTTGTAGTGTGTGGTTGGCTGGGGAATGAAACCTGCAGCTGTCTACAACTCTAACCTTAGCCCTTTGCCCTCTGCCTCTACAGGGTCATTTCAGACTTCTTGGAGGTGTACGGTGCAATGTACTGGAATGTAGGGTGGGTGTACCGTAAGCGTACTTGTGTTGCGCAAGACAAATTTGCACTATATTCGCAATTGAATCCCCGACTGTCAAAATGAGTACTCGTGAATAGATCCTTTACCATTATGATGTAATGGGGGGTAAAAGTGAGCACTAAATGGAGAAAATACATGAGAACATGTGCTTTGATGTAGTTTTCTTGTACGAAAACATAAGAACATGCTTGTTTACATACGTTTTCCTGTATTTTCTCCATTTAGTGCTCACTTTTACCCCCCATTACATCGTAATGGTAAAGGGTCTATTACGACGCCCCATAGTTATCCATGAATGCTATGTAGCGCATGACCCTGAACCGTGAATTTAAGATTCCATGAAAAAATTTGGCTGCATCCATTGGACAGGACCAATCACCAACCATTGTAGATGTGTGAGTGTATTTGTTGGTTGCTGGGTCAGTGGTGCACTTAGTGACGTTGGTAAACAGTGCTCTATTTACTTGGAAAAATATAGAACACTGTGTTTTATAGGAGTGGTCGCCACGGTGATAAATCTAAGTATATGGTAGTTTGAGGAACACGCCAATCAGATTCACAGGTTTTGTGACGTTTAATTAGTATAACGGTTTATGGAAACTAGAACAGACATTGATACTTTGATCTCATGCACTAAAATGACCGTATGCATATCATCTATAGCAGTTTTATTAGAGGTTGCCCCACTCTCTCTATGGTGATTAAATGTGATTACAAAACTGGAAAACAGAATTTTAATTTATTTTGGCGTCTCCAAAGTTACTTAGTCACACCCAGTGTCATCAAAAGCAACGCAATCGACCTCGTGAAACAACATCCGATAATGGTAAGAGTGAGTCTGCAAGTTCACACGCATACATACACACACACACACACATCATTGTTGCAAAGTATAATTCTTAACTGTCAGTTTGACCATCCAGGGGACCCAATACTTGCTACATGTAATCTAAGAGCTAGTTTTAATCCCTTCATCTCCCTTTCCCTACCCCTCACTCACTCACCCTCCCTCCTTCTCTCTCTCACTCTCTCTCTCTCTCTCTCCCTCTCTCCCTCTCTCCCTCTCTCTCTCTCTCTCTCTCTCTCTCTCCCCCTCTCCCTCTCCCTCTCCCTCTCCCTCCCTCCCTCTCTCCCTCTCTCCCTCTCTCTCCCTCCCTCCCTCCCTCTTACCTCCAAGTCAGGCAGCCCAAACTCGACTTTCCGGTCCATCCGGCCTGGTCTCATTAGGGCGGGGTCCAGCGTGTCAGGTCTATTTGAATGCACGAGTGTGTGTGTGTGTGTATGCATGTGTGTGTGTGTGTGGGTGGGTTAAGAGACACTTCATTATGGGTTTATGCCGACACTGGACAAGTACTGTGCATTTTTATTCTAGACAGTAGCTACTAGCCATTCAAACACAGGTCCAGCCTCATGCAGCTCCACCCACCTGTTGGTAGCCATGAGAACCTTGATGTTGCCCCGCGGATCAAACCCGTCTAGCTGGTTTATCAACTCCAACATGGTTCGCTGGACCTCGTTTGAACTGCCATCACCATCGCTGTAACGAGTTCCTGTCAATAAAGGCAGAGGGACTGAGCACAGCACCAAGCAGGGGGGCAGTGCTTGAGGCCCCGCCTACATTATACCTAAGGCCCCGCCTACATTATACTTGAGGCCCCGCCTACATTATTGTTGAGGCACCACCTACATTATACTTTAGACTGTGCCTACATTTGAGCTACACAGACCTGAAGCCCTTGAATCATAATTTCAAAGTTACAAAAAAACATATTAAAAAAATGAGGGACCATGTAGGGGATGGAATCCCCACCCAAACAAGGTAGAAACGACACCACAATAATTTTACGGATTGCCGTCCCTACATCTCTTGCCATTTTTCCAACCACACATACACCACAACCCCCCCTACATGCCACACCCATATCCACAGCCAATAAATGATTGGAGCACCTCGTAACATGATCTTACACTATAACTTTTGTAGTGACATGAACGTAGACTCAATACTGTTCACCCCATATCCTCGCTAACAATCCACACCATGCTGAGCGACAATATCTGCTCACAATGCAGACCTAGTCACTCCAGACAGGCAAAGTACGTACCCTGAATACGTAGCTGCATCCCATTAGGATGGTGCGCTAAAATGACCTGTACAGTACCTGTTTAGGGTGCAGCTATCCCAACATTGCTGCTAGTCGCTACAGATCCATACTCTACACGTATTTATGGTTGCTATGGTAACAGTACTAGTCATATAATGTATGTATATAATGTATTTGTAATTAAAAGATCCGTACATCCCCAGACTGAGGAATGGTTGTTGATATGGGAGTGATCCTGTATTTAATTAGCGGCTAATTAGCATCAGGTTTTGAAGTAGCTTGACTGTTTACTGATCCTGTTACAAAATTAACCTTTGCTCGTAGTGTATCCCAATGTCTCTATGCATGAGCATGTATGTGTTGAGCATACATTTATCGCAGACTGTGGTACGACACACACCTGCTCCTTTAAGGCTAGGCGTAACAAAACACTTTTATGAACACATATCTTCTCCTTTAAGGCGTAACAAAAACGCTTTGATGATAATGATACGATAATTGCATCCCTAACCCGTTATCATCTCCCGCAAATGCCCAGAGGCATTTTGCTGCCAGCATTTTCACTCTTGGCAGACGGACCCAGAGATTTTGTAAACAAAGGCTAACCACGCTTTTACAATCTCACAAGTTATCCAGCTGCAATCTTGTACCATAAACGAGAACAATAGACTGATAGTCTATCAGACTGTGCTCGACAAAATTCACTAAAGTGCGGCACAGCGGCGCTGCACCATAGAATAAATAGGCATGCTCAACAACATTCACTAAAGTGCGGTACAGCGGCGCTGCACCATAGAATAAATAGGCGTTTGTGAGCCTCAACATTAAATTCAAGGACACGAGTGTAGGTTAAGTTGTGAGATTAGGTGCAAGTAGGCTCATCCCCAGGCTCCCCTCCCACGCGGAGAAAAGGTAAGGAGGAGGGGAGCCTGGGAACGAGGCTAAGGTGCAAGTGGGCTCGAGTTTGAATCCTGGTCAGGGAACCATTTTTACCAGCTGGGCATGCGCAAAGCGTGTGACCAGCTGGTACTAAGATTTGCTTTACGGTTTGTATCTTTGTTTGTATGTGTGTCCGCACGTATCACATGCACAATGATTGCGTCATAAGCATTACCACGCAACAGTAGTCTACCAGTCCAGCGAAGCTGCTGACAGTTTGTAGGTCAAGGTACATCAAGCTAACTTAGTTTTACACTACCTAGACGGCGAAAGAAGTATAGATAGCGACATACATAATATACATGCTGATATTCAATGTTGTGACTACTGACTGGAGGCATAATGAAATTACTGTCGCACTTATTGCTGTAAGTACCATGCTGGCCTGTAGGTTGGAGCACTCGACCCCTGACCTCTCCCAGCATGCATCGCTTTAGTCTAGCTCGCTCGACCGTCCCTCTCCCCCACGTTTTTTTTTGTGGGGAAGAGGGAGGGTCTAGTGAGCTAAACTAGCATTGCTTGTGCAGGGGGAACCTGGAAACTAGGAGCTCTTCTAAGTACAACCTATTAAACACAGTCTGCTTCCATAGCTGAAGGCCGTTACACCTGTTGCTGACCATTGGCTTGGATAACTCAAACTAGAACTGCCCGGCTGGTTTTTAGATATGAAATATCTCTTTTTTTCCCTATCTTGTTAGCTCGGAACAATGTTGCCAAATGACAACTTGGTAAATAATTTAATTGGAGGAAGGACCAATGCACCACTGCAGCCACACATGCGTATATAGTTGTTGTAAATGGCCTTACATGTCCAACAGGATAGATCACTATCCATGTGGTGTTGCGTCTCAGGGGAACAGCTGTTATGAGATCTGTCAGTTGACCGCAACTATAATACACTGGCACCACTATACATACCAACCATTATTTTATTAAATTCCGTAATTATCACTGCAAATCAAATAAAGTGCAACTCTCCAGAGAATAGCATGTACTATGACGACTTCAGAAGGAAAGAGGATCGCAAGGAATGAAAAGTGGTAGATGTTTCACACGCACTGTAATTGGGTTCAGAGAGGGATATAGCGCTAAAGAACAGGTATGCGTTGCACCCATTTAAGAACGGGGGGATACGCACGGTTGGATAAACACAGTAGCCAGTCTCAAAAGGGCTGTATGGTTCTAATAAGCATTCCTCGCGGTGCGGAGATCGTGGAGCCCACATTCACCCGGTGGGAACGAACTAAAAGTGGTATAAATTAAAAAGGAAGGAGAAGCTTTACAGATGTATAGGGTTCCAACCCTGAGAGGGCTTCCTGATTCTAGCTGTGTTCATAATTCATAATGAATTCCCGTAATGACCTTTCCATAGAACTACAAAGCCAGTGCTGTGTCTTTGAGAGGGACGACATTAACTTGGGGAGGGGGTGCATTTCGTACCCAAATAAGGCAATACAGATCCCTATCTCAAGTGGGTGGATAAAAATGATTAACCCTTGACCTCTTTAAGTTGAACTTTATGACCGATAATATAAATATTAAAGAACGTTCCTCTTCTCATCGGTAGTTGGAGCATGCCATAAGACAGTATCAGAAGGCGTGCTAGCCTCGTCCCCAAGCTCTCGTGCGCTTTGCTACTCGAGAGCCTGGTACATTTTCTCACATGATTTAACTTACTTAATTGCGTGTGGGTAGGGAATGCTCTACCTTTTGCCGGTGACATTGTTTCTCAGCGCTTGGTCTGCGGTAAAAATGGGTTCCAAAGAGTAGCTACAAGAATAGATTCGCTGTCTTCCTTCGTTGTCTGAGAACTGCAGCTGTCCTCTCCCCTATTCACCAGTTAGGTGCACACTTCACACACGACCAGAGATTGCCTTATGCTTCCATGTCTATTTGCCCGCACTCATCATGTGCACTACATTACGTCATTGCATTACGATACCACTATAGCCACGAGCACAGTGGAAGCTACTGGAAGTTTGCAGGCCCAATAGGCTCAAGTGAGCTTAGTTTTCTGTTAGCCTAGATGGCAAAAAAGTGGTAGATAGGGATGACATTTCTGTCTTTGTGAGTTTTGGCAACTAACTGAAAGCACACAACAAAATTGCTGGGTCAGTACCTTAGCTGATAGCTGTGCATGAAATAGTCTAATCAAATTGATCTGTTGCACATTTGCAGGACTGACCAGTTGCTGCAGACTAATCAGCTAGATAATTATATTAAATATCATTTGTTTCAGCACATAAACATTTAACCACCACTCCACTATTACATTACCAATATAAGCAGAGTAGCATTTCTCAATGAAGTATACTGTTGGGTTGCTAGTGGCAACAGTTCAATTTTGCTGTATTATAATTAGAGCACGCCGTATAATTGGTAGATTACACATAATGCAAGACTCCCATTAGCATTTCACAAACAAATTTGGGCGCAGCATGTTCGACACATTTGTGAGTGACAACATCAAAAGAAGTAAATATGTGATTAGATATTGCTACGTCACAGTGGCAAGTGCTCCTCAAAAACCATAAATGCAATTTCTGCCACTCCTTATCCCCAGGCTTGAGTGCTGATTGGGTCCGGTGCTTAACGGACAACTGAGAAGCCCCCTCTTCATTTGAAGGTTACAGTATGATAATCAATATCACAATAATATTGCAAAGGCAATAATATCATCAATGCCTTATTGTTAATTGAACATGTTGGTAGACTCAAGTACACAAGCAATTCTGAATCCTTATATCGTCAGTACACCTTTATAATACTGCCCCGGGCTATCAATGTAGGGGGGGACTTACCTCCAATGGCATCAATCTCGTCAAAGAAGATGATGCACGCCTTCTTGGTCCGAGCCATTTCAAAGAGTTCTCTCACCATCCTGGCTCCCTGGTGAGTGATGGGGAGAGGCAGTAACACAGGGGGATAAGAGTGGCACAAGCGACATTAGCAGAGGTCAGACTGCGAAACTGGGCATGCGGGCCTGAAAATGGAGCTACTTATGATGCCTAGTAATGCTCCTTTGCGGCTTCAGATAGCCTTGTTCCCAGGCTCTTGCGTGTGGGTGGACTCTCCCCTCCACTAGAGCCTGGGAATGAGGATAAGCTTCAGACAGTTTAACCGACTGTTTTGATTTCTGCTTGGACGGTAGAGGTAAACATTCAGATGTCTGACTGCTATTTCGAAATGATCAAATCAATAACAATATTAATGACAAGGACAAGTAATCATGAATAAGCTAGCTGCATCACCCTCTTGATGTTCAGCACTTAGTGCTGGTACTCAATAGGTTTAGTGGTGCATTGTAACCCACCAGCTGTTGAGCAGATTCTGAAGTGTACCAGTAGAACCTGGGAACGTACAATTTCGCGGCACTGAGTAGATGGGATAGGTTTAGGGTATGGTTAGGGGATGGCATGGGATTGTTTCCGGTAACGTTTCTGAAATGCTGCGGGCCTAGGTACACATATTTCTCCTAATGAGTGGGTAGAATGAGGCTATCCAGGTCCACTCCCAGAACTCTTTTTTACACAGTGTAAAATACACAACAGAGCCTAGAAACAGGCTGGAAACAAGGCGAGCGGAAATGTCCATGCACAGTTCTGAAGCAATTCGACTCACGTTTCCACGAGGCCTGAGACCACCACAAACTGTGGCCGGAGCAGGGGCTACCATCACGCCCACCACGACCATTTCCTGAGCTTCACATAAACAACATAAACTACTATATAGTTGTATACCAAAACTAAGCTTGTCCTGCAAACTTTCAGTAATGTGGCGGACGTGACGCGTCGTGATGTATAAGGCTATTACAATAGCAGGTGTTCTGAGGCGGCTATGGGGCGGAGCTAGCTTGGTTGATCCCTGACCTCCCGTGACATAGCAGGTGTTCTCACGTTAACTTCACTTTCGCCCTGAAGACTAGAGCATCTAGTCGAAACGTCGTCAAAGTTTCTTTCCGAATTAAAGTTGGTGTCCAGGGACAACGGGGACGGTCAGGGTTATAGTGACTGTCAGGATACTCTGATATGGTAGTCATGGTAACTGTGACAGCCATGGTAGACTACTGACACTACGCGCCTACACTAGACTTCCCTCGTATTAAGAGAGCCTTTCTTTCTTAAACTTTCAGTAGCTTCCGTTGTGCGAATAGAGTATATAGTAGACCCTTTACCATTATGATGTAATGGGGGGTAAAAGTGAGCACTAAATGGAGAAAATACAGGAAAACATATGTAAACAAGCATGTTCTTATGTTTTCGTACAAGAAAACTACATCAAAGCACATGTTCTCATGTATTTTCTCCATTTAGTGCATGCTCACTTTTACCCCCATTACATCATAATGGTAAAGGGTCTATATATATACCGCGTACCGAATGGCATCATTCTTGCACACATGATAAGCGCATCAGTAATTCTCACCTCTCCGACATATTTCTGTACCAGCTCGGAGCCGATGACTCGAATGAAGCAGGCATCTGTTCTGTTTGCCACTGCCCTGGCTAGGAGGGTTTTACCAGTCCCCGGGGGGCCAAATAATAGGACCCCCTTAGGGGGCTCAATTCCTAATTTCACAAAGCGTTCCGGCTGTAAAATGTATGTGTGTGTGTGTGTGTGTGTGTGTGTGTAGTATGTGTGTGTGGGGGGGGGGAGAAGGGCATAGCTATGCTCACTCCAGGGGCTCAGTAAATTCAAAATAAGGTATGCACGCATGTGTGCGTGTGTGTGTATGTGTGTGCGTGTGTGCATTCACAAAACTGTTCTCACGTGAAGCAGAGGTGTCTCCACGACCTCCTTCAGTTTGTCAATCTGTTCTTTGCACCCTCCAACATCGTTGTATGTCACATCAGGCTTCTCCTCCACCTGAGTAATGGGGTGGGTGGTGGGCTCATACTCAGGGGTGGGCTTATAGTCAGGGGTGGGCTCATACTCAGGGGTGGGTTCATACTTAGGGGTGGGCTTATAGTCAGGGGTGGGCTCATACTCAGGGGTGGGCTCATACTTAGGGGTGGGCTCATACTCAGGGGTGGGCTCATACACAGGGGTGAGCTTATACTCATGGGTGGGCTCATACACAGGGGTGGGCTCATACTCAGGGGTGGGCTCATACACAGGGGTGGGCTCATACTCAGGGGTGGGCTCATACTCAGAGGCGTCAGGAGAGTGGGCTCACACCCAGGAGATGGTGCCTGGCTTACCTGCATCATGGTCACAGTGGGGTCGATCTTGGGAGGGAGGGGCAGGTGAATTTCATACTTGTTTCTGTCACCAACTCTGAGAAGGACAATATCATATGCACGTCAGACGGCACATCAGAATCAACTCTCTTACGATCACTTATGTGATAAAATCATTGACTCTTGACCAACTACGAGTCACAAATACTCTCTGATTATGTGCACAGTAGTGAGCAATTGGAGGCATTCACCCCCCTTGGAAACTTTGTGCCCCCCCCCCCCTTGGGGATTTCAATGAATACTGCTCACTATATGCATGCCCCTCCAAAATGTCTTCCGACGTGCTTTTGCCCCCCCCCCCCCTTGGGGGATTTTCCTAAATGAATCCCTGGAAGGGCTCATCCCTGTACGTTAACCCTGCTACAGCAGTGCTAAATGTTCATATGTGAGATGCTAAAGTCGAAAGTGTCCCCTTTACTGAGGCAAAGGGGTACATGTATGTCCTGATTGGCTGTTGCTAGGAGGTTGCATCAAATGACTGCATAACGTAAGTTGGTCATTTAATGGCATGTGGATGAATATACTGTGACTATCTAGTATAACTAACCCACCAAACAGCTAAATAAACAACAAAGAAAACAAACTCACCCCACTCTCATCCCCTCCTCTACATCAGTCGGTGCAAGGTTCTTGTGCAGGTTGACCACGAACTTGGCAAACTGCTTCACGTGGATAATGTACTTGGGGTGCTCCGAATCAGCATCAATGATCTTGGTGCAGCGAGCCACCTGAATAGGGGATTGAATACGGCTCTCGTCAGGGGGTGGGGCCTTGTATAGGGTGGACTCTCTCCACAGTCTTAGTGTTGTGTGGTGAATCTCAAGTAATGCCGGCTCGTAAACTTTACTGCTTTGCTACAAAGACTTGCAACCTGTACTACGGTTGCACGAGATAGCTACATTAAAAAATTCAGCGACTCCGCTCACATCGTGCTTGTTCTTCGTGAGGCATCTGTGAAGACGTATTAAGTCCTAGTGTAAAACTACAGTGATTTGTCTACAGACTGGCATCGTACGAGGGATGGGCTGTTATTAATAGCAAAGGTCAGCTAGTACATACCGTCACCGAGAGCAACAATGGCTCCAGTCAACATGTTGCCTTCACTGGACATGATACGATAATATCCTAAATTCCTAGAATTCTGGAAAGTTAAGTGCATGCGCAGACAGTGGATATCAGGCCACTCTTTCGGGAAGGGGGGGGGGTGTGGCCTGGCAAGGTGTTTTTCAAGGAGAGGCTCGTATGAGATCTGAGACAGACCTGCAGGGGCTCCTCGGTCTGTAGAGCTTGTTTGTCGGCAGGGAGGTCCCAGAGAGCAGGCATGGCCAGTCCCGTGTCTGACTCCTTGATACCGGCTAGTTCGTTCACCTTCTTCACCTTTGCCGCTATGTCATCCTCGGTCTTCTTGATCAACTGGGTGTAGGGACCGGCACCCTGAAAGGGGGAGGAGCAGAAACGAAGGAAAGGGGCCGAATGAGGAGGATGGAGTAGTCTTCAATCAATCAAAGGATGATTTCACTGATTAAAGAATCATACGTCATATACCATAGGCATGGGTTTAGGGTTCAAGGTTCAAGGTTCAGGCCTCGTTGGCTCAGATGCAGAAGGTGGTCTGGCTCACATGACAGTTTTAAACGCTGATTTATACTCTAAAGATAATACTCACATATGTCTTCAAGATCTGAATGTCACTCTCATCCAAGGCTATAAGAGATTAAAGTGAAAGACATGTCTCCTCCGTCTGACACATTAAATCATACCCTTCCAGCCTACCTTTAATTTTGTCTTCCTCCGTATCATCATCCTTCATCTTCCTTTGTGCGTCTCCAAGGTAGTCCGGCATTCTTAACCTTTGTCAAGAAACTGTACACTACTCACTCGTGCACGGTCACAATTTGTATGGGCGTGGTCTTCGGATATTTAGAATAGAGTTCCGTAGATTCCGGAAATGACCACCTGTATACACCGAAAGTCTGGAAGCTTCTTACAGCCTTTGTTAGTCACTTACAGATTATTGTGGTAGTAGATTGATAATTGGTTCTGGTGCCAGATATTAGTGGAAGACTGGTAGGGTAAGTGCTCTATCTTAATTTAACGATTTAACAAGGTGTACGACCTCAGCAAGGCGTGGTCAGCTATACTACTAATTACCATCTGTAAAGGGGAGGTTGAAATAGTTTTAATACATATGCAGTAGCTAGTAATATAAGTGTCAGTCGTATTGTACTTAGTCTCGCGTGGTCAGACTCACGTCGAGAGTCTGGCCACGCGAGACTATATTTGTATTTGTGAGATACAAATTTTGTAGTCAAACTATTGGGTCAAATGTGAATCGCAAAAATTATGTGGAAACCGGATTTTTTATGTGTGAATAGTCATTTCGCCAACGGTATAGTCACGTGAATTTTATTTTATAATGACGTCTTTTGGATAGCAATAGGCATATATGTTATGTGTAAGCTTATATTAATTCTGTAAATATATAAACCATGAATTTCTCGCATGGAAGCCCAACCACTTTTTTAAACAGGGTAATTGGCTGTTGTGTAGGATACCAGAAGCGTATAACACACACACACACATATACACACACATACACACACACACACACAAATGCACACATACACAAACATGAACACACCAACACACTCACACACATGTAAAGCCATGCAAATCACCATCACAACAGAAGCTGGGGGCGTATATCCCCTAGACGTCAGTGGGGAGCTGACCTTACGTGACCTAAAGGCACTGATGGAAGTTGAGACAGGACTGGGCGCCGAGCAGATGCTACTCATTCACAACATGTCACCAATGATGGAACCAGAGAAGATGCTCGAATCCTATGGGGTCCAAGATGATGACATCATCATGATAACTCAGAATACTGGCCCTGTGACCACCAGTAACCCCTTTTCTATGCTGCAACCTGGAGCAGCTCGCTCTCAAGATCCGTCTCAGTTCCATTCCAGTCCTCCAATGCAGTCTGGTTCCTCGGTTCAACCCCAGGCTAGCGGTGGCCAGAGCGTTTCTGGAACTGGAATGGATTGGGGTGCAATTCAAATGCCTGGAATCTCAGGTGTAGGAACTAGCAGCTCCACCCAATCACGGCAGGGACGGCAACACCGTGACCCAAATGACCCTGAAGTCATCAGACAGCATTTTCTCTCTAACCCCAGTGAATTGGCCATTCTGCAACAGAGAAACCCCCCTCTAGCAGAGGCACTTCTTAGCGGAGATCCACGGCGATTTCGAGAAGCTCTCGAGCGTCACCGAGAAGCTCTCGAGCGTCACCAAGCAGCAGTAAGAGATGCAGAAAGGGAGAGAATTAGGATGATGAATGCTGATCCCTTTGATCCAGAATACCAGCAGCGAATAGCCCAAGACATCGAACGGAAGAACATTGAAGAGAACATGGAGGCAGCCTTTGAACATACCCCCGAGATTTTCAGCCGGGTAGTGATGCTGTACATCAGCTGCAAAGTCAATGGAGTGTCCGTGAAGGCCCTGGTCGATTCCGGAGCTCGGGCTACCGTCATGAGTGCCAGGTGTGTGAATCGAGAATGTGAGACCTGCATATGCTGATTAGAACACACAAAATAGTACCGTTGCTCCTTTGTAGCAGTTTATCTTCGACTTTGGAAACCGTAGCTACTTACTTTACCAAGATAAGCAGGGTACAAGTTCAGCATTCCCTTACTGAGGGCAGCAGTTTTAGCTATATTTAAGTCTGCCATTAAATATTCAGTGACTTCTGCATCGAGCCTGTCACTGTAGCCAAGTCAGTAACTTTATGCCCAGCGTTGAGTGGAACATCGGAACAAAGCATTGTTTTCATTGGTGTAATTTTAAGGAAGTGTAATATAAGTCTGATTTACTACTCTGTACACTGCATGTAGTAAGCCTTCCTTGGTAAAACTAAGTTGTAGACATGTCACAGATCTCTGACTCTTTGTGTGCCACAAGTTTGAAGACAGCATCTATATAACAGCCAGAGACGCCATTTTGAACACTCACATCACTGTGCTATTTCTGTCATTCCCCATGTAGCTAATTTCGACTGACACGTGGCTCAATTATAGCCATATGCACAGTGAGGTCTATAAAACACCTAGCTTATTTTGTGAAAGTAGAGTTGTGAACACAGCTGTGTCTTGTAAATGTACAATCACTTATATGCAGCTGGAGAGCCGTATAGAGTTTAGAAGAGGGAAGTACATGTAACAGTTTCCATCCTTTTTAACAACTTCTATAGGTGTGCAAAGAGATGCAATATAATGAGGCTTGTAGACCGACGCTTTGAAGGTATTGCCGTCGGGGTTGGAACACAGAAGATTGTCGGCAGGGTACATCTGGGACAGATTCAAATCGGAAACGATTTTCTGACCTCCTCTTTTCAAGTGCTCGAGGAGCAGGGTGAAGACATGCTGCTCGGTTTGGACATGCTACGAAAGCACCAGGTGTGTGTTTGAGCCATTTTACATGCTTGGCTAGGGAACTTGATTTTCTGAGCATCCCACCGTACATGCTTTACCATGTGTGCACGTGGGCTGAATTTTGTATAGTGTACTGTACACACACTTATTTTTTTGTGTTCCATTGTGCATGCTTGATTGCCTACAGCTCTTACCATACAGATCACAGTCAATGGTCCCCTCTTTCACCTCCGTAATATGTTGTTACTATAGTTCAGTAGGCCCCTATTGCTTAAATGCACTATAACACTAGCTGTTGCAGATCAGTGGTGTGTGAATGCTAACATATTCAGTTTGCATGCTTGGTGCAGGATTTGCATTTCTGAGGACGTTTACCATACACAGATGCGATCGATAGGCTGTAGTTTTTCTTTTAGCATTATCTGCCGTTGCAAGTATCAATGTCCTAGTGATTGACCAAAAGCTGAGATTAATGGTTCATAAAACATTTGCTGTTAGTGCTGTACACCATCTCTGCCACACTTGTTTGCTTACCAACTGGTTTGCAGCAGTCCTCCCGTGCACCCCATTGCAGTAAGTGCTTCTTGCACCTTAGCAGGGGAGCTAGAGCTGTAGGGTCAGCACAGATGCACGTAGTCAGTACTCCCTGGCAATTACGTAAATGATGCCAGTTGGTCTAAATAGCTATACTTCGAGACTGCCATGCGTATATGCTAGTATACCATTCAGCACACCTTTTAAAAGATTATACAGCTAGTTTTCTGCTTCTACTGTGGTAGTTGTATAATAGCTATGTGTGTGTACTAAATAATTAGGGATGGTAGCATAAACACATAGCTACTCTGTGGCTGAAGATTTATAGGAGCTCATAAAGTGTGTGGACAGGTTCCTTGCACATATCCTTAAGAAGTACTTTACTATATAGTGTACATTGCTGCATGTATATGCAAAAAATTTGATACTATATGTGACGGAACTCAAGCAAGGGTGGAGGCTGGAAGAAAGCTATAAATGGATGTATGTCAGTCGTATCCTGATAGTTGTAGAAAGGCATATCAGCAGTGGTGATACGTACATCACAAGTCATTACGCCCTTCGCTTCCCACACAATTTTTGCATGGTGAAAAATTATAATCTCCACGGCTATGAGAGATTTGTGAGGGGAGGCCTACAGACTTGCAAAAAAAATATGCCTATGTGCACGGTAGCTACTTCTGCATGCATAGATGTGTGACTAAAGAGCAAATTAGATATATTTCACAGCTCAGTTTCCTATCCCTCCAACATGTGTATCTCGGGTATATGTAAGTAATTATATCACGTATCCCTGTTGCCCCAATTGCAGTGTTGCATCGACCTAAAGGAGAACGTTCTGAGGATTGGTACGACAGGAAACCATGCGTCCTTCCTCACTGAGAAGGATCTCCAGGAGAAGATGGCAATGGAGAAACAACAGGCTGTGAGTTTGTAGCACTGTTAGTGTGAGACCACTTATCACGGAACCAAACTGGCCTTCAGAGATGTTTGCATGTAGCAAGATATAAATTGAAGGGCTCAGAACAGTAGTCGTCTGACCCAAAATCAACTACTGGATTATATAAAGCATTTCAGCACAGGGCCGTAGCTAGCATGAGGCAGAGAGGAGACAGTCACCTCCTCTGATATTCGGACAACTAGTGGATTTCTGTGAGTGCTATAGTGCAGTAGCAAGCGAGCGAGCAAGCACAATTACTACTGTGTTACCGTTCCTGTTTCCATTTCAATTTCAATTTCTGATGAGTTGAGCCGGTCACACCGTCTCCTGAAACATGTATTTTTAAGTCTATGGGGCAAGGTCAATATTAGTGGGTTAGATCACTCTGGCTCTGAGTCCCTCATAATTTATCATCCGTTATTGCTCTCTTCACTGTGCATTAAGGATAATTTATGCACTGTGTCTTATACAATAGTGTTAATTTGCTCAGCGAATGTGTGCTAGTCGATTGCCAAGAAGAAATGAAACAGATTCCGAACATCAAACACATAAATTCCTGAATATGTACAGTAGTAAACCAAACTGGCAATAATATTTGGCAGCTAGTGTTAGTCTATTTTGTAGACATATTATAATGCACATATCAAGAACGATTTAATGTACTCTCTGTGTATGTGTGTAGTGTAGGTGTATGTGCGTGTGTGTGTGTGTGTGTGTGTGTATGTAAAGTATAATTATGTATATGTATTAGGGTAGTCTCCAAGTTGTCGAGATACTTTCTTGAACGTTTAATTGTTATACAAACGTTATTGACATTGACCCTAACTGGGTCTTCATCGAGTACACAGAATTATACAGTACATGACAGAGCTTTTATACTCAATGTGTGCAAACAATGACAGTCTATGCCAGCTATCTTACGAAATTAATATGCAGTCTTGAAAGCTAGTTTTTCAAGCCGAGCCGCATGACAGTCGGTCTTCTTGAGTCTTCAGTGGCATATGTATATGTGAATGTGAATAAACTTTAGTTACATGCCGTACAATCCTCCCTGCATACATCCCTCTCAACACACTACATAGCAGTGTAAATTGTGTACAACCTGTTTAGTCAGTTGCTCAATAAATAATAAAATCCAACACCTTTTGAATGTCAAAACAACACTCATTATACATTCTGATAATTGGCATGGGAATATTATTGCGTTAATATTAGCATTCTAAAAGCTTGCAATATATGATATTCAATGACTGACACTGTTGATCGACCTTGAGTTACGTTGCTAGCCAATTCTGAGTGCTGCTACTGATGTACAGCACTGATGAGACCAAAATAGATGTCTACAGTTGCGCTCTGTTGAGGCCTTCACCTCCAGTTCCCATATATAGTAGTATCTCTGGGAGATTTCACTGCAACTGGTAGCACCGGTGAAGTGTACACGGGCAGTGTACTGGTAAACAACTGCTTTACTTACAGGTCATGTCTGATTCTTTAGGCTCGCACTATGGAGGAGGAGGATGAGTCGGTGGCCAAGACTGTTGCTAAGTCAGAAGAGGAATATGAGCGGACTATCATTGAGCAGACCAGCCAGGGTAAGGTGTGGCAGTCTCGTTCTCGTAATTTGGATTTTTTTTCTCGGAATACAGACTGCTTCTAAATTTGTTTGGGCTAGGAAAATGTGTTGATTATTGTCGAAAGTTGAACATACATGCACGTGTTTAGTGTATGCAAATTAGAGTATGAAACAGGTTATGTCTGGTTTGGAAATTACTATGGAAAAGGCTAACCCATAAAATAAAATGATTATATAGCTTTATTTGAGAGGCATTGGAGCACAATGCAGTGTGTATACATTCGGCTTTTGCCGTGTACTATACATATTTTGCATTTACAGCAGTTATAAAATTGTTTATTTTGCATAATCATTAGCAAAACATCTGAGCATTGTTTCAGGACAACACAAGGGTGATGGTGAACAGTTAACTCTGATGTTAGCGTACGATTACTGCTGATTGTGAGATGACCAAGATCGAGTCTGAAATAGACAGCCTGGCATAATAGAAACCCATGTCAGGTTTACAGAGATTTCTTGCTCATGTGAGCGAGATTTCTATTTCTGTTCATATGAATAGAAATAGAAATTGCATGCTGACCGCACCCCAGGGCTGGATGGATGCCAGTGATCTTGAAAGTGAACAGACTCCAAACTGATGTGGTTAAGCATTTCTGGTGCTGTGCATTAATGGATTGATGGGACTATTATGAATAGGTATTGATCTATGCAGCTATATAAGTGCATGCTATGAGGATGTTACCTCCAGGAATTTGACATTGAAACTGGGCCCACAGTGTCTGTAATAGAGAGATTCAAAAGTATTATGTCAACGTAGGCTGTTTCCAAATGTATTCCTGCTACAGTATTACTTTCACATTTCTATTTCAATTTCAACGTCAGGTTCTCAATCACATGCAGAGTTTCAGCCACCGGCAAGCTCTACAGCTTCGGTTACTACTTCTCAAGCCAGTTCGTACTCACCGATAGCAGCCTCTTCTCCAGCAGCAGGGCCAAGACCCTCTCCATCTACGGGAACTTTGCAATTTCCTGACGCTGCTATTCGACGCATAACCTCAGCGGGTTTCTCGAGGGAGCAGGCAATCGCAGAACTGCAGAGGTGTGGTGGGAACACTGAGTTGGCATTGACAGCCCTGCTTGCTAGGTCGATCAAGTTTTAGACTTTAGGTTGAGAGTATTAACAGTTCTTATTGTTTAAAACTGTCTATTCATGATTACACCTATTAACGACTTATGAATATTTATACACTTACCAACATATTGCCATTATGTTGTATGCTCAGTCATTGAACTTGTGCAATTGAGTGTTTTGGTATGTTTGTATTGCAAGTGGGGGGGAGTAGCATGTGCACTGCAGAGTACACAGGGGGGTGTAGCTCATTTCTGCTGAGTATGCAAACTATACTGGTAATAGCCCGCGTGTTTACCGGCGATCTACCCTAGCCCCTTTATTAGTCGGTTTCATTTTCAGATTTAGTTACGTAACGTTACATCATTATTTGCGTGCAACGGTCATAATTAATAGTTTTGTGCATAGCTGAAAGTGAAGGAGTGATAGTGTGCTTCTGTCATTCGTGGTTTGTGTCTAGTTAGTATGGAAAACGGTGCGACCCTTCAAGCGACGGTGAAGCAGCAAGTTACAGGCGGAAGGCCAGTCATTCTGAGCGTGAGTTTATTGTTTTGGTCCTAACTTGTGGTTTTGATGTTTCGCTTTCGCATTTATCAAAACCGCGTGGCAGCATGCTGTCGCATATTAACCGCCGGAAGCGGCGCCTATGTCCTTCCTAGCATCAAAACCGTCATGTAAAGTCTTACATAAGGAGGGCAGTTTGCTTTTGTGACAGCTGAAATTCTGCCGAGCGAGTTGTTTATTAAATTGCGTATAGACGGACAGTACAGCGATATAGCCACTCGGAGACGCGACGCAAGCCTGTCTACCTCGATGTCAGCCGCGGATGTCCTTAGTGTTCGCTCAGGGAACGAAAATAAGCTACCTGAAGTGAGTTTTTTCTACGCGCCTAGCGCCTATGCTTCAGTATGGTCCCCACCCGTCAGTATTAAACCACTAATTATTCTGCTATATGAAAGTGATTTGTGCACGTTGGAGGTCCTCGGGGGTGTTGCTGTTTTGCAAGGGAGCTGTTTATTATTTTGGGATATTTTATCCATTGTGAACCCGGAGGGTGTTTCTTGCTGTAAATACTATTGTATTAAAACACTTGTGCTATCACGGTAGTACCTATAGCATATACAAATATTTACAGGGCACAAATGTAATGCTCTGCTCATTCAGTGCTGTTGCTACAGTATCAACGTTTGTATAACTAGTATGAGAGCTCGTTGACAACGGAATGCATAGCTTTCAATTTCTCAGCTAAAGTCAAAGTAGTGCATAATTATCGTGTATTGTTAAAACAATTCCAGTTATGGTTGGCATGCTGTGTTTGTTGTTGTGGAGGGAAGCATGCGGCATGGTTGCATGTGGTGACTGGAGACACATCCTGTATCTTGCAACAGGTAGGGGAAAGTGGAATGTGAAATCAGCCACCCTTTATGGTTGCAAGAACTTAAAGAGTTGCTTCTGTTTTGGTGAATTTGGTAATATAAATCTCTAGCTCTAGGGTGTAGTGCCACTTGTATAATGACCACTAAGAGTTATAAACTTAAGAAAGCCTGGCATCATTAACAACTTTTCCAGAAACTGAAAGTGAATCTGAAACACTTTTACTTAAAAATGCTTTCTCCAGTGTGCTACTTACTCAACCACCTGCTCACAAGCAGCAAAGGTTAGAGCCATCAGGCTAGGGGCAAGGGTTAGGGCAAAGATTAAACTTTAGGGGCAGAGATCTGGAATTATGGCTAGGGATCCAGTCTTGACACTACTATAATAGGGCATTAGAACCCTAATGAACCCCCAAATATGCAACACCCCTTAAATTAAAACATCTCTTATTTGTTTTTTCCGAAGAACTGCTTTTTGTTTCCATAGGAACAAGCACTGGCTCCTCTCAGGCCACCCACTGAAATGTTTACCAGGAAATACTGATATGGCCTTATCTCTGACCTTTTACTTTCATTTTGGCCACCTTTGTTTGTTATTCCAGCCTCCCAGTCGCCGTGTTTATATCCTGGCTTCTATGAATAGGAATAGGTAGGTATTCCTTAGAAATTCTATTATAGGTGTGCTGGACTGGTCCTGCTATAGAGTCCATGCCTTTGAATTGCAAGGGGTAGCTCACATTTTGGTCTGTTTTTCATAGGATCTCGTTTTCGAGTGTTATTCCGATATGCAGAGGTAGATGTTGTCAAGTTTAGTTATCTATTGTAAATCGACTGCTTATGTTCTGCACGAGTGGTCTTTTCTGCGTTAGAGTCCGTTTTTGTGATGTGCAGGAGTGCATATCAAATTCGTCACTTGAAGAATAGTAGAAAGCTATGTGGCAGGTATACCAGTTAATGTTTTTTTTTTAAGAGAACAAGCATGGAGGCAATCCTGTGGATTACATAATTTCAGATGTTAGCTGTGTGAGCATATTGTCCGATCTGTTTTGATGTGTGTACACAAAGCAGTGTGCATGGGGCGTGCGTGCGGGGGGTATCTTGAACACCCCATTTGCTTGCGACTATGCCCACGTACCACCCTCTTTGCATTCTTTGCACATCATTGGATTTTATTGCAGCGATGGGCTTGCTTAATTACGCCATTTTCGTACTGTTTGCAAACGTACACAATGTTGTGCATTATCATGTCTGTGTGGACGTCCGTTGCATCTTTCCAGGGGTGAGAGGAGTGTGGCCTGTGTGTACCCAAAGGTTTAGAGAGGCATTTTGAGCTGCTGGAATTGTTGTCCCCATATCCAAGCCTCCATACTCGAGAGCTCCATACTCCAGGCCTCCATACTCAAGATCTCCATATTGCAGGCCTCAATACTCAAGATTTTCTTTCAGAGTGTGTTGGCCCCAGGCTTAATTAAAGTTTGGATCTGGCACCTAAAAGAGACGTCCGTTGAAATCTTATCTACTCAGCTAAACTACAGATAACATGTAATTCTTGAAAAACGCTTCAGCTATTGGTGTTGGTTTCTCCACACCAGCCACCTAGCTACCTACCCACACCTCAAACTCACAGTGTTTTGATCAATTACAGCCTTGTTTGAGCCCCAAAATGGGCCGTCTACAGCCATTAGGCAGAGATTCGACAGAGGAATGTAATTCTCAGTCAGGGTTGGGTCCGTGGAACCGCATTCCTCGGTGAGGACAATGCTGGCACACAGTGGCCTTCAGTTTTGATTAACGCTTTGTCTGTTGTGGTTTCGTATCTAATAACTCGGTGTAAGGATAGCCCCAGGCCCTATTATGCCCTCCCTTCTGGAATTTGGGTTACTCAAAGTGAGAGCGTTAATTGTTATTTTCAGACATGTGTCAATATCGATGCCATTTTTGGGTATATCCGAATAGCTGTTTGAGTGTAAACTAATTAAACTCTCCATTAATTTCTTTTGAGGGGTAAAAAAAAAATTCTATCTTCCAGAAACAGTCGATCAGCTTCCTAAGCATGAACCACGATATAATTACAAGAGTATAGAAAGAAGTGGACTCAAATGCAGTACCTACTGGCAGCCATATACCTGAACTGACAAGATGAGGTGTAAGCATGCCACACACTACCTTATAAGGCATAAGCACATGCAGCAACATGGTACAGGCTGGGGTCTCCCACCCCACCACTATCACATCTGCTACTTCATTGCATAGCTGTGAATACCATGCAATGAATTCCGTTTTGCCTGCCCCACTAACAGCACTTAATGAATTCTGAAAGTGCATGTTTTTCACCATAACTTGCCAGCCCATAGCCCATAGATATTTCCATATCCTATAGTAGAATTGGGGTATGTCTATAGCTATTGTAAGTGGTCATGAGAGCTGTTTGTGTGTGTCTACCCTGTACACACACCCTCTCCCCCTTCTCAATAAGTCGAATTCTCCAAGAGTTTTATCATATCATAGTGTAGAGTTGGGTGGGAGGTTGCTGGGAGTATGTTTCTAGGAATGAAATCCACCTTGCTTTCATGATTAGAAAAACATTTACCCCCCCCCCCCCCCCCCCCCGCCTGCCCTAGCTTCAGGCTGAGGCCTCCCCACGCAGTTTTTTTTTTATAGCCGTGGATATTTGTCGGCTTAGAAATAATTGCTTGGGAGCTGCGAGGGGAGGGGGGGGAGTCTGTATGGCTTACAAGGGTATGAAGTGGGGGGAGGAGGGGGGGGCAGGGATAGCTGACACTCAAGCAGTTCATGAATTTAATAAACTTTAATTGATAACTAATTGCTGTCCACTTGATAGCTCTTTATTTTTGTAATCACTGATATCCCACCCCCTTTGTGTGGCCAGTGATGATAGTTATTGCTGTGCAACTCTATAGCCATACCTCTCTCTCTCTAAATGTATATATATTACTTAATTGCAAAATGTAATTACCTAATGGAAACAGATGGTGAATATACTTTTTTTTCTAGTAGCAGGTTTTTAACAGGAACTTGTGTGGCTGCTCCATTTTTGCGAAATTCTGGCACTTGAACAACCAGTTCTTCCACCCAAGACCGGTACCAGACTATCCTTCGATCATTGAAGTCGATGTCACTTTTCTTTCAGCGCTCGATTTTTTAGCATTGCTCGGATCAAGGCCTAAAAACATCAGCAAAGCGAAATGCCAGCTGCTTTCAAAGACGAAGGTTGTCTCTATCCATCAAGGGGGTATATGGTCAGTTAAGAATATGAATTATTACTCTGGAAAACAGGGAAAATGCCTTATATGGCGATCGGGATGATGCGATCTTCGGTTGCTCGGGGGGGAATTGCAGGTTCCACCTGCGACTGTGGGTGCGCTGCTAATGGTTCTAGGCATGACGGCAGCACCTTGGGTATGTTAGTGTTGTTGTTGTCTTTCAGAGCTTTGATATACAAGCGCTAGGTTTGCCGGCGTAAAACGTGAAAGCAATTTTAACAAGCCATCAAAACTCCTGCACATCACAAAAACGGACTCTAACACAAAAACTCAACGAACCAAGTCCCTCACTTCTGGAAGCGTGTATCAAATTGTTCGTTTGTATGTATTTTTTTTTTGTAGAGACAGTTTTCTGCAGCATTCGTGCTAACAGATCGCACAAGATCCCAGAGTGAGATTGGCTTTAGAGGTGTAGCCAGTCTTAGCATGTAGCCACGTGGCAGTTTCTGTTTCCTGCGAAACTGAGCAGGCTGAACCAGAAAGAACCAAGATTACAACCATGCGCTGTGTGCGTGCATTTCGAATGTGGATGCTAATGCATTCTAGCAGTTGCTGTGAACATGTCTAACAGTTACGTAACCTACTGCTCCACAGTAGTGACACTAGTGTACAGTAGTGTAACTAATTCTGGCAGTAGTATACTGAACTCAGCAGTAGTATACTGAACCCAGCAGTAGTATACTGAACCCAGCAGTAATAATGTACTGTACCCACCAGTATACAGTTACGCAATGGTATTAATTGAAGTTTAGATTTCATTTCGTATACGTCACATATGTTAAGCACATTTATGGACACGCCCCATTAACTGATAGTATATTAACATTGAACCTAGCAGCAGTATACGGTAATATACTACACTTAACAGTATACCTGGCAGTAGTATACTGAACCTTGCAGCAGTATACGGTAATATACTACACTTAACAGTATACCTGGCAGTAGTATACTGAACCTTGCAGCAGTATACGGTAATATACTGCACTTAACAGTATACCTGGCAGTAGTATACTGAACCTTGCAGCAGTATACGGTAATATACTACACTTAACAGTATACCTGGCAGTAGTATACTGAACCTTGCAGCAGTATACGGTAATATACTGCACTTAACAGTATACCTGGCAGTAGTATACTGAACCTAGCAGTAGTATAGTAACAATTAGTATACTGAATCCAGAGTAGTTCGATAATGAATTTTTTCTTAATTAAAATGCCAAGACCTAGCTTGTTAATAGATGCCAGCAGCGAATATTTTTCATCGCTAGACTCGTCTGTTGCTCTGAGAAACTATTCATTACGTAGGGAAGCATTGTAACTTCAATTAGCGCAACGTTTGTAGCACATACCAAGATATGAAAATAAGCCCACCAAGCTTGCATATCACTTGCTTCTCGCTCCTATTTTAGAGGGGTGGATTTATGGGAGTTCAAGCGCACATTCCGTATCAGGAACTAGCACTTTTATGGGGCTCAAGGTGTGCTCAGAGGAGGTTTGGAGGGCATCACGACTGCTGCACCTTACGATGAGTAATGCGAAGTCTTCTGGTAGAAAGGAGCGATATAGCCATGCCGTGAGCGTAGCCTCGTTCCCAGGCCTCCACCCGGCTTTTGTCGCTTGATTCGCTCGCTGGCATTACGTAACAAACACGGAGCGGGGAGGCCTGGGAACGAGGCTACAATGAGTGATGTTTGTAAATAAAACAGCTGGAATCTGAGTAGTAAAACTGCTACCATACCTTCAAAAGCGTAGCCTGGGAACGAGGCCATCTCCAATTACCACGTCACCACATCCCAGCAGGTCAGATCAACCCCCTCTCAGGTACACTGGAGAGGAAGGAACAGCTGTACCCTCTGGCTGATTTTGTAGTGACTTCATTCCCACAGCTTTGCCCTTTGGTACATGGTGACAGAAGGGATGGTGATGCAACAGTTCCCTTCAGCTTTAAACACTCCAATAGCTATTCTATGGCTTAGCTTGTTTCTTTAATGAGATCTGGATTATCAGAGGTCAATGTCAAGGTGATGGGCATTAGACCCCTCATCCTGCCTTGAGATAAATTGAGGGCTTAAGTACTTTACCAGTTTTTGCATAAGTTTTTTTCCCAGCCGCTATCTGTGGTGCTTTCGATAGTTTCCATTGCTGTCTGTGATACGACTCTGTTGCTTCATTCCGTCCTCCTCAAAATTCTGAGGTGTATTTCTGAGTCAATTCATAGCAGCCACACCACCACCAATGTTATTGCGAAGGGTATACATGTACTAGCTATTGTGTTAGTGGATAGGGTGACGCTTAACAATCACCTGATATTATGATAATGGACCAGTTTTTGGTTATAATTACATTCCGTTTTTTGACCTGGTTTGATATCTGTGTGTGCGCGCTTTTATTGCATTATTACCCTGTGAAGGAAAACATTTTGCTATAACAACTGATAAGAGTTGGTTGGAGCTTAAACTCAATCAGCGTACAAGAAAACTCAAAAAACCTGTTATGGAGCTGAGTACTCACAGGAAGGCAAGCCAGTCTTCTGGAGCAAGTCCCTGACAGAGCTTCCTGTCCTGAGAATACTCTCACCTGTGTGGTGTATATACTTCCCTCCAGTACGACCAACCGACCAACCGAACGACCAACCGAACGTGTTTGCAGGTTTTTGTAGATGTGTGCATTTGTGGTGGACCTTCCGGACTGTTGATGTAATTAGCAGCCTAAATCACAGTGAACTGTTGGGTCCAGGTCCACCTGCACGTTCACTTGAGCTAGTCGTTGGCCTGGTACGATTTCTCACGGGTGTAATGCGTAGGATAGATGAGTCGTAGAAGGGTAATTTTACATGGGCCAGGACATCTCTGGTAGCAAAGTGGACCAGATATGGGAGCCTGGGAACCAGATATGGGAGTCTGGGAACCAGACATGGGAGCCTGGGAACTAGGCTACCGTTGGGCAGCAAAATGGCACAGGGCTTGTGCGGCTATTTCATTCTAGGATCGACAAGCTGAGAAATGGGGAGTGACGATTCGTTGCCACCGAAAGGCGGAAAAAACAAACTCGATTGTCTATTGTCTAGAGAGCTAACATTTGTGGCCTGGTGCATGTACGTGTATGTGTATGTAATATCAAGAACCTTGGCTCTAAGAGTTTACAATATTATGTGATTGTAGCTTTTTTGGGTGAGGATAGGATGGATAGGAATGAGGAAAGAGAAACTGGATTCAGAAATTATTTATGATGCGTTGTGACATCACCAGAAGAACCCCAACCGCTGGAATCCTCGCATGCTCGACATGATTGTATAATTATTGTGCATCCTCTGGTCATGTGACGGCTGTATCACATGACAGCTTCCAAATCTGGCCGATTGCTGGCAAAACAAACTAAACAACGGATTTGCTTACAGCTCAACCTTTTGGTGACAATTACCTTATTTTTCTCTTTCTCTCTCTTCCCCACCTGCTGTCTCTCATCGTGCAGTACAGCCCCTCGTCCCTCCCTCCTCTCATCAAGATTGATCCTTACACAGTGCTGGTACAGAAAGGTAAGATCTCGTCTGTGTGTTTGTGTGTGTGTGTGTACCGCAACACTTCAAATTTTAGCATAATTACATGTATTGCCTGTACACGGTCATAACAAATCACATGACAAGTCATGTGACAATTCCTAGTAGTCACATGACAAGCACATTACAGGTCATGTGCAAAGCTGTGTGTGTGTGTGTGTGTGTGTGTGTGTGTGTGTTTGTATGCTATATATAGCCCAGGTTGTAATACTCTATGGAACTTGGATTCTACAAAGAAATTGGAGCAGCTGCACTTGAAGGAATAAGTCCATAGCTACATGATTAGTATTTGCCTCAGGCATTGCAGGTACTGGTGCTGCACACTCACGTGACAATGAACTTGAATGTAATGGCTTGTACAATGACTGCAATATCCAGTGTACCAGAAATATGAATAATGCTATTTGTGTTTCACTATGTCATAGCACATGGTAGGAAGTGAAAAGGAAATGCTAAGTATTTATAATTGGTAATTAGCTGGCTGTGGTAGGTGTTCTGGCACTCCAACACATATTTGGTAAGTGAAACTACACCTGGAATGTGGGGCTGTGAAAAGGATACTGCTGAAATCGATACTTTCACCATTCAGACTCATGGCTGCATGCTGCTATATTCAGTCACAGCCCACATTGAGCTGGCTCACCACATGTTATCAGCAGGCTACCCAGTTTGTGTGTACATGCTGTGATAGTGACATCACTTTCAACTTGCTGTGGAGTTCTTCAAATGCAGCATGCAGGCACATGATAATGTGGCCTTTTCCTTATAGTGGTAGTATCTGTTGTGGGTACTATAATGGGTTGGGATGACTTCATTCTGAGATAGTAAGTGGCTTTTGCTACACCATCTGATCTTGAAAGTAAACAGCAGAGGGTCAGTGAACTCTGATGTTTTTAGTCATAACCTTTTGCCCTAGTTGGCTAGCAACCTTCGACCTTTTGGTGTTTACTAGGTCTGCTCCTAACTAGGGCCACCCAGAGATCCGAAAGAGCCCACGGGCTCTTACTGTAATCATTGAGGCCAGTGATAATAAGAGTAGATGCAACCTGCTTTTGTCTGTGTATGTGTGTGTGTGTGTATTTGTGTGTGTGTGTGTGTGTGTGTGTGTATGTGTGTGTGTATGTATGTATGTATGTATGTAAATGATTGAATAGAGTACTACATCCTGCCACATAATATTATCAATACTGTAAGGCACTGAAAAGGACCAAGCATGGCCATATATAGCTAGCCTCACTCCCAGATCTGGAACGAGGGGAGGCCTGGTATGATGCTAGGCCGAAAAACGGGAGACTCCAGTTGTATATCATATACTTTCACTTTTGGTGCCCACCAGCCCCACAGTAGCTGTGGCCTGACTTCACTTAGCCTCTGAGACTCCATAGAGGTCAGCTCACTTAGCCAATGAGGCTCCTTGGGAGGTTGGCTAGGGGTCACTTAGCCACTGAGTCTCCAGGTCCCTCAGTGGAGGGCAGGTTAGGGTCAATTAGGAGATTGCTGGTAGGCTGTAAAAATTCATATCCTGTCCTTTAGACGCCATTGACATAGCAGCCTTTCAAACCAGAGCCCTTTAGCTGCCTCTGTTTCCCTTTCAGTCAGGAAGTCCACCCACTCCAGCTGTAACTCTCTGACACTCCACCTGTGACTCACTTCCAACCTTCATCCTGTAGCCCTACTGCTCACTTTCAGAAGGAAAAGCGCTTCACTTTTCGCCTGAAGATCCCAGGCTCTAAAATTCTCGAGGCGTGTTTTACGGAATATTTTAGCAGCTCTGACATTTAGTCTGCTTTCTTTGTCACCTGGCGAAATGTTGTCTGGTAATTTCCTGAGAGTGCCCCTGTAATTATTCTGTAATTAGAGTATTTGTGAGGTAGCCCTTCACCAGAGAAGTCCTAATTGCTACTGCACACGATATAAAGAATCCTCCGTAATATGCTGAACTGAGAGATAGTAGATGAGAAATTGAAGTGAAAATTAGGGCCCATGGATTTGGAGGCAGACCTCTTGACATTCTCTCTCCCTTCCTCCCTCCCTCCCTCCCTCCCTCCCTCTCTCTCTCCCCCCTCCCTCCCTCCCTCCCTCCCTCCCTCTCTCTCTCCAACCTTCAGCTTCACTTCAGAACACTAACTCCAACCACACGAGTGAACTGAAGACTCCTGAAGTCGAGGTAAGTAATTCCCAGTGATGTAATCGGAAAGATCCAGTATAGTAATCCTATGCAAGTGATTACATCATTCACAAATGATCCAGAAGTGGTTTCAGTTAGATATGCGGTTTGATATTCCTAAGGGAGTGGTTGTTTCCATGCCCACCTACGAATGTGCGGAATGTTTGGTTGGGTGCAGTAGGAGTCTGAATGTTTATCTGATCACTTGCCGGAATATGCCAAGCTTGTTTAAACACCGAACAACCCACAGGGTGTACGAAACATATAGAACAATTACGACATAACACGATCCACCACTCGAATAACACCTCAGACAATTCCTCTCGCTTACTTCCTAGATCCATATAATATATATTTGTGTTCTGATACTGTTACCATTAATACGATATGTCTCTGTGGTGAGTGGAGCATTACTTTGGTAGCTAGAATTACCGAGATGTGCGAGGGAGTTATGCTGTTCTAGAAAGTCAATGCCTACCGTTGTGTGAAACCGGAATAAAGCCGGGGAGTGGGTCCTTCATTGAAAATGTGGAACAGGAATGCCATTTCGAATATCTGTGGGCCTACCATACTCTGCTTACAGAGGCGTGGCTTTTGTTGCTGTCTTGATTACATTTAGCGAATTTCAATACTATCCCCTTGGTGTGTTGTATCTTGGATGTAAGACTAGTTATAAATATTGCTTGTTCGAGTTTCTCTGTGGCTGTGATATGCTGTAAGCTAGGCTAGGGCTTGTGTCGGTATAAATACATCGGAACACCGGTATGGTGGAGTTTTTCTGTTAATGTGAAGTGCTGTAGATTTTTTTTTGAAAGATCTAGTCTTAGATGCTTAGATGTTTGAGGTTTGTGTGTGTGTGTGCATGTGTGTGTGCATGTGTGTGTGTGTGTGTGTATGCATGTGTGTGTGTGTGTGTGTGTGTGTGTGTGTGTGTGCATGTGTGTGTGTGTGTGTGTGTGTGTGTTGTTTGTATTTGAACTACAAACAGAAGCTGAAGACTGCAGTTCTTGTAGTTTGTCAGCTAAGGCCCAACAACTCTGGAATGTGAACTTGAAAGTAGATACTCATTTAGATAAACTGAATTACTTGTTATTCTTTTCAAATAACAACTTGAAGCCAAAACCCCAACAAGAATAGTTGTAAAAAGTTTCTGTGGTTTCACAGTTAAATGTTGATAACTTCGTTCTCTCCCTTGGAGCCATTGTGGTTTCCTTTGACCCTAGGGGTTTCACAATAGCTTAATTACTTTCAATTTCCTGGAGTTGTAAAAGGGTTTCTGAAAGCAGGAAGTTTCTGGTGTACATAAACTGGCATGCAGCAGCTGGTTCTCATTTTGGCAAGGTTTTTCAGAAGCAGCTGCTTTTCAATTTTGCTGATATATAGTGTGTAAGTGATACTGTATGATGTAATGGTGTAGCTGCAGTGTTGTGAGTCTATGGCAGTGATGATGTAATACCATTCTCTTACACAGAGCAACTCCACTCAATTGCAAGAGGCCAGCAGGATGCCTAGCACTCCAGCTGAAGACTTATCTCATCCCCACTACAGGCCAAGTGAGTAGAAGCCTGTGATTAGCACATGGTTATCATGGGACAACCATGTGATTGTCACATGATATTAATACCAAATTTTTTTTGCACACTACTGCATGTGCAATTATCACAGGATTGTCATATGATAATCATGTGATACAGGTCTTAAATCCTCTGTATAGTCAAAAGAGCCATAAATTTCAATTGCGTGAGGAGGGGTGGAATTATGTTCGAGAAGCAATGCATATTGCAACACTTTATTTGGGGCGAATATAGTACTCTATGCTGTTGTATTACATCCCATTTTGAAAGTAGATTACAGTAGTAGCTACTATGCATCCGAGTGATGATGTAGTGAAGCAACACGATACAGCTGTAACAGGTGTAGCTAAGCAAATGTTCCACGTAGCGTGCCTACACCGCAACAGATGCTATTGTGTTGTTGCATGTACGAAAACTGAAAGTGGTAGGTGATAGGCAACTTTTCCGTAAACCGTGAAGTGGTAAGAGGAATTTTGGGAAAGCTCTTCAGTAAATGCAGAGTGGCGGTACTGAAAGTCCACACATAATAGTTTGTTACACTCTCTGTAGTGTTAGCGGCAACTGTTGTCTTTCTGGAGATGAAAGCTTTCGTGGGCGATTGCTTTCTGTATGCACAAGAAAGTATTGCATTCCTGGCCGTGTTTATCTTTCAGAGTGCCAGCGTTTCAGCAGGTAGTGCCAGCTGTTAGTCAAAACTAGCGCTATTTGTTTTGGTGAAAGTGCCTTCGATTTGACCTACCATACCCCCTTCTATTTGGAAAACATTTTGGACTTGCGTTTTCGACTTACGTAGCAGTTGCAATTTCTGGTGGTCACTGTCCTTGAGGATTTTATCAGAGGTCGGGGTTGACCTAGTTGTGTGGTGTTTGCACATTTTCTGCAGGATGTGTACTTTAACCCTTTCTTCCTCTCACATACACACTCACATGCACACATACACACACACACACACACACCACACAGCTGTCATAAACCTGGCCGCCCCTACAACCCCCATGGACACATCCCCTCAACCCCTCGTACCTACACCAGATTCCGACAGGTATGGGATTGTTTTACATTCCTCATGTGCCTCACATAGCTAGCACTGGAGATCAAACATACTGATACACAACTAGCTAATTTGATTGGTTGGTAATATGTAAGGTCTGTGATTAAGGTCAAAGGTGAATACCCCAATAGTTTCATATAGCAATGGCTTGTTATTTTTCACCTTTGACCCCTAATTGCATTATCCTTTATTACTTGGTATGTGGATGACATCGTAATTATGTAATGTAGTATGTGGGTAAACTAGAGAGCATTCTTTGGGCAGTGCTACAGTTTCAAATTTACTAACTACTTTCCTTTTATGTGGTCACATGATCCCCGTCCCTGCACCCCATATATGGAAATTACCATCACTTAGTACGCCTATTAGTGTTTCATACATCACTGGCTATGTCAAATATTTCAATTTCATGGAAATAACAGCTTACAGTTACTAGAATCCCCAAATTTGACCAACAGTTGTCTAACAAGAGTAACCCACATGATTACAGCTAATCTTACATCACTTCCCATGGCCACTAATCAGGCTTCTGGTAACAGAGAAAGCTGCTGTTTGGTGTGCATGTGGGGGGCTTTCCCCTTTTCTAAGGGATCCTTTGCACAGGTGAAAGTTGTGTAGTAAATTTCAGTAAGGGGTGCCACCCTCCTCCTACTCAGAAGTCATGCAGCTGTTGTTGGTTGTATTCAGATTAGGTGATTTTTTTTCCTCTTTGGATTTCCTGTTGTGAATGTGAAAGTGATGGACAGTGATAGTCATTTAGGACTGTTCTACATGTAGTAGAAACCGAAATATGCAGGACATGGTGCACCACCGTGATATCACCATGATGTCATTATGACATCATGTACAGCACTACGCTTGGTTACCTAGTGGCTATGATACTGAAAGGGAAATGGAAAACATTTCAGGTTTATCAGAGTTGGTTTCCTGAACTTTAACCCCTGAGTCATTTTAACCTTTATTCACTGACCCCTTCCCTTCCTAATAATTATGTAACCCCTTCCCTCCTGGATTTACATACGCAGGCCTGAAAGGATGCGAGATTGGCTGGTTCGCATGATCAACAGTGGTCAGTTCCCGGGACTCAAGTGGCTGGATGAGGAGAAGATGATCTTCCGTGTCCCCTGGATCCATGCTAAGAAGAGGGACTATAACATGGAGAGGGATGCGGCTCTCTTCCGAGAGTGGGCAATTCACTCAGGTGTGTGTGTGTGTGTGTGTGTGTGCATGTGTGTGTGTGTGTGTGTGTGTGTGTGATTAATGGTTATATCACTGACTTGTATTTAAGCGTGTGTGCGTGAGAGCGTGTGTGCGTGAGAGCGTGTGTGTGATCAATTGAGATTGCGTGCACACTATGTGCAGTGGCATAGCATGCATTTTGACTTGCATTTATTTGAAATTTCAAGTTTTACTGTACTGAATTGAATACTGTAAGGGCTCATGATTGGGACTTTATGAATAACCCTTTCTTCTTTCCTTTCATCTGCAGGGAAATATGGCGATGGTTCTGATGTAACGACTTGGAAAATTAACTTTCGCTGCGCTCTTAATGGTCTGAAGGACATCATCGAGAGGCGTGAGCTGGAAGAACCGGACTGTAGGGTCTACCAGATGCTGCCATCTACCGGGATAGGTATGTCTAATTTTAGATTATTACATCATCATCACATCATTACATCATCAATTTTAGATTATTACATCATCATTACATCATAAATAGTTTATTGCCTGTTGAATGTTCCAACACCTCTATTCTCTCCCATTCTTCCTTAGGTCGTAGACGAAAGCGCAGACGACCATATTACCCTGATATGATCACCTACCAACCGCCGGAGAGGAACACACATCCCAGAATCGAGTTCACTAGCCCTGCCATCACACCCACTGCCACCACCACCGTCATCACCCCCACCACCTGCACCAATGGTGAGCACCATTACATTATGCCTGTCAGTTGGCATTACATCATCATTACATATTAAGACTGGCCACCTAGCTTTTAGTCCTGAGTACACAGCACAGTATTTAATATTACATATTCCTAATCCCACTGTCATTCCCTCCACTTTTACCCTCACACACACACACACACAGCTCCAACACCCAGCATTCCTATCCAAGTCCTCCCCATCATGACAGCGGGAGGCCAAATCCGGATCCCAATTTCCTGCAACTTCACCCCCATCAGCTCCTCCACACTGCAGCAGCAACCTCAGCAAACAACAATCGGAGTCGTCCAAAAGAACGTGATACACCCAGCGGCCATCAGACCTCCGCCGCCAGAGTTACGGACCGACTCCCCCTTCAGTCGCGATAGCTCCAGCCAGCCACGTACCCCGAGAACACCCCTCTCGCCCGCCCAGTTCAGTCCGAAGGTCGCCTCCCCTCCTCTGCATACGATATCACCACAGAATGCAATTATTTCCAATAACATTTCTACTCATGGTGAGTTGGGTTGATGATGGACTACATATAGCAAAAGCTTACGGAAGTTACTAAAACCCTAAGAGTGCAGTGGTGTACTTATTGCACATTAGAGCCATTTTTGTTAAGAGTACAATGATGTAGCTAGCTCTGTGAAACTGGAAATTATTTCAAATGGATCTCGATATATATGTGTGTTTGAGGTTGAGTTTCCAGTGCAGGCATGAAATCTGTAGGTCTCTGATTTTTTTTAAGGCCATGGATCCCATTGGTCGAGGTTAGATACAATTATTTTTAAATGATGGAATTTGCCATATCAAATGGCGAAAATGTGATGCACAGACTTTCTGAGAATCTGTTCAGTGACGTCAAATTCTTAGAAAGTCTGTGCAACACATTTTTACCTATTGACATGTCAAATAGACCTTTATCCATTTGGGGGGTAAAAGTAGGCACTAAATGGAGAAAATATGAGAGAACATGTGTTTTGATGTATGAAAACACAAGAACATGCTTGTTTCCTTGTTTTCCTAGTGCTTCAAGCACTTTTACCCCATTACATCATAACGGGACAAAGGGCTATTCTGCATTTAGCAAGAGCCTAATCCTGAAGACTAGGCCTTGATCTTGGTTCCTCTCTTCTGCAGCCATCGCAGTTCCCTCTGCTATGATCCCTATGTTTCCAGCTCTGAGAACTGGTCCCGTCTACTGTCCACCGTCTCAATACTGCAACAGTAAGTTTGTGTGTTCTCTTTATATGTGCCATGGTCACTCTCTGGTTGCTATGGTAATCTTGTACCACAGTAACAAACACTTTCATAACTAATACTTTCCCTCCTCCTTCCCTCCCTCCTCCCCCTCCCTCCTTCCCTCCCTTCCTCCATCCCTCCCTCTCTCCCTCCCTCCCTCCCTCCCTCCCCCCCTCCCTCCCACCCCTACCCCAGATCCCCATGCTGTTTCTATTAGAATCATGTATGGCTCCATCACTATTCGCCAAGAGACCTTTGACTTCAAATCGGGGGGCAGAATTTACTATGGCCCCTTACACTGCCGGGATATTCTCTCTAAAGAAGAGGAGGAGAAACTTTTTGGCCCCCTGGAGGCCCACCAAATTGCACTGAACCCCAGACACCCAGCCCTCCTCGCAAAAAAGCTCTTCGGTTTCATGCATCGTGGTCTGATACTAGAAGCAAACAGTGAGGGTATATATGCAACGCTTCTCAGCCGACCAGTTGTATACTATGGCCACTCGCCTCTAAAACACTCTGGCACTCTACCAAAGGAGGAACGAACCAGAGTCTTCAGTTATAGCAGCCAGTTCCGCTCGGCGTTAAAGAGTTCCTCCGAGGGACACGGGTCACCGCCCAAACCGTATACCATCTTCAGTTTGGGCCAGTCCTGGGGTGCTGAACGTCCTCTCTCGAAGAATCTCGTCACCATTGTCGTGACGTACTGTAAAGCTCTTAACGATCTTCGGGTTCGGAATCTCCCCATTCACGATGAGTTGCTTTTCGAGGCACAGGAGGGAAAGGACATTCGGATAATCTCTCCGTCCTCCGGGGATTTGGAAGCAGAAGAATTTTTGAACCCCCAGGTAGACGTTGAGGAGAGAACTCACGGTTCTGATTGAGTGGAAAAAGTTATCAATATCGTGGTTTTGCCATGTTGACTAATAACCCTTCACCTCTGTGTGTCAGTATAGTTATATTTTTCTTGTAATCCCTGCTGTATCCCAGTTATATGTGAATATATTTTCTTCGTCTACTAAGTGCTTCTATATTTTTTGATCAACTTTTTATGCATTTTTGGTTGCTGCTTTTTTAAGGGGGGTTGTTCTATAGTGCAGGCGCTTTTGTGTGCGTACTTCTCTTTTACGTTTCATTTATAAAAACGTGTTTGTATTGCAACCACAGCAATCTAATTTGTCTCCTGTTCTCTTGTTGTTTTTCTCTTTGTTGCTACGGGCAACTTGACCTTCTGCTGTTGTAAATTATACATGATGTGTCTTTCCAGAATCTGATGTGATTTTTAGCACCCTCACCTCATCTCTGTCATGCCTCATTGATAACAAGTGATCATATGAAAGGGCTCAGAACCATAGTGGACTATTAACCCAAAATGAAATACTAGCAATTGCAAGAATCGCACAAGAAAGAGAGCTGGTAAAAATAAACATGACCAAACTTCTGCAGCTCTAAAGCATATTCTAGGACAGGACATCAATCCACCAGATCTGTATGTCATATCCCCCCCCCCGTGTTGGAGGGAAAAAAGGCCGGCTTAGCTAGTTGAGATACTCTTAGAATGTGCTTTCTGAGTTGCTAAAAATTCTGAAGTTTGGTCATCAACACAGCGAGCTCTAAACCCAACGGTTAGGCCCTAGCCCTAGCCCTAACCTAACCCTAACCCTAACCCTTTCCCCTAAACTCTAACCGTTTCAATAGCCACTAGGGTTGGAATGGGTTCCCGAGACATCAGAATGTAAATAATGCAGGCTACGGTTTCTGGTGCCCAGACTGGCTGGCAATTTTCTGGCGGGCTTACATTCACATTTCATTGGTCAGGACTGCAGATTTGAACAGCGTTTTACGCGCGAATACAAAACCAGGGACGAGCTGCATTTTACTTCACTTCAGTACTGGGTTTCTTGGCTGTGCGGAATGTGAGTATTTTGCTTATGCAGTTTCGAATTGTAACTTTGCATTGGAGTGGCAACCAAGCTAGCATAGGTTGGAGCATGTATTCTGCTTGGTCTGTAGAACTAGCCTCGCCGGCCGACTGCTTGGCCTGGGAAAGAGGAAGCTATGCAGACACTAGAGCTGTAGCTAATAATGCTGTATCTCAGTTTTTATTTTAATATGTGTCTGCTTCTCTCACCCCCGTCCAGTCATTGCAAGACTGCAAGAATTCCTACGGTCGCCGCCCTACCGCCGGAGCACAGCTTATCCCAGCCACAAGCGCAGCTCATCCCACATCCCAGCCACAAGGCCCACAACCACAGCTCATCCCACATCCCAGCCACAACCATAGCCCCCATCCAGGTCAACACAACAGGAAAATGTGAGAGAATGTGCATGCATGTGTGTACAAAAGTGGTGCATGGTGCCATGCGTGGCACGTGGCAAGCAGCACGCATTGGTCAGCGAGCGCAACGGTGTTAAAAATGCATGTGCTGGGTATACTGTGTATATGCAGGTGCATGACATAATGTACACTATTGTGCATGATGTGCAGTTATAATACATGCTTGACATTGTGCATGAGCGATGCGCAAAATTTAATACGCGACGTATGGCTAGAATGGGTATACTATAGCTATTACTGGAGACTATACTGTTTCTAAAACAAAAGAAAATACAAAGAAAAACAAAAAAAACGGACAGTTAGTTATGCAGGGACGTCCCACGAGGTGGGCATGGTATAATGTAGCATAATAATATTGTAATAAATGTTTGACATTGTGCATGAGCGATCCGCACATTAGAAGGTGACGGCGCGGGACGTGGCTGACCAGTGCGGCATCAAATTGTAATTGGGTGGTATTATTATTGTATAGTGGTCATGAACTATTATGTTTTTGGTTGTTTCTATGTCTATTTACGTGTTTGTGTGTATGTGTGTGTACATATGTTCGTGCAAGCCTCAACACTCACTAGCTGAGCATAACACATATTGCATGTACGAGCCTCAGTCAGAGACTGCTCCTGCCAGGACACCTCAATCTATAGCTAATGGGGAGTTGTCGAAAACTTTGCTTTGGTCTCAGAACTTACTGCCTTAATTCAAGCCTGGTACTGCAACCGAATCTTTAAAGCTGAGCTTAGGTTTGATTTGAGCCCGGTATACGTAGCTACTACTGCGACAATCCTTAATAGCTTGGGTCCTTAAGTTTGATTCAGATTTCCTGTTAATTATAGCATTATACAAAATTATAATTACACTAATTATACAGAATTGTACAAAAAGCCTCCACTACTGATAGCCAATGCACGACTGAAAAGAATTGTACACAAATTTAATGTGGATATGTTTGTAGGAAAAGGAGGGAATACAGGTAACAAGTAAAGAGAAAAGCAGCAGCTCTTTAATTTTAGTCCCTCGGTTTTAGTTCGGTGAGATTCAATGGAGGAACATCATCGAGGTCATCGGTATTGTACAGTGGTTCATCATTGTCACCTGTGTGTGTGTGTGTGTGTGTGCATGTGTACGTGTGTATGGCATGTGTGTGTGTGTGTGTGTGTGATGTGAATGTGTGTGTATGGCATGTGTGTGTGATGTGAATGTGTGTGTATGGCATGTGTGTGTGTGTGTGTGTGTGATGTGAATGTGTGTGTATGGCATGTGTGTATGGCATGTGTGTGTGTGTGTGTGATGTGCATGTGTGTGTATGGCATGTGTGTGTGTGTGTGTGTGATGTGAACGTGTGTATGGCATGTGTGTATGGCATGTGTGTGTGTGTGTGTGTGATGTGAACGTGTGTATGGCATGTGTGTGTGATGTGCATGTGTACGTGTGTATGGCATGTGTGTGTGCGTGTGTGTGTGATGTGAATGTGTGTGCATGTGAACGTGTGTATGGCATGTGTGTGTGATGTGAATGTGTGTTTGTGTGTGCATATGTACGTGTGTATGTGTTATGTGTATGTGTGTGCGTGAGAGTGAACATGATCGTGATTGTAGGTGTGTAGAAGTGCTGATGTGGATGTTAATGTTGTACATGAAAGACTTAGTAATGATGTAATGTATAATTATTATACCGTCATCGTCCGGGAAAAGGTTGACACGTTCTTCTTCAACTCTCACACTCACAGCTCCATAGCCACGTTTACGAAGGCTGGTGTGTGTGTTTGTGGGGGGGGGGGGGGGTATGTATACATGCATGCATGTGGGGAGCAGAGTGGTGGATAAATATACAAGTGTTACTGAAGAGAGAGAGTTCTGCTCTTGGTGGTGACTTACGCAATCTTCCATACAATGGCAGCTGTGATAATTATGATGACGACGATTCCAAAGATTCCACCAATAACTCCGCCCACAATCGGACCAATTTGAGTACCCTTTTTGTTAGCTGTCGTGTGTGTGTGTGTGTGTGTTGTTCATGTGTGTGTGTGTGTGTGTGTGTTGCGTGCATACATGATTGTATTAGAGTTGATAATTAATGATGATTTGAGCTACTAACATCCATTATACAGCAGCATCTCATGGGCTGCCACTGCAGGGGCTCTGCTGTGCCACAACTTACATTTAAGAGGCTGCCTAGATCCGGTGGGTGGTTGTGAAGTGGACCCGGTGGGTGGTTCTGAATTGGAACTGGTGGGTGGTTCTGAACTGGATCCGGTGGGTGGTTCTGAATTGGAACTGGTGGGTGGTTCTGAACTGGATCCAGTGGGTGGTTCTGAACTGGATCCAGTGGGTGGTTCTGAACTGGATCCAGTGGGTGGTTCTGAACTGGATCCAGTGGGTGGTCCTGAAGTGGTTCCGGTGGGTGTTGAAGTGGGTTCGGTGCCCTGGACACAGTGAGGAACTTCGTCACTCCATTTCCCATTTTGTTGGCATGTGATCATCTTTGAGCCATCAACGTAGTAGCCGTCCTCACAGGAGAAGTGGATTTCGCTCCCAACGGTGTTGCCACCACCACTGGCCTGTAGGTGGGTGTTCAGGACTATCCCGGGGCATGTTACTGTGTGTGTGTGTGTGTATGTGTGTGTGTGTGTGTGTGTGGGTGTGGGTATGGATGTGACAGTGTAGGATGCATGAAAAAATTCACACCAGGCAGGCTCCTGGGCGTATATAGTCGAACTACTTATGAGTTGTATCCATGAGTCTCTAATGGCTCTCTAACACAGATCTGAGATCAAAGTATTGATGACAGGGATTACCAAAACTCGGTATGAGACTCACCCTGCCTGCAGATAGGCGGAACCCCGTTCCAGGTTCCATTCTCCAGGCAAGTCAGGGCTGCGGAGCCAATGAGTTGGTAGCCAGAGTCACACGTGAAGCTGACCGTCACGCCGGGAGCCGTTGAGTCCGAGTTTGTAGAACCATTGGTTGGAAGTGTCAACGGGCGGCAGGGGACTGTGTGTGTGTGTGTGTGTGTGTGTGTGCGAAAAGTTATTCATAGCAGACACTGACTGCCTCCTCTCCAACTACATGACTGCTAACTACACTCCAAATGATGAGCTAAGCCTCATTCCCAGCCCACACCTCTTGTGAGGGGTGTGGCCTGGGGATGGGGCTAGGGTTCCCAGATACATGCACATGTAGGAAGTAAGGGAAGAGAAACGAGACCACTGCCGTGAGACGGGGGGAGAGGGAGAACACAAGTTCTTACCAGCACAGCGAGGTTCACTTGGCATCCACTCTCCCTCGCTGGAGCATACCACCTGAACAGAAGACGGAAGATACAGTGTCCTTACTATTCAAGATATGGCTATGATAATGTCCTTACTATTTAAGGTACGAGGTTACCATGACTCCCGTGTCCTTACTATTCAAGGATCTAGTCTACGGTGGCCCAGACTCTCGTACTGTACATAAACTAGGACAAAGAGTACCACATTAGATTCCCCCCTCCCCCCTCCCCCGACGATAATAGCCTTGTTCAGATAACACCGGAAATCTAGCTAGCCAGCTGCAACAGTGACTTTATCAGAGCAGAGAAGTCGCTCTTACTCGGGTGTTGCCTTCTAGTGGACTGTGATCGGCGTCGCATGTGATGTCGACTGTCGTCCCCTCGACATAACGGCCATTTTGCTGACCGTGGATGTTAAAATTGCCATTTTCTCCATTGAAAAATGGGCACACAGCTAGGTCTGGTGGAGGGAGGAAGGGGAGGAAGGGGGGGGGAGGGAGGGAGGGTGGGGGAGAGGGGGAGAGAGGGGTGGAGGGAGGGAGGGAGGGAGGGAGGGGAGGTGAGAGGGAGGGATGGAGGGGGAGGGAGGGAGAGAGGGACCAAGAGAATAAAGAAACCGTCTTATTTCAATAGTAATACACAAACAGCACTAAATCTATCAATTCTGCAGGAGTCTAGTGGACCAGATGACCTGGTCAGGCGCTATACAATACCGGCCTATCAGTAACTCACTCCAGCAGACGACGCTAGCATCCTCCGAGTGTCGGCAGTTGTGGACCTTCAGTCCTGAGTGAGAGCACTTGAGGAGGTTGGTTTCGTTGCCGAAGCAGAGGAGGTCGTCCAACCAGATCGTGCCGTTTCCCTCCCCGTAGGCTGCCCGGTGGGGGGCGGCTGCGGCAGATTTGAAGTTCAGCATCCGGCAGGCGACGTCGGCATCTTCCAAGTCCCTGGGGGTGGTATATGGTATGTCAGTTTCACCAAAATATCCGAGAGACTCGGGTCGAAACGTGATCCTCACATGACTACGTTAGCAACAACTATTAATAATTACATAGTGACCCCGCCCCTAGCTGTTTAAACCATGCAGCTAGCTTAGGCATCCTTCTTGTCGGCCTAAACCTTGAACATGATCGCTTTTGAGTATTGAATTTTGATAGTGGGCTGCACGTAGCGAAAGTAATAGTTAAATAACTATTAATAATTGTATTCTAAAAATTTCACGTTCGGATATTTTGGTGAAACTATGTATGTTCAGGCAGGGCTTCATTTAGGGGGGCCCCCTTGGAAACTTTGTGCCCCTCCCCCTTGGGAATTTCAATCCTTCAAATATTGAATACTGCTCACTATACGCACGACCCCACGAAATATATTCCGACGTGCTTTTGTCCCCCCCCCCCCCCCCCGTGGATTTTCCTAAATGAACCCCTGCCATGTACGTGTGCATCAGCTCCCACATGTTGAACAATACATGAGCCCATGGGCACTTATTACAGGATAAACAGTGCTTACCAGTAGTCATCGCAGATGGTGCCCCACTCCTCATCATTGTAGTTCACCTCAACACGCCCTGAGGAGCTGTTGGTACCATTCACGAGTCGGATACGCAGGTACGATGCTGTGGGGTTGTAGTGTGTGTGATCGGATGAAAGAGTGCATGTAGAAGCTTATATCACTACACTACTCTCCACTACACACACACACATATATAAACATACACACACACACACACACACACACACACACATATAAACACACACACACACAGACACACATACACACACACTCACGTAAACAAATGACTCCAGCGTCTTCATTGTGGTTGCAGTCATTCTCTCCGAAGTTGCCGTGGTCACACTGATGTATGAAGTACTCGTCTCCGTGACACACGACCTCGTCTAGCCAAATATGGCCAGTCCCGGGACCAAACCTGTGGTGCAGCCAATCACATATGCTATGTAATATCAGTGCCAGTACCATAGGCAGACAGACAGGCAGATAGACTCATGTGACGGTCATGTCACAGACAGGCAGATAGACTCATGTGACGTTCATGTGACATGCTTGTTTGTGTTTATAGACCCTTTACCATTATGATGTAATGGGGGGTAAAAGTGAGCACTAAATTGAGAAAATACAGGTAAACAAGCATGTTCTTATGTTTTCGTACAGGAAAACTACATCAAAGCACATGTTCTCATGTATTTTTTCCATTTAGTGCTCACTTTTACCCCCCCCCCCCCCATTACATCATAATGGTAAAGGGTCTATTGTAGTAGGTATGTTTAGGAGCTCAAATGGTGCTCATGAACTGCTGAAGTGTGCTGTTATGCATACACCTGATGCATATGTGCACACTACATGTCAACTGCATGCAACGCTGCTGTGAACGATGAAGCTGCCTCTAGACAGTAAAGCGGAAATCGACGTGTAAGGCAGCACGACCACTCTTACGATTACCATAAAAACAAGGTAATTTGCACGCATGCGCAAACAATCGATACCAGGCCACTCTTCCGAGGGGGGTGTGGCCTGGGTACGAGGCTAGACGGCAACACGACCACTCTTACCGTCCTTCGGGAATCACTTGCTCTGCCCCCGGGAATCCCAGCGTTCTGCAGACTATGTCTCCCTCCGTCTGGGTCCAGTGGTCGTCGCAGATGGTGCCCCACTCGTTGTTGTAGTAGATCTCGACACGCCCCTCCTGGTCGTTGTTTCCGCCCACCAGCTGTACCGGGTAGGGGTTTACCGGAACGTCTGCACAGGGGGGGACAAAGTTTCAGGTCTCTAGTAAGTCCCACACAAGCCCACCCCTGAGTATGAGCCCACCCTGAGTATAAGCCCATCCCTGAGTATGAGGCCACCCCTGAGTATAAGCCCACCCCTGAGTATAAGCCCATCCCTGACTATGAGGCCACCCCTGAGTATAAGCCCACCCCTGAGTATGAGCCCACCCCTGAGTATAAGCCCACCACTGAGTATGAGCCCACTCAAAAGTATAAGCCCATCCGAGTGCAAGCCCACCCCGGAGTATAAGCCCACCCCTGAGTATGAGCCCACCCTGAGTATGAGCCCACTCAAAAGTATAAGCCCATCCGAGTGCAAGCCCACCCCGGAGTATAAGCCCACCCCTGAGTATGAGCCCACTCAAAAGTATAAGCCCATCCGAGTGCAAGCCCACCCCTGAGTATGAGCCCACCCCTGAGTATGAGCCCACCCTGAGTATGAGCCCACTCAAAAGTATAAGCCCATCCGAGTGCAAGCCCACCCCGGAGTATAAGCCCACCCCTGAGTATGAGCCCACCCCTGAGTATGAGCCCACTCAAAAGTATAAGCCCATCCGAGTGCAAGCCCACCCCGGAGTATAAGCCCACCCCGGATGACGTGCAAGAAATGTGTACCTGTGCAAATCACTGAGGCATCCTCGAAATGAATACAGTTGTGTACACCCCACTCAGAGTGCGGGCACGAGAAGATGCTGGTTTCAGTTCCGATGCATTCCACATCATCCAGCCAGATCTGGGTGGAGGGGTTGAACCAACAACTGAATATCTTGTAAAGTCTACAGAAATGTGACTTTAAGGTGGCGCCATTTTGAAAAAAAATCTTGTTCTTAGCAGTAATGCAGGTGGCAGGGTCTCATACACATACCGTTCCGGTTCCTGTTCCATACGGTGCAAAGTCCGGAGTGTGTATGGCCCGAGCATAACCCAGCTCCCGGCAGACAACGCTCCCATCTTCCACACTCCAGCGGTCGTCGCAAACGGTCCCCCACACCCCCTGGTAGAAGACCTCCACCCTCCCCTCCGTGGGGCCATTCCCTCCCACCAGGCGGACAAGAGGACCAGGAGCTGAAGAAGTGTATCAAACACTGCATAATACTATTGGTATACTATACAATTCTACCAACACATTAGCAGTATACTGCTGGTATACTAAGTAGCTTCAAGATACTATGACTAGTATACTACCGGTATACTACTAATATTATACTACTAGTATACCAATGCTACACACCGACTCACCATAGCAACGGACTCCGGCATCCTCCCGATGCTGGCAGTTGTGCGACCCAAAGCCCCGGAACACACACTCGGTAATGGTTGCCTCACTGCCATAACAATCCACGTCGTCCATCCAAATGGGCATGCTCGCATTTCCCATTCCGAAATAAGCATTTGAAAGGGACTCGGTCGCTTCTGAGAACCCAAGTTGCCTGCAGGGACCAGTGCACACAATATATATAGGGCTTCATTTAGGGGGGGGGGGGGGGGCATTTGGCCCCCCTTTGAAAATTTTGTCCCCCCTTGGGATTTCAACCCTTCAAAATTGAATATTGCTTGCTATACGCACGCCCCCCCCCCCCGCCCCAGGATGAGGGCAACAAGCCCTGTGCTAAGGTACTTGGCAGCTAATATTATCATACTATTGCACGTGTCACTGTGCATTATCATAACAAACAGTCATGAGTGATGTACTATTACATACTCTCAAGCGTGTGCATTAAATTGGCCAATCAAATCTCTTATGCTGTGTACTATAGCAACGGGTGTACATTGCTGGAAAATAACGCACAGTTCGCCTATGGAAAATTACACAGTAAGAGTATACAATAATATGTTAATAGTATACAATAATATACAAGAAATATGTTAATAGTATACTGATAGTACCATTAGCATTTGATGGCGTCATACCTGCAAACGACATTGGCGTCCCGAATGTCCCAAGAGTCATCACATATGGTACCCCATTGCCTGTTGTACAGCACTTCGACTCTTCCTTCGGTGACGTTAGCCCCTCCCACCAGCCTCAGGGTGACATTCACAACGACATGAGGTTCATCTAATCAAAGAATTAGTATACTCCGCTCAGTGCATGATCTTTCAGTATACTACTCAGGATACTACTACCGCAACGCTACAAAATTACGATATAATGCATTATGTACAGTATATTACACAGCGTATTATTTGATACTATATGACACTACTGCAATACTTCAGTATATTGCTATTTGATACTATATGACACTACTGCAATACTTCAGTATATTGCTATTTGATACTATATGACACTACTGCAATACTTCAGTATATTACTATTTGATACTATACGACACTACTGCAATACTCACTGGTGCACACGACCCCAGCATCTTCTCCGTGGACACAGTTGTGTTCGCCCCAGTCACGGTGGGAGCAATCAAACAGCGAGCTCTCCGTACCAATGCAAGCAACATCATCAAGAAGGATGGGACCTTCAGGCACAGAGAGAGAAGGGAGACATTTCAGTAATTTAAAAACAAAAGTACGTTATACAGACAGTGTAGTGCACTGGGCACTTCATGAGACTGCTAGGTGAGAGTTGACAATAATATTGATGATTTTATTGTCTTCATGATATTTTGATAATTGCAATAGAGTATCGCAATAGGGCACTTAATAATCTTACACCCCTTAGACAGCTCAATATCAGAGAAGCAGGATGACACACATGCCCACCTACACTTACATGCACACACACACACACACACACACACACCTTCTCCCTCCCCATAGTGAGCAAACATGGGAGCACTATAAGCATCCTCGAATCCCAGCTGTCTGCAAACCACTCTGGCATCACGGATGTCCCAGTAGTCGTCGCAGATGGAGCCCCAGGTACCGTTGTGCAGGACCTCAACCCTTCCAGAGGAGCTGTTGGTACCATTACGTAGCCGGATGGGAAGTAACGAGCCTGGGTGTGTGTGTGTGTGTGTGTGTGTGTGTATGTGTATGTGTATGGGTGTGTGAGTGTGTGGGGGATGAGGGGTGTTGTGTGTGTGTGTGTGTGTGTGTAAAAACAAATTCCAGCTAATAGTTCTGAGGACAGGAACACAAATATGCCACCACCCATGTCCCCCTCAGCACACCTTCGACCATCATCCCACTTACACATGGCCCCATTGTCCCACCCACACACCTTCACACATGGCCCCATTGTCCCACTCACACACGATCCCATTGTCCCACCCACACACCTTCACACACGACCCCACTGTCCCACCCACACACCCTCACACACACCTTCACAAACGGCCCCAGCGTCCTCGTAATGTGAGCAGTCATGGTTTCCCCAGCCGTCAAAGACGCACTGTGCCAGCTCAAATTCATTCCCTCTGCACTCAACTTGGTCCATCCAGATATTCCCCACCCCCTGCCCAAACTCCGCCCTAGAGGGAGCGCGAGTGGCTCGCTCATAGCCGAGCTGACGGCAGACAACCTGGTGTGTGTGTGTGTATGCATGTGTGTGTGTGTGTGTGTGAGTGTGCAATTACAGTGACCACATACACGGACTGTCATGCATATTTCACTTGCTGTTGGAGAGCAAGGTACTATTTTTCTCATGTGTTCTAATTATGCATGTGCAGGAACCTATCAAATTACAGCTGCACTTCTCTATCTTTGGCTAGATACATTGTTTCAGTGCTCAGTCTGCGGTAGGAAGAGTAGCTACAAGAAGAACGGATTTGCTACCCTCCTTTGTTATCTGAAAACCATAGCTGTCAACCTCATGGAAAAAAATTCACCCCTCTACCTCAGTTGCCCTAGTAACAAGTAAATTACTGCACCAGGCCTACAACTAGCTTAAAGTAAAACGTACACCTGGGAACGAGGCTGAGAGAGAGAGAGAGAGAGAGAGAGAGAGAGGAGAGATAAGGAGGAAAAAATACCCCTAGCAACTCCAACCAGCTGGCCCGGTACTAGCAAATAAATTCTCACGTCAGCATCATTGATATCCCAGCTGTCATCACAAACTGTCCCCCACACTCCATTGTACTCGATCTCCACCCGACCCTCACTGGGGTTGGCCCCGCCCACCAGTCGGACAGGGTATTCTGCTATCGTTGCGTCTTTGCGGGTACGTGTGTGTGTGTGTGTGTGTGTGCATGTGTGTGTGGTATGTGTGTGTGTGTGTGTGGACTTCAAGGTTTGAATATTCTGATAGTTACACATAGTACATAAGATACCAGTCTTTCCATACCGGCATATAGTGCTGTCAGTATTCCATTCTGTTCTGCATTACATCTCCAATTCCATATACATTATTAAGCATTACATCACCAATTCCACATGTGTCCCACACTTACAATTAAGCATTACATCACCACTCACTTGTGCACGAGACCCCGGCATCCTCCTGGTGATTGCAGTCGGACTCTCCCCAGTCTCCATGGGTACAGTCAGCCAACTCAAACTCGTCTCCCGCGCACCGCATCTGGTGCAAAGCAATAAAGCCACGCCCAGCACCAAAGTAGGACCTAAACAGAATATAATAGACCGGGTTACAAGGCTAAGTTTAACAGAGATCAGACTGTCAACAGATCTATCTCAAGTTTGATGTACGTTTGCTAATTAGATCACATTATTCACAAAATGCCAGCATGATTTCGAGTAGGTTCCACCTTCGTGCAACTGAATAAAGCGGGGGCCTGGGAACGAGGCTATACAGTAGAGGTGGTTGTAATAATGATTTCTACATGAATATATTGAGTAGGTGATCCCCCATATCTCTCTCCCTCTCCCTCTCCCTCCCTCTCTCCCTCCCTCCCTCCCTCCCTCCCTCCCTCACTGAGTGTATGCTCTGACGGCTCTGGTGTATCCCAGCATTCGGCAGACCACTTGTGCCTCACTGAAGCCCCAGAAGTGGTCACAAATGGTCCCCCACGTCCCATTGTAGCTGATTTCCACTTTTCCCTCGTTTTCGCCAGGGGCCGTGCCTCCATTGAGGGATAGTCGAACGGGATGGGAAAATTCAGAACCTGCAGGTCGAGCTGTGTGTGCGTACATGTGTGCATTGTGGGTAGACATGGAGGGGAGCATTAAATAGGATTATAAGTTCTAATTAGAGCACGGCTCAAGCCGGTCAGTCTCCATACTTGGGCAGCGGACTCCAGCGTCTTCGGCATGTCCGCAGTTGTGGTTGTAGAGGCCGGAGTTCGGGCAGTCGGTGATGTAGAGCTCCAGACCGTTACACTGTACATCGTCCAGTACAATGGGACCGGCACCCTGCCCGAAGTGGGCAAAGCTCAGGGCGAGGGCTCCAAACGGTGGGAAGCCTGGAGGGAGGGGGAGAGAACAGGTCATTAGAGCGTACTGGACGTGTGATATTTGAGACTCGCAACTTTAGCAGCCACAGATCAAATTAGCTTCACTTACAGTTGGATTTGGCTAGCTAGGTCCTACTGGCAAATGCTACTAGGGGGGTTGGTAGCTCCAGGGGTTCATACAGATTTTTTCGGTGGGGGTGGGGAAAATGATGCACGTAGAGCCACGCCCCCTAGGGGAGTACGGGGGGTTGCTCCCCCAATTTTTTTTCAAATTTACATGCTCTGAGGTTGTTTCTGGGGCTCCAAAAAGGCTGGAAAATTAGCTACTAAATAACTAGTGAGTATCCAAAAAAAAAGTCAACTTATAAATTCTGGGGGGGGGGGGGGGGGAACTCTTGCTGGGGTGGGGAAATCCCAGTGCACCCCCCCCCCCCCCCGGTGTATGAAACCCTGAGCTCTGTTCTGGAGCTGCAGTACCTCAGTGGGTATATAAGAACAGGCTTCGATTTTTTTTCCCCAGTAATTTTTTTTTCTACCTGGAAGAATTCGCATATGTAAAAGGCAGTATTTTCTTCGCGTTAGGAGCCAAAGATTTCATGATAAAGTTTGCTAAATTGAATTGAGGCCGGAGAGGACACATACACATGTAGAAAGGTCTGGACTCACCTAGCTGCCGACAGATGACCATTGCGTCAGTATCGTCCCAGAAGTCGTCACAGATGGTGCCCCACTGACCCTGGAGGTACAGCTCCACTCGTCCCTCGTTGTCTGAGTTCCCGTTGACTAGACGGATCGGAGGTGGACCAGTCTCGAACTCTGAGAGGGAAAGGATATCGGATGCTCAGCCAGATTTCTGCTCAGGGAAATTTACCCTTTGAGTGTGTTAAGTGTACTTATATGCATGTTAATCACTTCCACACAGCGCAAACAGTGTAGATATATTACATAAACGCTAGCTGAGATTCTGAGCCCATAGGTTGCGATTATTGGCCTCACTGCACTCGGCAACTATCACCTGGTTTAGTAACAAACAAATAGTCTTTCTGAACATTGAGAGATAGGGGCCAAGCTTCTTCAGCAACGAGACACTAGGATGGCTTCTCCGTGTAACCGCCCACGATGCATTATGCCGCTACATCGTATGAAAACAGTACAGGAAGTACCACTACAATAGTGGGACGTATTGTTGAAAGGGCTCCTCCGTGTAAGCGCCCATGCCTGGTTTTTCTTGCGGGAGTTGCTCGGGACAATACGGTACTTAAATCCTTAAATTCCTTGAACAGTAAGGACAGGCACACAGACATCACGCCACACACTCACCCTGACAGCGAACTCCGGCTATATGAGTCTCATCACAGTAGAAGGTTGGAATAAATGGGTCACCCTGGAACCCACTGCAGTTGGCCAACTGGGGCTCGTCGCCATAGCATCCAATAAAGGCCCCCAAGATGTGCAAATTTCCGGCTCCAAAGAAAGAATCGACGACAGCATCAGTGGCCGCTGATGGGAGAGACAAGAATCATCAATATAGAGCTTCGTCTACTCAGTAGTGTACAGTGGTAGAGCTGCTGAGGCATTATAAAGGCTTATAAACATGTGGTTTTTTGGCCGCTATTGGGTGTATAGGGATAAGGATGCTTTGCAGCTCAAAGCTCATAAGGATATAATAGGGCAAAGTTCGTAGGTCAGGGTTTACCTGTGTATCCCAGCTGCCGACAGACAACAGAGGCGTCGCTAATGCTCCAGAAGATATCGCAGATGGTGCCCCAGTTGCCGTTGTAGTTAATCTCTACTCTACCTTCACCTGCTCTGGAGCCATTCGCAAGCCGCACTGGGATTGAGTAGTTGCTACCTGTTGGGGAAAGACGTGTGCGTGTGTGTGTGGGGGATAATGCCATTTATGAGTTGAGTGCAATATTACAGTTAGACGGATGTCTTTTTTCAAGGTACAAAATACTATGTTGACGAAAGGGTTAAATTTATTCACGTGATAACTTAGCATCGTTAAACATTGTTGGGGCAAGAAATCACAGACTTCCGGGTCACGCCTACTCTGACATATTATTCGCCAAACTGATAGATGTTTATCCATTGGGGGAGGGGGGGTAAAAGTAGGTACTAAATGGAGTAAAGATAAGAAAACATGTTTTGATGTAGTTTTCATACATGACAACATAAGAACATGTTTGTTTCCCTGTAATTTTGTGTGCTTCCAGCACTTTTACCCCCCCATTACAGATATCCATACACACCATCACACACACACACACACCCACACACACACACACACACACACCCTGACAGATGACTCCAGCATCCTCCCAGTGACGACAGTTGTGCACCCCCCAGCCTTGGTGAGCGCATTCACTTAGGTAGGACTCCGTTCCATTACAGTTTACATCATCGATCCATATGGGCTGGGAATTGGACCCTAAATGAACACAATAGTAAAACACTATAATTAAAAAATCAGCCGGGTACTTTAATTTTTTCATTCAACTGCAAGGGTGTATTCTGTAATGCATCGTGGGATTGACTCAGTTAGATGGCCTCATCTTGGATCGAAAGTGCTGACTCAGCAATTTCGTAGTGCGCTTCCAGTTAGCTACCGAAACAGTACCACTTGTATCACTTTTTTGACTTCCACAATGCTTGTGGCTACAGTGGACTGCAATGATGTAACTTAGTACACATAATAACTTCTAAGTGTGGACAGACAGACAAACAGACAGACAGATAGACAGACAGACAGACAGACAGACAGACAGACAGATAGACAGACAGACGCAGGAAACAAAAAGTTCAAATCTCAGATTGAGGTGAGGGAAGAGCAAATGAATGATGCACAGGGCAGGGTTTGGGTTGGTTGGTGCACAGGGCAGGGTTTGGGTTGGTTGATGCACAGGGCAGGGTTTGGGTTGGTTGTGATGCACAGGGCAGGGTTTGGGTTGGTTGGTGCACAGGGCAGGGTTTGGGTTGGTTGATGCACAGGGCAGGGTTTGGGTTGGTTGATGCACAGGGCAGGGTTTGGGTTGGTTGATGCACAGGGCAGGGTTTGGGTTGGTTGATGCACAGGGCAGGGTTTGGGTTGGTTGATGCACAGGGCAGGGTTTGGGTTGGTTGATGCACAGGGCAGGGTTTGGGTTGGTTGATGCACAGGGCAGGGTTTGGGTTGGTTGATGCACAGGGCAGGGTTTGGGTTGGTTGATGCACAGGGCAGGGTTTGGGTTGGTTGATGCACAGGGCAGGGTTTGGGTTGGTTGATGCACAGGGCAGGGTTTGGGTTGGTTGATGCACAGGGCAGGGTTTGGGTTGGTTTTGCACCGATATATGCTGCAACATGGGACTCCAAACTATTTCACACTTTACTCAACCCGCACGAAGCAGACGCGTCTACCTGATTCGAACTGGGAGCCTCCCACAGCAAAGGCATCTCCGAAGAAGCCAAGTTGGTTGCAGACCACTCGGGCATCGTCCACCCCCCAGAGGTCATCGCACACAGTCCCCCACACGCTGTTGTGAAGGATCTCCACCCGTCCCTCCATGGAGCTGGAACCTCCCACCAATCTCACATCGTCCCCAGGGGGGCGATCTGTGAGAGGGAGTGAGAAGAGATAATAATTATAACCTTAAGATTATCAACCTTCCAGCAATGCTCCCTTTGAAACATTTTGATGTTCTGAGGTAATGCTTCTGGGGGCCCAAAAGGCTGGAAGGCAGCTATGTGCTAATGAGTATCAACTGTGAAAATTGTGGGGGGGAAATGTTTTGAGAGGAAAAATTCCAGGGAACCCCCCCCCCCCCCCCCAAATCCACTGAACCCTTATTAACGTGTGTATTCCTTGAATCGATCCCTGAAAAAAAATAGCCTCAATAATCAGAGAGTTTCACTGTAGCCGATCACACATCCCAGTAGCCATACGGCAGTCACCCCCCTCCTCCCTCTCAAGGGGGGGTCACTCCCATAGACCCTATAGTTACAACTGCGACCACAGTCGGTCAGCGGTCCAAGCCGTTCAAAAGGGTGCAGTCAACGGTCAAAGCGTACTCAGAAGCACCGAGAATCGCCGTGAAACAGCAAATCTGGGTGGGGTTATGCATAAGGTGAAAGGTCGAAAATCAGCGCAGTCAACAGTCAAACCGCTGAAATGAGCCAGTCAAGGTTTTGACCCGCGGTCGCAGTTGTGAGACTCTATGGACCCCCTTGCCTCTGCAAATGGACTGAGGTCTCAGGTGTGAGCAGCTGACTCACCATTGCAGATCACACCAGCATCTTCCCAGTGATAGCAGTCCTGAATGCCCCAGCCTGGGAACGTGCAGTAGTCGATCCGGGTCTCGTTCCCAACACACTCAACGTCATCCATCCAGATTGGCCCGTCTCCGAGACCGAAGGAGGCACTGGAATCTGCCCGGATGGCCCTGTCAAATCCCAGCATCCTGGAATGGAATGGAATTCAAACATAATACATTGAATCTGAGTCATCACTCCAAAGGCTCTGGTTGCTTTCACATTCCCCAAGACAAGAGCTAGACTGGGAACAGGATTTGGTCGAGTAGCCAAACTCAGGATAAAAAATAAATAAAAACTATATTGGACCTTTACAATGTTGTCAGTTTCAAAAGGAACAGATGGCTATTAATTTTGAATTGCTGTCATTATTTTAAGCTCCTCCACTAACGAACATACAATAAATATGCACGTGGTAGTCCTAGCTTCGTACCCAGGTCTCCCCTTGCAGCTTTTTTTGCAGCCGTGGAAAAAAACACACAGCTGCGAAAAAGCTAAGCGGGGAGCCCTAGGTACGAGGCTATGGTAGTCCCCAGTAGAAAATGAACATTATTCCGTCACGTATTTCGATCGTGTCGCTACGTTCAAAGTGTTGTATCTCTAAATTTCCATTGAGGGCTAGACTCATATGTGGTGCATAGTAGTGTACATATCTGGGGCTTCTACGCAGCGTGTATGAGTACCAGTGCTTTGAACGCAGCGATCAAAATACCTGAGGAAACCATGTTTGTTTTCCACCCGAGACTACCACATGCGTACATCATCTACGACATCCTTACTGGCAGATGACGTTGGCAGAGCGGATGTCCCAGGAGTCGTCACAGATGGTGCCCCAGGCGCTGTTGTAGTAGATCTCGACCCTCCCCGAACTATTGTTAGGTCCATCGCTCAGACGCACCAGAGGGACATCAGTAGGTGCTTCAGAGGCTGAGGTGTGTGTGCGAATGTACATGTATAGACATGCGTAGTGATCGGATTTATAGAAACTTGGGACTTCCCATATACTATATGGGTTAGGGTTAGGGTTAGGGTTAGGGTTAGGGTACATGTAGATGGATTGCAAGTAGGAACATCACAGAAATGGAGAGAGCTGCAGACTTCAAGCGTGGGATTCCTTTAGTTCAAGGTGGGTACTTGTGCTGTATTAAGAGCCGCTCATGTCTCCCTAGGGCTTGTTGAGATACGACAGCTTGAAAATTGAAGATTTTGCTGACAGTGCTGGATTTGTGCAAATCCGGTCACGTACATGTATGTGATAGTCCATATACCCCAGACAGAGGGAGTGAACACAACAAAAGCACACTAATGTCATCGGTAGTCTCATCCCACTTGTAGTCCAGTGAGTGCACACAACTACCGGCCACTTGTAGTCCAGTGAGTGCACACAACTACCGGCCACTTGTAGTCCAGTGAGTGCACACAACTACCGGCCACTTGTAGTCCAGTGAGTGCACACAACTACCGGCCACTTGTAGTCCAGTGAGTGCACACAACTACCGGCCACTTGTAGTCCAGTGAGTGCACACAACTACCAGTATGGGGTAATGAATTCACTCACTCTTTACTGGTCTCGTTCCCGGATCCCATCACCACCTACCTACCTACCTACCTGATCTGAGAACGAGACAACTGAAGTCATACACTATAACCAATAAATCAAACTGAGTGTTCTCATGAGCTCCCCACCAATATTCATGCTGCTGCTAATACTATTCATCGAGTGCACAATGATTGAACAGCTCACAAATCCAGTGGGAGTACAGTTACCGTTATAATCTTGACTGCAGTGACAACAATCGACATGAATTCCTTTTAGACAGCTCCTTACCGTTACACTGGCCACATGACTGTTTACACAGCGATTCGGCAATATCGGTTAATCACAAGACTAGGTCAACAAGGAGCAGTAATAGAGCAATACTGCTACACAGTCTTGTGCATCATACCACCCTGCAGGCAGCCTCAACTCCAAGGTCATACATGCTACTACAGGATAACCAATTACTGCTCCCCCCCCCCCCCCTCCCCTGGCCTAGTCTATCAAGCTAGACCCTCTCTGAGCCCACCGCTGGAAAGGCTAGAGACCCTCTCTGCGCCCACCGCTGGAAAGGCTAGAGACCCTCTCTGCGCCCACCGCTGGAAAGGCTAGAGACCCTCTCTGAGCCCACCGCTGGAATGGCTAGAGACCCTCTCTGAGCCCACCGCTGGAAAGGCTAGAGACCCTCTCTGAGCCCACCGCTGGAATGGCTAGAGACCCTCTCTGAGCCCACCGCTGGAAAGGCTAGAGACCCTCTCTGAGCCCATCGCTGGAAAGGCTAGAGACCCTCTAGGAAACTTTGTGCCCCCCCTTGGGGATTTCAACCCTTCAAAATTGAATACTGTTCACTATATACGCCCCCCCGTCAAAACATCTTCTGATGTGGTTTTGCCCCCCCCCACATAGGAATTTTCATAAGTGAACCCCTGCAAAAACACTCAAAATAAGAGTGCCTGGGACGGAGGCTAGAGACTGTGTTGCTCACACTGGCACACCACTCCAGCGTCTTCATAGTGGCTGCAGTCGTGGACGCCCAAAGCCGAGTGGTTGCATTGCGACAGAGCCAGCTCGTCCCCAAGGCAGTTCACCTCATCGTAGAAGATGGGTTTGTCAAACTCTCCAACACCCAACTCCGCATTGTCCAGGTCCAGCAAGGCTCCGATGAAACCTGAAGAAAAAGGACACAAATATGAAACTGTGGTAGAAATCTACGTTCCAAATTTGTCACAGAAGAGGGTACTGATATCCAGAAGTCAATGACATAATGCCACTGCACTGACCTAGCTGTCTGCAGACCACGTTGGCATCCTCAATGCCCCATCCATCGTCACATACTGTGCCCCACGTGCTTCCATTCAAGACCTCCACTCTACCGTAGCTCAGTGTACCTCCAGTACTGTTGGACGTTTTGTTACCAGTTACGAGACGAACTGGTAGGACGGGCTGTTCAAAGTTTCCTGTGTGTGTGTGTGTGTGTGTGCATGTAGGCGTGTGTACATGCAAGTTAGTGTGTATATAAGCACTCCAACCTTGACATCACTACAGGCAGCTGTTTCTGAATAGACCTTATCCACTGGGGGGATTGGGAGGGGATGGAAGTAGGCATTAAATGGAGAAAAATACAAGCAAACCTGACATCACGCTTTGATGTAGTCTCTTGCATAAAAACATAAAAACATGCTTGTTTACGACAACCTTAGAGTTTCCATGTAGTTTTTCCCCCCTAGCCCTACATAGACGGCCACCAAATTAAAATTAGGTTCCTCAGCTGGGCTCCCAACGCATATGGATCTAGTCAATACTAACCAAACAGGCTAGACAATGCCACCTGCCACCGCCATCATACCATAAACTAACACTTGATTATCACCGCAGGTCAGACACAAAGTCCCAAGACACAAAAGTCCACTGACATGTAACACAAACTGCTTAAAAGGCAATTTAGATGGTAACGTACGGGCGGTGCAGTTGACGCCCACGTCTTCACGGTGCCTGCAGTTGTGGATGCCCCAGCCATTGAAGGTGCAGTCCGTGATCTCTGTTTCGGTGCCCGTACAGTCCACGTTGTCCATCCATATGGGTCCCTGGCCCCGACCGTATCCCGCCTCCCTGCACAGAAAAACATTGAGTTCTGTAAGTTCACATGCTTTTTTCAGTTTTCAAATTTAGTGCTGAAATTCTAAACCTTGAGCTGATTAATGGACAGCTATATGTATCTACACATACATGTCTGACATGAGCCTGGAACTGACTATGATATGAGCCTGAGACTGACTATGACATGAGCCTGGGACTGACTGTGACATCAGCCTGGGACTGACTGTGACAGAAGCCTGGGGAATGACTGTGACAGAAGCCTGGGGAATGACTGTGACATGAGCCTGGGACTGACTGTAACATGAGCCTGAGACTGACTGTGACATGAGCCTGAGACTGACTGTGACATGAGTTTGGAACTGACTGTCTAGAATCCCGATCGCCTAGCGATATTGCACACAAAGCCGTCATGTTACTGTGCCCTTTTCAATGGACCAGTAACAAAGCACGAGCACTACACTTGAATGCACAGGTATGTAACTGCCACATGCCCCATTAGGCTCCTGAGAGGCTGTGGCGCCAACAGCATCCGGCTATCACATGATGTGCTCCAGGCACAACGGATGCATTCTATTCACTCTGCAAGTGCCTGTAGATTGTAGAGCATATGGGAAGGACTATCTCATTCTTTGTATACGGTTCTAAGATCCTCATTGGTCACTCTCAGTCACGTGACTGGTTGCCATTGGTAATGCTAGATGGCTACCCAGGCTCTCACCACTTTTCTCTCGCTGTTTCCTACTTCCGATTCCTACGCGCGGGCGGGATACGGAGAGAACCTGGGAACGAGACCAGGCATGCGACAAGGAGGATGCTGACTGAACAGCTACGGTATAAGATGAGTTGTACTTAAAGGGGTGAGTAGTTGACGGTTAGCTTATATAAATTTACGAGTACATGCATAATATACGTATGTGGATCCAGGGTAATATACAAAATGAGTATTACAAAAATTACAGGGTAATGCAAATATGAGTATTAGTACTCACCTGACATAGCCAGTTGCATCCGCATATCCTAGCTGTCTGCACACCACTCGAGCTTCTCTGAGTCCCCAGGCGTCGTCGCAGATGGTGCCCCACTGGTCGCTGTGGTAGACCTCCACTCGACCCTTGTTGGGGACTGGACCGTCCACCAGTCGAATGGCCAGGTCTGTGTGTATGTGTGTGTGTGAGTGTGTGTGTGTGTGTGTATGTATGTGCGTGAGCATTTCACACATACGCTGTTCAATTCTGAGTGTAACAAACCTCAAAATAAAGTCAATGCATTAAACTGCCCCCCCCCCCCCCAAAAGCTAGTATACTATAGTATATGACTAGTATACTATAGGATATGACTAGTATACTGTAGTATACAGCTCACTAAGAAAAATTCATTAGGGGACAGACTTTGGTTTATGGCTAAGTACTTACGGCTTACTCAGTCTTCTTAAGAAAGCTATGTCTCCTGAGATGTAATAATGTAGTATCTATTCCAGTTAAAGCTCACCATCAGAACAGACCACTCCAGCGTCCTTGGTGTGCTGACGGCATATGGGATCGTCTGTCCCCCAAATGCCTTGTGTGCAGGCTTCTAGAGTCGACTCCGTTCCCGAACAGCGAACGTGGTCCAACCAAACCGTTCCCTCTCCTGGGCCGTAGTGACCACCTGTCACTGGTCTCACGGCAGAATAGAAGCCAGCCATCCTGCAGGCCACAATGGCATCGTGGAACGTCCATTCATGGTCACAAATCGTCCCCCACGCTCCGTTGTGATAGACTTCCACTCTGCCTTCAAATTGACGCCCGGGGCCCGTTGCGTTGCCGAAGTTCACCAAACGGACAGCATCTTGGGCTAGAGAGAAGGGAGGGGGGGAGGGAGGGAGGAGGGGCGGGGGGGGAGAGGAAGCTGGTCAGTCCAAGTGAACACAGATGTCCGCCAAGAAGGCTTGGGGGCTACTCCTAGAGAGTCTTCTGTTAGCCTTGTTCCCAGGCCCACGTGTGTGATACGTACGTTAGAGGATAGCCTCGCTCCCAGGCTCCGCTCCCCAGCTTTTTATCACACACACTTGGGGAGTGGAGCCTGGAAATGAGGGTAGAAGGGTGAATTTTCACATGGACAAGGACAGCTGCAGTTCTCAGACAACAAAGAAAGGCAGAGAATCTACACATACTGCAGCTACTCTTCGGAGCCCGTCAGTATCACAGACTGAGGGCTGAAACACTGTCACCCGCAAATATTAAAGAAGGAGAAGTGCAACCATCTATCGAGCAGTCCTGCCCACGCACAATTGTAAGTTGAATCACGTGAGTAAAGTCCCAGCCTCTCCAGTGCATGTGCCAAGTAAAACGCGTACGAGAACCTGGGGCGAGGCTGCCTTCCCTTAGCATCATACTAATAATATACTCATGTTGCTGCCGTAGCGCTTACGCCATTGACCACGCACCCACAGACGCAGGCGGAGCTTGTAAGACCTCCAGTCAGAGGACAAGAGCAAGAACAACCAGAGACCACACAATCCTGATCACCATACAATTCCTTCTTCCTAGTCTCCCATATCAGTAATACAAAGCTCTTAACTAGCTTTAATAATGCTTTAAAATCATCCCTGTTCCAATTCTCAAACCCTAAAATAAAACTTGCCTTATTAAAATTATCAAGTGTACTAAACTCCCCAAACCTCCCCCCCAATAGATTTTCTAATTCAACCATGAAATTAGCATCATACTAAGACATCTCATTCTTCAATGCATTGCTAACTGGTCAACTTGTAAATAAACAGCTCGCTGTGTTTACAATAACATGCTCACCATTACTACTTTCACATGCAGAATGTTATATTACGTTCCCCAATAAGTGTATTACCTGGTTTTATTACCACGGCAGTCTAAGTTTGGGTGTAGCATAAAGGGCGATGAATACCATCTCCAGAGCGTACAGTTGGAATTGGCTAGGTCCTACTGGCAAGTGCTACTAGCGGGTTTAGTAGCTATGAAAAGCTTGCCTACTGCTCCTCTGCTCAGGAGCTCCAGTGGGTAAGACCACCTGACTAGTAATTGAAAGGTCCTGGGTTTAATCCCCAGCTGGGTCCTGGGTTTAATCCTCAGCTGGCCGGGCTCCAATTTTTTCAGAGTTGCTTTACTCTCTCAATGTTTTACGTCGTCTTGATGATGACTTTGCATATAATAATATTATTAAGTATCTCTGTCATACTCAGTACTATTATTATTATTTTCTATATTTGCAATATAATATTATTTATTGTACACTCGTACTACCACTGTAGTATTTACTATAAGGCGAACTGTCCGATATCGGACGGCTTGTGTTATCAACTTAATAAACAGACTATTTAGGATCGCGAGTGGTGTGTACAATGTACAATAAATTCCTCATTGAATGGGTAGCCATCCAATATCACTGGACATTGGACATACTCAGTAATATTAGGTTTTTCCCCATGTTTCCGAGGGCTTCTCTCCACTATATATGAGGATAACCCTGCATTATTTGTTATACTGCAATGCATAACAGAGACCGGAAATGCTTGGGAATGCGGGGGTGGGCTGCAGTGTAAGCTTCTGTGGTCGCTTTGATGGCGAGCGAGTGAGCTGACTGTGGGGTTGTCCCTGTGGTTTGTAGACAGGACGACATCTCACCACATCCCTCACACAACAGTAAAGAGCCGAAGAATTTAGACTTTCAACTGTAATTCCAAGGAAGACAAATTCACTGCTTTGCTGCCAAATGGATAGTAGCTACAATAATTATAGCAGATGGGGAAAAGTGGCGCTTTGCTGGAGGACTGGTCATGAGCTAGCCTCGGTCCCAGGCTCCACTCTGTAGCTTTTTTACGTACAGTAGAAAAAAATATCATGAGGTCACAAAAGCCAGGATGCAGGCCTGTGAATGAGGCTAGTCACGAAGCATCACCCCTTCTAGTACTCCAGGATAAAAACCGATGCCTTTCACACACACGCACTTGTACAGTAGCAGGAGCGTATGAGCCATCGAAGGTGGGGAAGAAGCGTTCAATTCGGTTCTACCAAATCGTAAAGTGAGGCTGGCCCACAAGACTACTTTACGAGCTATGTCAATCTTAGACAAGATTACGAATCTACTGACTCCCACTACTCAGTAACTTCCATATTTGAAAGTTGACGGCTGATTGCGGAGGCAGAGTTTACGTTTCAATGTCGGTACGCGGAATATTGAAAGTTGAACGCTACTCTGACGCCTTCCGTGGCTCATGTGCAGCTGACAGCATCGAATTAGTCTCACAAGCCAAACATCACATGCACACACCTATCCACATTATACATGCCCGGCGCCCCTAATGAAGCCACTAATTAATTTGTACATGTTGGGTGTGGCCCTTCACATCCCCTCTGAGGCGCCTGACATGTGTACTGGCAGGACATTGGGACAGAAAAATGCATTCCATGGTTTTGCTTAGGCTACGCATCAATCTGCGGCCCCCTACACTGGCCAATCAGCGACACAACAGTCACTGTAAACTCCGCACGCATATCTCTACGCCATCCCGTTAGCCCTGGTAGGAACTCCAGACAGTGTCAACATGTGATTGTGAATCACATGATAAAGTGTGGACGAAACAAAAATTGATGTACATACGTAACCAGGTTAGCTGCCATAAACTTTTTGTGATTCATTAAGCTCCCTTCACAGAATACAGGATCGAGAAACCATTTACTCACTGCTTGATTAAAAAATTTAAACACAAAAATTAGAATCCATATGGCCTATGCATCTTTCCACCGGAGCAATAGAGCGGTAGCAGGTGTTGTCACGAAAGTATAACTGCTGCGACACTTTCCGTTTATTCTTTACTTTCGTGTGGCAAGAGAATGGCAGATTTTATATATAGTGAACTCAGAAATAAGAGGAGCTTGGAGCTCACACTTTTAGTATGTGAACTGCCACTGTGCATGTGGTGCGGTTATCACGCTGGATAAAGTCGATGAATCTGCCAACCACAGCGTGAGCATCACAGCAACTTCCGCTCAGCTGCCATTGAACACAACGTTCTTTTTGCCACACGGAAACACTTAGTCACATGTTTTGGTGATGCAATTGCAACCACTCTCGATTTTGGTATGTACCCTCTACCATGCCACTCTTCCCTTATATCACGTGGACACTGCTCTGTTGTGGTACACATACAATTTGCAGGACTTCAATGCACTACTGGTAGCTTTTAACTTCCCAGTTTCATACTGAAACTTACGTAACTTGCTAGCCCATATCTTCAAACCGCACTCTGGCCTGTTTGTTTAGGAGCAGCCCGTAATTTAGTCAACAGTTAGTCACCGAGCTCCAATTATGGCGCCCCTGTGCCTTTTCCCGCCACCAGTGCAGTGCACGTTCAATGCGCGCAGTCACAGATGCTGCAGAGACTTCAAGTATGCAGCCATGCACGCGATAGACTCCGCAGGTTAACAAATCTAGCTAAAAGCAATGCAAACACTCCCTTTTGTGCCCTCACCATGTGCTGCGGGACCAAAATTCAGGCAGCCGACCAGTAGAATCCAGCAGAGAGTAACCAGTCGACACCACTCCATGACTGCCAGCACACTAGCCTGCCTGGTATATTTTTGCAGAATAATACCTCGTGATGGTTACGTAATAACGACGCTGTAAGCTCACGAGATCCCAAGTGGACTGCGCGCGCGCGCTGCGGGCACCGCCACGCACCCCGACCCCGGGCCCGTACCGCGTCTGACCACCAGTGCGTTTGCTCACGTGCCACGCACGGCACCATGCACCTGTACTTAATCTTTTATACACACATGCGTGCTGCTGCTGCTCACATTTTCCTGTTGTGTTGAGCTGTGCTTGGTAGGATGGTGGCTGTGGTTGTGGCTGGGATGTGGGATGAGCTGTGGTTGTGGCTGGAATGTGGGATGAGCTGTGCTTTGTGGCTGGGATAAGCTGTGCTCCGGCGGTAGGGCGGCGACCGTGGGAATACTTGCAGCCTTGCAATGACTGGACGGGGGGTGAGAGAAGCAGGCACATAAATAAAAACTGGTAACACGAGACACAGCATTATTAGCTACAGCTCTAGCACAGCCTCCTCGTTCCCAGGCCACGCAGTCGGCGAGGCTAGTTCTGCAGACCAAGCGGAATACATGCTCCAACCTCCAATGCAGAGTTACAATTCGAAACTGCATCAGCAAAATACTCACATTCCGAGAAACTCAGTACTGAAGTAATTAAAATGCAGCTCGTCCCTGGTTTTGTACGCGCAAAATGCGCGCGTAAACGCTGTTCAAATCTGCAGTTCTGACCAATGAAAAGTGAATAAAAGCCCGCCAGAAAATTGCCAGCCAGTCCAGAAACCGTAGCCTGCATTATTTACATTCTGATGTCTCGGGAACTCAATCCAACCCTAGCCCTGTGCGTTTATATAAACACCGTTATAATAGAATGAGGGCTGGTAAAAATTGTCCTTGACTGCTTGACCAATGGCAAAAATACCCCTTGACCTGTTGACCACTTTTTGACCCCGGTCAGGCTTAGCTGTGACTACAGTACCTATGGGAGTGACCACCCCTTGTTGTAGTGTCGTTTGAACTGTAGTGCTATCGTCTGAGCCTGCAATCTGCATATACATGAAAGTATACGTAATGCATATTAATAACCATGACCTTCATGGAGAAGACATACCTTCCTAGATAAAGACACTCAACTGTACTTGCCATTGTCAATAATATTGGCCAATTCAAATGACCATGATCAGTCGTCTTTTAGCAACAGAACACAAACAAGAACTGGCACTGTCAAATGACTGATCAGTCGTCTTTTAGCTACGGAACACAAACAAGAACTGGCACTGTCAAATGACCATGATCAGTCGTCTTTTAGCTACGGAATACAAACAAGAACTGGCACTGTCAAATGACGTTGATCAGTCGTCTTTTAGCTACGGAACACAAACAAGAACTGGCACTGTCAAATGACCATGATCAGTCGTCTTTTAGCTACGGAACACAAACAAGAACTGGCACTGTCAAATGACCATGATCAGTCGTCTTTTAGCTACGGAACACAAACAAGAACTGGCACTGTCAAATGACCATGATCAGTCGTCTTTTAGCTACGGAACACAAACAAGAACTGGCATTGTAAAAGCATGTAGGGATGTAAATTATTACTAGTTAGCTAAATCCCTGCCTGTGTAGCTAGTACTAGCTACATGTACAGGCAAGTACAAAAGTAAAGTGAGGCTGGCCCATAAGACTACTTTACGAGCTATGTCCCCATGCATAGACCAACTTTTGGCATCGATCCTTCTGGACTTGCAGGGATCCTTTATGTGCCATTTTCGCTTCTTAGACAAGTATGAATCTGCTGACTCCCATTACTCAGTAACTTCCATATTTGGAAGTTGACGGTTGATAGGATGAGAGAATTGCGAGCCTTCCAGTCAAGCTGATAGTGTGTGTGCGTTTACAGTATATATGCTGTAAAAGGAAGTAAAAATCCCAAATAGAGTACAGTTCAAGCAGGGTACAAATTAATAACTTCATTTTGGTACAATGTGATTATCACGATGACCCCACCCATCGGCGAGAGGATGCATTATCACCAGCAGCCAAGTAGGGTCACCTGATCACCCAGCATGTAGCCTCGTGCCCAGGCCTCCCTTCGCAGCTTTTTTCACAGCCATGGAGAAAAAAAAGTTTTTGTTTTTTTAAGTTAAGGCTGCAAAAAAAGCTGCGAGGGGAGGCCTGGGTGTGAGGCTACCCATGCAGCATGTGCATATAGGAGACCCAATCACATGATCCAGATACTTCAACAGAGAAAGTTAAGTGGGTGGTACTAATCCGATGACCTCTAATGTAAGGAAAATGAAAGGTGGTGACTTCCTTGTGATGATGTCACTGCCTTCTTTTTTGGGGAGTTATCTTCATGCTGCATATAGCTAATTATACAAGAGCTCATAAAAAACTTTCCCCACCCCCAAGAGACTCTCTTGGGTGAAAGTTTATTTATGTGGTCTTGAATTATATGGATCTCATTCTGCATATCAGTATATTCATCTGTAAGGTTAAATGCACGGTCTAAGTTAAGGCTGCAAAAAAAGCTGCGAGGGGAGGCCTGGGTGCGAGGCTACCCATGCAGCATGTGCATATAGGAGACCCAATCACATGATCCAGATACTTCAACAGAGAAAGTTAAGTGGGTGGTACTAATCCGATGACCTCTAATGTAAGGAAAATGAAAGGTGGTGACTTCCTTGTGATGATGTCACCGCCTTCTTTTTTGGGGAGTTATCTTCATGCTGCATATAGCTAATTATACAAGAGCTCATAAAAAACTTTCCCCACCCCCAAGAGACTCTCTTGGGTGAAAGTTTATTTATGTGGTCTTGAATTATATGGATCTCATTCTGCATATCAGTATATTCATCTGTAAGGTTAAATGCATGGTCTAAGTGCATTACCCAAGGAAAGTGAAAGGCATTGAACTTCCAATGTTTCCTGGCCTTGAATTCCATCATTAGTGCATTCATCTACTGATATAGTATGCCTTTTTCCATGCAGAATGAGATTCACATACTATATTATATGAACCTTTTAGTATTCCCCCAAACTTGAGTGACTCATAGGTTGTTGATCTTTACAAGCATACAAACAAGGTGGATCACAAAAAAAATGCACCTTTCATTTTCCTTATATATGATGTAAAGGGTTTAGAGGTCATTAATTTTAAGCAATTAATGCAGCCTATATAAGACCCAAATCAAGTTTATGTTGCAGGTTTCTACATTGTACTTCGCAACTGTCCCGTAAGTATTGCAACTGCTAACAACTTTACGCTGACAAGGAGAATGCCTGTTTTGGTGAAAGTATTGACTGCGGTACTAGCTCTCATGTGCCTACAATTGCCACAAATGAGCTTAGCAAAACCGGCTGATCTTAACCAGTTGTCCGACAATGCAATCATTGAGCACAAGCACACGAGGACAAGCAGATCTGAATTGTAAGCAACTGTATATAATTTGTTTTTGCAATATAATTGTTCTTTTAATATAATGTGGTAATCTATTTATTATCCAGGAACTGCTACGTGGTGCTTTATGAGAATCCCAACTTTGGGGGAAATATTAGAACAAGATACGGTGATACCAAGCATCTCGGACATCTTGGATTTAATAATGTTGCTTCCTCAGCTAAAGTATTTGGACCATGCGATTGGATTTTCTATGCAGAACCTAATTATTTAGGTGACCCTACTATTGTGGCTACTGGTGATTATGTATCCTCTCGCCGATGGGGTCACGGTGATAACGTCCTTAGCTCATTACGCTGCATTGCACCAAAAGGAACTGTCGCGATTACTATATTTGAACATCACGATTTTGCAGGCAATAGCCGCGTCCTGGATAAATCAGTGCCTGACTTTGCAATTGATTCATTGGACTTCCATGATGTAGCTTCTTCAGCTATTGTGACTGGCGGGACTTGGATACTGTATGAACACCCAAACTATCAAGGGGAAAATGCCACTTGCAGCGCTGGAGATGTTATAGGTCTTAGTATAGGTGATGACGTACTGTCCGCAGTTAAATTGATTAGTTAGTCTTGCTGTGTTAACCAGTGCATTTGTTATATTTAGTGTAGAATCTGTTATCATTGGTATAATTTGTTGTACAATAATATGATGCTATTTCATTGACAGCTGGCAAGCAAATTAATGCAAGTCTTTGCTGGTTTGTCTACTCATAGATTATACTCTATAATCTATGGTCTACTGATTTGAACACAATAATGCCTGGTTATACTCTAGGCTCTCGAGCTATTCGTAGGGTCAGAAAAGCACAATGACAAGGGAAAGGAGGAGAGCATGGAGCACACAAGCCCCACTTATAATATTTGAAGGGTACAGTAAATCTAAGCTATACCTTAAATGTTAGTGCAAAGTTCCAGCTTCTGCAACCTTTGTAACCTCTGCAAATGTGGTCGTCTGCAAATTTAGTAAGCGTCATTGTTAGTGGGAACAACTAGCTTATAGTATTCGTGCAAGCTCATACATCCTTCTCTCTACACTTTGATGCAACGGTTGCTTTTGTCAACTGTGGTGTTAGATCGACAGTAAGTGTGCATACGGCTGAATTGATGGTACCCAAGATTTCTTACTAACAACAAATGAGGCTCATGACGATCTCTATCCTCTGATGGGTTGTTCGGAATAAGGTGTTAGGTCGACAGGCCTACTCACATGAATGTATGCACTATTTTAATAGGGGGCATCTCCAAACCATTTTGTCATTGTGAAGTTGAGGAGAGGCCGAGCTGTAACCGGAGGTGATTTGCCACCAGTATGCGCTATGCAAGGTCAAGTTGGCTGCATTCTTGTCCATGCAATTCATGGTCCTGTGAGCTCGCCTGCAGTAGTCTCGCAGGCCAGCCCACTTACTCCCGCAGCACCGATCGATACTGAAAGCGATCGGTGCTGCGGAAGTAAGTGGGCTGGCCCGCGAGACTACGCTCTCTAGCTCTGTCATAATCATCACACACGCTCTCGGTCATTATTGCTCCGCCCACCCCTCCCTCCACTTACTTCCTGTACCGTTAACTTTTTTAGCTATGAATATGCTATGAATCTTCACGTGTACATATTGAGGTAGGGGATGGATCAGAAGCAAGAAGCTGCTGAAAATTCAAAGCCCATAGCAGAGAAGAAGGATGGGACTCGATCTCCAGGCCCTGAGGCCAAAACCTCAGGCAGTAACAGTGAGGGAAAGAACCTTGTAAGTTCAGCCATGTCATGCCAAAATATTTTAGCCCCCCCCCCCCCAAAAACAACACTAGTCTGGGGGGAGGAGGGGGGGACCAGTAAATTTGGTCCCCCAGACCACTTATGGCTGCCAGAACTGGTCTCCATTGGTCAAAACCAGTCTGCCGTCTGGAACAAATTTCCTTTGTGTGTTTGCAAATAATCATGGTGTTGCTTCTGCAGTATATAGACCCAGGAGATAATCTCCCACTTGTGGATCAGGGTCAAGTTTGGAATGCTAGGTCTACCCATTTGGTTTTAGTCTTCCCAGGGAAAGTTTTGACGAAGGCTGGACTTGATCATCCCACTGCTTGACCCTTTTGTACTGTAATGCAATGGTGGTGTGGAATGGGCACTAAACAAGAGAAAATACATGATAATATGATAGCTGTGTTTCTTCCATTTAGTGCCTACTTACCCCATTACATCATAACGGAAAAGGGTCTACTACTGAGCAGCCCCACCCATTCCTGTAGCCCCACCCCATTTCAAGTGTAATGGTAGCAAAGCACGCACCCTTTGTGTCATGGATGTGCCTCGTGACCAAACCATGCGAAAAACGAGTGGTCTGGGAGCGCTGGTATTTCAAATTTGTTCTTTTGCTGCTTCAGCGGACATTGCCATACATCAATATGTAGTGAATGAGTGAATCTTAACAACAGAACAGATTGTGAAATACGAGTATTCCCAGACCACTCAGTTGTTCGTGTGGTCTGGGCACGAGACTGTGGTTCACTTGTTATACCATTGAGATGGTGGGACAGAAGAGCTTGAGAAGTGGGAGAGAAGGCAGACCAAGTTTGGCTCTGAGGGGGAACCAGTTTTAGCTTACCAAAACTGGTCTGGGGATCACATTTTGCATGATAGCACGACACCAGTTATGGATTTCTAAACCTTTTCCCTCTGTTGTTTACAGATTGGGCTGGCAGTGGCCTTTCTGAACAACCCCCGCGTCCAGGGAAGCCCCATGGAGCAGAAGAGAGCCTTCCTAAAGAAAAAAGGTCCGTGCCACCCCAAACAGAAAACATTACATGTTCTCTAACGAGTACTCGTCTCTAGCTTTCAGTACAGAGTTCTAAATATGTCTTACTAAACAAAGGAATGAAGGGCAGCGTCTTCTAAGAAGAACGCCTATGCCCCCCCCCCCCCCAATGCGACAGTATTCACTCCCTATTTTACCACCAGGACAGCGTGTTCTAAGAGATTTAAGAACTCATAGAACAGCCTATGGATTGGCCTCCCCATGGGAGAGTTTGCGCTTCCTATTACACCACCAAGTGACTGGCAATGATTGAGGTTTTGGGTAGTACTTAGACTTCTGATGAATTGCAATGCAAAATAGTGGAGAAAATACAAAGCCCACCCTCTGTAAATGTACACTGTACTCGCTGCTCCATTGTGAGTAATGAATACATTACTTTGTGATAACTTATCTGGCAATCTAGTTTCAGATGCGTTTCTACAAATGTTTCCGCAATCTTTTATTAGTAGGTTACCAGTCCCACTAAAGCAGTAACCTCATGACTATATAACCGTGTACCCAGGCCTCCCACACCCAGATTTATCACGCAACCATGGAGAAAACTCTACGATTGTGAGATAAAATCCCTCCACATGCCCAGATTTTATCCTGCAACCCCCCAAATTTTCTCCGTAGTTGAGGGACACAATCTTGGTATGGGAGGCCTGGGTATGAGGTCACCTCACAACCCCTCATACCCAGTGTTCATGTGGAATCCTGGTATACCTCCTTACATATACATAGTACAGGATTGACAGATGTTGAAATTGACAGAGCTATTCAGCTGGCAGGGACTTCTCCGGTATCCACGGCAACAGTCCCTCCAGCCAATCAGATTGCACCACCGCCCCTTCCACCCCGCCCACCCCCTCGTCGCAGAAGCTGGCAGGAGTATGCTGTCATAGCACTTGCTGTTGGTGGAGTGGGATATGCAGTGATTCGGTTTGTGAGAGTAAGTGTTATATTGCTGAATATCTCTATGATATCTTTGTATATTATCAGATATCTTTGTAATACTAATCGTGTACACAGAGCTACATTATTCCTTGGTTTGAGGGATCTAAAATCCAGGAACGAAAATTGGACAACATCCAGACTTCTGTTCAGCAGCTGGAAAACAGTGTCAGTACAACAGGTGAGTGAATACGGCAATGGGACTGGAGCCACCTTATCATTTGCTACCCGGCAGCCAACTCCCGGGTCTGTATAGCAACTACATGTACCTGTTGCCATGGGAGCTAGGTGGGAAATTAGAATTTACAGCAGTAGTGCACATCCTGTATAATACAGCTGTGATCTCATTTCTGACCCTCTCTTTACACAGTGGCTAGTTTGAATGAGTCCACCACTGCTATCAAAGTAAGCAGTGATTATGTCATACAAGTATTTATATAGATGCAGTTTGAGTTGATAACATGGAAGAGGTGACTAATCTGCCATCTTGCCTCCATAGGACCTCTTATCAGAGCAACAGCAACAGCTGCAGACCCTCACAAGCCAAGTCACAGCCATGCAGGTATGTAGGACCTCAGCTCCTCCACCTGTCTTCTCCCTTCCCTCTCTCCTCCCCTCTCTCTCCTCCCTGGCTTCCCTCTCTCCTCCCCTATCTCTCTCCTCCCTGGCTTCCCTCTCTCCTCCCCTATCTCTCTCCTCCCTGGCTTCCCTCTCTCCTCCCCTCTCTCTCTCCTCCCTGGCTTCCCTCTCTCATTCCCTTCCCTCTCTCTCCTCCTCCCTTCCTCCCCTCTCTCATTCCCTTCCCTCTCTCTCCTCCTCCCTTCCTCCCCTCTCTCCTCCCTCCATCTTCTCCCCACCTTATCGACCACCTGTCATTCTTTTGTTCAGCTTGGATCAGCTGCTAATCCCGCCCTCAATGACATTAAGGATGAGATTGGCTCTCTCAAAGGTCTCCTGCTAAACAGGTTAGCTGCCATGCACAGTGTGTAGGAATTAAGCCCACCTTCCTGGCTTAAACCAGGCCAAGATATGCAGGATGGGTTTCGGCCAATAGCCGGCCTAATTAGAGGTACACGCACACACACACACACACACAGGCATCAGTTCCCCACCCCGACTCGGCAAGGGAGCACCGGCATCCCAGCATGGCAGCGAGCATCCCCTCACCCTCCTCCCTCCACACCCTCACAAAAGTCACAACAGGAGAACGAACTAGACGAGTCAGCAAGTGGTACAGACACAAACCCAGAGACTCAGAAAACTGAAACTGAAAATGGACTACAAGAATGGCATGACGCAGCTGATGCAGTAAATTGATTTTTTTTTAGATTTGTAATGTCATGTGATGGATGTTTAGTTAAGGCATTGGTGTTGTATTTTTCAACTAGTCATGAATACTGATCCCATCTGCTATATAGACTACTTTCCCTCCCTCCTGGGCGATCTATTATCTATGGTCAAATGTCTTCCCAGGCTTAGTACTGATAGATAGATGACTATTTGTGGTAAGAGAAACAAATTACATTGGAGCCTAGCAGCCAATAGCAAATGTTATAAAATTCAAATTAATTTTTTTAAATTATTTTTGTGGCATTTCTATAAAGAGAGAACAACTTAACTTGGAGGAAAAAAAGAAAAAAAAGAAACTTGGAGGAAAAAAAGAAACTTGAGAAGAAAAAAAAAGCAAAAGCCTAGGGAGCCTCCCATCCCTCCTGGAGTGTCAGACACCCGGAGCGCTGGATAGGCGATGGCTGGGAATTACAGGAGCCGCTGCTGTAACGTACCCAGTCATCCTTTTAGCTTCGGAGTTCTTCCGGAGAAGAAAGTTACCGGCATATTGGCTGTAGGCTTAGAAAGTCAAGAATCAGATATGTACGCGGGTGGCATTCGAACCCGCGACCCGATTAATGGGGAGGCCACGTTCCGACCCCAGTCTGAAACGAACGCGCCACCTTGACTTCCCGTCAGACGTTGGCAAAATTTAGGCTTTTAAACCCGTAACGATGTGCGTTAAATGGAATTGTTCCTAGAATGAGCGAATATCAGCCATATGTCACTGGGAATAAAGGTTAGGTAGGTACAGATAGCGCAAGCTATAACTAGCTATGAGCCTAGTCTCGCGTAGCCAGCCTCTCGACGGAAAAGTGTGAGTCTGGGCGTGGGGGGGCGTGAACGTCTGGGCACGAGACTACACAGGTACAGCATGCATACTACAGCTATACGTTTTTGTAACCAACAAAATTGACTTATGAATGAATTAACAGTGCTCATAATATAGTTTTTCTGTACAAATTGTAACAATCTTGGCTGTAACGTAAAGTGCACTGTCTTCCAGCCGTGAGTGAGGTGACACTGGTCCTTGGCCCCTAGTCTGTTCCTGGATCAGACTCATCCGATGAGAATTCAAAATCTTCTACAATGTCTGCTTCCTCCTCCTTGTCCATCGTCCTCTCACCCTCCACCGTCTCACTCTCCAGCCCCTCACCCTCTACACCTTCACTCTCCTGCTCTTCTTTCTCGTTTGCCATCGGTGATGCTTCGTCCCTCGTCTTATTGGTGGGCACCTGTTCGAGTGCATTTACATGTAAGCGATACAGATTATCAAGAAGCATGCTGTAACCATTGGAAAGAGGGATAACAACTTTTTTGCATATGCAAATTCATTGAAGGACTATGTTGGTCACTGTCCTTATTCAATGTTGACCACTACAGTATTCAAGGCTGCATGTCGGCCATTGTCCTTATTCAAGGACTGCATATTGGCCACTACAGTATTCAAGGACTGCATGTCGGCCACTGTCCTTCTTATTCAAGGACTGCAATACAGACACTTCACGTTACGGTAGGGCTCAAAAGGTCAGTGAACAGTAAACTTGGTATTCAATTTTGAGATAAGAATTTCTCACATTTTTCACTCTCACCTTCTTTCCTGTAGTTGCCTTCCGTCCCTCCTTCTCCCGTGCCTGCTGCCGACTCTTCTGCTGTTGCCCATGCACCTTACGCCACGTGGACAGAAACCGTGAAACGGTGTTCTCCTGGCCCAGGAGCCCCTGCCTGGCCCCTTCTGTCTAAAACTGGAGCTGCATTTGTAACATTTTTTAGGCCATCACTTATACCTCTTCAATTGCATGCAGACGGAAAAAACATTAGCTATGTTACATTTCCTTAGGGTAGCTTGGAGCTGTAGAAATGTTACAAATGCAGCTGCACTTCTAACATTCCTGTGCCTAGCTACCTGTAACTAATATGCATACGTGACTTAGCTTCCTTCAGAACCAGTTTGTAGGCACAGCCACGTAGTGAAGCTGCAATTGAGATAACACTACCTGGGTTAAAGGAACCCTTTTGTTTTTGCCGTGTATAGCTGGTATAATATAGCATCACCACAAGAATAATGTAGTCACTCATCCCTTGAGCTAACTCAACACTAAACTTGAATTGTAATTAATACACCCTGCCTTTACATTACATCTATTATCAATTCTTGCTACAATAGCTATTAGCCAAGCTTTATTAGGAGTGGTTCATTGTCCAGGAGCCCCACATTCCAGTCCTATATATTCCAGTCACACACTCCAGTGGAGAATCCAGTCCAGTGTTTAGAGACACCGTTTTATGTAGGCATTGGTGTTGTGTACTTAAAGTCTGATTGGTCAGCTGATCATGAATACTAATGCCATCTGCTAGACTCTCACTTTTCCTTGAGAGGATCTATATAGTAGACTAATTTCAGTGATAATATTGTGCTTTGCTGATTGTGATAATACCTCTGATGACATAGCCATTCATTTAACTACTAGGCAAATGCAGGGCATTGTGGGGCGAGCCTGAGCGAGTGCACAGTATACATGCATGATGGAGTTACTGCAATGACATGACCTTAGATTGTGATCACTAATGGAGGTGGCCATACATGGACATATGAAAAAAACGCTGATCACAAATGGGATGAGGGTCCCCAAGACAAGTGTCATTCCAGGCGAGGAGTGGCAAGCAAATGATTCTGTGAGTAGGGGACACCTCCAGTGCAGCCATTTGTGCATGGAATTTTTGCATCCTGGCTTGTACAGCACGCTGTCGTTCCCAGGCTCTTGCGTGGGTGCACTCGCCGCTCCCTGTGGCTCTCTGTCATGTTGTAGCCTAATCTCCCTCTCTTCCGCATTCCAAGCAGCTAGTCTCTCCCTCTGAGAACTACTCATCTGCTGCAGCCTCATCTCCATCCCTTCAACACTCTTAGCAGCTAGTCTGTCCCTCATTTGCTGCAGCCTCGACTCTCTCTCATCCACAGTCTCAGCAGCTAGTCTCTCTGCTTGGCAGCTTCTCATCTGCTACAGCCTGGCCTCTCTCTCTTTGGCAGTTTCATCGACTAGACGCTGCCTCCTTTGCTGTAGTATAGCGTCTCATTTCTCAGCAGCCTGAGTGCAACGCCCATCTCTTTGTCTTCTTAACCAGACATTAGACAGAAATAATATTTTAGCAGGGTATCATACTACCAGAATGCTGGTCTTCCTACCAACCTTGCTTCGGGTTTCTCGGAAGCGCGACGTTCCCCTTTCACGATCTCGCTGTCTGCGAAGCCTCTCCTCTCTCGCTGCACTGGTAAGCTAATTGTTGTACTTGAGATCTCTCCTCTCTTCCCGCAGCATCTTGGCAGCAACGAAGTATCCATAGTAGGCTTGAAAATTATCTGCTAAGCTATTAGCACAGCAAACGCACGCGATTAACATTGCTTACGTAATGCGTGTACGTAATACGTATACGCAAAAATAGAATTTTGTACACATATTCGGTAAGACGTACGTACCAAACATACATATATATATATATACAGACGCGGGGGCAGAATTCGACTCGCTAGTGTGGGGCTCGCTCAGGCTCGCCCCAATTAAGTATCCTTGGTGTGCAGGCGACAGTCTAGATCAATCCGTTTTGTGTTCTACAGCAGTAAATCAGAACACAGTACACGTTATGGTAAGTAGCTAAATCACACTAACGTCAGATAGAGCTAGCTATTTTGCTGCTGTAATTCGCATTGTGTGAATTACTGCATTCGCGCCTATTCATCCATCTCATCAGGGGGAGATCACTTCGTATATTGTTTGCACCGTTATTGCTGACATAATTGGAGCAATATTTGCTGCCTTGCATATTGGACTGGGTGAGTTGTTTGTCCTTTAATATGCTCACAGGGATGCTATGCATAATTGTTAATTTTTTTTTTTGCAATTCATGCAATAGAGTTTATCTCTTCCACACATATCTACACGTATAGGAGTGTGGTTCCTTCACCGGGATGATAATATATTCAAATGCTCTGTACAAGATGATGGTGATTTTAGTGGCGACAATGCCATCGTTGGCATATATGCGATCATAAATGGAGGCACCTTCTTCTTCTATATACCGTTTTTGCTGGTGTTTGCGGCCATTTGGGGACTGTGTATTAATTGTGGTGACGATCCATGTATACTATGTGTGAACTTTTTATTTGGGAAGCTTCTTGCAGGCGTGGGTGTTATTTTGGGCTATGCATCAACCTTTACTGGTTTGATTGGCTCTGCTATAGTAGAACATTGTGGTTCAGCTCAAAGTAATGCTTTCATAGTGATGAATGTGGTGATGTTGCTGTTTAATGCGTTTGCTGGACTCCAAGTTTTTGCAGTTATCGTGGTGTCTATGATAGCACTGTGTGCACGTGGATAAAAGAAATACATGCTGCTGACATTAATTTGCTGAGTGTACACATAAGAGGACCGAGTGCAACAATTATGTTTACTGAATTGTATTATACACATTGTATGAATATTGCATTTCTTTCTTATTATAGTAATGTGCAGCTATTATGCTTTTTAAAAACAGTTATGTCTTAAATAATATCAACTGCATGGTCAGAATGGGACTTCTATCCCCAGTGCTACATGTATGTACATGATATTCCTGTACCATCAAGTTTGTTTCCTTAGTGGAAGTGGATTGTGCCTATAGATAATTCAGTACGTAGTTTAAACCACTGACTTAAGATGACCATATGGTTAGTGGAGGTATGTTAATTTGCCTCCCTCTCAACGCACCAGCTGCAACCATCTACTTCAACCATACAAACCTGAATGCTGTCAAATGTTATTAGTACTAAGACACAGCAGAGGCGGGCAACAGTGGAGTGGTGGCTGCAGTACTACTCACCCAGGAACTGCCTTGGCTATCAATGAAAATATATTACTATGTGGAGAGCACACCAGCACTGGAGGCAGTGTTACAGTACTGAAAAGAGGTATTTAATAATGCAGTAGAGGACATTAGACACTAGCTGCATATTTGTGAGTTTCCTCCTTGTTTCCTCCATTGCAAGTTGCCACAAAATCTTAATATTTTTAATGTGGTATTTGGGGCGAGCCTGAGCGAGCCCCACACTAGCGAGTCGAATTCTGCCCCCGCGTCTGTATATATTATGTATGTTTGGTACGTACGTCTTACCGAATATGTGTACAAAATTCTATTTTTGCGTATACGCATTACGTAAGCAATGTTAATCGCGTGCGTTTGCTGTGCTAGCTTAGCAGATAATTTTCAAGCCTACTATGGATACTTCGTTGCTGCCAAGATGCTTCGGGAAAGAGAGGAGAGATCTCAAGTACAACAATTAGCTTACCAGTGCAGCGAGAGAGGAGAGGCTTCGCAGACAGCGAGATCGTGAAAGGGGAACGTCGCGCTTCCGAGAAACCCGAAGCAAGGTTGGTAGGAAGACCAGCATTCTGGTAGTATGATACCCTGCTAAAATATTATTTCTGTCTAATGTCTGGTTAAGAAGACAAAGAGATGGGCGTTGCACTCAGGCTGCTGAGAAATGAGACGCTATACTACAGCAAAGGAGGCAGCGTCTAGTCGATGAAACTGCCAAAGAGAGAGAGGCCAGGCTGTAGCAGATGAGAAGCTGCCAAGCAGAGAGACTAGCTGCTGAGGCTGTGGATGAGAGAGAGTCGAGGCTGCAGCAAATGAGGGACAGACTAGCTGCTAAGAGTGTTGAAGGGATGGAGATGAGGCTGCAGCAGATGAGTAGTTCTCAGAGGGAGAGACTAGCTGCTTGGAATGCGGAAGAGAGGGAGATTAGGCTACAACATGACAGAGAGCCACAGGGAGCGGCGAGTGCACCCACGCAAGAGCCTGGGAACGACAGCGTGCTGTACAAGCCAAGATGCAAAAATTCCATGCACAAATGGCTGCACTGGAGGTGTCCCCTACTCACAGAATCATTTGCCTGCCACTCCTCGCCTGGAATGACACTTGTCTTGGGGACCCTCATCCCATTTGTGATCAGCGTTTTTTTCATATGTCCATGTATGGCCACCTCCATTAGTGATCACAATCTAAGGTCATGTCATTGCAGTAACTCCATCATGCATGTATACTGTGCACTCGCTCAGGCTCGCCCCACAATGCCCTGCATTTGCCTAGTATTATTAAGTATCGATATATCCTTGATTTAATACACCCAAGACGAGTAGGTTATGCACGTGCGCACTCGTATAACCCTTCGTGCTAAATTAAAGTGGGGCTGGGAACGCGGCTCCAGATAACCCGAGCGTGTTGAGTGGGTGGAGCCTAGCTGACCAGTCTAGATGCACACATCACCCAATTGTTACTGTCCTACACACATCCTGCACATAACCTGCAACCTACATGTGTACAGCTTTGAAAGCGACACATCTACTGCAGCTATACGCACACATTTTTGTAAGGGTGCGTACATGAGTTCAATTGATTTACTAATGAATTATGAGTGCTTGTACTGTACAAATTGTAACAATCTTGGCAGTAAAGTGCACTGTCTTCCAGCCGTGGGTGAGGTGACACTGGTCCCCGCCCCCTAGTCTGTCTCTGGATCAGACTCATCCGATGAGAATTCAAAATCTTCTACAATGTCTGCTTCCGCCTCGTCGTCCATTGTCCTCTCACCCTCCACCGTCTCTCTCTCCAGCCCCTCACCCTCTACACCTTCACTCTCCTGCTCTTTCTCGTTTGCCATCGGTGATGCTTCGTCCCTCGTCTTATTGGTGGGCACCTGTTGGAGTGCATTTACATGTAAGCGATACAGATTATCAAGAAGCATGCTGTAACCATTGGAAAGAAAGAGGGATTTGCATGTGCAAAGTCATTGAAGGACTATGTTGGTCACTGTCCTTATTCAATGTTGGCCACTACAGTAGGCAAGGCTGCATGTCGGCCACTGTCCTTCTTATTCAAGGACTGCAATACAGACACTTCACATGGTACAGATGTTACGGTAGGGCTCAAAAGGTCAGCGAACAGTAAACTTGGTATTCAATTTTGAGATAAGAATTTCTCACATTTTTCACTCTCACCTTCTTTCCTGTAGCTGCCTTCTGCCCCTCCTTCTCCCGTGCCAGTTGCCGATTCTTCTGCTGTTGCCCGTGCACCTTGTGCCACGTGGACAGAAATCGGGAAACGGCGTTCTCCTGGCCCCGCCTCTCTCTCTCCCAGGCAGCCTAAGAACAAATGAAGGACTCAGGACCAGCCCACAAATATAAACTTGTCCCCCTAAATTTCAGAATACTCTTAAAATACTCCATATTAACGCCCACTGCCAGCTGCCACCCCCTCAAGCTAACCTGTGTAGATTTTGTCTACTTTACATAGCTGATATCACGGATGCCAAAACTTGCATTAAGTTTTAAAAGTACTGGTATGGACAAAAACGCTTGGCATTGGGATTATAGTAACTGTTTAACTTACGTACAATCAACTGAGCATCTTTTGGAGCAAAATTGACACCAGCCCTCTCTCGCTGCACTTCCTTACTCACCTCCTCCACCTATGGCACACAGGCACACATCACACAGGCACACATCACACAGGCACATATAATACTAGCACACTACATTGCACCTACCTTCTCAATCAACTGCCTCAATTGCATCCGTAGCCATGACAACGGTGTCGCCTTGGCTACCTTGCGTAACTACACAAAATTGAAGCATAATTTTTTTTACAGCCCTTGAATAGCACCAATGGGTACAACTTACTCTAACAAGGATGGGAAAGGAAAGCTCAGGAAATCCGGTGCAGTGGGTGTGGCCTGCGAAGAACTGAAGCAAGAGCTCAAATGACTTGTTTAAGATGGAGCTCTATGTGTATGTGTGCGTGTGTGTTTGTGTGCATGTATTTGTGTGCGCGTGTGTGCGTGGATGTGCGTGTGTATATAAATAAAAGGTCAAGTGTACTGTTGTCAATGTCATTATTGTCTCAATGTATGCATCATTATCAGACCGTACGGTATCTGGTGCTGAACCTCAAGAGGTAGTAGGAATGCCATGTGGCTAGTAATCCTTGCATATACAAAGCTGTGCAAGAAGAGTATAGACCCTAGTAACCTGTGGATATGCAGGGTTATGCAAGAGCATAGCCCCTAATAACATGCGGATATACAGGGTTACGCAAGGGTGTAGGTCATAGTAACCTGTGGAGATTTACAAAGTTATGCAAGCAGACCCTAGTAATCTGTGGATATACAGAGGTAAGCAAGAAGGCAAGCCTTAGAAAATACAAGGGTGCAAGCCCTAGTAACCTGTGTGTGTGTGTGCGTGTGTGTGTGTGTGTGTGTGTGATGTGTGAACGAAAGTCAACCGCCACCCCTAAAGCCATCCTGCAGCTGCTGACCTGAACTCCTCGGCTCTGTAGCTGGGATTTGTTAGCCTTGAGGAAGACGGTGAGATTAAGAGGTTTCCCCGTCTGCGGGTGGGTGGAGACATTGCCACCGTGGCACTCAAGGATCTGAGAAGGAGAAGGGGGGTGAGAGGGGAAGGGGGGTGAGAGGGGAGGGGAGGGACGGGGGTGAGAGGGGAGGGGAGGGGATGGGAGAGGAGGGAAGGGGATGGGAGGGGAGGGGGTGAGAGGGGAGAGGAGGGGGATGGGAGGGGAGGGAAGGGGAGGGGGATGAGAGGGGAGAGGAGGGGAATGGGAGGGGAGGGGGATGAGAGGGGAGAGGAGGGGGATGGGAGGGGAGGGAAGGGGATGGGAGGGGAGGGGGTGAGAGGGGAGAGGAGGGGGATGGGAGGGGAGGGAAGGGGATGGGAGGCCTTGAATAAAAGCTCACCGTGCCTCTATTTGAGGTAGATCGAACCTTCCTCTGACTCACCTCAAGGAGATATGGAGGCAATGGGATGTAGGTATCAGTAGACATGGCCAGCTTGAGCAGTGACTCCACACAGTGTAGCCTGAGGGGATAGTAGCGGGCAGTGTGACCTAATTGGAGTGTGCCGAGTGTTGTCTGGACGAGGGGATAGATTAGCGGCCTAAGGGCATCGTGATGTACTTCTCCCAATACTCGAGACCATAAGTCGAGACAATGCACGTACTGCCAGTTGAATACTGTCTGTGTTGTGTGGGTGTGAGGGGTGAGAGGTGTGAGGTGTGTGGGATGTGGATGTGAGTGTGAGGGTAGATATGGGTGTGAGGTGTGGGATGTTAGGATACAGGATATAACAGTGTGTGGTATGGATGTGTGAGAGGCGCTAGTTATGTATAGCTGATGATTTCAGTATAAACCAAAAATTTTCTTGTAACTATTAACAGCCTAGAGGCATAGCAACAAGCATCTAATTTTGTTTCGAGTTTGAATGTGTTTTTGAAGGTCTGGAGCTCAAGAACAGCCAGCTGGATGATAAGGGGACTTCTACAACTTTCTTTTGACGGTAAAAGGAGGTTGGCTAAACTGGTATAAATGCTGGATGGGTGGGGAGAGTTGGCATGCCATTATAAAGCTTTTTAACCCACGATTCCTGATTCTCAAGGTCAGGCCTCCAGCAGTAACTAAGGTGTTTGAGGTTTATTGTATAGGGATAGTAGGAGAGGTTGTAGTGATGATTTCAAATGCAACTGCTCTATACCTCGCTAGCAGATTTCAATCGGCTAACATCACCTTCAAGTATCAATGATACATTATCAGGAGTTCATACTAATAACAGTACCTGCTGTGCATCTTTCTTCTGGTGGGTTAGAGCGGTGCGGAGGTGAATAGCCAACTGCCGGATGTAGACAAAGGCATGTTGGTAGGTGGTGGGCGGGTCCACGGCCAGCAGCTCAACCAGACAGTTCTGCATGAAGTTGATCTGAGGAAGTGACTTTGGGTTGGTGAACTTACAGTTGCGGACAAAAGCTAGGTAGAGTTTCTGTGTGTGTGTGTGTGTGTGTGTATAAAAATAGAAAGTTTTAGATTAGTGTGATGCTGTCGATGTCCTTATTATTCAAGGTATTCTGGGGTTACGGGTACAATTCACTATGGGTATGCGGCAGTAGCTGGTGCTGAACCTCAAGAGGTGACAGTGTATATACCAAAGGTGCAGGACCAACTGGTGAATATAGAGAGTTACGTAGAGTTACGTAAGGATGCAGGCCGTAGTAATGTGTAGATAAATAGAGTTATGTAAAACTGATTATGGACTATAGTAAGGCCTTAGTTACCTGTGTTAAGGCCTTAGTAACCTGTGGATATATAAAGCTACACACAAGGCTACAGGCCCTAGTAACATGCTGATATACAGAGTTATGTAAAACTGACTTATGGACCCTAGTAACTTGTAGATGGAAGGAACACTGGTTCAAGGCTATAAAGACCAGACATAGAGTCTTTGATTTACGCAAGGTCACAAACCCATGTACTAGTGCCCTGTGGACATACCTTTAGCGTGCGGTGGAGGGAGGGGTGGGGGTGGATGAGGGTGATCCGGCGGAGGACAAGAAAGGCTAGTACTTGCACACTCTGCTCTCCTCCAGCCCACAGATTAATGAGAGTTTTTGACAGCTCACGGCGTAGCTGGGGGCATGAGGCAAAGTAGAGGACTACATCCTGTGGAAGAGGAGAAGAGAGGGAGGGAGGTAGGTAGGGAGGGAGAGGAGGCAGGAAGGGTGGAGGGTGGAGGCAGGGAGGCAGGGAGGGAGGGAGGAGGGAGGGAGAGGAGGCAGGAAGGTGGGAGGGAGGGAGGGAGGTAGGGAGGGAGAGGAGGCAGGGAAGGAGAGGAGCAGGAAGGGGGGGGGGGGGAGGGAGAAAGGGAGGGAAGGAGCTTGACATTGACGACAGAGAGAAAAGTGTATACTAGGTCAAAAAAAATCCAGATTCAGAAAGGTGATAGCTGACCCTACCAATCACATCTGGAACCCACCTGCATATGTCTGAGCACAGCACACTGCATGGAGGGGTCTCTCACACCCTGCGAGAGAAGCAGAAGGTCAGAAAGGTACGGCTTCACCGTGTGGCGGACTTTGGACCAGCCCTTGTGAGAGGAAGGCAGCTGGGGCCTGAGGGAGGGGAGGGAGGGAGGGAGGGAGGGAGGGAGGGAGGGGGGAAGGAGGGAAGAAGAGAGGGGAGCGAGGGAGGGGAGGGAAAAAGAAAAGAAAATTGGTGAGCCACTTAGTCTCAGATATTTCCCAATGTGTAAATTTTGCCTGACTTTCTTCTCTGCTGCTGTTGAGGTATGTGGTGGGAGAGGCAGGGAGCAACGTGCTTCAGGCAGGCGACCACCACTGCATTGAACACTGCACAGGAGGGACGAGAGGGGAAGAGGAGGGGAAATGGATGGACTGCTGCGTGTGCAAGGACTAGCAAGATATGGTTGGTGCACATGGATAACTCATGCACAAAGACATATCACATGAAACCCGTGTGATTATCATGTGATTATCATTCATGTATTGGTCATGTGACTATCATTCATGTGATGAGCATGTGATTATCATTCATACAATCATGTGACTATCACTCTAACCTGTTGTTCCTTCCACCCTGTATACCCTCTTCTCTTCACTCTCCTCTTTCTCTGCTTCCACTCCCCTCGCACTCTGCCTGGGCCTGTCCAGTATCCCGGCCACAGCAGCGTGCAGTGCTAGTATGAGGTTGTGAAGAGCTGGGCGGGAGTGCACCTGTGTGTGTGTGTGTGTGTGTGTGTTTGTGTGTGTGTGTATGTGTGTGTGCACATGTGTATGCCTTCAAAATACTTTGTGTGTGATTCTATTGGGCAACTTGAGGTTGCCGTGCATCTCCAACCAGACCACACACTGCTACGCAAGCATACAGAGATACTACACCAAATCTGAACTATTATTATTATTATTGTTATTACATTAATACGACACACACCAACAAAGTGCAGTAAAGGTACTATTAATGCTGTTAACGAGAGGAAACAGTTCTAATGATATGTTCATTGGACTGTGAGGCAGAATCGTACAAACGTAGATCACAGACAACTGCAGCACAGGCATCCTCTGGAAAATACTGCTTCAGATGGGCAGATGGGAGACAAACCGCAGAAAGAGAGCTGTAACCAACTGAAGTGTAGCAAAGATTCGCTGAACTTGAAAAAATAACACAGACTATAAATTGGGCCTCCACTTTAAGCCATTGTGGTCTCTGCACAAACAAAATTCACATTCCATTTCACCGATGAGATGACATATGGCCAAAGCTGTGGGGGGTTTCCCCTAGCTTTCCGCATCCTCAGAACACGACTACTAGTGCTTAAAGTTGCCATTACCTCGTCACTATAACAACCAGTTCATTCGGCTCACCGTGCAAAAACATCTGCACTCAGCTACTAGACCCTTACCTCTAATGCAAACATCTGCACTCAGCTACTAGACCCTTACCTCTAATGCAAACATCTGCACTCAGCTACTAGACCCTTACCTCTAATGCAAACATCTGCACTCAGCTACTAGACCCTTACCTCTAATGCAAACAAACTTGTTCTTGTGTTCTTGTGCATGAAACTACAGCAAAACACACGTTCTCATGTATTTTCTCCATTTAGTGCTCACGTTTTACCCTACCCCTCCCATTACTATTGCATAGGATTTCTCATAATCGCAATTACATACTGTTTACGATTATAATACAGTACGTAACCATGCACTTACAAAATGACATCACAACGACATCACACGGTATCCCCACACACTTTCCCACACCACACGTCACGCAGCTAAAATCGAGCCTCGCGACCAGTTGACAACCGACCCCCCCCAACCGCCCATCCCCACAAAAACCTAAACACCAAACAAAAGAGCTTCAAAGAATAAGTCTCTCCGGCCATTGTGCAGGGGGAAGCCAGATAAAGGGTGTGTTTGCCCTGAGGCTAGCCACAACACCATCCACAGCCCCTGCTGCTCAAAGCTTCTCCTAGCCTGTTTACCTCGGGATTGCAAGTGTCAGCTGCCGGGGCCATTGTGGAGGAACGGCCCTAGGACAAAAGGCGTAATAGCCAACGGTATTGTTGGGCAATGTTCCAGTGTGCGTACATGGGCGAAGCAGTAAATTACAGATACTACATGAGTCTGGTGGAGATTTCAGTCTCAGTCCGGTATCCCATTTTAGGGAATTCTATAATGATTAATTACTCGAGAAGCACCCGTCATTGAGTTTGCACCTTTATGGACATTTCAGGATGGGAGGTGACCGTATACTCACTTACACCCAGTGATGGGCTCATATATGTATACTTATGGGTGGGCTTATACTCAGCATGGGCTTATACTCAGGGGTGGGCTTATACTCAGGGGTGGGCTTATACTCAGGGTGGGCTTATACTCAGGGTGGGCTCATACACAGGGTGGGCTTATACTCAGGGGTGGGCTCATACTTAGGGGTGGGCTCATACACAGGGTGGGCTTATACTCAGGGGTGGGCTTATACTCAGGGGTGGGCTTATACTCAGGGTGGGCTCATACACAGGGTGGGCTTATACTCAGGGGTGGGCTCATACTCAGGGGTGGGCTTATACTCAGGGGTGGGCTCATACACAGGGTGGGCTTATACTCAGGGGTGGGCTCATACTCAGGGGTGGGCTTATACTCAGGGGTGGGCTTATACTCACATACACTGTACTCGAAGGTAGCAGTATACTGAGGCGAGTTAATCCTTAGCACGGAAAAACTTCCAAACAGTGATACATACATGAGATTATGAGTTACAGTTACCGTGGTGATCTTGTCCACCCACTTCTGGACCATGGTCAGGGTAACAGGTGTCCCTTCAGGTACTCCCTCGTCAGCCTCCCCCTCTTCCTCCCCTCCCTCGTCACTCCCTACACCCTCACCCTCACTGTCAGAGTGAGTGCTCTGCTGCATGTGGTGAGTGCATGTGTGTGTGAGTGTGCCAGTGAATGTCAAGGCCGTCCCGATACCAATCTTTTATCGGTATCAAACTCAATACATCAGAAATCTTTATTTATGTGGTGGCAACAGAAACACTGAACTTATAATGATTTATTTACTATTATTACCACTAATTAACCACTAACTAATCACTTTTAGTATGTAGTACTGTTGCGTCCTTGTTGGTGTGTTTAACATAATTATTATTACTGCGATATCCGTATCGAATTAATCAGCAGTACTTGTAAGGCAATATTCAGGAGACAGGTAGTATATACGTGGCTTCAGAAGTCAGAAGTTTAATCAGAAGTTCGAGAGTTACTCCTTCGGTTGCTAGAACTTGCTACTGATGGCTTACGAGGTATAACTTGGTGACAAAAAATTCCAAAGCGATTGGCAATAGAGTTCCGGTAGGTATGCCCGTTCCTCGTACTATTGGATAGCGGTTTTATTGGCTAAATATGGTATCAGTACGGCCTCAATATCGACAGAATGCAACCTCCGAATATCAGGATCGGCATATTTTGGCAATGGCACTGAATACGTGTGTGTGGGTAGCACCAGAGGTTGAGTGTAAACAGAATTACAGAACCTCATCTCCTCAACTGCCTCTGATCCATTACACAAATAACTTTCTGGTTACTTCACTAATCAAACAACCGCTTACGAATCGCCCCTGCATTAATTTTATAGGCAGAACCAAATTAGGTAAATAGACTGGCAGGCATCCCTTGCCATTACATCCCATCCCCAGAGTAGTTTTCAGGGCCATTTATGTAACCGTAACCCGGGTTACATCGCGCATCACCAACTGACACCACTCCATTTCCTGCACGTGACATCACTTGGAGTAACCTACGCCCGCCTCGAGTCAAAACTGCTCCTAATACGAAGAGCTAAATGAAACAACAACAGGCGGCGGACGTTGGTGGGTTGGCAGCTGCTAAAGGGGCCCTGTTTCTAACTCCGTGTCATTTCTCCTCCCTACCACCACATGGTCAGATTCCAACTCAAAACCACATGGTCAGATTCCAACTCAAAACCACATGGTCAGATTCCAACTCAAAACCACATGGTCAGATTCCAACTCAAAACCACATGGTCAGATTCCAACTCAAAACCACATGGTCAGATTCCAACTCAAAACCACTTCGTGTTTCTCTGTGCACATTATTGAAGTGATAAAAACAAAACATGCATACCTTGTGAGCATATCTTGTGAGCATTTGGACAGAATTTTAAGTTTCATCAGCTCTTAAAACACCTATTAGAAAGTACTCTCAAGTTTGAGTGGGGGGGGGTGGGAATTGGGGATGGGGGGAGTTTAATATTTCATGGGTTTAACCATTCTTGTTCTGAGCTCTTCATTTTGAGATTAGATATTTGTTATTTAGTTTTAGCTCACACTAATTAAATTACACGTGGCTTGATCTATGCCTGAACAACACATGGAATTTCCACGCCTGTACCAACAGGTCTCTGCTGGCTCTCGGTGGTTGGGAAAACTAAACGAAATTATCCAATTACTCGCAATTATATCGTTAGTGGCCGCTGTACCAGTTTATCCCATCTCACACAATACTGTTTCCCAGGGAAGGTTGTAAGAATTCCATATCCTATTGCTGTACCTTCAGCTGGCGAAAAATTAATTAAACATGTTTTGCAGATGTTCTCTGGTGCCGCAGTTCTAACGCACATCACCTGTTGGTGAAAGCAACAAGATGGCAGCTAATGCATAGCTCGCATGTTTCCACCTCGATCCTATTCAGTTAAGAGGACCAATTTGCATATGATCTAGTCGGTTACCGTGGGAACGGAAAGGGTAGGGCTGACTCAGAAGGGGGAAAGTATTCGGCCGGGTCTTATGACTGCAGGCGTTGCTTCATGTTTGGGTTTTAGATAATGCAACATCAACAGTGATTAGGCACGAGGAGGCGGCAGCCCGTATGGGAATAAGAGCAGAACAGCGCCTGTACGTTAGTGAAACCAGCCAGCTATGCCGAGCTAAAGTTCTTAAAGATAGTGTCCTCAATTCTCTGTCTCACTGAGCTAATAGTAGAGAACAGGGAAAGGAAAATAAATAAACTAAGTGCGATTTGAATTGTTTGTTATGGAAAGCCAATAGCTTAGTTTTGGGGTTCAGGTGTAAAATGTTTATATTTATAATTCTGGAGGATGCACAATCACAGCTTAGTGGTGAATCGCAAGTTTATCATACCATGTAAGGAGAAACTATTTCTCAAACACCAAAACCACCAGAAGTTAGAAGTATGTAGCTAGTGGTAGGGTCGCTGGAGATGTGCAGTATAAAGGTGTAATCACACACCCTTTGTATAAACCGTACACTTTCTGTACTGAAACAGAAGATGCTAGCTAGATATTAATATGTAGATTCATCCCATTTGGGAATAAAAATTCGCAATACATTTGTTTTTCTTATACAATTCTATTCCCAGTTCGTACTCGAATCCATGTGACTACCATGTGATTACCCGTACCAATAACAAGGATAAACTGCCACACACACCATGATGTGGTCGAGTTTTGTTTACGAGTTGTGGGTGCATAAACCATCCGAATATGTATGCCGCGTCCTACCCAACTGGCGGGGTCCCCACTCCAAACCAAAAATCTGCCATGGGGAGTTTTCGGCTGAGGTAATCCTCACTCCCATTGTGCAAAGTCCCACATCACCAGTCCATAAAAGCCGGCAGAAAGCGAGCGAAGCCTTTGGTGGAGGAAGGGTGTGGGCTTCCTAATGACTCCTATACTATATAGCCCCAGGGCTTCCTTTAATGTAATTAACACTGGAGTGGGGCTAGTACAGTAGCTGCAGCTGTGGTGGCTTGAGGTTGAAGCTCTCCTAAAACGAACCTACTTGGTAGAGTTTAAGTTTAACAGTTTCCTTCATCTGATTCAAAGCCTATTGTTGAAGCACATGCGCTATTTTCTGTATATTCAGCAACCGTAGACTATGCAATGTATAGCCTTTCTGGCCCAAGGTGGTCTACAATCCCTGGACTGCAGTGGCGTAGCCAAGGTAGGACCAGGTAGGGCACAGGCCCTACCAACTCGTCCCGGTGCCCCACTAACTTAGCGCAATGAAAAGTGATGGAGCAGTTAAGTCTCACAGGCGGGAGAGGCTGCAGATCGGTAATGCATGCTTGTAGCTCTTACAAAATACTCTAATTTGACAGCAGAAATAGCAAAACTACAAGAGTGCTTAATTGTCAAAAAACATTCCACACTTTGTGGAGGAGCGACTTTATGCAAATGATCTGCTCCACATTAGGCCAGTAGTTTACTTGTGCCCCACCATTCACTCACTGTAGCTACGCCACTGCTGGACTGGACTAGTGGACTGGACTGGTAGACTGGTCTACCAGATAGCCTCATTCCCAGGCTCTAGTGGAGGGGAGAGTAGGGCCACGCAAGAGCCTGGGAATGAGGCTAGTCTACCAGACTGGTCTAAAATGGTGTAAAACGCGTTTTTCTCAACGTTAAAGCTGGCTGTTTACTTACTTACATCTGGCAAAGCCCAATCAGGCCAATGCTATGGGTGTTCATGCCATCTAGAGACAGGTCAAAGGTCATGTGCACTGCCATATCACAAGCCGGTTGCAGGTGTGTTTAATGTTTACTAATTTACAGCTGTTTTTAAATATGCTCAAGTACGTGGAAAAGAAAACAAACAAGACAGATGCTTCTACTCCATGCTGCCTGAGGCTGTGTGTGTTGGGCTAGCCAATGACATAATCGTCACAGGCCAGCCACAGCTGCAGCTAATTAGTTGACAAAATAAAAAAAACCTCCATAAACTCCTGGCTATTTGACCTTTGACCTGTCCCCTATGGTATTCATGCCTCAGAAGATATTAATCAGGTAAAGTGAAGCCCAGCTGCAAAACTAGATACAGTCAATTTCAGTTACGTTCAAAAGTTTGTCCATGACTGCAGCATGCGTGGTAGCAGGAATAGCTTGTGGAACATGTGGAGCTATACAGCCTGGATCACAATGAGGTCACTGCAAGCCTCCTCGTGCAAATTACTACCAGCTCTGATGCCCCATCATAAAAAAAAATCTTGCAGCATTGTTCCAAGTTCCAAACAGCATTTCTTTCACACAGTGTAAAAAAAAAGAATGGAAAAAGCTGGGAAATGGAGCATGGGACAATATTGTATAGTAGCTACTACAGATGTTTGTAAGCTGCTTGAAGGTTGCATGTCAATGCAAATACAAGGATTAAAAGCTGTACTGCATGGTTCATCAAAGAAATAGTAAATACCTTCAGGAATACCCTGAGAGCACAGACTTGTAAAAGTTGTAGGTCTCTATATATAGAAGACCCGCTTTTCTCTAGCAGGTCTCTATGAGATTTAGAGACCTGTAATTGACCAATGAAATGCAAGAAAGTACTAACACTATACTCTAAAGATGTTTGTAAGCTGCTTGAAGGTTGCATGTCAATGCAAATACAAGGATTAAAAGCTGTACTGCATGGTTCATCAAAGAATCTATTTCCTAGCTAGCTGACCCTTCTACGAAATGTGGACACAGTTCACTGCATAGAACATCTGCAGTGGACCTTCAACCAACCTACAAACTGTTGCAGTTGTAATTATGCTCTGCAAAAGGTGGCTGAATCTGTTCCTGAATGTGTTCCTGTTGGCTTCCCTTTCCCACAAAGAATTGTTGTTACAAAGGCAGGTCTGTTGTCTGGGAACTGGATAAGGCTGCGTGCCATATTGTTTACCCAGTGCATCTGCAGCCCTCAGAGCCATCTGCGACGAGAACACACCTGCGGCTTCGTGGATGGGAAGGGGGTGGGAACCAGAGATAATTGTCGCTCTAATGCACTTAATTCCTAGCGAATTCCTATAGCCACTTCCTGTAAAGCCCCAGTTTGGACGGCATAAGTAGTATTGTCTGGAGTCAAGAGGCTCCAAGTGACCAGCTGCGCATTCTCTTGGCTTCTAGCCACTCAACCCCACCCTGACCTCGGTCAGCTTATCAGTTGTGGGACTTTTTGAAATTAGTTGTTGTTTTTTTACTGCTGTTCTGTATGTGAGAATATGCCACTGCAAAAAAAGCTTTAAAGAACAAGAGAATGCTAAATTTTGCCAGTCACTAAACCTTTAACATTAATTAACTTTTAAATTGCTGTCCAGCTGCAGGTATTCTAGGTTTCAACACTTACGTAACATAATTAATAGCAGTACCTCACCAGGCTTCTATACATAGGTAACGCGATTAATACTATTCGCAGCTTCTGGTGCAGATGTCTTGTTGGAACACATGTGCTATTCACAAATTGAAGCCTAAAAAAAAAAGTTGGAATATTCACGGTTCCAATGGAGCATGCAGTGGGTGAAATTTGTAACTCACTGCCATGATCCAACTATGTTGTGCGCTCCAGCAAGCCCTCAAACTTGGGCATTGTGGACCCAACTGCTAGCCTCATCCCCAGGCTCTCGTGCGTGCTTCACTTTGCAGGTGAAGAGCCTGGCATTTAATTACACACGGGCTGGGGCCGCTCGAAAGACAGTTGCACTTCTGCACCTTTTGCCAGGACATTTCGTTCCAGTCGGTGGTACAAAACAGACTCCAAAGAGCTATAGCTACTAGCTATAAGAAGTGTAGACTCACTGACTTCCTTCGTTGTCTGAGAACTGCAGCTGTCCTCGCCCGTGCAAAAATTCACCCTTCTACCCTACGCATCATGCACGTGAGAAAATGTACCAGGTCCACAGCTAGCTAAAGTGAAACATGCACGTGGGCCTGGGGACAAGGCCTCCTGGACACCATTTGGCATGCAATAGCAGTTTCTATCTTTTGGGTCACACCCAGTGCAGCAAGGTGGTGTGGTCTGGCATTGGCTAGAAACACATCCTATACTTTGGGTGGCTTATCAACAGGGCTGAAATGGAATGCTTTTTAATCTCATCAAGTAGGTGGAGCTTCCTGATTCAATTAGAACACTCTACCTCCATTAATTACACATGGGCTGGGTCATGGAAAGACAGTTGCACTTCTGAACCTTTTGTTAGGGGATATTGTTCCAAGAAGTCTAGACTCACTGACTTCCTTCATTGCCTGAGAACTGCAGCTGTCCTCGCCTGCGCAAAAAGTCACCCTTCTACCCTACGCATCACACACGTGAAAAAATGTACCAGGTCCACAGTGCACGTCTGCAGATCATGCACAAGGACTATCATTTGGCATGCAATAGCAGTCCTATCTTTGGGTCACCCCCAGTGCAACTGGTGAGGTCTGGCTTTGGCTGGAAACACAATCTATGCTTGCTTGGCTATAAATTTTTTTTCAACAGGGCTGAAATAGTTTTTTTTTTAAATCTCATTAAGTAGGTGGAGCTTCCTGATTCAATTAGAACTCTCGCTTAATTACCTCTACAGACTTTAACCCATAATTGGATTCTCATCGCAGATAATTGGGTTTCAGTCAGTGCCAACCCTGGGAGGGTGAAGGTTGGCGGCCAATTTGCTCCAGTCTGAGTGGTTACCTCATTTGCTGTAAACACTCTGCACTCCACAATGCAGTCAAAGCACTCTAATAGCACCGAATCACAGCGAGGCCAGTCCAGTCGGGCTGAGCGCCTAATACACCACACACCCCAGATCTAGACACATTAATACACACAACCTACTGCACACCCAGGCAATATTTGAGGCAGGCGGCTAATTAGTCTGTCTCCACACGTTATCGCTCATGAGTTATGCTTGATGAGTTGCATTTGCTATCACACACATATTTTTTGAAACATCTACATACGATAGATAATAATATGGTATGAGGGGAGGCCTGCGTACGAGGTTAGCAGCAGCAGCAGTGATTGTGCATATCCTTACTTGACTGCTCACAGTAGGTAGGGAGCAGCAACCAATTCACTGTAGCAAATACAGGTGCCTTCGAAGAGTGACTGTTGCCAAGTTCAGACACAAGATGTCGCTACCAATGGGATCCAAACAGATTTGAATATCACCATAATATATGTACCGCACATGCATAGATACAGGCAAGTTTGCAGGGAATACGTTCACAGCTGGATCAAAGATCAGCTTACCCAGATACCAGATATCCTCTCTTTGTCTGTAGCATTTATTGTCTTCCTGATTTCACTGGGTGTGCAGTGTCAAGTAGACCAGCCCAAATTAGCACTGGCACTTAACCACATTAACATTTGTGAAAAGACCATGAAATTGTTCAACAAAAACACGCTGCTTGCACAATATGCGACCCACAAACACACACAAAGCTTCGCTTCCACCACCACCTCTGTGCCAAAGACACAACTCCCCGAAAACCTCATTGCATCATGTTTGTGCACACAAGCTGGCCACAGGCGCAGGCCCATAAGACTGCCCAGGGTGTGGTACCGAAGCCACGAAAGAGGTCCTGACTGTGTGGGCAGAGGGTGTGTTGGTAGTTGGTGGCAACCACCCTGATTGAGGGGGCGGATGGACGCAAGTGTGAGGTTTCGAGGTTTTTGTGTACAGGAGTCAGGAGATAGCAGTGAGTTAGACTTGGAATGCTCGTTACCTGGAAACCATTAGACTAGGCTGTTCTATGCACGATCTGCAGTATTACCCTTGCAAGTTCTGTAGCTCTTCTGAGCCGTGTAGCTAGAAACAATGGGAGCTTTGACGACTGTGTCCATGGCAACAACACCCAAACATGCAGAGCTATACGGTAAACAGAAGTGAAATGCTTTGAATTTCCTTGAAGCCTCATTATCACGAGCCAGAGAACACTCAAACCATGAATGAAGCGAGGGGTAAATGTACCGCTGAAATTCGATCGCCGGCGATAAACAGGGAAGCAGGCCCAGTGGGGAGGGGATTTCACCTTGGGAGGTCAACCACTGTGTAAAGGGATGGGAAAAACGCAATCTGATATGGAACTAATGCGCCCAAAAAATGGGTGGAATGCTGAGAAGAGCATCTTGGTGGTCCTGTTAGCTCCACAGAGAGTGGAAATTCATTTTCTGAGGCTTGTGTAAACAAGTGACCTGGATTGTTGAATACGTTTACTGAGTTTTCCTCAATGGCCTGCTCACATACCTTGGAGGTTATTTTGTGCTATGCACAGAGCTTGAATACTGTGTACAGTGACATACAACACCAGACCAGTACGCCACAGGTATGCACCCCAGCACTTGCGATTAAATCACAGAAACTTGAAATTCTAAGAAAACACACAAACATCACTTGACATTTATTTTCACCAGCAATAACACATGTATGACATACTGTGCTACTCTTAGGCCATTCCAAATTAATTATTTGTTTAAGGATTTCCCAATCGTATTTTTCCAAGAAGAGTAAAAAATATATATATACACAAACGTGCGAGTACACTGTGGTTTAGACAGACAGACAGACAGACAGACAGATAGATAGACATACCTCTGCTCTGCTGGTAATGTGCGGCGGCACGGGCTCAGGTTCCCCCATATCGTCATCATCCTTGGACACCCCCCTCCCTCCTCCTTCCTCCCCACTCTCCCCTGCCTCCTCCTCCTCACCATCGCTGTCAGAGAACTCCAGCAAGCGACTGTCATTTCCCTAACAGAAAGAAAGAGCAAATAGAGTATATTGGGACAGCAACATCAACGGCCCCATACAGAAGGAGTGAAAAGTGACAGGCTACGATACTATGAATATTCACACATCACTGACACCATTCTACAAACAAACTTTGGCCTAACAAAATTTTGTAAACAAACAACAACTTGACTTATAAATAAACAAGAAGCCATCGTGGCAGAATAAAACTACCACAATCATACAAAACCAATGCTTTCACTTCTAAATGCACCACCTGCAGGAATCGGTAGAACTCTGGGTCCGTGGTCTCCAGGTTGGACAGCTGGGTCTTGAGCTGCCTACCAGAGGCTTTGTGATGGGTGGGGCTGTGTGAGTGTGTGTGTGTGTGTATGTGAGTGTAGTCTCGTTCCCTGAAGACTTTTCGCTCTCCGTAGGAAAAAGTACGTCTGGTAACCCCTCCTTTCCGTTTTGGTGGACGGCATTTGCAGTCATTGCTTGTGTCACGTTATACACTGAACGCCGACAGGAATGCCATCTTACGTGACATCATACGTTAAATTAATGCACCGACATTCTGGCGGACTCGCACCGAAATAGACTAGGGGGCTACCAGACGTGCTCTCCCGACAAGAGGGAGAAAAGTCGGCTGGGAACGAGACTTGTCTCAGGGCTAGGTAGACCACGGAATGTTTACACTCATGTCCAGCCACATACTCTGGTATCATAGCAACAGTACAGATGATCAAACAATGGTGCAATTATGACTCACCTTTGTTTTTTCCTCTTGGCTCGGGCAGGCTCCTCCTCCATGCCACACCCACTTCCTCCCTCCTCGTCCTCACCGCCAGACAAGAGTTCACTGGCCATAAATTCCTCAGCTGACATCTCTGCCAGTGAACGGCTGCATAATAAGACGATAAAAATTTGCAGCTGTTCATTTACAGAACATTAGCACGCATGAGCAGCTAAAAAATAGAACATTTCTCTGTTGAAAAAACTTGAGGCTACAAAAAAGCAGCATACCTCCCGCCATTCTCACCGTTTCCTCTTTAACATGCGCTTAGGCGCCTTCCTTTTCACTGAAGCCATGGCTGCTGTGTAAGTACTCTATACTGAGCTGTGTAGTTGGACTCCACGTGTACTGTGCTTTAATAAGAAATGAGTGGGCGTTAGTTGGATGCAAGCAGCATGCTGCTTGTTCGCAGCCGGTGGAAGACTGTCCCTTCTCTGTACAGGACTGCTTGCAGCTGCAGGCGTAGAGTTCCAGGGAGGGAGCTCTCTGGAGGAAGCAAAGAAAAAAGGATAGCAGAGAGACAAGAAATGTAAGTAGATGGAATATTTATGCTGAAAGCAAACAATCCTACATAGTGAAACTCTTTATGATACAATAGGCCTTTATCCGTTATGATGTAATGGGGGGGGGGTAAAAGTGCTGGAAGCATACAAAATTACTAGGAATCAAAAATTTGCAAGAAAATATATGTGCATGCATGTGTTTGGCCTATCAGTATATGCTCTTCTGCTGGAACAAAATGTCTGTCTGCTTCCTCACTAGATGGGATGACATTTCCCGGGGCTACTTTGGCGATTTTCACGGTAAGACTCTGTTGCTGCCCTGTCATCTCTCTCTCTAAATGCGGGGGGTTCTCTGCTGCAGAGTTTCGGAAAACTGGAGGAAAACGATTTGAAGCAGCCGATCAGTTGTGTTCAAGAAAGGTGTGTTGAATCAGTATCAATCATTTTGATCAATTTTGATTGGAATCACTCTCCTTTGCCAAGAGGAAGCGACTAGGTTCCCACACATTGGTGGGCGGAGTCTCACTAGAGAGGGGGTGGAGCTACCTGCTGCCTTACAGGGACACATCTCGCTGGTACTGATATCATTTAGAGCATTTGGAATGGTCAGTCAGAAGACTGAGCGTCGTCATTTCTCCATCTGCCTGACGTTTTTTCTTCCTTGTTTTAACCACAGAGGATGTCTCACCTGTATTCCGAACCCTTTGCAAAGGAGTTTGGCGGCAATTCAGAAGTGAAAATATTTGAGGTGAGTGCAGTACACACTGGTGGAAGTCATCGCTAGCAAGTGAAGTAAAAAGTCCATTTTTAGCTCAGACCCACTGCTAGCAAGCTAGAGCTCACCTTTAGCAAATACACACCATTTTCCTATCAGTTACGGTTTTTGCTAACTTCTTCTTTTCTCTCTTTAGGTTTCTCTGGTGGAGAAGCTGTTCTACCGGATGCTGCGAAGGTGGATGGAAAGGAATCTCAAACGAGAGATTCCAAAGGAACAGCATGTAAGTCAGTCTGTCCTTGTGGCTAGGACGAGTACCAGGGTACGGGGAAAGGTCTAACTAGTGAAGGTTGTAATTTGATTCCCTGTCGACTTACCGAAAGGTTTGTGAAAGAACATCTCTTTGCAAATCGTAAGTACAGTTTGCTGAATGCAGTACATAACATTCAGTCTCTTCCCTCCCTCCGCAGTCCTCCTTCATGGTGTACACCGGTGGTGGTCTGAAAACCATCAAGGAGAAACTACAGCTCGGCAACACCATCATTGGGCACGCCCATCTCCTTGACGGCGAGGGGCTTGTTCGCTGGCGGGCACATGCCACACCCACAGAACGAGAGCTGCAGTCACTCTTGAGGTGTACCAGACAGCTGCTTAAGGACTCTAAGCCAAAGAAAAGATAGCAGTATATCTGTGTGCATCATGTATGCGTATGCGAGTTGTAAACTCTAATTATGTGAATTGTGAAATTTTTAAATAAAAATGAGTCAGCTGAGCATGAACTGCCTTCTGGCTTACGTGTAGCTACGCGTAAAACGACAATGCCCAAAGGCCGTCATGGTAAGGGGCACGGCGGGAAGGAGGGTGCAGATGCAAAGAAGAAAGAGAGAGCTGTCAGGCAGGCGCTGAGGAAGGAAAGGAAAGCTGGAGCTAGCCTGGATCCCAGTGACCCAGACTTCCGCAGTTTCACCAATCAGCTGCAGACACAAGGTCTGCGACTGCACGACGTACCCGGAGACGGGTGAGTTTTATAAGTTACGTAGCCCTCGAGCGAGAGAGTCGTGCGCTGCTACGTCAGAGAAGCCCCCAATGGCCGCTATTTTCAGCCGAGCTCGTCATAATACCCATATCCATAATTGAATCAAGGCGCTGGGTGGATCTGAGTAGGGCCAGAATGTTGGTGGACGCGTGGGAGTGTGCTAGATCCATTGTTGGTGGGTGAATGCGTCTGCATGCATCCCTTGCAGTGCTGCGCAGTCCAGCCACCACCCTACATTCAGTCGCACCCACTGTTTACCGGGAGCCAGCTGATCACCGTGACGACTCAACAATCGCTCCCGCTGCTGGTTAAATTGGCTAATGGCGTCTGCAGTTTACGTGGGTTTGTGTACCCTGCAGTCCACTCGGGAGATAATGCCATGCAAACAGGGGCGAAAATTGCCGTGGGATAGCCACCTGGTTGGCGTTCCACTTAATGATGTTATAGAGCGAAAGAAAAGAATGCCTTATATGGCAACAAGTAAAGTATCAGTATTGTAAACATCACCCACTGTAACAAGAGCAGCACAACGTTAGCCTCGTTCCCAGGCTCCCCCCGCTTTTCATACTGCCAGCGACAAAAGCTGGGGTGCGGTGAAGGCCTGGGAATGAGGCTAGCGCAATGTAACGGCTATTGAAGATCTGGAAGAGGGGGAACAGAATGGTGTACGGCAATATATTATTAGTTACGTCTGCTCACTTATGCTCAGTAACGACAGATTGAAAGCTCAATTCTCTGAAAACTAAGTTGGTATGTTGTTATGGCAACCAGGCATCTGCCTGAAGGATTAATATTGAAAAATCAATTTGTTTCAGCTGACTAACTACATTTAGGTGGTAGAGATCTGTTGTTGTTTTCCCCTATGATAAATTTAGTTTTAGTATGCTAATCAAGTCTGTTTTGGCTCCTACTAAATTTGTTTTAGCTACTAGATTTTTGCAACGCTGTAGCAGGAGGGGAATGGAATGTGTGGGCATAGCCCCAGGTCATTTTACAACCGTTAACCTTATTGTTTGTTGTTTGATTATTTATTTTGTGATTATGAAGTTTCCAGCTGACATTTCCACTGCAATGCTGTACTCTTTCATGTGACCCACTGGAAGAAGACTACAGCAGTGCAGTCGAAACATTGGCAATTTGATAAAGATTTTAAAATTTTAATTTTTGATATGGTTGGAGTTGAAGCCGACCGAACTGAAGTTTGTTTGTTATTTGCTGTATTTACTGTTATTTTAGGCAATAGCCTTAAGCATCCTATCATCTGAAAACAAGCCTGACATTAGACGCACGCTGAGGCTATGACTTGAATCAGAGTGCCCACTGAGTGCCACCAGAGAAAATGTGTGGTGATATGTGCATGGCGTTTAGGTCTGGATAAATGCACCAGCATAATTTTGGGTAGCTTCAAGCATCAAGGAATCATTAGGTAAAATTGTCTGATAAATGTGTATAATTTTTCTAGTTAGTAGCAGCCGAGAGAGTACATGTATTGTTGATAATTTCTAGCTCATTTTCAGCACGACAAGAATCACCTTCAAACTATGTACAGTTGTCGGCCATGCTACAGTAGAAGTCACCAGTTTTAGGAGCAATGCATTACTTTGTTCAATATGGAGTTTTTTTTGTCACTTAGTCAATTGAATGAGCATAGTGTGAGCGAAATAGGTCGGGGGGGGGGGGGGACTGTATACAGTGGTTTGCAGAGTCTTTGTCTGATTAATTACTGAAGCAACTTCAAAGTCTGAATCAATCATTCACCCCACCATTAGTCCCATTAGTCTTGCGTGTGAGTTTACACTGCAAATTCAGTTTATGGAATCCTGTCTACAGCGGGCAAAGATTCTACAAACTGCTGTAATTGGTAGCATAATATTTATCTAGGCCTAATGGCAATAATGTGATCAAAGGCTGTTCTTGGTAACTGACTCTCTGTGTATGGTCAGTCATCACAGCTTCATCCATGGCTAGTAGTCAGCCATCACAGCCTCATCTATGGCTACTGGTCCTTCACTCCAGCTCTGAGTGTTTTACTCTTCCTCACGACCAGCAACTGTCTGTTCCGAGCCTTCACCGACCAGCTTAGCGACGGCCACAGCAACCACCGCACCCTGCGGAGGGCCGTGGTCCAGTACATGAGAGACAACGAGGAGGACTTTGCACCGTTTGTGGAGGATGGAGAGTCGTTCGAACATCACGGTGAGCCAATTGCCTCCATCTTAGTGACTAATATAAAAAAATATAAATTCACATGAGCCTTATGGATGTATTAAAACTCCGCTGGCGTTAATATAAAGTATATAGTTTTCTCTATTTTATAAATGTGCCCATGGTTTTGCAAAGAGTTGAGTAGAGTGATAAAGACTGTTTAGTTGAAGTGATGGCAATAAAAATTCTCAAACAGTAACATTTATTATGAGAATGAAGATTTACACTCTTCAGTAGCCTCGTTCCCAGTCTCCACTCCCAGCTTTTTTTCACATGTAGTACAAACTACATGATGCAATAAAAACTGCGTGAGAAAAAAAAGAAGGGAGTGGAGAGTGGAAACAAGGCTACTTTTCAATACTATGCCAGGACTTTTACACACCCAATTCCTTTGGATGATAATACAACCCTATTATTACATGTTAATTATTGTTCGTTAACATTTCTAGGTGATGTAAATGAACATTTAAATTTGCGAGGAAGTCAATTCATTTGCTGAATGATCACTGACACGGCAAAAGATGTGAATACACAATACAAACGCGCCACAAATATGTACAATGAATGCTAATAGAGCCCGATGAAGACATGCGTGAAAGGTTTCATACAATATTAATTGACTTTCATACAGATGGTGTTTCCTCTAGTCATGTGACCAGACCTTGTCTCCTCTAGTCATGTGACCAGACCTTGTCTCCTCTAGGGGGGGGTCTGCAGGTAATGCCATTTTGTCTCGCACCAAAGACTGACCGCTAGCTGCTAAATGAAGTGAATGAAGGAAAAGTGCTCCAAGGCCGTATTGCACTGTTGTTGATCATGCAATCCTTTCTGTATTCAGATAGCTCCCTCTTCGTTACGACCCAGGGTCAAAGTTAGAGATCTCTTGTCCTGACCCTAACCCATTATATAGCCCTGACTTGCATCTTGTTAGAGATCGTTGTTGGCAGCTAGTCGTGGAACAGGGGTGGGGTTTGCAGAAATTTGACGCTTCAGCACTTGATACGTAGCTTCATTGCTTTTGGGCTTCTCTTGGTTGCGTGGAGGAGGAAGGTCCCTGAAACTAAGGGAAATTAGTTTGGCCCCCCCCAAGGTGTGTATCACTGCAGCACCCACACAGAGTAATATTTTGTCCAGCATTCCAGATGTTACATCCAATTATGGCATACTTCACAGCATTTATAAACGTGGTAAATTTTGTCTACGCCTTTTAAAATATTAGTTAATTTGTTTTGTAATGACACATTCTTCCACCCTTTCCGTTGCAGTCTCCCAGCTGGCCAAGGACGGGGTCTACGCAGGCAACGATGCCATAGTAGCCTTTGCCAGGTGCTATGGGGTCAGCGTGGTAATTCACCAACTCAACGCCCCCCAGTGGGAGGTACACACCCCCGCCTCAGGGGCCTCCGGGGGGCGTACCCTCCACGTGGCCTACCTCAACGGGGAACACTACTGCTCAGTCAGGCCCCTTCTTCCCAGCCAGCCCCTCCCACCTCTGGTGAGAACCCCCTTTTGAACTAAGTGGAAATGCAAAGGTATAATGGAATTCATGGTTTGGGGACACAGGGTCTCCCTCTGAGAGCATGGTATAGGACAGATGAAGCACTTTTTTTGCATAAAATGTTTACGCATTTGTGTAGCCTGTAGCCTCCAGGCCTGGCAGCTGCAGTGTATATACAATAGCTGCATGTCTGGTTATGCAACAGGCCCGAAGCACGCAGTTTTCAATTTTAGAAAGAAAAGAGCTGAATGGTTGCCAAATAAGTACTTACATGTAAATACGGGTCATTACCTTTGGCACAGAATGATTGTTGCTCAATTTTCACTCTGCACCACCTAGTGAGGTAGCTTGAGGTCCACCCCCTTTCGAACAGAATTCACAGCTGTGTTTGTGTGTTCCTACAGCTGACATCACCGCATGAATCCACTAATGTGCTGTTATGTTTGTCGCAGGCTGCCTCGTCGGCTTCCAGACCCCAGGGGTCCGATTCACGCTCCGGTGGGCACCAGGCATCGGCCCAGAGGAACAAAGGGGAGGACGAACGAGCCAACGCCATTCAAGCCACCCTCCAGAGAGTGATTGAGAGCACTGGATGCCAGGTGGGGTGAGGTGGGGTGGGCCCCCGTAATGTCATTCTGCTGTGAGGACACATTCTGGGCTTGTATGGGTGTTGTCTGACCTATTATACCTCTCAGTTCATTCCTTCTTGGGAACTTGTGATAATGTCCCGTCCTACAGCATGTTGTTATATATGTAGCTCTCCAGTCCCGCCCCAGTTCCACTCATTGGTTGGTTGTATTTCCAATTTATTTTGACCTCGATGGTTTATTTGATTTGTTCTTTTGCTGTATTGCTAGTATTTTTTGTTTTGACATTCAGGACGTGGATTTGGCTGAACAGTGTCTCCGAGAAAACGCTTACGACCCTGACCTCGCCATCGTGGAGCTTCTTCAGTTAATGGATCTCTCCGGCGGTAGGTTGATGCACCTGTTCCCTTACGTCAATGCCGACTCAGTGTCTAGTAAGTGCTCCCTTCTGATTCCCCCGTAGTTCCAGAATTACCTTGCAGTGTCGAGCCAGTTGCCCAGGAAAGGAAATCACCTGAGCATCCGAAGTCTAAACCAGCCCATCCTCGGGGTGGGCTCCCCATTTCACCCACCACTTCCACGCGAGGGAAAAATCCACCCCAAGCTCAGGTTAGTTAATTCAAGCCACTTATGGGGTTTATCAGTTGCGATATTCATTAGTCTGCTAGTACTTTATCGTGCAGTTATTGTAGCAAAAGGGGGTTAGTTTATAGATGTTAATGCTAAGTGCCATCCCATTACCCACCCCCTTTTGACGTGCAGTGGTTTATTGGTTGATTCTTATGTTCCACCCACTGTACCTCCCTACAGCGCCACCTTTCCAACCGAGAAAGAAAAGAGCTGGCAAAAGCTGAACGCAAGGAGCGACGAATTGAGGAGCAGAAATCTCAGGCAAAAGTGAAGACACCACAGCAGACTGATAATCCTGTTGGAGCCATGGCTATATGAAATAGGTGATGGACGCCTATGGTATCTTGAGATCCATGCGAACTGCTTGGGTGCACACATGGTACATGTAACAGTCATGTGTGTAGCACCACATTGCAATGTGTGTACTGTTGGAAATATTCACCCCAAACACCATCGGTGCGTGTTTTTTGTGTACGCTATAAACTAGGTGGAGTGGAAATTGAAGACTGCCATTGCAACAATAATTGCATTATACAGCAGAGGGAAGATCAGTGACATAATTAATTTTTAGCAAATTCCTCATGCGAGTTTTTCTCAAGTTGTAGATTTGAAAACTTAATATATTATTGTGAGAAGTATGCAGTGTGTTGAAATTGCAATTATTGTAAAATGATTGTGTGTTATGAAAGTAGTAAAAACAAGTGATAAAGCACTAAGTGAGATGACATTTGGTGATATGTCTGAGCTATTAATTGGTGGGATATAAAAAGAGCTGTCCAAGATCCAAAGAATTAAGTGATCGATGACAGACAGCCAAGTATAATAAAAAAAACAACAACCTTGTCCTAAGGAGACAAAGTTAGTGAAGGGTAGTTGAACTTCTGGCGTGCAAAGTAACCTGTTGTAGTTTTGTCTGCAAAAAATAAAAAAATAAAGAGAGAAAAATTTATGATCCTGAGAAATATAAAAAAAACTGATTTATATGGCTTTAGTGGTGTCTACAAGTCCATAGTTGGGATAGGCGCTTGCAGTTAGTGATCCGATGCCGCCTGGACTGGGCAGATATGTCGCTCCGCCGTACATACTAAAGTTCTGTCCGACGGTCATGCTACTGGAGTAGTTTGCACTGGGTACGCCGAAGTTGAATGCGGTGCTGCTACAGAACGGCTTGTATGCAGTTGCGCATGCGGCAGACTCCATACACATCTGGCTGGACATGGGGGTGCCTGGAGGGCTGGGCTTCATGGAGGCGCTGCTGGCCGGCCAGTTGAAGTAGCCCTGAGTACTCGCACTCATCGGGCTAATATGAGCTGGGGGGTATGCGGGCGTTGTTGCATACGGATGGTACCCGGCTACTCTATCCTCGTACAAGTAGCCAGCCGAGGGATTCCCAGTAGTGAAATAGATGGCTTTCTTCGGTTCCTGGCTCTTCTGCGGTCTCTTCATTCGCTTTCTCCGCTTGAAGTTGCCCTTCTCGAACATCTCCTCGCAAGATTCGTCCAGGGTCCAGTAGTTCCCCTTGCGATCTCCCCCTTCTTTTGGTACCTTCACGAAACATTCGTTTAGCGAAAGGTTGTGTCTAATGGAGTTCTGCCAGCCCTTCTTGTTCTTCGCGTAGTAGGGGAAGTTGTCCATTATGAACTGGTATATCCCGCTCAGGGTGAGTTTTTTGTCTGGAGACTTTGCTATGGCCATGGCGATTAGAGCCACGTACGAATATGGAGGTTTGATATCCTCATTTCGATCGTTGTCTGTATCTACGGCTGCAAAAAGTGATTTCTTTGCGTCGGCCGAGGCTTGGGACCTCGAGGTGCTACGGAACTCCATGAGGCTTGAATGCTTCGTTACTGCTTCAGCTGAGCTGATCGTTACAAGAGGTTGCGTCTACTGTGCATCTAAACATTATTGTTGCAGTCTTTTATAGGCTAAGCCTGCAGAAGCCACGTGGGTGCCAATTTAACCGCAACGCCCCCGAAAACTGCTACTTTCGAGGCTGGGCAAGTTGGTGGTAACACTAATTGAATTTATCACAGCAAACATGGCCAGCAGACTGATAATTGTTGGCCTCTACTTTCTGGGCTTCGCCTCGGCCCAAACAGGGAACTTTTCCTCGTGCTACAATGGAGACAGCGACTGCCCTCCTTGCCCTGGCGACAGAAAAGAGAGCTTTACGTCTACTATATTGTGAGCGTGAGCCACTATTGTGTTTATTTTTTTGCCAGCCTAGTTGCTTCATTCAGCTTAACTTCCGGAAAGCCCAGTTCTTGCAGAAGCGTTTCTGAAGCCTAACTCACAGCCAGTGTTTTAGAGTAAGAGTGTGTGGAAGCATCGATTATAGAGTAGAGTAATGCATGTGTGGAAGCCATGCCTGAGAGTATAATATGGCATCATAGATAAACAGGGTTTTATTTTAACCAGGGAGTGTCTCATCAGTGGTCAATATGCAATCTAACTATTATGACAGTCACATGCAGTAGCAGCCAAACGGGGACATGTCAAATTTTTATTATGCTGTCTCATAAACTTATGTAGTCTCGAGAGGAAGCTTGCAAGCCCACTTACACTCCACAGTGCTGATACTGAAAGCGGTCTGCTGCGGAACACAAGTGGGCTGGCTCACATGCAAGACTAAACTACATTTAGCAAATCTAGGTGGCAGTTGGAGTCTAGCCCCATTCTCACCCTCTACCCTAAAGATTCCCCCCCCCCCCCCCCCAAAAAAACAGCAAAAAAACAAAACAGCTGCAACATAGAAACTGAGTAGCCTCGCTCCCAGGCTCCACACTCAAGCTTTTCTCGCACAGTGTAGAAAAACGAGCTAAGAGAAGCTGGGGAGTGGAGCCTGGGAACGAGGCTAGTTGAAGCTACTGATGGCACTAAAATGTGAATAATATTATATGAAGCTATTAACTGAGTTTGTCATGACTACAGTCCTATATAAGCTTCAACGGAAATAATAATAAGTAGAAAGCCAAACAACTCTTATAATTTTGTTTACAAACAAACAGAAACAAACAAACAGAACTCATTGCTATGACGACTCTGGTACATCCATGCAGCCTTGGCATTCTCCCCGGTGGACTAGAGATGGTGAACAGCGTGAGAAAGGCGCAGGAAACCATCGAGGCATTTGAAGAAAACCATGACATCATCGAAATCAGATCCCTGCTAACGCTGCACACCACACTCAACTATTTCTGCTGCCATACTACAGAGGTGATGGATTGCTAATGGATGCATGAGGGCAGATTATTTCCAAATTGTAACTAAAATATCAGCACTGCATGGCACAGATGTGCAGTAATGATGATAATATAATAGTCACGTCAGTGGCTAATAGCTACACCTGGACTGGTCAATCTTGAAACCTAATAAAAGTCTCCATAGATTCTATACCAAGTAAATGGCCGAATTAGTTTATAGCTTACTAAATTTCTGTTGTGGGAGTATTATAGCAGTGTTTCATACTAGTGTGGGGGAAATGGGGATATGTCCCCCCCCCCCCCCCCTCCCCCAAACAATATTATGGGTACTCAGTAATTCATTAGTAGCCCTTTTGAGTCTCATGAGAAACCAGAGCAACCTCTGACTGCTTAGCTTAAACTGGGGGGGGGGGACCAAAGCCTCAGGCGGGTGTGGCTCTCCTCACAGTATGAAACCATGGACAGTATGGTTTTAAATTAGTTCATTCTCTGCTTCTCTCACTTGTGCACTCCTGGTGTGGCTAGTCAGGTGAGTATATATATCAGAGTTTGTGTATTGCAGGCACTACTATAGTAGTGCCTGCAATACACAAACTCTGATGACCCCCAGTGACTGCTGCATGACAACATGTTTGTATAGCCATGCTATACTTTGCCCTAGGACATGAATGCCCTGGGGTAACACCTGGGGCCTTATCATACATCTGCAGTAGTTTGCAGTTTGAAAAGACAGTGCATGCCAGCTCAGCAAGCTTTCACAATCACACAACTGAGTTTGTCTCTCGCAGGAGAAGGCGCAGATATTTGCCATTCTAAGGAATTACAGCTGGTCTCCAGAAAACCTAACCTACGACGGAGTTTCCTGCAACCTGGATCACGACAACATCACCATCTATCTTCTTTCCACACCTGTACGTACCCTCGGGCTCGAAGCAGGAAGCAGAGAGCACGAATGAATGTCAGTTTCGGTACTTAAAAGCCACTGTAGCCTCGTATCCAGGCCTTCTTCACCCAGATTTTATCTGACAACCATGGAGACTTTTCTGTGGTCTGGGTAAGGGGCATATCGTAGCTAGGAGATAAAATCTGGGCGGGGAAGGCTTGGGTGTGGATGAGGTTGGAGTTGCTGGTGTACTATCCTTTAAACTGAACTGTATGAACTGGAACATTTGTATAGATCATGTGCTCTCTTAGACTAGAGTAGTAGAGCGAATGAAAACATCACAAAATTGAAATGAAACCTTTCAGTATTGTTGCGTGTCTGACACAACATCCTCATCGAGTGATTGTTTGAAGTAACATCGGCCATGGTTACTATAGCCTCGTCCCCATGGTTACTATAGCCTCGTCCCCAGGCTCTCGTGCATGTTGCGCTAAAGTGAAACACGCACGTGGGTCTGGGAACGAGGCTACATGGTTGCTGTACCACCCAGCTAGCCTTGCCCCACCCAGCTAGCCTTGCCCCTAGGTTCATTCTTAGACTTTTCCATCCACATCCACGTTGGCTTCATGCCTGCATAACTGATGATGCAAGAGTTTTAAGAAAAAATTAATTAGTTAGGTAATCACAAATGAAGGGTGTGTGTATGTATGTATTTATAGTATTAAGTTTATATACACAATACGACCCCAGCTGCTTCACTGTCAGAGATTCATTGGTGAAGGCATTTGATTGGACGGTTACTGTATTTGCTAATTATAGTGCAGATTCACATTTGGCAAAATGTCAGTTTACTTTCCCAAGGGTCAATTTTTTTTGTTTTACTGGTAAAACTGAATGCATGGTCTTTGAGTACAGCTGTCTCTATCCCCCCCCCCCCCCCTCCCCCTCCCCCTCCCCCCGTACATGCCCACTGTTCCCATCTCCACAGGACCCTGCCTCTCAAGACTATCTTTTCCGATGGGTGCGTGGGGTCGAAGACCGGATGAAGCAAGCCGGAATCCCTGTCAACAATCCCCGCAAGCAGCCCTTCCACTGCACCATGGCCCTAGTGGACCACCGCTACCCTGTGGACTCGGTCGAGGCCATTCTCAGGAAGCAAATCCCTCTTTTTGCAACGGTCACGTTTGATGAAGTCTGTGTTCCTGCTGATGAAGGAGTGTGCATAAAGCCCTAGCCAGTTTTGTTTGGTACTCTGCAATTTGTAAAAATGTTGCCTGCTTATAAATGTTGTGGGAAATGTTTTTTTTTGTTTGTTTTTTTTGTTTTTTTTTCTATAAAAATTTTTGCATTAATGCAAGGGATACACATATAGCTGGTACGCTAATGCGGGTGTGTACCCAATTAAGATTACAAAAACAAAAACAAGGGTGCAGCAAGTGATTTAAATGAGTTAATGGAGGGAGCTGTAAGCGCTTCATGAGGTAAGTGATTCCATACAGAAATAGAGCTAGGTACAAAAGATGACTGAAAGGCATTGGTGCGTGCACGGGGCATATGTACTAAGGGTAATGAAGAACTATGCCTACTTACTTGTGGTATAAATACATTGGGGGGAAAGTAAAAGTAACCGTGTATAATTTTATAGAGAGTACAAAGCTTTAAGTATAACCTACGGTTCTCAAGAGTAGGTAATTGAGAAAGGTCAAGAAGTTCCTGGTACCCTACGTCCCATTTCTTCAAGCACATTTTTAGAGCAAACTTCTGTACATTTTCAAGTTTAGTAGTGTCTTTGATGAGGTGAGGATTCCAGATGGGAGCAGCATACTCTAGATGGGGACGTATAAGTACGCTATACAATTCAAGTAGGCTATGATGGTCCATGTTACCATAAAATCTTCTGTACAGCAGGCCAGTGAGTTTTCTTGCTTTGGTACAGATGGAATCAATATGTGCCGACCATGAGAGATTTGGGTAGAGGAGGACTCCTAAGTACTTGAAGGTCTCTACCTGCTCAAGTGGTGCGCCATTCAAAACAAGCTGAGGGGGTTCGACAGCGTTCCTTTTCCGTGAGATTATCATGGCCTTGCACTTGGTAGGATTAAGTGTTAGCTTGTTGCAGCTAACCCAGTCACTGATACGATCAATATCCAATTGCAGGTGGCCAAAGTCCTCAATCGATTTCACGGGTTTGTATAGCAGCATGTCATCAGCATACAGGTTGAGCGTACTTCCATCTGACAGTAGGATATCGGAAACATCATCAATGTATAAAAGAAATAGCAATGGGCCTAGCACTGAGCCCTGGGGTATGCCAGATAAAACAGGTGTATCCTGGGATGACTCTCCACCCACAACCACATGCTGCTTTCGATTAGTCAGATAGCTGGTGATCCATGAAAGGGTATGAGCATCAAGTCCAAGGCTGGCTAGTTTATCCACCAGTGGCCGATGAGGAACGGAGTCAAAGGCTTTCCTGAGGTCAAAAAAGATGGAACACACTTCTTGTCCAGCTTCAAGTGCTTGGAACCAATCATGAGTGACAGAGAGGAGAGCTGTAATTGTGGACTTGCCAGACTGGAAGCCCCATTGTTTGTTGGATAGAGGGTGACATTCATTCAGATGGTTAGTAATATACTGGTGAAAGTGTCGCTCCAGCATTTTGCTCACTATTGAAAGTAAAGAAATGGGTCTGTAGTTTGTGGCTTCACTGTAACTTGCAGATTTGGGAATTGGAACAACAGAAGATGTTTTCCAGCACGCAGGAAAGTGGCCCTGGCTAATGGAAATGTTAAAAAGTTTGGCGAGAGAAGGGGCAATGCTGAGTGCAGTGCCTTTAAGCATTTGAGCTGAGATCCCGTCGGGTCCATTAACTTTAGATGAATCCAGAGACGTGATAAGAAAGAGAACTTTATCTGCTGTACAGAGGAGCCCATCTGGACGTAGATCGTGTCGTACAGTGTGAAGGTCAGCATCTGCAGGTGAGAGAGGAGGAATGTCTCTGTTGAAACAGGTAGAGAAAAACTCGTTGAGTAAACTAGCCTTCTCAGAGTCAGATTCAGCAGTTGCATCATGATAGGAAAGCGTTGGGATAGTTGATTGCTGCTTATTCAGATATTTTACGGCTTTCCAAAATTGCTTCCTGTTTCTAGGGTTTAGGTTTTTGAAATAAGATGACTTGGCATTCCGCATCATTTTCACAACTTTGTTACGCAATTTCCTGTATTTGGAGTGTTGTGCAGGCTTAGCAGATTTCCTGGCAGCTTGAAAAGTAGCATTTCGCATTCTTATATGCCGAATAATGTTCATTGTAAGCCATGGCACATTCCTCCTGCGTCTCAGGGACTGATGTGGAATGCAAGTAGACATTATTTCCATAAATTTGTTGTGCCAGTTGATGGCAGCACGATCAACATCCTCTTCATGGAGCAGGCCATCCCAGTCAGTTTCATCAATCATCTGACATGCCTTTCTATAGTCTCCATCCCTATACCTCCAAATTGTTCTTGGTGTTATACGCACTTGTTTGTCACAGTGTTTCCACTTAAAAAAAGTTCAAGGCCATTGTGGTCTGCATTTGCAAGAGGGGGGATCACGGAGCAGTCAAGAAGCTGCGTTTTGTTTGACACAAGAGCCAAATCAATTAGAGAGGCATGACCATTGGAGTTAGTGAGGGTAGGGGAATGTACAACCTGTGACAGTGAGAAAGTCTGGAGTATACTCTGTAGTCTACAAAAGTACGGGTGATCTTTATTACAAAAGTTAATATTAAAATCACCAACTAATACAAAACTAGTAAAACAATGGGGTGATAAAAACTGAAGTGTGGTACAAAGATTGTCAAAAAAGGAAACTGGAGAGGATGGGGGGCGGTACAAAACTGAAACACAATGTTTAGAAAAACTACAGGGTGAATTAATTGACAAACTTAAAAACTCCAGGTCATTTGAACCCCTCGATAGAACTTCCCAAGTGAGGGAGGCATGGATGTAAATGAGGACACCCCCACCGTGTCTGTTTCGATCAAATCTGGTTAAGTGATAACTTTCAATCGAGAGTTCAAAGTCTGATATAGTCTCACATAGCCATGACTCAACGATACAGACAATAGAAGGAGTCTGAGCTGCCATCACAACCCTCAGTTCATCCAGCTTTGGTAAGATGCTTCTTGCATTAAAATAGAGAATTGAAAAGTTATTGGGGCTAGGTTGACTAGGGATAGGGACAGGGTGAGAGCCGTCACCGTTACTTCCCACCGTTTCTAAAATGGTTGATGTACTGGACCCCTGAGATACATCCCCAGTGGATTCCATTGCTGCATTATGTGTGCCCGCTCCAATGCCAGAGCTGGGTGAATTTGCTGGATTTGCAAGGGTACTGTATTGTGATGACCCACGGAGTGTTCCTGGTATATGGGTGGCTTTGGAGGTCCGTGGCCTTTCCATAAAAAAAAGACATATTTCCTGTTTCTGGGTAAGTAGGGGCTGAAACCCTATTATTTGCCCGCTGCGATGGGTATTGCCTCAGTTTCCATTTCTTAGGTAGGAGATGCCAATGGGACCCTAGCAATTGCAGGGTGCGGGCGCTTGACAAAATGGCAAAGTACCAAATGGAACGACCCCCTGGGCATAACTTTGTACGCCTTTCAACACGAAAGCGTGAGTGGTCACAGCCAATACTGCCTATATGGGCTGCAATTTCATCTTCAGTTGTCTCCCTTGAGGTTCCCCAAATGTGGGCAACTGCAGGATCCGGAAAGATCTCGAGGCCTACTAGACTGACAGCTAGAGCTGCTAGAGAATTCTGTACAATTGGGAGACACTGATTCATTTTCTTTATCTGAGATCACATTTTCAGGGTGATCTTCAGCCTTTTGTGCATGAATTGTTGCTATCACAGATTCAGGTGTTGGGATAGCTTCAACACCGGGAGGCAACGACTCATCCTCTTCATCTGAGAGGATTTGGAAACGATTCTGAATTTCTAGACCTGGCGAAGGGACACAAATCTGATTATCTTCAGGCACAAGCTCATCTGCAGCTGGGTGATTTTGTCCAACTGAAGTTACATCATCCACCTTGGGATGACTGGGAGAATGCTGACGTAATGTTACTGGTCTCTCTCGCAAAACTGGATTTTGGGTCATCTGAGAATGGAGCTGGTTGCGGAGTGCAAGGTGTGGGTCCCTCTTCCCTTCCTTCCTTCTCTCTGCGAGATAAAATCGGGGCGGGGAAGGCCTGGGTCGAGGTCCCGAGGATAAGACAAAGCTAGTTCGCCATGGCGTTAGTTGCGCGGGGATTTCCCTTTTCTGTCGCTATGGTAACGATAGTTCCAATCCGAGCACAATAATATATCCACCATGCCTCCGAAGCCAAAGAAGAAGAAGGAGTCAGAAACCCCAGCGGTGGACGATGTACGTTGACGCGCAGCTAGCTACCTAACCCCCCAATTTTGATAGTTCTATCGTTTGGGTGGAAGCAAGTCTTCTAGCCCCCCTCATCCCACCTTTTGTCTCCCTGGCCCATCACAGAAGTTCCAGCAGCTGGAGATAAGCTCCAGGGACCCCCACACCGTAGTGCTCATGCTGGACTCCCCGGAGACCGCCATTGTGTGCAAGGCCTGCGAGGCACTGCACAAGCACATGGAGAAATGTGAGGACTGGTATATACAACATGGAGGGGGGGAGTGGTTAACGTTAGGAAGCATGTGGTATACTTCCTTCACGTAAGGTTCACACTCTCTCCCTTGACACACATACGCACACACACACACACACACACATACATACACACACACACATACACAAACACCTCCCCTCCAGCCGAACAGAACTGCCTAGAGCTCAAGGACCATGATATCATCCCTCGACTGGTACGACTACTTACCTCCCCCGACAAAGCAACACGCTCTTACACTATCCTCTGTCTCAGTGTCATGGTAACCAAAAGTAAGTTGTGTGGAACTGTCCTTATTAATCAAGGACTGAACCATGCATTGTTCATTATTGTATTCTCATGCAGTAGTCTCATTCCCAGACTCTTCATTTGAAGGCTCTGGGAATGAGTCTAACAATGCTCGAATGTTTCTTTTTCTACAGGTGCCGTGCGCAAGGTCCTCTACCGAACAGACTGCATCCCTCCCCTGTTGGCACTACTTCAGCCAGAAGGTAGTGTGCATAGCCTCGTCCCCAGGCCAACGTGTGCGTCTTACTGTATGTAGCTGCCTCTGGGCCTGGTCCTTACTAATAGAGCAAACCATCACATAGCAGCCCTAGGGCTGGGTCCTTACTATTCAAGGAATTTGCAGAGTGTCCCTATTCCAGCTCTCGAGCATACTGTACTGTCCTTACTATACAGAGCAGCTCTCAAGCATACGGTCACTGTGTCCTTACTATTTACAAAGTGCCCTTAGTGTTCAAGAAATTTGCACAGTGTTCATATTTCAGCAGTTAAGCATAGCGTCAACATGTCCTTATTATTCAAGGAATATGAACCCAGGCTCATTTGCAGCTACATGTAATATGTACCTAGGGAGGACGACCTCATGCTGTCTTTCTTTGCTGTAGAGGAGGTCATCTGCCACGAGAGAGCATCTTACACCATAGCAGAGGTGGCAGGTATGTGTGTGTGTGTGTGTGTAGCCTCGTGCCCAGCCATGCAGGCTCTGTAGTATAGCAGCTGATGTTGAACCTGATTTGACACCAATGTTGATGTTGACAGTGGAGTACTCCTTCAAAGTTGCCCTCCAGAAGCATTCGGCGCATGAACCACTCATCCGCCTGCTGCAAGAATCCACAGACCCTGATGTTCAGGTCAGTCACAGTTCCATACCACTCCAGTCCCGTTTCTGTAACCCATTCTGATTGCTGCTTCTTTTGCATGTTGCCACGCGTGCAGCGCAACTGTCTCAAGTCTCTGAGTCAGCTGGTGGAGCACTACCAGAGCAGGCCAGCCGTCCAGGAGGCCGGAGGTGTGTGTGTGTGTGTGTGCAGACATGAAAAAAAATTTACATGTAGCAGCCTGTTTATAACCACAAGCGAAAAAAGCAGACTATACCCTAGCCTTGCAAAGCTATACGTCTTGTTATAAAAAAGCAGGGGGGCAGCCCACTCACCAATATTACCTGAATGTTCATCCCCCCCCCCCCCCCCCCCCACATTGGTGCAGGGCTGCCTGTGCTCCTGGGGTTGCTGGCCTCAGAGTACGCCATCATCCAGGAGCTGGCCCTGAGAACCCTGCTCTCCTGCCTGCAGAACGGTGAGGAATACCTCAAATAGAAGCACGTACCTTGAGGAATATTGATACTGATACCCTCTCTCTCTTCTCTCTTACCTCTTTCCTAACAGCTAGCTGCCGGGCAGCCTTTAGAGAGGCGGACGGTCTTGCCAAGATAGTTACCTTCATTGGGAATAAGGTGGGAGATATACCAGCTTATGTAGCTTGTCCATCCTTTGGGCACCAAACAGTCAGTGGTACTTCACAGTAGACCACGTGGAAAAGTGAATCACTTGGAAATACTCATATTTCAAATTTGTTCCGCCCCCTCCCCTCCCCTCCTCTCCCCTCCCCTCTCCTCTCCAGGACTACGCAGACCTCCATGTGCTAGCCGTGTCCCTCTTGGCCATCTGTCTGGAGGAGGGGGGCCAGATGGCCGCCCTCCAGGCCTCGGACACCTTGCAGCAGCTCCTGGGACACATCAGCAACGGCAGCGGGCCGGAGATGAAGAGAAATGCCGTAAGAGTGGCACCACAGCAGTTACAAATTATATCTACACTACAGAACATTATTGTCATAGTCCAAATTATGTGAATCAGAAAAGACAAAAGCTGTAAATCTGATTATTCATCGAGCTTCCATATAATAAGGCCAACAGCATGACCTCGCCCATTTTAAATTTATTTACGTACCTGAAATAATGCCTTGCCCACCCCCCTGGAAGGCTAGGATACTAATGGTGTCCAGTTTGCTGAAGAAGACTCATTTTCCCAACCACGTACACCTCTCTACTTTATCGAGCAACTGTTATGGCTCCTCCCTCTCTCCTCTGCAGGCAATGGCACTCTCCAGGGCTGCCAGGAATGGTCAGTACACCTGCATGCGTGCTCCCCGCCAAGAGCGCATAAAGGGGGCCGGGAAAGCTTTTTATGCACTCTTGTCTCTGCCTAATCAATGCTGACTTTATAATAATTAAAGGGATATTCAAATTTTTACTAAGTCAAGCTTTTGTGTCTGTCTGTCTGTCTGTCTCTGTCTGCAGCCGTGAATGTCAAAATCTTACATGAGCAGGAGGCAGAGAAGACTTTCATTCAGCTGCTCTCCGATGAGGTTTGTACAGCCATACATGCGTAGGTCTACACGTTGCTCGAGCTAGCTGAATCACAAAATTGACCCATGTGGAAACAAAAAAAAAAGAACCACAAATTGTTCTCGAAGTTTCCTTTCTCCACTGTTCTCCCCACAAGCTGCTCTTCTTGTAGCCTTGATAATAGGTTTCTAGATGTTTGGGAACAGTTCACAATTTTTGATCTACGCAGAGATTTCAGGCTCCTGCGTTCAAGTGATCAGTAACATATATATGTCATGTGGCATTTCTTTTGGAAAGGTCAGGCTTTATATTGATCTCTAACCCCTCAGGATGCCGGAGTCTCAGTGGCTGGTTCTGATGGGCTCTCAGCCATGGCTATCCTGAGCTCCAGTCGGGCGGCCATTGGGCAGTGGGGAGGAGTGGAGGGTCTGGTGAAGGGGGTGGGGAGGGAGGAGGGGAGGGTGAGGGCGGCGGCTGCACAAGCTCTTGCGCAGGTGCTCACCGAAGCTCCAGCCAACTGCAAGTAAGGAAATGAACTGTCATGTCACATTCTACGTTTATGCTCTCTAAAAAAATTGATAATGGTGAACAAAAGCTGCTCCAATATAAATTTAACAATAGACTCATAAAACTTACCCCGTTTTTTTTTTGAACCACAAATTTTAAATTCCACAAATATTTTGGCTGCGTACATTGAATGCAAAAATTACTCCTGCAAAATTAAGTACGTGTTCAGTATATTTATTTGCATTCTGAGTGTGTATGCAGCAGTAACCAGCCTTGAAATCGTACAGCAAGCGACGTAAAAACTGGAGCAGAGAGACTGGGAACGAGGCTAGCAGTAACCACTTTGTCCCCCTGCAGGCGTGTGAATGAGTGTGGCGGTGTGGAGGAGGTGGTGAGTCTGCTGGGGGACAGCGAGGCGCAGTGCCGGAGCTTCGCTGCCGACTGTGTCTCTAGCATGGCTGCAGACGGTAGGCAGTGTGTCCAGTAGCATACAAGTATAGCTCCCCAGCCGTGGGCCCCAAGGATACTGAGGCACCTCTGCAGAGGTCTGGATGGAGGGGGAGGGGTAAAAAGAAGTGATCGATTTGTCCTGATCTCTAATCCTTCGTGCGCCAGAAGTACAAAGGCGGCATCCATGTAACTGGTAGGACGCCATCTTGAACACGTGCTTGCCCCCGGGGCCGAAAGCATTATAGACATAGATATATACATACACTAGCTCAGATTCAATCCCCACACTGCAAGATTACTTGCCTAGCGCTAAGGCGCTCGGCAATAAAATATGTAGTTTTATCATACCTTCTATCTTATCTCATCTTATCTTATCTTGTCTTATTTTATCGTATCTTATCTTATCTTAGTGAATGGCATTAAACGCATACTATGTACCCTTGCACCCACAGACTCCCTGCGGGGCAGCCTGATCTCAGCCAAAGCGGTGGAGGCTCTCGTGGGCTGCCTGCAGTTCCCCGACTCGGCAGTCCAGACCAGCTCCTCCGAAGCCATCGCGATGCTGGCCTGTGATGCAGCAGCCAGGCAGCAGGTAACCTAGTGTTTGCATACCATCGATAATCAATTGCGGTACTAGGGCACGTAGGCTCTATTCTAAATTATCGTTGAGACTAAAAAAAGTAGTGAAGAGAAATATTTCATGCTAGTTCTTATAAAATGTGTTGCAATGCACCAGGCAAACTGAAGCAACAGCTACAGAGGTTATAGCTCCACTGGATAATACACACGCTAGTAGCTAATGCATCGCTAGTTTCATTCCCAGTCTCCACTTCACAGCCTTTCTTGAATGTTATGAAAAACGTACTTGTAAAAAAAATAGCATGCTTCTTTACGACATGCATAAAAAGCTGTGGATTGGAGACTGGGAATGAGGCTACTGTGGATTGTAGAGACTGGGAATGAGGCTACTGTGGATTGGAGACTGGGAATCAGGCTACTGTGTCACTGTGTCCCCACAGTTCGGTGGCAGTGGAGGCGTGGCTCCTCTCCTCTCCCTCCTCCACTCCCCCCACGACGCCATCCGGCAGAGTGCCGTGTGGGCCCTCTCCGTCTGTGCCCAGAGTGCAGAGGTCGCCCAGCAGGCCTGCCAGAGTGGGTACGTCCTATTACTTGCGAAATTTTTATCACAACGATGTAAGGGTCTTCTAAAAATCTCAAATGAAAATTTTCCTCCCGCCTCTCTCCTCCCAGCGGCCTGGAGCTAGTCCAGCAGCTCTGCAGCACGCCCGGCAGACACACTGCCTCTGCCTCTGCCGCCCTGGGCAAGCTACTGGACTCAAACCTGTCGGCCAAATACTGGGTCACCGGTAGGCTGGACCAGAGTGATGTCATCAGCAGCTGCGAGTTCTTCGATGCCGGCCTGGTAAGTGGAGATCTATACGTCAATTTCCATGCTGTGAGCTCTAGAGCAGAGGCCTGGGCATCAACTCTATATCCAGTACTAGTCCCGTTTCTAAATTAGGGATGGAGAACCTGGAATGGGAATGGAGAGCACCTACTAATACTGTGCGTCATTCCCAGGCTCCATTCCCTGCCTGGGAATGAGGATTAGCTATTATAATAATGTGGAACTTAACAACAAATTACGTCACTACTGTTCCACCTCACACGCACACACACACACACACACACACATGAAATCAGGCCCAATCCTCTGGTCCTTTTGTTCCCCTCTCCGAGCTAGCCTCACGCCCTCTGAACATGAACCACCCCATCCTGACAGTGGCCCTTCTGGAGCCAGGGGGAAAGTCCCCTGCCCCGCCCCCTCCTCCCTCCGATGAGCACTTAGACCTTTCTCAGTCAACAGTCAGTATCACCGGCCGCAGCAAGTCTCGCAACGCTGGCACCAAAGGGTGGGTAGATAAGCTATAATTAGTTTACACATCTCATATGGGCCCATATAAAATGTGTATAAGTTTGTGAGGTCATATCTACTCAATTCAATGTCTCAATGACATTTCTGTGTAATAAACATTACAACTGAACTATTGTTGCCATGGCAGCAAAAATGTCTAAGTCATCTTAACCGAATATGGTCTACATGTATTCTGTCAACCATTTGTCTCTACTGAGCCAGATAGCCTTGGAAAGAATGTTGAGTATGTAGTACTAAATGTAGTGTTCTGTCTCTGTAGGAAGAAGGGGCGTGGCGAGCGGGAAGTGGAGACGTCTCGAGTGCCCACAGATACAGAGGAGCCGTCCCTCCCCCCTGCCCCCGAGAAGCGTCCCGGGCTCCTCCCTCCAGACCCCACCCTCTGGCAGCACGTGACCCACGCACGTACCCATGTCCTGCCCCTCCCTGCCACTGGGGAGCAGGTCCAACAATTGGCAAGGTACATGTATACATGCACACGGTAGTAGCCAACATGCTAGGGTAGCCTTAATGGATGTTGGTTGTAGTCCTTGAATAGTAAGGACATCACACATTCTGATGGCCTCATACCCAGGCCACACTGTCAAAAATAAGTTACGCATATGGCCTAGGTATGAGGCTAGCTTTGCAGTGGAGCTGTACAGGATACCTTGAATAGTAAGGACATTTGATCTAAGGTCATGCACAAGAACACATATTTAATGGACTTTACTGCCTGCAGGTATGTCAGCGACACTATGGGGGGTGTGGTCAAGAAGGTGGGCGCATTTGGCTACGAGCTCCTGGCCGGGGAGACCCAACAGGAGCGTCAGTCCAACTTGCTACCCCTGGGGGAGGTAACGGCTGGGGTCTTCCAGCATAGGGCCTTGCTCTTCAAGGTGAGGATCAAGATGGGTAGCTCATGTGACAGTCACATGACTGGACATCTGACATTGGAGGTTCTTTTCAAGAGGGCACTACACAATATTATGACGTGATGCCCATGTGCTACTCATAACACGGTGACTGTCATGTGACATACATGACAGTCATGGTGATAGTCATGTGACATGCATGACAATCACGTGATAGTCATGTGACATACATGACAGTCACAGTGATAGTCATGTGACAGTCATGTGCAACATATGGTCTCCTCACTCAGGTGTTGTGCGACCATCTGGGCATAGGCTGTTCTCTGGTGAGGGGAGAGTATGGCCGACACTGGAACGAAGTCACTCTACTGGAAGAGGGACGCCCGAAGTCATTTGTAGTCGACCTCATGTACTCCCCAGGACAGCTGCTAGCCGTTGGGTCACCAGAGGTCCTACAGTACCAACACATTTGAGTGTGTCAGGAGCCTAGCTGTTTCTCACAGGAGCTTTTAGGCACCATAATAATATACATGTACAGAATTATGCACACCAAAATTTTACAGGTCCATGTCCTTGTGTCTGCATTGGTGCGTATACTTAATTGCATTCGGTATAAATTATATTACTACACACTAGCTGTATCCGGAGACAGCATGGGTATGTACGGGCACATGGTGTATATCTGATTGGTGCTAGCCTCATTAATTCCCAGTCTCCACTCTACGGCTTTTTCGTACACATGTGGCCTCATTCCCAGTGTTTCCTCAATGTTTCCATGACAACTGTTATAAGCCCGTAATAACTGTTTTAGAGTGCTTTATAGCAGCTATCCACTTTTTACAGTGTGTCGTAACACAAAATTTAATATCCAAACTGATGAAAGTGTTGTACCAGTACCAAATATTACACAGTACTGATCAAGGTATATCATGAATGGTAAAAATTTCGGCTCCATAGTATATATATTGTAGAATGGTATCCTAGCAACAGTACTGTTGCCATGGTTCATGTTCTGCTGATGTAGCCAATGGCAGAGTGGGCGTGGATGGTTCTATCTATGGCTTCGATGTCCTTTGACCTTTCATCGATATCTTCTTTTGGAGTCCACGAGCGGTCATGTTCCAGTCGGTAGGTACCGAGGTAGGTGTGGGAAGGGTGAGAGGAGCCCCACTCCTGAGGAGTGTGTGCGTGCGTGTGTGCGTGCATGTGCACGTGCACTAGGTAAATATTACCTAAGGACTCCAAACAAGTGTATGTCTTACTTAGACTAAGATCTTAGAAAGGAGGTACAGATAAACAGAGACAGAGATCACATGTAAGAAGACCTCGTTTTCAGAAGAGGCAAGGAGGGAGGGAAGACAGACAGACAGACAGACAGACAGACAGAAGGTGAGGCACAAGGCAGACCTGTGGTGAGAGCATGGAGAAGTATGTGGTCCCATCCTCTCGCTCATAGAGGTGGTAGCAGTGTCCGGGCACTTTAGTGAAGTTGCAGGAGGCGTGGTGAAGCTGGGCATCCTTCTGTGCCGACTCCAAGATCCTCTGGGCCTACGGGAAGAGATGGGGATTGGGGGGGGGGGGGGGTGGGGGAAGAAAGGAGGAGAGAGGGGATGGAATAGGTCTATACAATTTGGAGCACAAAGATTGAGTGCTGCAGACCACGGCTCTCCAACATGTACTCACAGTGGAACTACTGAACCATGCAGTGACACACATACACACACACACACACACCACAAAATTTAATACACAAGTATAAACCTACTGTACAACCCGTCAAAAAAACTTTCAACGGGGTGTGGCATACGCATACACACATGATGCCATATGTTAGCCTCATTCCCAGGCTCCACTGCCCAGCGTTTTATGCACTTTGGAAAAACACGACCCTGCCCGTGTTTTCCAAAGTGCAAAAAAAAACAGGGCAGTGGAGCCTGTGTGTAGTGTACACACACTATATAGTATAGACACAAGTACACACACACACACACACCTGTTCCTGGAGGTATCGTATATTGTCTACGATGACCTGCAGCTTCCCACTCGTGGTGGCCCTGACAAACTGGTCGGCCTGTTGCACCTGTCACGAAAAATCGATCCAGGTGGTGACAAAACTTACAAATTTTAGTGGCCAGTCATCCCAGGTTTTATTGGAAGTGGCCAGTCATCCCAGGTTTTATTGGAAGTGGCCAGTCATCCCAGGTTTTATTGGAAGTGGCCAGTCATCCCAGGTTTTATTGGAAGTGGCCAGTCATCCCAGGTTTTATTGGAAGTGGCCAGTCATCCCAGGTTTTATTGGGAGTGGCCAGTCATCCCAGGTTTTATTGGGAGTGGCCAGTCATCCCAGGTTTTATTGGGAGTGGCCAGTCATCCCAGGTTTTATTGGGAGTGGCCAGTCATCCCAGGTTTTATTGGGAGTGGCCAGTCATCCCAGGTTTTATTGGAAGTGGCCAGTCATCCCAGGTTTTATTGGGAGTGGCCAGTCATCCCAGGTTTTATTGGGAGTGGCCAGTCATCCCAGGTTTTATTGGGAGTGGCCAGTCATCCCAGGTTTTATTGGGAGTGGCCAGTCATCCCAGGTTTTATTGGAAGTGGCCAGTCATCCCAGGTTTTATTGGGAGTGGCCAGTCATCCCAGGTTTTATTGGGAGTGGCCAGTCATCCCAGGTTTTATTGGGAGTGGCCAGTCATCCCAGGTTTTATTGGGAGTGGCCAGTCATCCCAGGTTTTATTGGGAGTGGCCAGTCCTCCCAGGTTTTATTGGAAGTGGCCAGTCGTCCCAGGTTTTATTGGAAGTGGCCAGTCGTCCCAGGTTTTATTGGAAGTGGCCAGTCATCCCAGGTTTTATTGGGAGTGGCCAGTCGTCCCAGGTTTTATTGGAAGTGGCCAGTCATCCCAGGTTTTATTGGGAGTTTCCCAGGTTTTATTGGAGTGGCCAGTCTCCCAGGTTTTATTGGAGTGGCCAGTCATCCCAGGTTTTATTGGAAGTGGCCAGTCATCCCAGGTTTTATTGGGAGTGGCCAGTCATCCCAGGTTTTATTGGGAGTGGCCAGTCATCCCAGGTTTTATTGGAAGTGGCCAGTCATCCCAGGTTTTATTGGGAGTGGCCAGTCGTCCCAGGTTTTATTGGAAGTGGCCAGTCATCCCAGGTTTTATTGGGAGTGGGCAGTCGTCCCAGGTTTTATTGGAAGTGGCCAGTCATCCCAGGTTTTATTGGAAGTGGCCAGTCATCCCAGGTTTTATTGGGAGTGGCCAGTCATCCCAGGTTTTATTGGAAGTGGCCAGTCATCCCAGGTTTTATTGGGAGTGGCCAGTCATCCCAGGTTTTATTGGAAGTGGCCAGTCATCCCAGGTTTTATTGGAAGTGGCCAGTCATCCCAGGTTTTATTGGGAGTGGCCAGTCATCCCAGGTTTTATTGGGAGTGGCCAGTCATCCCAGGTTTTATTGGAAGTGGCCAGTCATCCCAGGTTTTATTGGAAGTGGCCAGTCATCCCAGGTTTTATTGGGAGTGGCCAGTCATCCCAGGTTTTATTGGGAGTGGCCAGTCATCCCAGGTTTTATTGGAAGTGGCCAGTCATCCCAGGTTTTATTGGAAGTGGCCAGTCATCCCAGGTTTTATTGGGAGTGGCCAGTCATCCCAGGTTTTATTGGGAGTGGCCAGTCATCCCAGGTTTTATTGGAAGTGGCCAGTCATCCCAGGTTTTATTGGAAGTGGCCAGTCATCCCAGGTTTTATTGGGAGTGGCCAGTCATCCCAGGTTTTATTGGGAGTGGCCAGTCATCCCAGGTTTGTTGGAAGTGGCCAGTCATCCCAGGTTTGTTGGAAGTGGCCAGTCATCCCAGGTTTTATTGGGAGTGGCCAGTCATCCCAGGTTTGTTGGAAGTGGCCAGTCATCCCAGGTTTGTTGGAAGTGGCCAGTCATCCCAGGTTTTATTGGAAGTGGCCAGTCATCCCAGGTTTTATTGGAAGTGGGGAAAAAAGCTAACTGGTGACAGTTTTACAAGTGCTGCATTCGTTCGCACACACAATTAAGACTGCTCTGTCAGTACAACCCAGGACTCCCATAAAAGTCACCTGATGGTCCGATAGGAGTCGGGTCGACTAGAGCATGCAAGCAGAGGTCCCGAGCATGCAATAGACCTTTTAGACCTTTTACCATTACGATGCAATGTGGTGAAAGTGTTATCAGGGGCATAAGAAAGTACGAGCAAACGTTTCAGTTTTATACAAGAAAACTACATCAAAGCACATGTTCTCTTGTATATTCTCCATTCAGTACATGCATGCTCGTGTTCGATCACGTTAAGTCATTAAGAGAGAACTGTTGAATTTGACTCACCTCTCGGGCTAGGCTCACTAGGTCCATGGGGTCATGGTGACGCCGCACTGAATGGGGGTTGACCAACTGTTTTGAAACTGATTCACTCGGAGGGACTGTGCGGGCCCCAGAGCCTGCGGGGGGATGTTGTACATGACTTTGCAAATGTACCAGTGATGCAACCATTATGATGTAATGGGTGGTAGTAGTACAAGAAATTACAAGCAAACAAGCGCATGTTCTTACGTACATGCATGTTTCATACAAGAAAACTACATCAAAGCACATATCTCTTGCACCCCCATCTTCACAGACGGTTATGAAAATAGCTGCGAGGGGAGGCCTGGGTACGAGGCTAATTACCCAGGCTTAGCCTCGCAAGCCACTCCACTTGTGTTCCACAGCACCTTCAGTGCTGGCATGCTGAAAGCGATCGGTGCTGTGGAACATAAGTAGGCTGATCTGTAAGACTAGTTCTGGTCGGCATCAGAACAAAACAGCAAACAGACGTTGCCCAGACTCTTTTCTTTTTAACGGTCTGAGACTAGGGGTTGTTCAGGCACAGTTACTTTGTTCTCAGGGCCTTTATGTGTGCCTGTAGAATACTTGCACTGCATTGCACCTACTCCTTCCCTAGCCCTATAAATCTTTTCTCTTTCTTCACATGTTATTTTGGTTATAATTCTACTGTACTGTCTCATAGGCCAGATTTTTGGCCTGCTGCCCATGTGGTGGGACGTAAAAATATCTATCTATCTATCTATCTATAATTAGAGTCCGCGTACGTGGACTCTAATATCTATGATTATGGTGAGGTAATATAAATTATATGCATCATTGTTCAGAGAATTACGATTAAGCTGCTTACCCAAAATTGTCTCCTCTACATCCGATTTTGTGACTAGTAGCTTATCCGCCATTCCAGTCTTTCCGCCAACGGGAAAATCACGTGAATTTTATCTTTTCGATGACGTCATTAAACACTTCACTGGGGCAGGCTAGGAGTAGGTCAGAGTCTGACAGAGAGAAGTCGCTCTAGCTCCGAGAAGAGAACGGCTCCATGGCTAAAAGTTCTTCTGATTGTGAAGCGTGACCTACCTTTGATACTGTAGAAGAATTGAGAGTGGAAACGGTGTGCCTGCATCTACTAGTAACGATTAATTCACAGCTAGTGTGACCGTATACCAAAGCGGCCGGTCATGGACTGGATGGTACTCACGCAAGAACAGCCTGAACAAGTTGAAGCTATGGTATGATGTGTGCTACATACTACCACACTTACACAGTGAGTTTTTGTTGCAATAGCTTTGTCAGAAAAAAATTCCTTGCGCTATCTATACATGTCTATTTTGTAGCCATTAAAGTGCGAGGGTAAATTGTGTTGTGATGCAAGTATATAGTGTGCATTTTGAGTAATCTAGATTGGTTCTATTAGTATTGAATATGTGTATGCTGTGTTAGTGCAAGGGTTCTTCTCCAGCTGACACCACTGTGAAGCTTGTTGGGTTTAGGCATTTGTCTTTATATTCATCTTTGCATTGCTGTATGTGGTTTTGAATGAAGCGTGAAAGGCTGTCCATCGAAGTGCACACTCCTAGTCGATTCAAAATCCTTACCAACTGTGCTGATCCACCTTGACCGTCCACCACATCTGTCACTAGAGTGTGGAGAGGTTGTGAGCAGCGATCATCTGTGCAGAAAAGGATCGAACAAAGTAGAAAAAATCGTCGCAGCTTCTTAGTGTGATAGCTTGCTGAAGCTGGATCACCTTGCTTTGTAGTACCTTTCCGTTCTGAAACTGACCTTGTTAGAAGACAGATTGCTTCCCATAGCTGTGGGTTAGCTTCCTTGATGAGAGTATCAATGTCTATTCGGTCGTGTTGAAATGAAGTCTCACCATCCTTAGTTAGTATCCTTCGGACCTCTTTATGTACTTGACTATTCAGATCATCCAAAACTGCTCTGCTGGAACGTTGGGTACTATCCTGTAAAACAGTTTCGGATTGAGCATTAAGCTCAACTTTGCTCACCTGTGATTGGCGAAGGCTCCACATAGCCTTTTGAAGTGAAGGAATTAGATCGGTGTTGGGCCTGTAAATCAAAGTGCCATACTTACGAACCTTACAAGTGTAGGTCATGTGGTGCTGCAGGTTTGCAGTGAGTCCACTTAAAAGCCACATATATGATGCTGACTTAACCATTGCTATTTCCCCTTCTAGATTTGAAGCTGCTGCGAGTTCAGTGGCTGATCTAATGGACGGCTGGTAGGTGGAGCACTTGCCCTCTTAATAATTCTGTACCTACCATCACTGTTGTTATGCTGCATTTAGTAGCTGCTTCATAGCACTGATGTCATTAACACTAATGCTACTGTGCTTGAACATGTGCAGTAGCCCCTCAAGATCACTGTCTTAATGATAAAAACACTAGGTACGGACTATTACATCAGGCTGTGGGCACAGTCATGACTGTGTATACTTGAGTGAAATGTTGCATACTGGGCAGTTCGTCTGCGTGGGCTGAAGAATGTTGTATATTATGTGATAGTGGCGCTTACACAAAGGGGTTGGTACCTGGATTTCCCTAACGCATCGTAGTTCCCCTGTTTCAAGTGCAGCCCTCACATGCTCCTTGCTTGCCATTTTACTACATGCATATGCTTGCTCAGTGCAGTTTTCTATGCAACATTTACTTTTCTTATTTTTATCCCACCTTGGCACATAGCAAGCATCACCAACCACTCTCGTTGCATCCTGGCGACAAGCCGGCACACCAGACCCTCTTCACCTACCCCAAGTGACCTAACTAACTCACAGGCCTGATTACTCTTCCACTGTCGACGTCGTGGGGATGATATATGTGCATGGCCACCACCGCATAGTCCGCAAGATTCCGCCTGTTCTGTATTTGTATTTGTAAACGACAACCTCCGCTGGCTGCTACTCCTTCTGGATTGGCTCATTCTGGCAGCAGCTTGCCTGTTTAACAATATTAATACAGTTCTTTTATAATGTGATTTACTGATTTTAATAATGCTACATGTTTAACTTACCTGCATCATATGCATGTGCTCTTCAGCTGCAATTATTCACACGTGCATGTGACGCTGTAGCGCCTGCCGCATAGCCGGGAACAACACCAAATTTTCAATACGGAGAGCTCTGTATACTACCTCTCAGTGCTTGCATACTCGTTAGTATACTTGTGTCAGAAAAAAATTCCTCGCGGGGTTTGTTTATCTCATCAAAATTATGCGGGTTGTGAGTAGACGGTTGCAGCGCCTCGCATGTAAGTGCTGTGTCGCTAAGTAACTTATTGAAGCAGAGTCTATAGAGGCGTCTACTTACTAGCAAAATTTAATAGCTGTAGGTTGTTTAAGTAGTGAGTTATAGCGACGAAAATATGCTTATGAATTATTAATAAGTTGTGGCTGTCCCGTATTGTTGACGTCAGCAGAAAGATAAAATTGTACAGGCACGTATTACTTCCGGTTACGTTGGCGGAAAGACTGATTCTGCAACAAGTCAGGCCAACAAATTGTGAACAGTGCAGTAAATTTGTAAAGTTATCTTGTCGTCGCTATAATTCGGTAATTAAAAAGTATATACGGTAGCTAACTGCCAATCGCGATCTGTTTCAGGCCATCAAGTGTTGGTGTATTGTGGACCAAGAAGCCGAGCGAGATGTCCACCAAGAGGTAACGTGTTTGCCTCACCTAACTGTACATGTATCGCGGCTGTGCGTGAGCGTCCCATTCTCTTTCGTACAGGTGGTTCCACGCCCGTCTAAGTGGCCAACAGGCCGAGGACATGTTAATACAGCAGGGGCAAGATGGCAGCTTCTTGTGCCGACCGAGTCAGACCATCCAGGGCGATTTTACGCTCTCTGTCAGGTGTGACGTGTTCTTGTAGAGGGTACTGGAAGCTTTTTTGTGTGTGTGAATGGGCTTAGTTGTAGCTTCATCCGGAATATGACACTTTTTGGGGTTCAAGACATTTATGGGCTAGTTTTTGGCGCCGAAGGTGTGATCTAAGCTAGCCTCCCCGTTTCTGAGGAAGTGTGTATAGCTGTAAGGTACGGTGGGGGTAATTGTGGATGATGTTTAATCCTCTGAATTTGATGTGTTATTTTGAGGGATGAATGACTACACTTTCCAAACTTCCCGAGTGGTCTTTGCCTGTGTAATGCGTAACATACTAAAATTGCATTGCGAATTGTTTGTGCAGATGCCAGTTTTGAGCATCGAGCACGGAATTACTTCATTGAAAATTTATCATGAAATTGCCCCTTACCTTATCAACTGTACCTACATGTACCGCATTAGTATCGCATCTGTGGTGCTGGCAGGGAACTGAATTAGAGTAGAATAGAAATTTTGCAGGTACATAACCTGTGAAACCCGCTCAAAGCAGAGTGGGTTGCGTTTCCTTCAGTAACAAGCAACACAGAACTAAAAGCCTGTAAATTGACCATTACCACAAGTCATTATCGTGCTTTTTATTTAGACACATTCCAGAGATCAGAGTTGCCATGTTGAAAGGCTAAGAGGTGCTAGAATCGTTAGCAGCTGTGCAGTATTCTGGCTGCCTCCACTGGAGGCTTGACTCCTTTGCTAGCGCACTACGCTAAGAGACAGCAACTGTTGCCTGTTGGGTCTGGTTTTACCGTTGACCGTAGCACAGACTTACTTCTAAAATAGTTTGAAACTACAGGGTGCTGACGTCAATTGTTGTATTCCCACTCCTGTAGACGAGCTGGTGAAGTGACTCACATCAAGATCCAGAACTCTGGGGACTACTATGATCTCTACGGGGGGGAGAAGTTTGCGACGCTCGGTGAGCTCGTTCACTACTACCTGGACAATCCTGGCACTCTGCGGGAGAGGAACGGGCAGGTCATCGAGATGAAGTTGCCCCTAAACTCCGAGGAAGTCACTTCCGAGAGGTTTGTCACTGTTGCCGTGATTTCAAGTGTGTGTAGGAGGTTTGTAAACGTGATTAGAATTTGATATCACGCCTTAGAGATGCAATGCACCTGGGGGTGTTAGTGTCTCCTTGCCTGAGCGGATGAATAGAGCTGCCAGGCAGTAAAAAAACTAGTCAAACTAGTGAAATGTCAGCATTTGATGATATGTTTGTGAGCCAATTTGTGGTTGGTAGAAAGAGAACCCGATCGATATGAATACTGAGAACCAACCGAGATCCTCCTTGAAGTAGTCAAACTAAGATTGTACATAGTCTTGCATATCATTCTGGTCTGCGTGTACAGGCCACTAGGGCACAAGTCGTCTCTAGCGACTATTCTGGTCTGCGTGTACAGGCCACTAGGGCACAAGTAGTCTTGCATATCATTCTGGTCTGCGTGTACAGGCCACTAGGGCACAAGTCGTCTCTAGCGACTATTTTTAGAAACTGTTTGTGATGTTGTGTATACGTGTACTTACTGAGGGCGTAGCCAAGGAGCGTATGTCCAACATCCCTCAGGTTTCTAAAATGTGATGCGCTGAAAGTGCTGGTAGTTACTGAGCGGGTCATTAATAGTGTAGTTACTTGATTCCGGGCGAAAACCTTAGAAAGATATCTTGAAAGCTCTTGCTATCTTTTTTTTTTGTGGATTGCCTCAGAGTTTCATAAACCTCTTGCGAAATGGGATGTAAGATCTGACCAGAGGGTCATTGGCACTTAGTGACAATGGCACGTTTTGCTTATCATGGTTATTATTTTGCAAACCTTTTTCTGGTGTTTTTATAACTGTATGTAACCATGGTAGTGATGTTTTCAGCAGGGTGGGCAGCTTGTCTTAGTTTCACTTAACTGTTTTCCTCGTGCTTTGTTGTCAACCGAAGACTAAGGATGGAAAGAGGGTGGGAAGGGAGATGGAAGGAGGGAGGAGAGGAGAGGGACGGAGGGAGGGGGTGATGAGTAGATAGGGGAGATGGAAGGAGGGAGGAGAGGAGAGGGACGGAGGGAGGGGGTGATGAGTAGATAGGGGAGAGGGGCGGAGGAAGGGATGGAGGGAGGGTGTGGGAGGGGAGACAGAGGGATGAAGGGAGGTGGTGGGAGAAAAGAACTATCTCTGTTCATACTCATTGTCTACCTCTTGTCCTTGAGGTTGCACATAATTATTGCTGTGGTTAGAGCACCACCCGCTCTTCACAGTTTGGCCACCTACATGTAATGAATACCGTATATCTTCTAAAAATTCGGCACGATAAAAATAATTATTGTCGCGTCTTGCCGAAACAATTAGAGATTAAATTGCAAAATTCCTACCGAACTGCAAAAGTGCCGAATAATTAGAAGTGTTATTACCGGTACCTCAGTACAGCTGGCTGTGAATCTCGAAGTGGCGTCTATATCAATACTGGTATGTCTTTTCTTCTTGTCGAGACTGTGGTGCGCGGTTACCATGTTTACCAAGTACTGTGGGAGCCGCACGTTGGAGAAACTTTCATCGCTCTGCACGAGGGCGGCAATGGACATGACAGACACGCGATGGCGATTTATCGAGACAGTGAAGCCGGAGTCGTTGTGGGCCATTTACCTTGATCCATCGCCTGTCTTTAACTTCGAACGAGACTAGCACGAGGTGCCGAAATTAATTCTAAATAGAGACTAACTTGTGAAATATTTGGGATTCCTCTTGCCGAAATTAGAGACTATCTACCCCATTTGGGCGAAGGGGTGCCGAAAAATTAGAGATGCCGAATTTTTAGAAGATATACGGTATATGAGATGATGTCATTTTCCACCAACTATCTGTTACATGTAGTTCTCATCACATGACCTTTAGCCAACGAAACTAATCACATAGCTCAGCTTAAAGAGCATCACTTGAGGGGGTGTAGGCACTCCCTGAAATTCCTACCGTATGCTGTAGCAGCTGGTTTTAGTTTCTGTAATTTCTGCTTACCAAAGTCCACCTGACATTCTTAGCTGAACGTTTATGCAATTTGTTGGCCATGAGACGTCTCTTGAATGTATAAAGTCTTCAGCTGTGTGAAATGAAAGGTTTGTGGTCTGCAGTTCGCATGATTCCCAGGCTCCAGTACCCAGTGTCAGAGGAGGTCAAACACGATGTGCGATGATGTGTCATTTGAATAGGTGGTGAAGCATAATTTACGGGTAGTTGATCGCCTTGAAACTGAGTATATCGCCGGGGAACCCTGTCGTTTTAGCCTACCAAAGACAATCGTGCTGGAGAAAATCTTCAGTCTGTTGGATTTCAGGGTGAGCCTCGTGCTTCTATTCACAAACACTTCTGTAGCCAACTTTTTTGATTAGAGTAAGCAGTATACCGTGCTGTCCAATACTTTCTGGCAGTAAGAAGCTTCTAAACGGTCTCTTTGTCGTTTTTAGCAGCCAAGAGGATGGATTACGTAATCAACGGTCTATTTGCACGTAGACTCCAAAACAAATAATTAAAGAGCCTAAAAGCCACCATCAAAGCCAACTGCGTCAAAGCACACGTTTGCTTATATTTTCTCCATTTAGTGCTCACTTATACCCCCATTACATCATAGTGGTAAAGGCTGCTATCACAACTTTCTGGAATACCGTGAAGTTGGAAGGACGACTTTATGATAGTATTTTTACCGTCAATTAACCAATGGTACCCATAAATGGTGTTTGTCTAATGACCGTTTTATGTGTGGTATAGTAGTAGGCCTCTAGCCAATGTGTAAAGTGCTGCATCAAAGTACATGTTCTTGTGTATGAATGAAATTGTTGTGTCAGCAAGCTAGCTGATGTGGTAATTCGTAAGAAATTTTCCGTGCCGATTTTTGGTTTGTTAACCAGCCGAAATGGGGATGACATCATCTTGCTGCGGGCTATTTTGCTTCTCTCCGGCTCCTTGGGTGGCACAAAGTAATATTGGTAGGTGTAGGTAGGAAGTTCATAACACAAGAAATTACAATCACGTTTTTTAGACAAAGTCATAACATCTGTCACCACCATAAACTGCCCAAAATGGGGGCATGTATGTGTGTGTCTAACTTTGCTGCGGTATTCACAGATTTGCTGAGATTTCCTGTTGTGCCTAATTTGGCCCAAAACTAACATCACAGCTGCTGTGAATTTCACCAGTGAGCCATACAAGGCCACTCTGCTGTTGTCAGAGAAATAGTTTATCACGTACACGGAATATTCGTTTACAACTGTGCAAAAAGTTGCTCCTCTTGGCAGTGGCTGTGAGCTGCTTGATGTTCCATTCCAGATCGGGCATCCTAGGCCTTTATATTTTATTCCCCCCTCCCCCCCCTTCCCAGGTGGTACCACAGCAGCCTGACAGGGAGAGAAGCGGAGACCCTGCTCCTAGCGAAGGGTCAGGACGGCAGCTTCCTGGTCCGCTCCTCAGTGCACAACCCTGGCTACTACGTCCTCTCGGCCCGCGTGGACGAGAGGGTCTCCCACGTCATGATTCGGAACCGGGAAGGAACCTTTGACGTGGGAGGAGGACCAGCCTTTAGGTCTCTCACGCAACTCATTGAACATTACAAGAGCAACCCCATGGTGGAGACGTCAGGTACATGTAAGCCCCAATAGATCCTTTACCATTATGATGTAATGGGGGGTAAAAGTGAGCTTTAAATGGGGAAAATACAAGCAAACATGTGCATTGATGTATTTTTCATGTACGAAAACATAGGAACATGCTTGTTTACACCTGTTTTCCTGTATTTTCTCCATTTACCATTATGATGTAATGGGGGGGGGGGGGTAAAAGGGAGCACTAAATGGAGGATACAGTTTCACCAAAATGTCCTCACGTGGGCTGAGAGACTCGTGTGCAAACGTGATCCTCACATGACTACATTAGCAACAACTAACATACTGAGCCCACTTCTAGCTGGCTAAGCAATGATTATCTGTGCTGTTATATAGCCTAGGCCTTGAAACGTCATCGCTTTTGAGTATTGAATTTCGACGGCAGGCTGCGTACAGTGAAACTGATAGTTTTAACAATTATATTTTACCAATTTTTCTTGTTGCTATGTGTATTTCACGTTTGGATATTTTGGTTACACCTGGATATATGCGTTAGGTCCAGTGGATGAGTAGGGACATTTTACCATTATGAGGTAATGGGAGGGGCTAGGGGTATAGGCTAATGGAGAAATACAAGAGAACGTGTAAACAAGTATGTTCTTACATGTATGTTTTCATGCAAGAAACATACATCAGACCAGTGATGACCAGTTCCCTGTAGGCCACCTACCTGTGATAGCTTGCTAAATATAAAATAATTACTCTGTGTGTTGTAACTCGGATGAGTGACTCTTATTTGCCCTCAGGCACCGTGATCCACCTGAAGCACCCGTTCCACGCCACCTCCTTCCTCCCTGCCAACATCGTCCAGCGGGTCAGCGAGCTACAGAAGCAGAACCAGGACGTATACGGGAAGGCAGGGTTCTGGGAGGAATTTGAGGTGGGTGAAGATTTCTGGAGAGGAATGAAATTCGTTTATGGTTAGGTACTCCTTCGCAAAAACCGTTCCTCTCTGTCCTCCCACTCTTCTTCTCTCCCTCCGTCCCTCCCTCCCCCCTCCCTCCTCCCTCCCTCCCCCCTCCTTCCCTTCGTCCCTCCAGCAACTGCAACAGCAGGAATGCAAGCACCTCTACAGTCGCAAAGATGGTGCTAAACCGGAGAACAAAGCCAAGAACCGCTATAAGAACATCCTTCCCTTTGACCACACTCGAGTGGTGCTGAAGTTCTATGAAAAGAAAGAGCCCACAGAGCCAGAAGAGGAGGGAGCACCGCCGCGTGCAGCGAGTCCTACTGGAGAATCGGATTACATCAATGCTAATTTTATATCAGGGGAAGTCCCCGGCTCTGAACGGCATTACATCGCCACCCAGGGATGTTTGCCAGGAACTGTCACTGATTTCTGGAGGATGGTCTGGCAGGAGGCCACCCGAGTCATCGTCATGACGACCAATGAAGTGGAGAGAGGGAGGGTATGTATGAGTGTGTCCTCTAAATCCTAACGTCCATACAGTAACTGTTAGTGTCTACTTATCATTTTGTGAATGCGAAGGCTGTTGTCAACGTGCTTGTCATACTTGCTAGCAGCAGATAGCGGGGTCTGTAATTTTATCCTACTGTACAATTTGGACTTTTGAATGAACATTTCAGCAGTACTTTAATTTTACTCTAGGAATTTGCAACATCAAAGTACTGTCGAAATAAAGTTTCGTTTCACTACCATCAAAGTCTAAATAGTACAGTAGGGTAAATTATCCCCCTCCCCTCCCCCTCTCGTCATCTGCTGCTTGAAAGAGTAGTAGTGGCCGCCTGAAAGAGGTTCTGTAATTTCTTCACTCTCACCCTCACTTTCCACTCTCCCTCCCTCCTCACGTCCCACTCTCCCTCCCTCCTCACCCCTCACTCTCCCTCCCTCCTCACCCCTCACATCCCACTCTCCCTCCCTCCTCACTCCTCACGTCCCACTCTCCCTCCCTCCTCACCCCTCACGTCCCACTCTCCCTCCCTCCTCACCCCTCACGTCCCACTCTCCCTCCCTCCTCACCCCTCACATCCCACTCTCCCTCCCTCCTCACCCCTCACGTCCCACTCTCCCGCCCTCCTCACCCCTCACGTCCCACTCTCCCTCCCTCCTCACCCCTCACATCCCACTCTCCCTCCCTCCTCACCCCTCACGTCCCACTCTCCCTCCCGCCTCACCCCTCACGTCCCACTCTCCCTCCCTCCTCACCCCTCACGTCCCACTCTCCCTCCCTCCTCACCCCTCACATCCCACTCTCCCTCCCTCCTCACCCCTCACATCCCACTCTCCCTCCCGCCTCACCCCTCACGTCCCACTCTCCCTCCTCACCCCTCACTTTCCACTCTCCCTCCCTCCTCACCCCTCACTTTCCACTCCCTCCTCACCCCTCACTTTCCACTCTCCCTCCCACCTCACCCCTCACGTCCCACTCCCCCTCCCTCCTCACCCCTCACTTTCCACTCCCTCACTTTCCACTCCCTCCTCACCCCTTCCCTCTCCCCCTCCCTCCTCTCACTTTCCACCTTCATTTAGAACAAATGCACCCGCTACTGGCCGGACCCGGAAGACTCCAAAACATACGGCAAGATCCACCTCCTGAACATCAAGGAGCTTTCCAATCCTCACTACATTCTGCGGGAATTCCTGGCACACCATGAGGATGAGGTGGGCGGGGCCTCACTGGTAGAGAGATTATCGGACCTAAATAGATTCCTTGGATACATGTATGGCAGTCTCAGATAGAAAACTAACATTATTCCGTTGCGTATTTCAGTTGCATAACTGCGTTCAAAGCACTTCAGAGATACAGCGTTTTGAATGCTGTGGCACAATCAATATATGCGATGGAATAATCTATGCAGGACTGTCTAGAAACTGTGAGGCTGATTTTTAACGCTTGACAGTATTTACAACATTCAATAGATCTTTGTCTATGCACACAGTCAAAAGCTTGCATGCAAAATTAAGCGCCAAGCATCAGCCTCAGCATCCTATTACACAACCCTTGCTGTACCCCCACAGGAGTCCGAGGGTCGGCACATCTACCAGTTTCACTTCAAAGCGTGGCCAGACCACGGTGTCCCCCATGACCCGGGGGCAGTTCTGGGTTTCTTACAAGATGTAAACCTCAAGCAGAACTCTCTGGAGTTGGAGGGAGCGAACCCCGGGTCCATCGTGGTCCACTGCTCTGCAGGAATCGGAAGAACAGGGACTTTTATTGTCGTCGATATTCTTTTGAATCTCATTGGCTATCAGGGTATATTACTGTTTGTGTGTACCATGTAACCTCGTACCCAGGCCTTCCACGCCCAGATTTTATCTCACAGCCGTGGAGAAAAATTGATTTTGCTCCATGGCTACGAGATAAAATCTGGGCGTGGAAGGCCTGGGTACGAGGTTAGTAGCCATGCATGTCTGCACAACATTGTGCGCTTACTCCCTCCCTCCCTCCTGTCTTCTCTGCTCTCTATCCTACAGGCTGGGACAATGAGATCGATATCCAGAAGACCATCCAGCTGGTTAGGGCACAGCGCTCAGGCATGGTGCAGACCGAGGTAAGAGGCCGGCTGGGTCATGGACGATTTACTCGCATCTGAGTAATGCTATTGATTTTCTATTTCCATAGCAACAGTACAAGTTTGTGTACATGTCAATACTGCACTATGTAGAGTCACAGCAGGCCCTAATGCAGAAAGTGGTGAGTTATTCCAATTAGAGTACGCTCTGTTTTCCAATTAGAGCACATGCTATTAGTCCTGGTGGCATGTCCTTCTCTTCGTAGAGTGATAACGTTAACTATGGCAACGTGCAGTATCCTGTCAACCCGAAGGGCGTCCCAGAGCCCCTTTACGCTAACACCCCCACAAGTAACGAGGCAAGTGAAAGTATAATTGTGCCGCTATTGTTAGTCAAAGTCGGGTTATTTGGTACCAGACTTGGAACCGAATCTAGGACTGTGTCAGTATAACTGTGATAGATACTAGCTAGTTTCGATTCCCATACTCTAAAGTATTCTGGGAATGTGACAGACTAAGTGCAGATTCCCAGAGTCTGGGACTGTGAAATTTAGCTGTACATGTTAGCTGTTGCAGGCTCTCCATTGGAAGGTTGGAATGAATTCTGAGAGTGTGACGAGTATAACCAGCAATGCAGATTCCCAGGCAGACTGAGAAACAGAGTCTGGGAATGTGACATTACGTAGCTTGCTGATACAGATTCCGTGGTGTGTTGTACACATGTACAATGATGTAATGGGGCTCAAAGCACATGTTCTCGTGTATTTTCTCCATTTAGTGCCTACTTTTACACCCCAATGGATAAAGGTCTATTCTCACATCAGTTTCACCAAAATGTCTTCACGTGACCCGAGAGTCTCGGGTAAAACATGATCCTCACATGACTACGTTAGCAACTACTGATTACATACCGACTCCGCCACTAGCTGATTAAACGACGCTTATCCGTGTAGCTACTGTAGTAGCATCCTTAGGCATCCTTCTTCCCGACCTAAGCCTTGAACGTCATCGCTTTTGAGTATCGAATTCGACGGCGGGCTGCGTACAGCGAAACGGATGAAGTTAAGTAACTATTATTATACTATACCTAAGTCATTCTAACCAATCAGATTTCAGCATTACAGGTAAATACTGCTTCGTATTCTACCGCGCGAAAAATATACCCCGATTGCTTACGTAAAGTGGGTACCCGATTCCGTTCCAGTCGTTCAAATGTTCAGAAAGCTGTGGTAGGGCTGGTGGCTAGGGTAGCCTAGGCAAGACGTATGGCGTTTTTTGCCCGTAAATCGATGTGGGATAGCACGGTAAGCTATTGGTCTCCGTCTATAGCTAGTTTTGTTGCGTTTCTGTGTGTTTGTACGTGTGGCCACGCTGCCAGCCTACCGTTTTTTTTTGTTGCCAAAATGGCGCTAGGGCTGGCTAGACGGGTAGCTACCGTGGCTATTAGCTGTTGTTCATGTCTGTTACAATTGCTGGGAGTGTTTCGCCACTTGTAGCTACTATTTTGCGTTGTGAAAGCTTGCTAGCTACCTAGTTTATCGCGTCGTGCTGAACGGCACCTTTCGAACCTTCTGGCGAGCAGTAGCTTGCCTTGCAGTTCTTGATGCTTTGGCAACTCTTGTCAGAATGACTTAGGCATAGTATAAAATAGATAGACCACTGCGTAATTTTTCCCGCGGTAGATAACGGGTCATACACCCCGCTACGCAGTGGTCTATCCTATACATAATTGCGTTTTTCTAAAATTTCTCGTTGCTATGCGTACCTGATGTTTGGCTATTTTGGTGAAACTGATATAAACCACCTTCTGCCCTTTTTCCCTTTGCAGAGTACTGACCTGCCCCCCTCTAGGCCTCCAAAGTCGTCCTAGCTGCTGTGCTGCAAGAGAATCACTGGAGAGTTTATTATTTGCTCAAGAATCACCTATTGTTAGTTATGTATTGTATAACTTGCAGACTAGCTCTGCTTTTTGTATCGTTGCCATGCAAACACGTTAGAGTGAGGTAAAATATGTATTTAATAGTTTGCAGGTTTTTTTGTGTCCTGTTTTCAGTTATTATTGTAGTAGCCACTGTGTATATTAATTTATGTAGTGACTAAATTTTAATGCGGTAACATCTGATGAAGCAGTTTAATCATAGCTACTATAATTATTACAAACAAGGATACCAGCCAGAGGTGACACGTGGTTAAAGCATTTGACTGCATGGACCAAAAGTTGCAGGTTCGAATCCCATTGATTGCCTTGATCACTGTCCAGGGTGAGATCTGGGCATGGGTGTTTTGCTGACCTTCCGATGCGAAGCCATAAAGTTTCTGTGTTCACGTGAGCATTTCAAATTTCAAACCTCTGCGCGCACAACTTCATAGAGCTGTAGCCAGAGGATGTTTCGAGTGTGCGTGTGCTTGGCGCTAGTGGCTGCATGCAGCTGCTGGTGGCCATTTTCCGACGACTCCCCGGAGGCAGCGGCTAGCCCGGAGCCCAAGCCTGTCCAGCTGGAATCGAAAACGGCAGTGCCCTTTGAGATGATGTCTGCAGAACAGAAGTTTCTGGCCCAAGCACAGCAATTCCTGGACCTCCCTCCACTGGAGAAATGCCAAAATCAGGCAAGTTTGCACTAACCAACTCAGTTGAAGCATAGATAAATGAAGGGGGAGCCTATTAAACTTGCACCCCTCTTTCTCCCTTACTCACTCACCAGGTGATTGCCAAGCTGCAGAAGTCGTGTGGAGAGGTGAATGAGGAGGAGCTGGGCAAGCTGAGTGTGGCACTGCTCAACTGTCAGTCGCAGAGCGAGGGAAGAACGACCTTTCCTTGCACAGAGAGCATGGTCGGTAGCACTTACCTTTCAATTTCAACATGTTTGTTTATAGAGCTTAAAGACATACTTTCTCTCCCTCAGACGCTGGCGGAGTGCACGCAGCCAATGGACGCCCACCTGTGGAATGCCTATCACATCATCAGCAACCGGGCCCGCTCGGTGTGTTACGCCACACGGCAGCAGCAGTTCCGGAGACAGACCGAGGCAGCTGTCAACATGCTTTCACATGTGAGTACACTCCGAAAACCTCTTTATACATGTACTACGGACACATTTTAAGTCTGTCTCTCCTTATGTCTCTTTCTTCTCTCCTCCCTCCCTCCCTCCCTCCTTCCCTCCCTCCCTCCCTCCTCACCGTCCAGTCCACCCTGGAGCAGCTGCAGGCCGTACAAGAGCTGAGCTCCTCCCACGAGGAGATCCGACAAGTGGCACAAGACTCGCTCCACACCATGGAGAGGTGAGACTGTAGCCTGGTTCCCCGTAGCCTCATACCTGGCTAGGCACTGGCCTGATATAGCCTCATTCCCAGGCTCCACCCCCTTGCACTGTGCAGAGAAAGCCTGAGCCTGGTGAATGATAACAAGTAATTGTGGGATGCTATAGAGCTAGTTGCTGGGGTTGTATTGGCTCCTCTCACACATGAAGGCTGTATGTGCTTATTTGAATATGCCTATTTTAGACATACTCTCTTCTCTTCTCCCAATTCTGCAGCCACCAAAACTCACTAGCGGAGCACCAGCAGCAGCTGCTGAGCAGCCACCAGGGACTAACGGAGCGGGTGTCCCACAACCTCAACCAGCTGGCGCAGGAGAAGGCACTCATCCACACCGGGCAGGAGCAGCTGACCAACATGACCCAGGACATCCGCAACCAGCTAGGTAAGGATGGGATGCCTCGGTCCCAGTCTCTCCCTCCCAGTTTCCAGCACAGGATAGCAGGAGTGAGTCTATCCCAATTTGGTTGCAGCAGAAGTTAGTATCTTACCTTTAAAAGACGCCAAATTTTAGCCAAGGTTCCACGGCCTGGTGTGCAAAAAAACCCTGAGTAGTGGAGTCTGAGAACGAGGCTGAACATAGCCTTCTCTGCTCACAGATTTTGTAGCCATTTATTGCACTCTTTTTTTTACATACCCGTAGAGCCAAAAAAGCCTCAGGACTAAGAATGGGGCTACTCCAGTCTTACTCTCTTTAATTATGCCCTCTCTCTCCCCCCGGCCCCACGGCTGCACAGAGGAGGCGTGGCAGGTTCTGGACCGGCAGGAACAGAGCCGTAGGGAGGGCCACAAGGAGATCCTCTCGGACATCAGTGACGTCAGAGGGAACATCCGAGAGGTCTGGCAGAGACTAGGTGGGTCCATTGGGACAGTAGCATTGTTAGATTTAAATTTTGATCAGACTGCGGTGATCCTCACAAAGTACACATAAGTCCAGAGGCCTGCCTGGTGTAGTAGCTGCCGGTCAACTCCAAGTGCAGAGGATGGTTAGCTGCCGGTCAGCTAGGAGTTGCTGGTAAACTCCAGGTGCTACACCACACTAATGAGGCCCAAATAGGCCCAAACAGCTGTCTGTGGTGTGCATTAGCAGGCTCTCTGTTTCTTGATCCCTCATATATACATACCTACTTGTTAAACCTAAGCTGAGAACAACAAATATAATTTTGGGTCTGAACAAGCCTTGGCTGATGAATTGGGTTGGTTGCACAATGCTTTAATTGTCAGGTCAGTGCGATATTCTACTCCAAAAGTTGGTTCCAGGAGCCAACCTTGTGCAGGGTATAGATCATATTCGGCTAAGATGACTTCCGGCATTTTTGCTGCCATGGCAACAATAGTTCCTTTCATGTAATGTTTATCACACAGAAATGTCATCTTTCAAATTTGAAGTAAATTGGACATTAAATGGAATCGATATGACCTCACAAACATATACTCATTTTATATGGGCCCATATGAGGGATTTGCACTGGAGGTGCCTCCAGACCAAATCCCTCATATGAGCTCCCATGGCAGCAAAAATGCCCGAAGTCCCCTTAACCGAATATGGTCTATTAGAGTTCATCGGTTTGTCGTTCCCTCCTGCTCTCACAGACAACAGCACGACAAAGCTGCTGGGTGTTCTGGACGACATCAGTACACAGTACCAGTCGACGCTGGAGAACCTCCATCTCATCAACTCCTCTGTCAGTAGCATGTTGGGACTGGTGGCCGGGATGGACGCCGCCGTGAGCTCGCGGCTGGAGTGGCTGGTGGCCCAGATGGGGGGGACCCAGGACGGCCTGAGGGTACTCACTGCCTGCGCCACACATGCCTGTTTCCTCCTCATTGCCACGCTCTGTGTGCTCTTCATCAAGGTGAGAGACAGAAAGAAGGGGAAAGAGTGTGTGAGGGGGGACTGGCTACTATAGCCTCGTCTCTAGGCGCTCTCCTTGAAAAATAAAAACGGGCTATCTCACATGATTCAACCTAACGTACGTGGGTTACTGGCAACACGACTTCAGTGCTCAGTCTGTGCCCTAAAGATTAGCTACAAGAAATATTGAGTCACTGCCTTTCCTCGGTATTTGAGAGCTGCACTCACCTATACACAGTTAAGTCATTCCTAGCCCCTTTCTACCCTAAACGTCACTCACGTGAGAACAGATACTGGGCTCTCCCGTTTTAGGGAGGGCGTGGGATGAGGCTATGAAAAACAGCAAAAAGCATTTGGTGTTATGCAAACGGAGTCATAATGTCTGATCTCAGTTCACCCTTCCTCCTCCTCCCCTCACCCAGGCCCCAGCTCTGGCCCGCATCTCCCTCCTGCTGCTGGTGGTAGGGAACATCATTGCAGAGATCAAGTTTCAGACCTCTCTCAGTCTCTACGTCATCTGTGCCCTGGAGGCTGCCGTTCTCGTCTGTAAGTGGCAGGCCCTGTAAATAGTATCACTTGTTGCAGCTACCCACAAACACATATATACCTTTTGTTTGTGCAGGTAACTGGCTCTTCCTGTATCTCCCTCAGAGGCGGGCAGGCCCCATGCAGTACCACCTGGGGACAACTGCAGGACCTCAGCCACTTACCACGGGGGATATGGTTCAACCTGAGAAATTGAAGTTACTTGAGGAGGACTCATACTCAGATTTCGAGACCGAGACAGACTTCATTGCAGAAGGAAAACTAGGTTACTCATTCATGAAGGAAGCAGAAACAGTTTCCCATACGCCCACAAAACAATTCCCTGAGCCTCCCCGCACTCCCCTCCGCGTCCCCCTCCCCTCCAGTACCCCTCGTGGCACTCCTCGTACCCCCAGCCGACAGTGCACCGCTCTCACCCGCAATGGGCTCCAGTGTCGATTGACGGCTACTCCCGGTTCCTCTCAATGCTTTAGACACACCCACCACTGAGGAGAACATGCATCATTATGTGCCAGAGGCTGCTCTGTGTGTGCCGTGAATTAATACTGTACAGTGTATGTTTGCTTTCTGGTTCCCAGACCAGCCTGGGCATGATGCCGAGTGCTAGGATCAATGCAATTTTTGTCAGTTAAACACATCAACAGTGTCGTGCACAGAGACTAGTGTATAGTGAGCCACCTGTGCCTATGTAGTCCAGCAGCACATAAATGAACTTCCCTGTCTTATGCACGCTTCATGTAGTCTTATGCTAATCTTGTCCCCAGGCTTTCCCCTTGAGAAAATTGTTTTAAGGAGGGCCTGGAGACAAGGTTAGCTGTGTGTTAACGGAACACAAGAATATTCTAGAGGTATGCCCAGAGGCACTACCTACCAGAAGACACGCAGCTTAAAATGTGCCTAAGGCGTAGCCTCGCGTAAGCCAGCCTCTTGTTCGTGCCCTTACCCGAGGTAAAAAAAACGATGCCTTAATATCCGGTATCCAGACACAAAGTTTGCAGCACGCTATCGAAGGGTGGGGCATCCAGGCGCCTAGGCACGTGCAGTATGTGCGCGCTACACGATGCGGGCGCCTCCAAACTCCCAGCTGCTCGAGAGAGAAGAGAGATTACTGAACTGGTGTTCTAGCTAGCGTGCATTCTGTGCAGCTTCAAACTAGAAGCTGAGTAGTTATGTAGGCCTAAGCTTGTGTAGGAAAAGCCTGTTTGCATTTTTACATGTAGTCTAGCTAGTATATAAGCGGCACAAAAGCCAACACAGACAGCAGGAGGCAAAACAGCTGGTTAGTGCTATAAATATGGAGCTGGCATGTTAAAGCCTTTTCATTTATGTTTGGTGAAAATGGTTTTTGTTGTCAATTACCCTGCTAATAGCTGCTTGACCCCTCAAACTATTTTTGTTTGTCACCATTGCCTATTTCAAGTTTTGCGTAGGTCAGGGTCAGTCGCCACAGCGGGGTAAGTGACCGTGCCAACTTCTACTGTACCGTAAGATAGCAGCGCGGGGGACGTGGTGGTGGAAAAAATTGTTTTTCTTCGAAAAAATCTTTTAAAAACATCCTTACAAGCGTTTTTAAGCAAAAAATAACAAAACAACAAACAAAAACAACAACAAACAAGAAAACATGTTTTCGACATGAAAAGTACAAGTAAACAAATTGCCTCCGGCGACAATTAGTTCGTTACTAGGCAACAATTTTGCCTATTTCAGTTTCTCCACTGTAGCCTCCAGCCACAATCAGTTCGTTACTAGGCAACAGAGCTACCAGTGGTAGGTATCGAGGTGTAGTCATGTGTCCCATGTCTTCCCAGGAGTCGGAGGTCGGGTCGTAGGAGGCGATGGCTGAAGTCTCCTCACCAGCTGCAGACAGTCCACCGATAGCTAGAAGGACTTCTCCGACACAAACAGCTGTAGAGCAGTAGTGAGGAGCTTTAGCGGCTTCATGCCATACTGGCAGCTGATTGGCTGTTTTTTCTAGTTGTGCGTCCAATGGCTGTGTCTGCAGTAGGTCGGACAGGAGGCAGACATAGACAGAAAGAGTCGAGTCGCCATTCTGATAATAGCCTCCAAGTAGATAAACCTTCTCTTGCCCCACTGCGATGGACGCCGCCCACATCGGGTGAGGCAAGGAGCAGACGGGGGTCCACTGTAGAGACTCCATGTCCAGAATTTCCACAGTACTCAGTATCCCCCCACCACCACGTCCCCCGGCTGCTATGAGGGTCCTCCCCCTGCACACTGCTGCGAGGTGGTAGCGACTAGTGGGCATCCGTGGGAAGTGCTCCACCCACTTCTGTTTCTTCCTGAACCCGCCCTCCACAGTGAGGCTGACTAGGCGGTTGGTTGGCCCTCGACCATCAAGGCCTCCTACAGTAGTGAGTCCTGCAGTAGTGACCACCATAGCTGAGTACTCATAAGGACAGTCGGGTAGAGTCGTCCAGAGGTCCTCCTCAGCATCGAATTGGTAAACCTTCCTAGAGCCATAACTGTTGAAGTATGCCATCTTGCCGTGGGTGACAGCAGATCCTCTCTCCATTCCCTGTGGTGCTTTGCTGCATTTCCGCCATTGTATGGTCATCTTCTGTTGCTCAGTAGCATGCCCTGTGAGAGATAGTGTGTGTAATGGTGGAACTGATGAAGTTAGTAGCTTCCGGAGAGACAGTAATTATCATGGCTTGTTTAGTCTACGCCATTAGCTGAACAATAGCAGCCACTTAAGCTACAGGAAGTCAGTCAGTGAGCGATCGCTGTACCGTATCGATCGTACAGCTGAGACAGCCCACGATCGCTGTGTGTATTTACCGCTATAGTATGTAGCGAAGAGTGTCTGTGGTTTGGCTGTAGCGATCGCGTGTGCAGGGTGATTATAAGAACAGTACAGTCATGCGAGGCTCTACCTAGCCTCGTTCCCAGTCCACGAAAGAGTGGACTCTTTCGAGGGGGGTGTGGCCTGGGTACGAGGCTAGGCTCTACCTCGCCACATGTATAATAGCCCTGCAGGCCATATGGATCTGAGAGTCACCTCTCTAAGTAATAGTTACAGCCCAGAAATGAGGGCTCTAGCCTACAGCATTGGCTGCAGGAAGGTGGTTGCCTGATCAAGGTGTTTATCTAGCCTCTTCCCCAGGCTGCCCTCCCATGTGCGGCCGTGCACAGCAGTACATTATGTGTAGACTCATACTCGAGTCTTCCTCGCCCAGATTATATCTTATAGCCATAAAAAAACAGAGCTAGCTATAAGCAAGATAAAATCTGGAGGAAGCCCTGGGTATGAGGCTACGTTCTTACATGTACTTCTGATGTAAGCTTAGTGTTGTAAAAAAAATTTGTGCATACCCCTGAGTCGGAGCTGTACTAACAGTTTGCTTACTATTGAGTGCAAAGTTCAACATCTACATCCTTCTAGTATACATTTGCATAGTCCTAGTACTTCCGATATTATGATACCACAATGAATTCTCCCCCCACACGTACACACACAGATAGGTTGCACCACTTTCCCTAGTTCAATTGCAAATGAAGAGGAAACCTCTTCAGAGACACGCACAAAGGTCAGTATCGCCCCCTTTGGCGGCTCATGTAATAGCTTGCTAGGGGGTCTGGGGGCAGGCCTCTGCTTTTTTATTTTTTTGAAATTTGATACTCTGAGGCTGCTATTAGTGACTTCTGAGACCCTAACCTGAAACAGTATATTATGGGAGTCAGATTCTCTCAGTTGGCTAGTAGAAATTATTCCAAACTTCTTCAATCCCAATTTGAAATGCTTATCAAATTGACAAGTATTTCAGATTGGAATGAACTAGAATGAACCATGCTATCATTGTTCTAGCATCCACAACAGCTTATGCACTCTTGGACTTGCATTTTGTTTAGAGCCAATGTTTTTGCCGGATTTTCAGGACAGAGTTATGTCCTACTGTACAATTCAATGTATTGAGATGGCACGACAGCACTTCGTAAAGCTGAATATTCGGCTTCACACACTTCCTGTCACTAGTGCATATGTTATTTCACAGGCATTCAGTCCCCCCCCCCCCCCCCCCCCCACACACACACACTTTTTAACCATCTCTGATCAAGTCATGTGCCCTAGTCTGGTGTGTGTATGGGAGCCACACAACTACAGGAAATGCTGACAGCTGCAAATACATGTTTACACACACATAGTTGCACTGCACACAAGTGCAAAGTTCATCAGCAAATGCCATAACCATTTCTCTGGGCCCCCACATAAAACACTGATGCTAGAACACATACATACAAACATAGGTTTTCACCACAAGGAGAGGTTAAAAAGAAAGCATCTGTGAAAAGGTCAGTTGTGTGTACCCAGACCTCCCCACATAGGTTGAGCTATTAAAGGTACTCACACTTTTAAGTGTCCAGTGTTCTAGCATCAGTACTAGTGTTTCATCTGGGAAACTACTTAAAAGGGGACAAATAACAGACTGTATATTGGGAGAGTTGTTTGTCTGGGGAAGGGGGGGGGGGGGGACAAATTTTCCAAGGGGGAGTGCCCTCTTTGCCCCCCGCCCCCCCCCCCCCCCTGTATATATGTATATCAGTGAAAGATGTGTGTGTAAAGTAGGCTAGCTTTAGTCCAACTTCAAATGGTGAAGAAGCAGTAATAGTCTGGAGACCAGGCACGTAACGTAGGCAGGGGGGGGATTTGAATGTACCCCCCTGGGAAGCCCCAAAGACTACTACAAGGCCTAGCATCACACAAACCTACTGCTTGCAAATGGCTGGCTGCAGCATGTTCAGGAGCCAGTGTCAGTGAGCAACATGCCCTCATGACCTATCATCGAGCGCGCCATTATTAGGCCTAGTAAGACGTTTGGACACACACTGCTGCTTAATTGCTAGGAGAGGGTCTGGGCACGAGACTAGTCCACCACAGCTAACTACTATACAACCCCCTTTTGATAATGTTGGCTACGGGCCTGCTGGAGACGTATGCAATGCGGTTAAAATGAGATGCTGTAAGAAAGCTTCCTGATAGCTGAAAATCGTTTCCATGCTTCATGTAGATAATCAGCTATCTCTGTGGAGATGCACAGCACCTCCAGGCACCGCCTCAGCAGTTCATGTGTCAGTACCCTCTACCACCGAGTCAAAGACAAATGCACACACACATACACACACACACACGCAAATTAAAATACACACAAACACACATGCATCTATACACACACACACATACGTGCACGCACGCAAAGTTATGCACACATACACACACACGCAATGTGCACATATTTCACTAGCTGTCATACAGATAAAGCTGCAGGCCACCTGAAACCTGAAGAAGTGAGTATTGTCTTAGCTTGTTTCCACAATATTGTATAGACAAACTGGGATTACCCTCGTGGATGGGGTGATATACTCTGAAGTCCTTTGTAACCTTGCAGGTTTGTAGCATCACTGTAGCCAGCACACTGTCATAGCGCTGTCCCCAGGCTCCCCTCACCCAGGCGGGGGATTGGGAACGAGGCTAGCTAGTATACAAATTGGGAACTTGTTTACAAATAACAGCTTTAGCTTCCATGCATAGCTAGGTACAATGTGTGTAGGATCTCAAAGTTTGCAATAATTATGTCAACTGACATTTGAGCCTCTCGCTATAATTTTATATACAATACTGATTTCACACACACACACACACACACACACACACACACACACATACACAGATACCAGTTGAAGTTCAAGATTTTCTCTGCATCCAGTAAACTGCTCAGAGATCAGTGTTGAAGTTTCTCGTACTTGTACTGGTAGACATGTTTGCTAGAAATTGACTGGCAGTGATAGGACTGCACGAACAGCCACCAATTTTTATTCTGTACATATGTTGCAAGCATTTACGATGTAAATGGCCATGTTGGCTGTAAACATTTTCATACCTACTATCAATCATCCGATGGTGTGCAACATTGGGGGTGTGACTGACCTTGGTGTTTCATAGACCTGGTTCTTGGCTTGGGGACTGGTGGTACGTCTGCAATGAGAATACCGCAGCAGCAATAACACAATAGTATCCTCCTTCGATATGAGCAAGGATGATTGAATCACATAATATTAACGTGGATTGGATATGCCCCATAGCTGAGCCTTGTGCATGCATGTGTGGGTGTGAGTACTATTCTTTCACAAAGCAAAGCTAAATAGTACAGTTGACTGGAACCCAAGCACATACTCCTCCAGTATTAGTCATTTCCATATGCTGCCGTTCACTCCAGGTAACCCAACAGATGAATCATGCTGTCATGCTGTGGGTTCACTGCACTGTCTTGTATTAGTAAACTTGGCGTGTAGCTTTCTTTTTGATAATCGAACATGTAGCCCTTGTTTTTCTCTTTACAAGCCATGGGCACATTTATGTGTCTATATAAAATAGAGAAAACTATGTACTTTATATTAACGCCTAATATAAAAAGCTCATATAAATTCACATAAGCCTTATGGATGTATTAAAACTTGGCTGGGAAAGAGTTAAGCTTGGGGACTGGTGGTTTGCAGTAAGAGTACAACAGCAGCCTTAACATAGAACCTTCTGCATGATGCCTTCTCACGAGTGAAGAAAGTAAACTCACTTCACTCACTTGTGCGGGGAAGGCTTTGTAAATACACTAACAGTATTTTAACCTCGTAACTTTTCAAACACAAATACTGAAAATACTATAGCTATTAGTGCATTGTAGCCTCATCCCCAGGCTCCCCTCCCACTCGCGGAAAAAGTGGGAGGGGAGCCTGGGGACGAGGCTAAATGCATTGTACGTTCTGTTGCTCATGCTGTCATTTTTATTTAGCTTACCTTTTTTTGGCATGTAGAAAAGAGCTGTTTCTGCATCAGCACCGAGTGATAGAAGAATGCCACGAAACTGATGGTACGTTTGCGCATTCTGCTGAATCTTGTCTTCCAGTGCGATGATGATGGGTCTAATCCTGTGCAGTTCGGTTACACCGGGACCATACGTGGTTGCATCATGCCGGATAGATTGACCAATTATGCGGGCAGCACTCAATTCATCTGCAATCCTGCCAGCCAGCTTTGCATTAGCTAGCTTGTCAATAATTTTAGCAGAGTTCTTGGTGAATACTTTGTACTCCCATGTAGCACTAGCCATCTCTGCTTCAGTTATCTGTATGAGAGAATAGCAATATTAGATGAGTATTGTACAGTGCATGCAATTTGGGAAGGAATTTAGTGTTGATATCCCCTGTCAAAATAGATCACTCCAGTGTGTGCTTTCCTGTGAGTATTAATTATATTACTATTGACAAAATTTAATGTTAAAGACTAATAATTACTTTAGATCTCTGTGTTGACTTTCGTGGTGGTTTAGGTGGAACAGGGGGTGGACTGCGAATGTCCCTCACGATCTCTTGCAGTAGACTGCTCTTCAGCTCGGCTGCCTCCTTTCGCATCTCTGCCTCCTGCTTTGCATCCTCGGCATCGATCAACTTGACCCTCAACTCTGAGACCTCCTTTGTCAGCTTCTGTAACTTCAGCTGTTGGGTGGGGTCAGGTTCGGTAGCCTGAGAGAGTTGTGTCAGCAACATCTGTAGGAGAGCTTCCTTGGCATCGAGCTCAGTACGCAGGCTCTCCACTTCCTCATCTTGGTTAGCGATGGTCTGCTTGAGGATGTCAATTTCTTCCGTTTTAGCTTCCAACTCCTTCTTGGCAGCATCCAGCTGGTTCTAAAAAGTGCACAAGGAAGGATTTGTCAGATATAGCTACATAGAATTGTATCACATGATTACTGTACCTTCATTTCCATGCTGTGTTGTTGTGAATCTGAGGCAACAGTTGCTTGCATCAGAAGCTGATCGACACGCTTCCTCTCGTGTTCCAGCAACGTCTCCAGTTTCTGTCGTGCCCACTCCAGCTCCTCAACTCTTGCAGACTTTTCAGCTAGCTCTTTGGTTGCTTGCTGGAGCTGTTCGGGAAGAGAACGAGCCTTTTCTCTTTCAGATGCTAGCTCAGCCTGGATTGCCTCAAACTCTTCTTGAAACTTCTGAATTTCGTTGTTTGTATGATCAATGATACCTTGGAACTCTTCCTTCTCCTTTTCTGGAATTTTCTGAAATGCTCTTAGAGCGCTTTGTTTTCGCTCCAATTCCTTCTCAGTGTCGCACGACTTCTCGATCAGCAGTGCTAGGTTTGTTTGGATTTCCACTGCTTTCTCTCCGACTTCGTTAACCCTGCCTCTGGCAATATCCCTGGCATTCCGTGCTTCGGTTGTGGTCTGCTTGTGGACAACCAATTCAGTATCCTTTAAGTGGATCTCTTGTTTCAATTGGGCTACTGTGCTATTCAGCTTTTGCTGAATGGGGACATGCTCCTGTATGGAATATTCAATGAACTAAGTATTAATGAGTGATGAGATAATAATGAACCCACCCTATAATTACCTTCTCCAGAGTAGGGACTTGCTCTGGTTCCATGGGACTGGGTACAGGGACACCTGAACAGACAAAGAGAGGTGATATATGCATGCCACTACCACAATATAACATAGCAGCCTCACTAAAGATAACTGACTACGAGATGTATGAAAGCCCAAATCAGTCTCTGTGGCTATATAATAATATAGTTACTCAAGAAGAGCAACCTACTCTTTATTGCCATAAAGTCAAAAAAGAACAACATTTCTCACCATATTTCAAGGCCATTTTGTATGCCAAGTTTCTCCTTCCAATGGTAGCGAGTGCAGTGATGATGGTAGCCCACGTGGGGTTATGGTTCCTTTGAAACCATGTGGATAGCATCTTGCATCTGCAATCTTTCACTTCGTCACTCTCACGCTTGATGCCTTCCAAGTCTGCTTTGGGAATGTCCAAGTGAATACCAATCTGGTACCACTCGACAATTTCGTTGAGGTCTTCAAGCAGCTGATGCAGGGTCGGAGGTCCTGAATAAATAAAAGAATAATAAACAGTCTATGAATATCTCGTATAATGTAGCTATAAGGCTTTTAAAACTAGTCTTACCATAAATGCTGCCAGTAGTCTTTTGTCTGTATCTTCTGAAAAGCTCTCCAAAGTTGAACACCTCCCGCTTCTTCTGCTTGTCAAGGCAACTTGAAAGATTCTCTGGTGTCACCAGAACCAGGTCTGCATCCTCTTTGGCGGGGTCAGGGGTCAGCAGAAAGACTTCCGTGTGAGCCACCACTGGAAGACGGGGATGGAGAGTAGAGGAACCTGAAGCAACTTGTTTCTCTGCAAACTGTGCAGAGATTGCTGATGCGATTTCAGTTTGGACCATTTCAGCCGAGCGAATGAACTCCTCCATTCCATTTGGAGTAGAGTGTTTAAGTTCAAACAGGGGCACATCTTCACACCAGCAGTTGGTGATTTCACTGATGCCGTACTTCTTCACCACGGCATTTACATCGTTGAAGAGGGAATCAAATGTGATTCCAAAGCTGGGGTAGCGGGAATTGAGTGTAAGCATTTTCTCGGAACAAGTGCAGTCAATCGCAGAAGGCTGCCCGTTGATGATTAGTGGGAGACGGAGGATGAAAAATCCATTTGTGCTTGTATAGGAATTGTATCTATACAGTCTCGACTGTAGCTGACCTGAGTCCACTGACATGGTGCCCCTTCTGCAGGAAGACAAAAAGAATTTATTGACCTGAGAATCTTTACGTATTAGCTTGCTTTAACTGGCTCAGAAATTCTAGCATGTCCCAAGTTCAGCTTAGCCAAAAGGATTTAATAGCTAGTACAAAATTGGGCATGACATGTCTTTGTCAGATGTGACTCACTGGCTCTTATCTGATGAAAAGGTAAACTAAATTCTAACTATGGATAGCTTATCGCTAGCTGCACTGTAGTATTACCGGGTATATTAAAGTTTCTGTCATGACATTCCAAGTTGCGCGTAAATGTACATTGTAGCATTTTGCACAAAGGAACTGAAAGTCAGAAACAGTCGCTTGTACCGCAGCTACGCCAGACTACGGTACACCATGGATAATATAATACGCGCGTACTGTATTATCCATGGGTAGAGTGGTCCCCCCCTAAAAAGTATCTTGCAGCTTGAAAATTTAGTGTGTGCATGTTTTAAGCCTGCTTATGTGCTTGCTCCTCAGCTCAAGTTTGATAATGGCCTATTATGCTAGCCAGCCAATAAATATTGTGACCAGATTTGCGAAAACCCGGCTATTTTGGGATTGTAATATGTGCCATTGTTAAATCTACCATCTCTGAGCATGTCTGTTTGCAGTGTGACTGTGTCTGTACCCAGGGCGTACGATCGAAAGGGGCGTGGCAGGTTCGAGACTATGGACAATATATATAGTCATAGATAATATAGCATACAATATGCTATATTATCTATGATATAGTCAATGGCTTAGAAAGACGTTGCGGTGCCATGAAGACAGCTCTCCCATAGTAAGCTGTAGTTGTTATTGAAAGCTCAATAGAGCGCTTGCTGAGTGCAAAAAAATTTCCGCGCTTTGCACGGAAGCCACTATTGCTTCGCAGCCCTCGCCTCACTTGTGCCTGCCCTCCCATTTTGTGGAAGGCGGGGCTCGCTCGCGAGACTAACTTGTGCCCGGGCAAACGATCTAGTCAGGCTACACCACTGCATATGAGATGAGCGAGCAAAAAAAAATGGGAACGAGGTTACGGTGCTGCCATTAGTACAAGATATGTATGCACTCAGAGAGAGTTTGCACTCAAACCCTTACTGATACTCATCATAAATTATCATACGTGAACAGGCAATGAAACTTAGTTGAAATAGCTGATATATTCATAAATTTAATGTTTGCAGTACCAGTAAATGTTAATGTGAAGTTGAATCTTACCAGTAACTTCCCAGGAAGTAGTCCTAAGAATTATCACCACTTGATATAATAATTAACAGCTTGGTAGATGTATGCCTTCCAGTACTGCACGGATGGTGTGGAATAGAACTTTATATGCACACAATAGTGGCAAGTAGTTCAGATTCATGATGAACCAATGCTATAGCAACCACTGGATGTACAAAACAACAATGCACCACCACTCCCACTGTGTGCCACTTCAAGAAGTGTAAACATGACGTGTGATGTGTTCTAATAGACAAAGTTCACCGGAAGGAAGGAAGAGCAAAACAGTCGTAAATTTTGTTGTACGTCATTAGAAACAATAGTCATTATCTCTAATGACATAGCACAAAATTGAATACTTGTCATGTTTACTCTTTTAAAATAATTTTTCTCCTTTGCGGCTGATGTGGCTGATTTATTGCGGCTATCTCTAGAGCAGAAGATAGGCCAAATACACTGTCATGTATGAAGCCCCGCCACGAAGTAGAAATGGCTGCATTGTTATCATTTAATCAACTAATGCATTGCACAGCCACCTTTAGTGCCTCCAAACACTTTTGGCCATCCAGTGGGTTTTAGAATCATCAATTATAGCTGCTGGATTACTACAAGACATTGAATTACTGGCTCTGGTCAGTGCAATAATAATCGGCTACCGCAGGTGCACGTGATATGTATCAGTAGTGTATACTGCTGACACTTTAGGGCCATAGTTATGTTTGTGATCTTCGCTAATGTTTCTAATCTCCATGACAACCTATACAGCACATAGTCAGACCATTACAGAAGAAAAGTAAACAAGTCTTAGTAGTGAATTTTATGGTATGCCGATTTACGTCATTACGAGTAAAATTCATTGTCATCATACAACATTCACTACTTGTTTACTCTTACTCCTCATGTGTAGTGCTTGTGGGGGGAATGCCAGTCTCTCTCTCTGTCTCTCACACACACACACCGATCCCGTATACACAATCAGTCTCCATGACAACCCATACGCAAACAGGTGTTCACTGGACAAAAACAAACATGTTATAATTTTTTTTATAGCATGATGATTTTGCTCATTAACTATCACAAACTTCAAGGCATGTTTACCCTTTTTTCCTTGCTCCAAGGCTGGTGTGAGCACAATTCTGAGATATGCCTTACAGACACACACACATACACACCTGCTTAGGAGCTGATCAGATCTCTCAGAGACACATTACTAAATCTCATAAATGTAGAATCTGATAGCTATCTCTGGGTTTCATCCAGATTAAATTCTGGGGGTGGGGTGGAAGCTCAGCGCTCTGAGTTGGTTTGGGGGCATGCCCCCCCGACTGGAGATTGCACAGATGCAAGAAAATTGTCACTGTATGCATATGTCATGCAATAAATATGGCATCACCTATATTATGGCATCATGAGTACTGGATGAAGAGGGCTGAGTCAAATCTGAACTTCCCCCTTGGCAGCTGCAGTTGCCTCAATGTAAGAAAGTGATGGCATATTATTATAAGTACATATTCTATGGGGACGTGCAGGTGAATTTAGTTCATGCACTCTCCAGTCCCTCTTCAAATGTGCACTTTACTCAATAGAAATAAAAATCTAATAACAGAATGTGAGCACATGATGTTCATGGGAACATGCAGGTGAATGTAAAGTCTAGAACCAGCCTAGAAATAATTGGTATAAAAATCGCTGACCATGCCAGTTAGCTAGGATGCTGCAACCTTGAGAGACACAAAGTTTCTGAGCGAGGCGAGGGGCAGTACTGGCTTGGTGCGCCTGCACTTGTCAAACACTTCAATGGCCAGGTCTGGGGGGAGAGAAATGGTTGTGGTACAGTCCCTTTTCTGGTAGTTTTCAGCTTGCTTACTCAATACTGATCAGTGTCACTGACCATGCTGTCTTACCGAGAGTCTCCTCGATGACGCCCGGCACTAGGGCCTTGAAGGTGTCACAGTTGGTGTGCATGGCTGGATTCACGTTCACCTCAATCAGCCACACCTGGTGGGAGGGAGGAGATGGCAGTCTGAAGGGGGGAGCCTGCACAGCCACATAGAACCTGACCCCTCTGTATAATGTCTGCCACTTCCTTGCACTCACTAGCCCCTTAGTGGGATCCTACAATCTATGGTAATCAAGTCTTGTATATAATAAGTACTGGGCCTTTCCCTAACTTCATTTTATTGCAGAGCAGAGCTGGCAATAATGCGGTAGTATAAAAAATTCTTGAGATACTGCAACTGTTATGGATTCCTTGAATAATAAGGCCATTGCTGCACAGGTATTTCTTGCCTCGTACTGATGCTACTCATGCAACTCCATACAAAAATAATTGTGCTGTTTACCTTCAATAGTAACTGTTGTAGATTATAAGATAGTTACGACTAGGAATTGCAGTGCTACGATCATTTTACATTGAGGGAGTCATCCAATGTCGCTACTGAGTTACAAATTTACTGCCAGTAGATATTTCACGCATCATTGATTCAAGGCAGTTATGGCTAGGAATTGCGGAGCTAAGTACGGTCGTCTTACATTGAGGGAGTCGTCCAGCATGAAGTCAAAGCCCAGGAGGTCAAAGTACCCGGTACGGTGCTCCAGCTTGTGCTGCACACTCTGGAAACACGTCTTCATCACCGCCTGCATGCGTCTCTGGAGGAGAGGGGGCAGCGCCAAGATCAGGAATCAAACCATGACAGTGTTAGTACAGGATTAAGATGATCTAACTAATTCTGACTATGTGAAAATTACAGCAATAGCAGCATTGTAGTTGCTACATTGCTGCATTAACTCTTTCCCAGCCAAGTTTTAATACATCCATAAGGCTTATGTGAATTTATATGATCTATTTATATTAGGCGTTAATATAAAGTACATAGTTTTCTTATTTTATATAGGCACATAAATGTGTCCATGGCTTGCGAAGAGTGACTAATTTTGACTATGTGAAAATTACAGCAGTAGCAGCAATGTAGATGCTACATTGCTGCATTAATTAAACCACGGCAAGTACTATAGCTAGTACCGACAATAGTGGATACGTTTGACTATGAGCTATATACAGCAGTAGGTTGCAGTGTTATAGTTATAGTGTTGCCTTCTAAATAAATTCACATTCTGGAGCAACTGACGGTGAGAGTGGTGGCCACCCAGTCATCGGCCAGCCGGTGGTGCTCCGAGAGGTGGGACTGGAACTTTGCAAAGTCCCATACCTGCAGTGGAAGAAGAAGTATCTTCCATCTTGTGAGGCATAGTGGAGTGAGTAAGACTGCATGGAGTATTGCTCACTGGAGACAACCACTGCATTCATATTGTATCGTCCTTACGATTCAAGGCATGCCAACTATATAAGCTATACAACCATCATGCCTTGATTCTTACTGCACGGGTAAAAAACAAACTTTCATCTGTGCATATGTGCATGATCATTAGCTGGAACTAGCTAGGTTGGCCTGGTGTAATTGAAAACAAAACCTGTATATATAGCTGCCGGTCAGCTATAGAAGTTGCTAGTTACTTCTGGACCCAGGACCGGAAGCTACAAGTAACTAGCTGCAGGCTAGCCAGGCAAACTTTAGGTGCGACACTATATTGATCATGTTGATGAGCTCTAGTATACATAGCTTCCCTACTTAGATCCCATGCATGGACCATCATGATTCTCAAGGTCAGGCATCCAGCAGTAACTAAGGTGTTGGAGGTTTATTGTACAGTAAGGGATGGTAGGAGTGGTTGTAGTAGTGATTTCAAATGGACAAGATCCACATGCACTAGCCTCGAACCGGGCCTTCCACGGCTGCGAGATAAAATCCGGGTGGGGAAGGCCTGGTTCGAGGCTACACATACACAGCTGCCATCCATAACCCGTACTACTGCCAGTCATGTGACAACACCGTCCTCACCGTGTCCTCCTTCTTCTCGGGGAAGAGCGGGTGCTTCTTCTGCTGGTACTGGTTAGTGAGGTGGACGCAGAGGTCGGCACTGCTCTGGTCGTAGGCCATACAGGATAGCCTGGGGGCAGTCGGAGACTGATGTAATGCATCTTTATATATTCCATCAGGCAGTGACTGACTGGATCACAGTAATGGCATCTAAACAGCCTGGTAACTAGTGACCTATTAGTCAGGCAATTATTCATTCAGCTGGTGAGTGTGACTGATTAGAATTCCTTGAATAAAAGGGACAACTTATTTGGGTCAGGGTACATATATTAGAATTTACTGCCGCTTGAGTCAAGACCTACCTGATGTAGCCAGGATGGTAGAGAACCAGGAAGTTCGGTTGGGCTGCAATCACCAGCATGTAGACACGGATGTCAAACTTTCGGCCATCGAGAAGGAGGGGGGAGGAGAGATACCTGGAGGAGAGGGTGGGGTACATGAATGAATGGATGGGCATATGGATGGAGGATATAGGGGGTGGGATTTGTTGTTGGATGGATGGACGGATGGTCGCTTTCTACAGAACTCAAGTCACATGGCTCATCAAAGCTTACTTCTGCACGACACGGGCTGTTGGTCTCGCCGTCATCTTGCAGGTCCTCAGGTCTGTCTCCAGCTTGTCCAACAGCTGCTGCAGCTCTCGCACAAGGAAGATGCCCTTGCCCTGCAGACAGACACAGTGTCGGGCGTCTATACCCCAGTTTGTGGCTCTACTTTCACACAACCAAAATGTTAAAAAGCTATAAACAGGGACTCTCAATCTCAATGACATCATAGAGGCTTGGATGTAGTTATGCCCAAATTTGAACCCTTAGTCTATATATATATAGCTGATTACATCATACAGTTATGGGCAGGATGGCCTCGTTCCAGGGCTTGCAGCCACAGAGCTCCTGTCATACCCAATACCCATAAAAGCCGTGCACACGACTACACACCTGGTTGGCTCCTGTCGGCTTGCAGATCCACAACTCTCCATCTGTGGAAGTCCGGGGGAGGGAAAGGAGGGGACATCAGCTTACATGTATAGTTTGTGGATACGTGGGACCAGCACTTAGAACTGTGCTAGCGTAGTGCATGAGTTATTAAGAATGTGATCCAGTAACCTAATGTGGATGTCTCACCTCTGTAGTTCCTCACAAACTCCTCCCTCTCGGCCAACACGTCCATGCGGTAAGTTGTTGGCACGAAGGAATCCATTCTCACTGAGTGCCTATATATAGAAGGAGGGCAGTGGTCGTACACACGTGTGTGTGTGTGTGTGTGTGTGTATGTGTGTGTGTGTGTGTGTGTGTGAGTGCCTTTCCCCACCTGTGGATCTGAGCGAGGTGGATCCTGTCATACGCCCTCAGGCTCTCCAGCAGCCCAATTTTGGTGGTCAGGAGGCTGATGTTGGGGAAGTGGTTCACCAGCTGCTCACCTGGGGGAGTGTTGATTATGTGATTTATGTTAATAAGCTTAGGTATGGGACGTCAAATTTGATTCGCTAGCCTGTCTTTTTTGCTGAGTAGCATCAGTGCAATGTTGTCCTGTAATCGCAGCCACTTTTCATTAAGAGCAGAGTAATGGAAGTACATGTACTGACTGACGGCCTGAATGAGTATGGGTTTCATTCCTTGAATAGTAAGGACAGTGTAATTACATCATTGACAATGATCTTGAATTATACGGCAGGCACTTTTCTAATGTCCTTATTATTCAAGGAATCACTATGTGTCACAGCGATGTCAATCCGATCTTTAGCAGATGGATTTGGCTGCTCTGTTCTATAATCCTGGTGACCTTTTCATCACTAGCTACCAGCTAAACCAGCTGACCTTCCCTGAAGTTCCTATAGTCGATGTGCTGCTTGAGCTCCACCCACTTGAGGGTGAAGGCCGTGGAGCTCTTGTCCTGCAGCCGGTGCCACCCTCGGGAGGCCAGCGCCGCCTCAACACTGGGGGAGGAGAGGGAGGTAGGTATTGCCATGACAACTATCTTGGAAAGGACACTGTATTTGAATTGGCTTGTGCGATATTGTAACATGGGCTTTCTCAGAAAACAAAGACTTCTTCGGTTTTTATGCACTCCAGGCTCTCCGACACCTTATGTTTCCAGTAAAGCTCTGACTCTCTCTAGAGGGGCTCGTGAGCACCTGATTGAGGCATAGACACTACTCTACTGCATGTATCTATGATTGAAGATAGACTAGCCTCATTCCCAGGCCCACATGCACATTTCACTTTAGCTAGCAAGCGAAACACACACGAGAGCCTGGCGACGAGGCCAGGATGGACAGTAATTTAGAATCAGCTACTGCTCTAGTCCAGCTCACTATAAACCTTCCTCGCTTAGCATGTGTCTTGCGTGTGCAAAAAATGTAAATGCTACAGGAGGACTTTAGTATGGCTCTACTAGCCCAGTTGTTCCCAGTCTCCATTCCCAGCTTTTTTTCGCATGTTGTAATTTTTTTTAACAACAACATGCCAAAAAAAGCTGGAAGTGGAGACTGGGAATGAGGCTAGGTTCTCCCCACATAATGAGGCTATGGCTGTGCACTGTACTTACAGTGGAGCAGCGTTGCCTCCACAGATGATGTAACTCCTGCCACACCTCCTCCCGGCTGCAGTGCCCGGCTTGTGCTGGGTTTTCTTCAGTTGTTTCAGTCTGGGTTTTTTTCCTGAGGACCCCACCCTCCCGGGGGGCTGGGGAGTTGGGTCAGGGGGGCTGGGGGGGCCTTCTGGCTGGGTTTCACTATCGGCAGACGTGGTCCCCTGGAGTTCTTGTGTGCCCCCACCGCCACCGAGAGGCAGCTGCACAGAGCCCTCATACGCTGGATTGAGAAAATGCACCAGTCATGATACAATCCATACCCCATGGTAGCAGATGAAAATGGCTCTAAAAAAAAAGGGACTTACATATGTAAATACATCTACATTCTTCAGGGATTCTCTTGGTTGGCTAGTAGAATTCATGCTTGTGAAGTTTCTTCAATTCCAACCCATAACGTCGGCAATTTGATGATATTTTTTGATGTGAAAATTCGGGTTGGAATTGAAGAAACTTCATAAGCACATCTACATTGTGCAGCTCCAACAATCCTAGCCTCGTTCCCAGGCCACACCCCCTGGGTGGAGCCTGGGTACGAGGCTACAACAATCCATACCTTCATTCTCGTCGTCCAGTGACGTGTGGTCCCCTTCCTCCGGTTTCTCCTGTGGGCACTCCTGCCCGCCACGCCCCTCCTCCTCCGCCTGTCTGTCACTGGCGCACTGCTCAGAGTCTTCACTGTCCTGCTCTGGGGCAAACACCGAGCGCTTGCTGGGGTCGAACCTCCGTCGCTGCCAGGGGTGCTCAGGACAGAAGCTATGGAGGAAGAGACTTTATGTACAGCTTCTGTAGTGTGTATACTAAATGAACCTCAGATCCATGACGAGGGGTTTGCTTTAAGAAGCTGCAGTTTATTTCGTCTCATGCAGGAGTGTGTATCTGTGCACGTGTACCTCTTGCAGACGCCTGTGAGCCAGGTGTCGATGGAGCGGAAGTGGTACTTTGTGATGTCGTACGACTTGGAGACAAACTGATACGAGTCATGGATCTGAACCCTGTGGAATGGAATGAAAATAAGAGCTCAAATACCAGTTCCAAATCCATGCTACCAGGAGCCCATGAGCCAATGGGGTTCGTAGGCTCCTGACGTTACCCAGTGTACGTACAACTTCAACTTTGTGCCACGACATAATAAGTGTGTTTCCAGGCCTTGAGCATCCACCACTGACTGACCTTCCCCTCTGCCAGCGGGCTCCCCCTACCCCTACCCCTCCCCCTCCTCCCATCCACCACTGACTGACCTTCCCCTCTGCCAGCGGGCTCCCAGCGTCTTCTCCCCATCCCCCACCCAGATCTCGACGTGGACTATGTTGTGCTTCTGCTGTTTGGCTGCACAGATAAAAGACACGTTCGATCATGTAGCAAATTGGACACGAGTACTGACAACACAGCTGAAAATGTTGCATTTGGCAAAGCAAATGTCATATGGTCCAATCTGGTCCTGTCTTGTAAGTACATTGCTTATAAGTTCCCAGTCTCTGTTCCACTGCACAGTAGCCCAGGCAATGCTGCCTCTAACTCTAGAGGCAGAGGACATCACCTTTGGCTTTGTGGTACTCCGCGGCCACGAACACGAGGTCCCCTGGTTGCATCTCCTCTGGTCCCGAGAGGGCCGTGGGAAGGGTATCGAACTGGGGGGAGGGGGGCAGTACAGGGGGTGTATGCACTATGCGCTCTTGGGTATACATATGTAAATATCAGAGATGGAAAGCAAAAAACATAAAGAAACTCTGAAAAAAAAACGACACCCAGCCGGGGATAGCCTCGTTCCCAGGTTCTTTCTGCCTCCGCAAGAGCCTGGGAACAACGCTGAGCTGGGGATTGAACGCAGGACTTTCTGAATACTAGTCAAATGCTCTTACCCACTGAGCTACTGAGCAGAGGAGCAGTAGGCAAGCTTTACATAACTAATAAACCTGCTAGTAGCACTTGCCAGTAGGATCCAGCCAATTCCAACTGTAATTACTTTCTCCAGATGTTATTCATCACTCGAAACACGATTAAACGTGCTACACCCTAACTTAGCATTGCTGGTCAGTTAATCTTCCCCACCTGGTAGGCCTGGTTCCATGGCCCAGTGGTGAACCCAAAGTCTGTCTTGAGGTCCTTGAGGACCCTGCGTACCAGCCCACAGCAGTCCAGGAACAGGGGGGAGTGGTAGGCTGGGCCTGAGGGTGGAGGGGGAGGGGGAGGGGAAGGGGGAGGGGGGAAGGGGGAGGGGGAGGGGGAGGGGGAGAGGGAGGTGTGACAGGCAGAAATAACTCAGTAAAACTGAACTTCCTGAGCTAATTCAGAACAAAATAATTCTTCACCATAGTGCATCTAGTTCTGAGATCAAAACATTCCTAAGCTTTTCACTTTTTGGATTGCAAAAAAAAAAAGAACTATAGCACAACATGACACAGTCATTAGCCTCGTACCCAGGCCTCCCTTCGCAGCTTTTTTCACGGCTGCAAACTTTCTCCATGGTTATGAGAAAAAGTCTGATTGGAAGGCCTGGATTCGAGGCTAGACAGTCATCGTGCTTGGTGCTATTCCCTCAGGCAATGTAGCCGTGACGACTGGCTCACAGTTTGAGTGATGGTATCTCTTGGCATAAGGAACTCCGATGTAGGTCATGGCTGTCTCCAGGAACTTCTTGCGTAGAGCAGCCATCCTGGTGGGCTCAGCTAAGGCAGCCTGCAGCTGAGCACTGGCGTGGCATTGCTGTCGTGCCTCCTCCTGAGGAGGGGAGGGAGGGAGGGAGGAGGGAGGGAGGAAGGGAGGGTGGGAGGGAGGGTGGGAGGGAGGAAGGGGGGGAACCATTCAGGCGAAATGGTAATTTTCTTTACTCCTAATCTTGCATCGCTTGAGACATATAATTATAAAATTTTCAATTTGGCATGTTAATTAGAACGGTTATGGTATATATACATATATTATCTATGGTAATAGCTCCTTTCGCTAGAAAAAAAAATTTGAAATTTGAAGGCTAAAAGATAACGGCGTGCATAATTATTGGTTCATACTTGCATCATAGTAGTTAAGCTTTAAATTATGTACGCGTATTATTATTTTTATGTCTCGTAGGTATAGGGCAAAGATAAAATTATCTATCGTGCAGCATGGGTTGCTGTGGAAACGTTGCAAAATTGTGAAAGGAACACTTTCTCACTTGTTTCTTGCGCCTGAATTTCAGGAAAGCCTCCTGCAAGCTGCATGCTGCTGAATCCGAACCATCTCCCACCTCAAACCTTGTGCCAGCAGTTTGAGCCATTGTGGTCGATCTTCGCGAAATTATGCCGCAGGGACTACACGGTAGGCAAAAAGTTTACGTTGGGTGTTGCTTGGCAACTGGTTAAGCTATCACGTGCACTCCCGGGCATTTCAAATACAAATTTTGTGGCTTCTTCAGACAAGCACCGCGAAAGACATCGATGGGAGCCTCAGTGAGCAAAGAACAGAAAGCAGCTGGTGGTTATAGTCCGATCAGCAGCGAAGCAGCTCCCACTGACCCAAGATCCCCCTCAAAGGTAAATATTTCTATTGGACTTGAAGGAAAATATAGCAACTTACTCCTTGTCCTCTGTTCTCCACCCAGGGAGTAAAAAGAACCCCCGTTCGAGGTCCAAAATTAGGTTTCGACCCTAGGTCCCCCTCGCAGGGCATCAGCCGGACTCCCCTACAGCTACCCACTGTCGCCTCAGACAGCACCACACAAACCCCGGCCGGCCACGAAAATGGAGAACGGACCAAGACCGGGAAGATTCTCTTCCACAACGCAGCCATCCGAACCCCGCTTACAGAGAAAAACACAGCACAATAAACTCAACCACTTGCTCACTTGGGTTTTGTTACTCTATATTATGTTTGTGTATGTGTCTGCATGTTTCCATCTGGATGTCAAACTGCGATTGTACCAGCGTGCCTAGATGTGTGTACAGTATGTTGGTAGCGTCATGCTGAATGTTGTCATTTTTTCAAAAAAATCTCTTTTGTATGAAAATAACATAAAACACGTATACCAATGCCATATGTCAGTATACCTCATGTATCATGCAGTTAGGTACATGTATATTATATTTGGTGATTGATGCAGAAAAAAAGAGAAGAGATATAAAAATATGCTCAAGAGTCAAAGTGACCTTTAGATGCAGCTGTACACCTCAATGGCTGCACAGGAGAACTGAGTATCTGGGCCCGATAGCGGTGCGTTCTTGAAGGCTAGGCAGGTACTGGAGATACCTGTGTCCAGTTCGCCATCCAGCCACAGCCCATAAGCCCTGGGAGGATGAAGCAGTAATGGGTGGAGCTTGGTCAGGGTGGGACTCCACAATTAACTCTCTTGCTGTATAGGCTAGCACTCACTCCCAGTTGCACTTTAGCTACCTGTGGGCCTGATACTTTTTTCATGTGTGTGAAATGTAGGAAAGAAGGGTGAGTTTTTTTTGTTATGTGGGTGAGGACAGCTGCAGTTCTCAGACAACGAAGGAAGGCAGCAAATCTATACTTATTCTTTGGAGCCCATTTTTACCACAAACTGATCGAGTGGTGAAACACGGTCACCAGCAAAAGGTGGAGAAGTGCAAACAGTCTTTCAAGCGGGCCCTGCATATGCACCATTAAATCACGTGAGAAATAATACAAGGCTCTCCAGCAGTAAGTGACACGCGCATGAGACCCTGGGCACGAGGCAAGGGGTGACACGTGCATGAGACCCTGGGCACGAGGCAAGGGTAGCAAACTGATAGTACACAGTTCACTTATTCATTGTGACCCTTGACCCTCAAATTTATATCTAGTCTCAGCCTTGCTACAGATTTTATCTCACAGCTGTGGAGAGAAGCCAGCAGATTAAAATGTTTCTCCACAAAAATTACAAAGGTATCTTAACTGTTATGTCAAATGCACTCACTAAGCTTTAGGCCTAAACACTAAACAAATGTATGAGATAAACTCTGCAATGATGGAGGACCAGGATCAAAGCTAGCTCCCTCCTCTCATTGCAATGAATCCTACAACCATTTGTGTCCCTCGCCACCCTCCCCCCGTCCTCCACTCACCCTCCCCCTGATCCCACGGCCAGCTCCTGATCGTTGCCCCGTAGGATGAGGTCTGTCTCGGCCGACCATTGGTAGTGGTGGGCCTCAGGGAGTAGAGAAAAGAGAAACGTCTCTCCGTTGCCGAAAAACTGGTTGTTATGGCGATCACGTAACTCACTGCTAATGAATGCCCCGAACACCTTAACAAAAAGAAAGAAGAAGACTAAGTTTAGATTTGGGTCTTATCTGTTCTCTTGTAGATCTGTAAGACAAACTGTCTCTTCTTACAAGAATGATAGCCCTTTCAGTAGTGATTCCAGAGAGGACAAGAAATGTATTTTGGCTGAGGTATTGTAGCCCTAGTTAGCCTCGTTCCCAGTCTCCACTCCCAGCTTTTTTCACAGTTACTACATTCGAAAAAAAAAAGCTGGGAGTGGAGACTGGGAACGAGGCTAGCCCTAGTGAGATTGAGCTACATGTATATGTACATGTATGTAATAATACAACTAACTTAGTCCCATTCCTAAATCAGACAAAGAGGAGCAAGGGAACGGTGTGGGAATGAGACCCGACCAATGCCAATTAGGTTTAAAAGAGTCCAACACACCTGATCTTTGGTCGTCTTGACCAGCAGAACAATGGACTGGACGTCCTCACACTTACGATACAAGGTTCTCAAGCTGGAGGTAGAGAGACAGAAACCCATCAAATGAGGAAGAGCTAAGTTATGCACATTTGGCTTGGCATGATGTAATGGGGGTAAAAGTGCTGGAAACACACAAAGTTACAAGGAAACGAGCACATTTTCATGTTTTCATGTAATAAAACTATACCAAAACACGTTTTCTTGTACCACCAATGGATAAAGGTCTATTGGTCTCAACTATAGTTCCACCAGCGAGTATAGTCTAGTTTTTATGCTCCAATGAGAGCGCCAACCTGGCACTTTGTAATTGAAACGTCCCATACTGCATTGTCATGCAGTTCTAATTAGAAACGCTAGCAAGCTACATGTACGAAGTGGTATTTTCATGCTCTATCTATGGCGTCAGGACCAACCGTGAACTATTTTTTTTTTGCGGCACTATAATTGAGACAAATCTGGTAGCCGGTTATCTCACTCCATTGACAGTGTCACTGAAATGGTCATCCCAGTGATAGCAGCTACTCTACATTCTTCCCCAGGGTCTTGAGCCTGGCTGGAGTGGGAAGAGTCACTCGCTCACTTGTATCCATCCTTCGATGCTCTAAAGAGGCATTCAGGCTGTTCGCTAATCACCCAGTCAGGAAGCCACGCCCACAACATCCGCCAAAATTCCTCCGAAGGGATAATCTCACTCGAAAGATCAGCAACGACTGAGCGAGTGTACGCCCGGACTGGCAGCGGACCATCCGGGCTGTCACCATCGGCCTCAACATGAGACACCCGTGTCATGTTGGTCCACCAGAGTTTGGCGACTGAGTGCCACGGCAGCCGGGAGATGCTGAAGGCCGACTGGAACCACTGGGCCTTGTGCCGGTCTGAGAGGCCACAGAGGAGGTTCTGGACTACCAATTGTAGGTCTACACCCACCAGAGCTGGGGGGAGGAAGAGAAGAGCAGAGCTTAAGTCTCGATGCTTTCTAGCATGATAATTGTCTGTCTCGCTAGACCCTTCTCCCTTGTCTGTCTTGCTAGACCCTTCTCCCTTGTCTGTCTTGCCAGACTGTTCTCCCTTGTCTGTCTTGCTAGACCGTTCTCCCTTGTCTGTCTTGCTAGACCGTTCTCCCTTGCCTGTCTTGCTACTTACCTGCAGATTGTGTTTGGGCGGCAAACACCTTCAGAGCTGCCAGGCCTAAGCGATAGAAAACCTTAGGTCCCTCCACGAGATATAGATCCATAACTCTTACCTAAAGGAGCGGGAGAGGGAACAAAGGCAACGTAGGCCATGAAGGGATATGTGAAGGGGAGAGAGACTCACCATGATCCAGAACGGCTGCTTGTAGAAGGGCCACGCATACCAGTGGTGTGTGAGGTGAGCTAGGAAGGTCTCCTCGCTCATGGAGGCCGGTCTTAGTTTCTGCAGATCCTGCATCACTGGTTTCTGTGGGAGGAGGTGGACAACGTGTGGTGATGAAGACACTATGACAGACCCTTCTCCCTCGTCTGTCTTCCTTCTCCATCGTCTGTCTCACTAGGCCCTTCTCCCTTGTCTATCTTGCTAGACCCTTCTCCTACAAGACTATACTCACCATTGAGTACAGTGTCCTCATTATTCAAGAACTATAAATTATACTTGCAAGAGCCCATGGGTGCTTACAGACAGTGTTCCAATGAAGTGGCTAACCATGTGAGAGTAGCAGAGTGTCCTGAAGGTGGCCCTGGAGGCCTCCAGCTCCCTGGGGTCCTGGTCCAGCCACGCCCTCTTTGCCAGCAGTCGCGAGAGCACCGCAAAAGACTCCCACTCCTCCAGAAAGTGCAAAAGGAGGCGGACCTGGGGGGGGGGGAGACGTTGGAAGATGGGATGAATTTTAATGAGTCGGACGGGCAAAAGTGTATTCAAAAAGGCTGCCCCGGTCAAAAAAAGGATCCTTTTCATTGTAACATGATGCCAAGGACATTTCTACAAGAAATGAGTTAGTGTCAATAATTACTGGGCTTAGGAAACTCCTTACCAAAACAGGTAATATTGCAGAACAGAATGCATTAAAATACCACCAGTATATTAGTTTTGTGGTGATTGCCTGTCAGCCTAAACCTACCCCACCCTAGGAAACAGAACGGTAATCTTATACTACGATGTAGCTACGAACTACTCATACCAAAGTGAATGACTACTTAACAATACAATGTCTGTGTTTATACTGAAAGGATCAGATCGAGGTTGAGCTTTGATAGTCCTGATCACGAGAAAGCTAATCAGCCATTGTTTGGAGGGAATCCATCTCCAGATGTACTATTATCAGTCTTAGATTTACCATGCTGACAAGAAGCAGACAACATATTCCCAGGGAATAGTGGTAAAAAAACGACCTGCTTTAGTGTCTTCATGCTAGCAACAAGTAGCTATACATAGCTTGCTATAACAGCTGGCTGCAACACTGTACACAACTAGCAAAGCCAACTTGCATGATAAAACAATTTTAAAAATCAACTGTCACCAACCACATGTCCTTATTGTTAAAGGAATGCGGCGCCAACTCCATAAGAAAGTTGAAGCCCGTGGGAGTGAGGTCATCTAATGTACAGCTCACCTGTACTCGAGGTGCCACCACCTCCTCAATATGGGCAAGAGTATCCGACTAGTATTCAGAAAGTCCTTGGGTTCATTTAGGACCCTGGCCTAGCCTCGTTCCCAGGCTCCAGGCAGGATGCTGTGCGATAAAACCTGGGGAGTGGAGCCTGGGAACGAGGGAACTGGCCTTTGCTACCTTGCTAAATGACAGCCACTTAAGATTGATTCACTCACTATGACGGGTAGCAGAGGACATGTGGTCAGGTGCCGGTGGGAGTACGCTGCAGCTGTGAGCACGCGACTGAAGGCAGCCTCGTAGCCGCCTTTGAGACAGAAAGTGGATAGGGAGCGAAGGTCGAACGGCCAGTCGAACAGAGAGGCAACCTGCTTCGGATCGTCATCTGAGAAGGGGAAGACGTGCATTAACTAACTAACTGATTGAATAAATGGAGTAATCAGTTAACTAAGTAAGTTTTATTGACATACAAGACTTAAGTAATGTGGAAGAAATTACAAGCAAACTACATCAAAGCGCATGTTCTCTACTTAGTTGACAATATGTACATTGTAGTTTTCTTGGATGATAACCTGAGAACATGCTTGTTTGCTTGTATTTTCTTGTGCTACTTTCAAGTATGTGAGAACATGCGTTTTGATGTAGTTTCTTGCATAAAAACATAACAAGAGTTGTTTGCTTGTAATTTCTTGTGCTCCTGGTACATGTACTACAGTCCCTCCCCCCCCCCCCCCCCCCTTACATCACAATACTGTTACAAGGAGTGGCTTGAGTCTCACACATACATGTGAAGGAGTTGAGGTACACAAATGCATACACATGTATCTGCCAGGTAAGTACATGTCTGTACATTGATTGTACACCATGTTGCCATGCCAATATCATGTATGCTTGTTTATCTACCCCTTCACATCATGCACGGGGCAGCTAAATACGGTAAAACTATGAGCTATAACAACTGTGTTCTGCATTAAGCATTATCTTTCGGTACAGCATGTACCCTTTGGAATACTGTTAATTGCTATAGTACACAACATAAGAGATTTTTCAAGAGGAGAGCCTGTGGGTGAGGCTACAATTTAAAGCGCATGGTGTGGAACAAGACAAGGTGTGATGGGAGTGCCCAAAAATAATTTTACCATCTGTAGGCTCTCCAAAGGCTTTTGCAAACAGAACTGAATCGTCATCTGTGATGCCGGACATGATCACCCACAGGTTCTTCCGCACAGCCGGGAACACAGCGTTCCTGACGTGCTCTTTAAGGCTGTTCTTCGTGTGCGGCACTGCGGGCCACATCGCTGGCGATAATGGATCGGAATTGGAACATCGCGTAGCCTTCCAGCTCTCTCTATACTCTTCAGACTCCGTAAACGTTGTAGCCTTCTCGTTTCTCCAGTCCACAAGGGCGGAGAAACACTGGTTCGGCCGCACTGGTACTCTGGCCGGGTAAGCAGCCATTTTTTTGCAAAATACTGTCCCAAAAGAGTTAACATTCAATTACGTTCCCTAGCAACCGCGGTAGACGGTAATAGTTGCTTAGCAACATTTTAACAAGAACAAGGGCGAAATATGGCTGAGGAAGAAGTGGAGTTTGACGAGGCAGAGGAGGAGGAGGAGGGAGAAGGGGGAGGGGCCGAGGAGCTAGAGGAGGTACAGCGACCATGAAAGAAAAAAGTGGATGGGATAAAATTATGATTGTGGTTGCCTACTAAGCAGGTCATAAGCCGCACCATCTCCCGATCACTCCAACCTACTGCAGACACAGTGTACAAGCCTACTAGTTTAGTGCCATACCTGCATACAACAGTTTCGGCTCCAGCAATGTCTGTCTGCCTGACTGTCTGTCTGTCTGTCTGCAGGAAGCGGAGGACAGACCCCTGACCAAGGAGGAAGCTGGAGAGAATCTGTCTCTGCTCTGCAAGACCGGCAATGGCCTGGCCCACGCCTACGTCCGCATGGACCTTAGAGACAAGTAAGTCACATATAGATGAATTGCAAGGGGCGTGTCCAATTACGTAATGTCACTTCCGGAGGGCAATTGAATGCGGCGACAGCGCGTTTTCATTGCAGCCGAAACAGAAAATTTACAGGACATGATCTACCAGATTACAGGACATTTGAGGGTGTCTTTTACAGTTGCAGCTATGTACTTGTGCACCTGCAAACTCGCGCGTTTTCCCTCCAAAAAGTGGGATTACATCATTTGCCACGCCTACTTGCAATCACATCTATATACACCTGCAGCTATGGGATATCACACTTGTAGTACTGGCTTGTTACGACTGTATTCTGATTTATTAGGGAACTGACGGACATCTCCGTACTGAACTGCTTTGTACACATCCGTTACTTGGTGAGTTGATCACCGCTATGCATGACAGCTATGTGCATGATAGCTATGTGTGTAATGAAAACCATTGTTAGGGTCCTTGCATTAGCATTTGGAGCACCATAACTGACAAGCTACGTGTAGGGCCCGATAGCTGAAACAATTTTCTGCTAGCCTCAGTCCCAGGCCTATGCCCTAGTTTTTGTCACTTACAGTAGGATTTTTTTCTGCAGTGCAAAAACAAAAAAAAAGCTGTGTGTGGGGGGGGGGGGGGGGGGGACCTGGCAACGAGGCTAATTATCTGCAGTTTGCACTGGTCACTTGTGGCTCAAAATAGGGACGTTAAGAATTTTATAGGAGAGCTTATAACGTGATTTAAAGGTTATAAGAAATAATTATGGATGATCAGTCAGGGGTGTGCGGCCCACTGTTTTAGCCTGGGCCAGCCATCTTGCGGTTCAACATAGGTCCAAGTAATGTATGATAAGCATTGTGACTTCAATGACAATAGCTAGACCATTTTCTCATATGGGTCAGAACCACGGACTAGCCCAAAATGAAGTACTAGAATCGCACAAAAACGGAGTAAAAAACATGACCAAACTTCTAAATTTTTAGCAGCTCTAAAGCACATTCTAGGACAGGACATCCCTCCACCAGATCTATGTCAAATTCCTGTGACAGGTCCCGAGGAAAAAAAATTCCATTAGCAGGAGACTGAGGAGATGAAAGTGTTGTGGGCTGGCTCTGACGGCAGGGCAGATGGAATAGCCATGGGACATTCACCTGTGTGTGTGTTCCTGTCTCATGCCCAGCTCTTTCATAATGATCGTCCTGGGTTTGAGGTTTTATTTCTAGGCTGAGAAGTTCAGATACAGGACATACAACTTGTCCTGTTGGATTATTCATACAAACTGCAGCTCCATTCAGTCACTGCATGGGTATGTAAGGATAAACGTATCATGAGCTCATCAAACCCACTACAAGGGCTTATACTGCAAGTGTGCATTTCCTAATGACTTGGCTGTTGGTAGCTACTGAATAATTCAGTAGCCATCAGCCTGTCAGGCTTGGAAAAAATTCTTCCCAGGCTTAGTAGTGATAGATAGATGGGTATTTGTGGTATTTCTATACAGAGAAACAACTTAACTTAGAGAAGAAAAAAGTCAAACAATTCTTCCCAGGCTGATAGATAGATGGCTATTTGTGGTATTTCTATAAAGAGAAACAGATTACATTGTAAGTTGGAGGGAAAAAAGCCTAGCAGCCAATAGCATATCTATTAAATGTTATAAAATTCAAATTACATTTTTTTAATTATTTTTGTGGCATTTCTATAAAGAGAACAACTTAACTTGGAGGGGAAAAAAAAGAAACTTGGAGGAAAAAAAAGAAACTTGAGAAGAAAAAAAAAAGCAAAAGCCTAGGGAGCCTCCCATCCCTCCTGGAGTGTCAGACACCCGGAGCGCTGGATAGGCGATGGCTGGGAATTACAGGAGCCGCTGCTGTAACGTACCCAGTCATCCTTTTAGCTTCGGAGTTCTTCCGGAGAAGAAAGTTACCGGCATATTGGCTATAGGCTTAGAAAGTCAAGAATCAGATATGTACGCGGGTGGCATTCGAACCCGCGACCCGATTAATGGGGAGGCCACGTTCCGACCCCAGTCTGTAACCGAACGCGCCACCTTGACTTCCCGTTAGACGTTGGCAAAATTTAGGCTTTTAAACCTGTAACGATATGTGCGTTAAATGGAATTGTTCCTAGAATGAGCGAATATCAGCATATGTCAGCAGCATGATGGCTAGAGCGTCCCGCTATAGTACAAGCACTGGGGATAAAGGTTAGGTAGGTACAGATAGCGCTAGTTATAACTATGAGCCTAGTCTCGCGTAGCCAGCCAGTGATGTGCATTAGATGAAATTATCCCTAGAATGAGCTAGCGCACGACTGCATTTCAGCAGCAGGATGGCTAGAGCGTCCCGCTATAGTACAAGCACGGGGGATAAAGGTTAGGTAGCTACAGATAGTGCTATGAACCTAGCTACTGGGCTAGCCCCACCCCTGTGTGGCTAGCCCGGTAAACATTAGTCTAGCTGCTAGACCCTCCCTCTCCCCGAAAAAAAATACTTTTCCCTCGTTTTTTTTTTTCGGGGAGAGGGAGGGTCTAGCAGCTAGACTAGGTAAACATACATTCAATGTGTAAACATAAAAAGCCTCATGGCCTTGCAAAATTATGATTGTTCTATGTATGTAGATCTCTGTGAACTGTTGACAATAGCAGTACAGGCAGGAACCAAGTCTAAGTTATGAATGCACTTTGAAATTTAGCACCTTTTGTCCCACTATCTCTTCCATGATAATATGTTAATTGACTTGCGGGTCACAGTATGTGGGTTTTTGTATGTGTGTGCCTGGATGGAACACAAAAAACAAGTAAAAAAACAATCAAAGGGTGTTCGTAAAAGGCTTTGTGCTTCATCCTCAGGACTAGAATCATAATTATGCAGCATCTATGCTCATGTTCATCTTGGATTTAAGACCAGAATGCTTTCCACCCTTGGGCTACATGCGCCCCACCTAGTATCGTGTACCAGCCCCCAGCGGAAGGGGGCTGGCATGCGAGACGGGCCTCGCACCCTGGGGCTGCGTGCCCCCCACCCTGTTTTGAGCCTGGTCTAGCACTGGTGGGCTTTCACTACCCTCGTACCCAGGCCTCTCCTCACAGCTTTTTTGCAGCTGTTGAAAATAATGCAGCACTTTTTTTTCACGGCTGTGAAAAAAGCTACGAGGACAGGCCTGGGTACGAGGTTAGGCATGTTTATCGCTCATAAAAACTCATTTTTCTATGACCAGGAGCGCATAATGGCTGCACTCCTGCAAATGCCCAGCTGTGAATGTGCACATGCTTGCTTGCAATGGTGGCCACTTTTTCATACATCTGTAGGACATATCCGGCAACGGCCTACAGGACATCAGTGCCCTCAATGGCCTGCCCCAGCTGCTCACCATCAAGGCCGACCACAACCGACTCACGTCGGCCAGGCTGGAAGAGGTAGTGTTACATGTACATTGTTTGTTTGTTTGTTCAAAGGGCTGGCAGTTTTTTTACTGGTACAGTAGTACCTGTATGGTATTAAAAATGTATTGTTTTGTTGAGTGCCCAGGTACATGTGTGGATACATGCACAGGGGCCAATTCTTGTTGGTTGGTGCCAACTTCTTACTCCTTCCCACCTCTTCCCTCCCTCTCACCACTCCTCCCTCATTTCCACCCTTACTCCCTCCCACAATTCCTCCCTCCCTCCCACAATTCCTCCCTCCCTCCCATCCTCACCCTCCCTCCCACCTCCACCCTCCCACCCTCCCTACTCCTCCCTTCCACCCAACCCTCCCACCAGCTGCAGTACCTGCAAATTGCCAACTTTGCCAACAACAAGCTCACATCCACCGAGGGCATTGCTCACCCCATGCTGGAGACGCTCAACCTGTCTGGTGAGGTCACATGCACCACTGGCCCCTGTAATGGCTCACAAGCCCACATCCTTGAGGCTCTAGAATGCATATTGTAAGATACATAAGGTTATGAGTCATTAACGTACCCAGGCCGCCCACACCCAGATTTTATTTTGCAGCCATGGAGAAATATGGGAGAGTATCTCACAGCTGTTAAAAAAAAAATTGTGGAGAATTCTCAGATTTTTCTCCATGGCTTACAAAATAAAATCTGGTAAGGGAGGCCTTCGTACCTCGTACCTCGCACATTTTTCCATGGCTCTGAAAAAAGCTGCGAGGGAAGGCCTGGGTATTATGTTATGAGTCATGATGTTCAGGTTCAAGAATTACAGGTGTATGTAATCACACTTTTACATGTTTTACATGATAATGACTATAGTACTAATGTTAATGTAAACTCTCATTCCTACAATGCAACTTTATGCTGCCCACCCCCCAAAATCACTAGTATATACTAGTATGCGAATTAAGGTCCATTACCTTTGTACTGCAGGCAACCGTATCACTGAGCTAGAGGGTTTGACTCCCCAGAACCTGCCCTCCCTGCGGACACTGGATCTCCACAGCAATGCCCTCACCAGCACGGTAGGCATCCAGCTCCCTGCCCTGCAGAAGCTGTACCTGGCGTCCAACCGGCTGGCGAAACTGGAGGGACTAGAAGGGCTCCGGCAGCTCACCACACTGCACCTCAGGGCGAATCGCATCACCTCCTGCGATGGCTTCGCTCCCAGCATGGAGGCTCTGCAGTACCTCAACTTCAGGTGGGTAGGAACACTGCCTCACAGACTACCAAGCACAGCATTTGGTCTGCCAGGGCTTAGCTTCTAGTCACATGCTTGGTTGCCATGGTATTGTTTAGTGAGATATCAGCATTTTATTACGGAATTAAGGGGTTCATCTACTTAATACTGTTTGGTAACGGCCTGTGGGCTATCACCAGAATGTTATCACTGATGACCCTAAACTTAGGTAGCCCTGGGCAGATAAACATTCAGTGTTTTTTTTTGGTCCCTACAGGTCAAATCAGATTGAGGAGCTTTCTGAGCTAAAGAAGCTGCAGTGTCTGCCATTCCTGAGGGCCCTAGTTCTGGCAGGTCCGTGCGCAGGGTACACTGATAGCCTCTCCCCCAGGGGTATACTAATTGTATACTAGCTGTATACTATACTTTTTGGGGGCAATATAACGTATACTATAGTATACTATACGATAACTATAGCATACTAGGTGTATATTAATTGTATACTATAGTATACTATCTGTATAGTATACTTTTGGTCTTGCTGCCTAGTATACTAATAGTATACAACTAACTGATTTAACCCCTCCCTTCCCTCAGAGTGTCCAGTAGTTGAACTTGACGACTACCGGCTGGAGGTCCTGGTGAGCTTGCGGCGGCTGGAGAGGCTGGACAAGGACCCCTTCACGGGGGACGAGAGGACCGATGCTGAGGAAGTGTTCGAGCAGCGGAAGGAAGAGGAGGAGGCGGCAGCTGCGGCTGCTCAGGAGAGGGACGGAGACCCAGGGGAGGGGGAGGGAACCTAGCTATAGGGCTCAAACTCACCCATGCATCATTTTCACCATGTGCAGTATACATTGTTGTACAAACGTGCAATAGATCTTTATCCGACGATGTAATGGGGGGGTAAAAGTACTGGAAACACACAAAATTACAAGGAAACAAGCATGTTCTTATGTTTTCGTGTAAGAAAAACACATGTTCTTGTATTTTCTCCATTTAGTGCCTACTTTTACAACCCATGCAGCATTTTCCCAGCAAAAGGCTGGGAGTGCATAGACCTAATTATTATAAGCTTATAGTACTACGCTGTAGTGTAGTGTGTAATTCTTCCAAGCAAGCATGAATAATAAACTTCATTTGTGTATAAAACCCATAATATCGAACATTCATGAATTACATAATTCGGTCTGCACCTGTGCACTGGATCTCTGGATGGAGGATTACAAATTTGCAAAATAAAATAACTTCTATCTTCATCACAAAATAATATAAGGTATTCAAATACATTGATGGTGAACAATCAGCCCAAATCTGTGGCATAAAAATTACACACCATCAGTACTGCATGATATTGTCTCTCGGTGATGTCATAACTTGGGACTCTGAGGCACAGACTACCTTCGGTTGAGGAACCTGAGGGATATGTAGGCCGCTAACCGAAACGTAAAGGCAAAGGCGATCAGAATTAGGATGTTGGCGTAGAGAGGAAGGTCGACGTTGAGTGCCTCCAGCACGTCTGTGCCTGGTATCATTGTGGTGTTGGTAGCCATGGTGGAGTTGCAGACAACGTAGTTGGAGGCCTCCATGTTGCAGCTGTGGGTGTGTGTGTGTGTGTATATACAAATGGTTGCTGAGCTACTCATAGCCTACAATAAATTATGTGCATTGGGTATGGTCGTGGTGATGGATTTATTACATGGTACAGATTGTGTGTGTGTGTGTGTGTGCATGTACGTGTGGACTATAAAGACTGGGTGTGTGCGTGTACGTATGTCTGCATGTGTGTATGATTTGTACGTGTGTGTGTGTGTGTGTGTGTGTGTGTGTGGACTTACGCAAACCGTGATTCTGGTGTGAACTCCAGAGTGAGTAGAGCCTCGAAGGAGTACGAGAGAAAGGAGACCCACTGGGCCCAGCCAATCCAGCTGGGCAGGTTCTGGATGTAGAAGCCTCCCAGGAGCATTGCACTCAACATGACCACCACGGCTATCACTAGGGCCTTCTGAGCGTCCATCACGGTGGCTCCGAGCATCAGGCCGAAGGACTGTGTGTGTGTGTGTGTGAAAATTGATAATTGCGATAATTATTCAATTATACAACTTTAGTAGTCTTATGCTTGACAGACTAATGTACATGTATGCCAAACTGTAACTTATAATGTTTGCAGCCACGAGGTGTGTTCATGTGCTGCTTGAATATTAGCCACAGCCAGTATTCAATGGCGGCGACTATTTCGTTCCGTACATCCGGAGGTGTGGCTACAATTCGAGGGCGGCGACTAATCGAAGGCAGCGTCTGATGGCAGAAATACGGTATGTGTGTGATGTACTACTGAGTCAGGACTCTTCATCTCAACTACATGTATTCTACTGGAAGGGACAGACAGGCAGACAGACACACATACATATATGTCCATAAGTGGACATACGAGGACAGACAGACAGACAGACCCACCTGTCCCACAAAGCAGTGCAGAATTATCACAAACCACGACCCAAAGAAGGAGGCCAGACTGTTCAACCCGGCGGCCCAGTAGACGATGATGATGTAGGCTGAGGGTAAGATTAACATGATGGGTAGCTCACTGATGGTCTTGGCCAGGTAGTATGCCGACAGGTGGTAGGACCCACTGGCACGCTCCTTGCGTATCACCGTCCGCTCGGAGGGAACTGCAGATGAGGAATAGTAATTAGGTTCTCACATTACCATCCATGGACCAGACAAACCGAGAGGTACCGTTTGTCCCTTATTTCTAATGCGGTGGGACTCATCAGTTGGCAACCGCAATCATAGACCCTGCTAACGAAATGGAACAATAGCTAACAGGCTACCATAGTCGTCCCTCGTCATAGGCTACCATAGTCGTGCCTCACATAAGTCTGTGCTACTCAGTATGATCTCAAACGCTGACAGTGTGCTACAACTTCCAGTCTGGTCATGCTTACCCATGCTCATTACGACCGAGACCTGTTGCTATCTAGTCTACCCTGGTACTAGCCACGTTGCCTGGCAACGAGCCTACCCCGGTACGAACACTCCTAGCCAGGAATGACAGGACTCACATGTGTGTGTGGCGATGATGAGAGAGTGGAAACCCCAGTACGTGCAGGAGAAGAACAACTGCAGAGACACAGAGCAGGCAGACATTAGGATCAGAGGGGGGAGGTAGTCACACCTCATGTGATCAGCTAGTCACATTATATAATCAGTCATGTGATCACTTGGTCATATCATGTGACCAGTAGTATACATCCCAACTGAGATCCTGCGATCAGTTGCTTATACCTGATAGTGTACATCCCTAAAAACATCATGGCCATATCATGTGACCAGAAGTACACACCTAGCCTATAAAAAAACTCAGTTGGCTCTGGTCTGTCGGGCTCGATCCTCTCATGTCCCCTGTCGGAACAGCAAGAGAGGATGCAGTAGATGTCATTAGTACTCTAGTTCTTCCAGCAGGACGACCTACCTACCATGAAAGGCTTTAGCTCAATAAGTTAGCGCATAATTGTAAGGATAGAACATGTCCTCTCTTCCTGTACTATAAGGTTGCTTATTCAGAGTAGAAATACACTGCATGCCAGTGAAGAGTGCAAAATAACTATTAGTAATGTACGACTGTGTTGACATAAAAGGCCTTCCCACCCCAGATCTCACAGCCATGGCTGTGTGACAACAGCTGGAGAGGGAAGGACTGGGAGTGAGGCTGGCGTTATTGCAAGACTAAACTGAGGGAATCTCATTAGCAACTCACCAGGCCATATCTGTCCTGAATGGTAGCCTCCAAGTCCTCAATCTGGAACCACACCAGGCTAGCGACACAGGCGATAGCAAACATCTGAATGAAATTCAACTTTGAGAGCATGACATGTCCCGACTGACGAAACGTCCGAAATATCAGCACCAGAAATTGCCAGTACCACGGAGTGGGCCACTTGCGGTCCCTGACCCTCTTGTCCATGAAAGTTTCCGGTAACGGAGGAGACGCTGATCCGATTTTCATTCCAGGCCCTGCCTCAGACCCCGCTCCAGACCCAGATCCAGACCCAGACCCTGCCTCAGACCCCTCCTCAGACTCCACCTCCTCTGGGACCACCTCCAGCATGCGATTGGTGGCGGATATGGTAGGGTGTTTGCGAGGCGGCTTTGGACTAGCCGTGTACTCCACCAGCTCCACGTTCTTCACTTCTGACTCTTCCGCTACTTCAAGTGCCTTTCCTTTCGCCATCTCGATGTCTTCCGGTGGCAGCTGCCGTTCCTCGTCACCCATCCCCAGCCACCGTTTCCACCAGGGCCTGGAGGTGCAAAGGTCAAGACAGACACATCCATGAACAGGTCAGGAGTACGTACATTGCCTCATTCCCCCTCCTACTACAAAGCAAACACAACAGTGGTTATGACAAGGACAGTAGATGGACAAAAGATGAACATTGCACAACAGCCCGCCAAATTGAATCTCGTGAGCGATCAGTAGAAAGTTTTAGGAACCCCCAAGGACCGACTCTTAACTTCTGACTAACGTCTTCTAACTTCTGAGGCCACATGCTACAAGTCATGTGAGTATTGGCTATGCGTACTGGTGATACTGATCTCGCTGACATCGGCTCCGATACAGAATAAAGGATTGGGTTTCGGTACGGCCTTACTTTGGAACCATAAAGCCAACAGTTGATAAGATACTTGAAATATTAGCAATAGCAGCAGACACAATTAGATAGCTTAAAAATAACCTAGATATTGCATCATGCACAATAGCCTCCCAACCCTGGAGTCTTTACCACAAAGCCAACCAGCTAAGAGCAGAGCTAAAAATAATCTAGATGTTGCATCAGTCTTTACTGCAAAGCCAACAGCTGTAGGAGCAGGCCAGGAAGTAGTTAGCAAAAATAACCTAGACATTGCATCATGCACAACAGCCTTGCATCATTACTGCTGCTGTGAGTACATTGCCATAGCAACCCCTCCCAGATTCAAGCAAAAAAAGTAAAAATAACCTAGACATTGCATCACACACTGCTGCTGTGAGTGTGTTGCCATAGCAACCCCCTCCCATCCAATCAGATTCACTCACAGCTTCTGAGGCATCTCCTCCTGCCTGGGGTCCTCACCAATGAGCACCTTGCGAGTGTCTGCGTTGGTCACCAGCTCCACTGCAGAAAATAAAGTCAGAGCCCATAAAGAGCCTATTTTTCAAGTACTGAAGGCTGTACTATTATATTTTAGAAGGTCGAGCTTTTGGAATAAGATACGTGTGTACGAAGAAGCTTAGCCTCGTTCTCAGGCGGTCAAAAAAATTGGACGGAGCTTTTCAAATTTTAACAAGTGGCCTGGGAACGAGGCTAGCAGAAGCTACATCATGTTATGAAACGTGTGCAGTGATGGCCCCACTTCACGGCTGTTTTCAAAAAAAACGTGTACTTTTTTTGAAGGAGCTGTGAATTAAATAAAGCCTTTATCTTTATGATGTAATAGGGGGTAAAGATGGGCATGGGATGAGCGTACACTAATACGAGCAAACAAGCATGTTCTTATGTTTTTGAACAAGATAACTACATCACAGCATGTTTTCTTGTATTTCTCCATTTAGTGCCTACTTTTATCCCCCACCACCCTCCCCAAGATAAACTTTGGAATGAGCTCTGAACGACTTGGGACAGAACTCACGCATGTAGTCGGCAGGGTTGTAGTGCAGGGTACACTCCAGCCCCACACGAGTGAAGAAGTTCATTGCATCGGCAGCCGGACCAAAGTAAGCCACCTGGAGGGTCAGAAGTTCAAAGGTTAAAGGGTCAACAATACATCATAAGTGCTTATGTCTGTGATACAAAATGGTCTCCAAAGAGCAGCTATATTTGCCACCTTCTCTCATTGCCTAAGAACTGTAACTGTACACGCCCATACAAACTGTCATCCTTCTACCCTCGCATCGATCACTTGTACACAAATGTACCAGCTCCACAAATAGCACAAGAGCCTGGGGGGATGAGGCTAAGCACAGCATTCAACTCATTCTCTCTCTATTCACGTACCTTTCCCTTCGCGAGGAGCAGCAGTCCGTCAAACATGTGGTACATCTGTGAGGAGGGCTGGTGGATGGAGGCCACCACCGTCTTCTGCTCCCTCTTTGCCAGCGACTTGAGCGTCTCGAGTAACGACAGAGCACTGCTGCTGTCCAGGCCAGAGGTGGGCTCCTATTAGGAGAAGAGTGACGACAGCTCATAGATGACTCGTGATGTAATTATGATGTAATGTTACTCACATCCAGCAGTAGTAGAATAGGATTGGTTAGCAGTTCGCAGCCGATGTTGGCTCGCTTCTTTTCACCTAATGGTTGAACAGTAGGTCAAGACTAAAATTAATGTTGAGTGATATACTGCATACAGACATACAGGCACACATTTGCACATAAACACCACGTTTATACCAAACACACACACACAACGTACCTCCAGATAGGCCACGGTGCAATACATCTCCAATAACTGCAAAAAGAGAACTTAGACAGTAAATTATGCACAGCGTCACTCCTGAATATCCCCCCTCCCCCTCCCCCCTCTCTCGATCCCCTCTCCCCACAGACTCAGACTTTGGACATACTTGTGTTGGCGCAGTCTTGTAGGGACAGTGACTCGATGATGTCATCAACCTGTTGGCAATGAGGACAGCAGTGAAACATCTTAAAGCTAGCACACCCACTGCTACCATATATAATGCCACAGCAACACACAGAGGACATCCAAGTGCTGTATGGGGGAGGTAGCTCCGCTGCTTCAAAGCTCACAGCAGACACGAACACACACACACACACATGCACACACACACACACACACACACATGCACACACACAGACAGTCACCTTCTGTAGCTTCTCTTTGAAACTCAGTTCCGAAGGTAACCGCAACAGAGCAGAATACTATATGAGGGAGAAAGGTAAGATAACCTACAACAGAGGAAGTGACAGCTGCCATACCTCCATTACATAATGGAGAACTGAGTTAGAGTGTCCAAGGTAGTGTACACTACATTTTTACTGTGTGCAAAACAGACAGCCGTAGGGTGAAGGTATGGCAACATTTTCTGAAGGTGTAACGGAGCTAGGTACGCGGCTTTCCCTTCCTAGAACAGGCAGTCTCATTCTCGGATTCTCTCCCCTCCCCTCCCCCCACCGTCCCAAAGAGGCTCTCCCCCCCTCCCCCCGCCATCCCAAAGAGACTCTCCCCCTCCCCCCACCGTCCCAAAGAGGCTCTCCCCCCCTCCCCCCCACCATCCCAAAGAGACTCTCCCCCTCCCCCCACCGTCCCAAAGAGGCTCTCCCCCCCTCCCCCCGCCATCCCAAAGAGACTCTCCCCCTCCCCCCGCCATCCCAAAGAGCTCTCCCCCTCCCCCCACCGTCCCAAAGAGGCTCTCCCCCCCTCCCCCCGCCATCCCAAAGAGACTCTCCCCCTCCCCCCACCGTCCCAAAGAGGCTCTCCCCCCCTCCCCCCCACCATCCCAAAGAGACTCTCCCCCTCCCCCCACCGTCCCAAAGAGGCTCTCCCCCCCTCCCCCCGCCATCCCAAAGAGACTCTCCCCCTCCCCCCGCCATCCCAAAGAGGCTCTCCCCCCCACCATCACAAAGAGGCTAGGGGAGAATTCTGTTCCATGTGTACACTCACCCTTAGTGTCTCCTTCAGAGTGAGGTTGGCAAAGAAGATGTCTGCCTGTAAGACATAGCTGATCTTTCGTTTGAGTCTCTTGCTGAGCCTCTGACCGTTGAGTGTGATGGAGCCGCTGCTGAGCGGCAAGTAGCTGGCCAAAGTACTGAGGAGGGTCGTCTTGCCCGACCCTGTGAGGAGGAGATGGCAAGATGAGTGGGTTTGAAAACGCAACACAGCATAAGCTTGCGCTTCCTTTTTAGCACAAGTTTGAGTAATTCTTTGATAGAGGTATACGATACCCTCTGAAGGTTGATTCTAGCCCGTTGCCTTACCGCTACTATGATATCTGATGATGTCATACTACTGGGATACGAGGTTCCAGGGCATTAGCATAGATTGGCTTATTATATTCCATACTCGTCCTTGGGCTACAGCTATCTAAGTCTCCTTGGGCTATAGCTATCTAAGTCTCCTTGGGCTATAGCTATCTAAGTCTCGGGATTCATGCTCATACATCTTACAGCCCCCGGAAATGGTTAATAGCTATACCATATAGCAACAAATTTTCAAGGAGTAAAATTTTTCATGGTTTTCGCGGATGTGGCTCGAATTGTGAAAATTATATCCTCAATATTAAAAAATACAATAGGCATGGCTCCACCATAACTGTGAATGTTTATCCCATCTACTGTAGGTCAATCCGCGAAAAATTTGGGTCTCAAAATTTGTCGCTACACGGTAACCAGGAACCCAAAACCCGTCACAGGGCTCATAAGCTCCCGGTACAACTGCCCTACCACTCGGGTGGAGGGGGACGACAGTTTGTGCCTAGGGGGAATGACTACATGATACTGCACTCACCACTGGGCCCCATCACTGCCAGGACATGACCAGGGGAGGCGTGGCCGGAGACATCCCATAATATACGCTTTTCCGATACATCCACGCAGACCGACTTGAACCTCAGCCCAGGGTCACTGATGACGCCTGCACTCGACTCCCTCCGGGCAGATGAATCTCTTCGCAAACTAAAACGCCTCCGGTTGTTCCTGGTATCCGGTGATGTTTTCACCGGAAAGTCTGCATCCACTTCACCCATGGCTACTCAAATCCGATAGCTAGCTATCTCAACAACACAGGCTGCAGTGACTTCAGTCAGTTATTTTTACTCTGTCGACTGTACTGAACGTACAGGCGTTCCTCACGACTGTTAACAAGAACAGAAGTGCAGCCAGTGTAGCTCTGTGATAGTACTAAATACCGTGGGGAGTCTGCAGCAATTTTTACTGTTTGGGGTACCCTCAGAAGAAAGTCTTTATTTCGTCCCAGCGGATGTTTGTAACCTCGTGGAGTCCAACGTTCCTGCTGTGTTGTACAACCTGACATTCAAGGTCATATGATGCAAGGTCGGAAAAGGTCATGGATTATTGTTTATCGATTGCGTACAGCCGGTGTCAAACCGCGATTTATCGTCATTACAATCGCGATACGCGTAAGACACGCGCGCGCCGCATCACTCGGGAAAAAATACTCGTGGACATGTGTAGCCTCGTTCCCAAGAACCTGGGAAAACATGTGCCGATCGAGATTCGCCAGCCTCGAACTACAGTTCTCCTCTGGCAGGGGCGGATCTAGGATTTTGGAAAGGGGGGGCACAAGGACAGAGGCTACGCTTAGCGTAATGTGTGTGTGTGGGGGGGGGGGGGGGGGCATGGATCCCCCTGGACTCTTTCCGCTCAATACAAACTGCCCTCTTTGTCTTCTAAGCATTCATATTTTAAGATTTTGTATACCTTTAAATTTTTAAATGGTCACTTTTATTGTCCGTCAGGTTATTTTACTTTTCACCAAATCTTAGGGTGTAGCATAGGAAACAATTACTTTTACTTGCTAGACATTGCCCTTGTATCCACCCCTGCACAGCTGAAGGAGAGCTCCATTATAGCTACCCCCTATTGTTAACTCTGACCATAATGGTCTCTCTCTTACGAGACTTCTACCTCCACCCAACTGCACAACCAGTTTGGAGGTATTCTCAAGCTAATTTTGATAAAGCAAACAGACTACTTGGCTGCTGTTGATTGGGAACAATTGCTGGGTACCCCTCAGTGATGTAAATCAAGCTCTACAAAGCTGGGAAAATGCTTCCTAGACTACCCCGGAAACCTGTATTCCAAAGGGTGTTCTACCTACACGCATGAATCTTCCTTGGCTATCAAAGAACTTAAAACGTGCAATGCAAAAGCGGAAAAACTTTATTACGAAGGACAAAGTCATCAGGATCAACTGAGCTCTGGAGAAAATATAAACGCATGCGTAATAAAGTGACATCAAATATTGAGAAACTCAAAACAGTCGTTCTTTCAAGGAATATTAGCTAAGACTGAAGCTCTTCAGGAAGGATTCAGCCACAATACCATCAATGCAGCAGTCTGGTGGTACATGTGCAGACAATAAGCTGAACAATGCAAACATGTTGAACAATTACTTCTCTAAATGCTTCACTACCTCATTGCCAGCCCTATATGGCTCCTTTGAGTCTGAGGAATGCCTGGAATTGCCATTATAGTACTATATTTAGTAGTTCTGTAAAACTATGAAACAGAATCATATTCTACCATTAGTTCATTCAGTAAAACTTCTGTAAATTTTATTTTGTGTAGCTACTTAAACTTTTCTTCGTTTCTGTTTTTCATTTGTCTCCCATAATAGCTATTCTATTGGGACCCTGCTGTACATGTTTTTCTTATACTAGTACTGCTAGTGTGCTTTTCCTAATAACTTATCATTCCAACTATTCTGTTAGTATTCCGTGTGTGTGGCTGTTTGTAGCTACTGGTCATTAGCCATCAGCCTGTCAGACTTGAAAAAAATTCCCACGCTCATAGTGATGGATAGATGTGGTATTTCTATAAAGAGAAACAACTTAACTTGGAGAGAGAGTAAAAAATTAAAGCCTATATATATATTATAGCTCCTGGACGGGCAAACAATTCTTCCCAGGCTTACTCATGGTATTTCTATAAAGAGAAACAACTTAAGTTGGAGAAGAAAAAAGAAGCCTGCATGTATACAGGACGGTCAAATTTATAAGCAATTTTTTTTCCAGGCTTAGTATTGATAGCTAGATGACTATTTGCGGTGTTTCTAGGAGAGAGAGACAAAAAAACTAGCCTCCCTCCGTCCTAGATGGTCAAACTCATAGCTAAACATTTCTTCCCAGGCCTGGGGAAAAAGAAAAAAACGCCTAGTGAGCTCCCATCCCTCCTGCAGGGTCAGACATACTTGTAGAGGTATGGCTGCCCCAGAAGCGTTGGATAGGCGAGACTGGGAATCACGGTGGGCACCGCAACGTGCCCAGTCGTCCATTCAGCTTCGGGATCCGAAGAAAGAACCGGCGTTCTGCTACTAGGTCGTAGAAAGTCGAAGATCAATATGTGTACAGGGGGCCCGATCCCCGACTTGATCACCTTGGGGAGATAACGCTCCGAACCCCAGTCTGCAAACGAGCGCACCATTTCGACAATCCGTCAAACGTGTGTCAAATTCAGTATTATAAACCCCAACCGTCTGAGAGTTGAACCTCAATAGGTTATACCTGTAAAGCGTTGCACCTCAAGAGTTGAACCTCAATAGGTTCACACATCATCATCAGACGTACTTTCTTTTGTTGAGTCAGGAGTCATACTAATAGATAATACATGCAGGATGTACAGCATACAAACTACAGTACTGTCTCGATCACATCACCATTACTAATAATTATAAGCACCAATTATTAACGGGGTATTTCAATACCATAGCCTTGTTCCCAGACTCCACTCTAGCTTCATATATGCATGCTACCTGCTTTGGCTCTCCCTCTTGAGTTCATCCTTTAGTCCTGTATATCTATATGCACCTGCTACCATTCATCCCATGTAGTACTAATAAGTTGGGGTGAATGAGGCTAATGCACCATACCTCATAACTTTCCTGCAAAATGCAATAGCACCCACCTGCCACCCTTTATTTTGAGAGCCATGAGAGGCAATATGGTGGCATCTAAGGCACTCCATATGATAAATTGAGTCTCTCAGTATAGGCTTTCTTTTTTAGCATTGTTAATAGCTAGCTATAAATTAATGGTAGGACAAGGCTGACAGACATAGCTAGCTGGGACTCCAGATCCATACTTGATCAGCTTTTGTTTAATTTGGGGAGGAAGCTCTGAGGGTTCCCTTGTAACTACATATGTATACTTCCGGACACTGCTGCAGATGAGACCTTCTGAACTTAGGTGAGCCTAGGTGACATGTGGCGGCAAAATTAATGTTTAAAGTATTTGACTGCGTACAAAAAAAAATCGCAGATTCAAATCCCAAAGCCTGCCAGATCACAGTAAGTCAGTATTAGCTGACACACCTGAGACCGAGTCACAATATTAATTTATTATTTAAGTAGCTAGGCCCCTAGAAATGAAAATCCAGTCACAGTACATTTATAATAGACTACTTATACTTGCTGAATTTGATGGTGATAATTACTTGTGTATAATGGAATATCTTGCACCTTCAAGTAGAAATCATACTCTCTTGACTATGCAGTATTTCCATCTGCCCCCAGCACTCCAAAAGCTTCACCCTGACAATGTCCCATGGTAGTAGGCATCTTGTTGCTGATGTCTCGCCAGTTGCATGAGGTTGGATACACCTGCAGGTCATAAAAGACCCGGTGTTCAACTTCGTTACATGATTCCAGCAAGTATCAGCTGAATATGGATATTGCCTCCAAATTCTGGTCAATATTACTACATTTACTGCATCAAATATAATCTGCACTTGTGTACTGAATCAGAGGATGAAGGATTACAAATTTGCACAACTTCATAACAAATCAGGATTGTGGCCAAACATGAGGTATAAATATCTTCAAACATCATCAGAACTATATAAAACTGTCTCTCAGTGATGTCATCTCTGGTCCTGTGTGGCCGTGGGCTACCTTCGGTTGAGGAACCTGAGGGATAGGTAGGCTAGTGAGCGAAATAGGACAGAGAAGGCGATCAGAATTAGGATGTTGGCGTAGAGAGGAAGGTCGACGTTGAGTGCCTCCAGCACATCTGTGCCTGGTATCATTGTGGTGTTGGTAGCCATGGTGGAGTTGCAGACAACGTAGTTGGAGGCCTCCGTGTTGCAGCTGTAGGTGTGTGTGTGTACAAATAATTGTTGAACTACTTACAGTGTAAGATCAGTTATGTATAATTGGTTAAGTCCTACGTACTGGCAAGTGATAGACCGTTTTTGCTATTCAGTTACATCCCTCGTGACTTATTTACTCATTATTTATTTCTTGTGCTCATCTAACACACATATCGCTTTTCTTATGCGTATCTTCATCAGTCAGTGGGTTGCATGCATACCAACATGTAGAATGCATACAAGTGTGTGTGTGTGTGTGTGTGTGTGTGTGTGGACTTACGCAAACCGTGATTCTGGTGTGAACTCCAGAGTGAGTAGAGCCTCGAAGGAGTATGCGAAGAAGGAGACCCACTGGGCCCAGCCAAGCCAGCTGGGCAGGTTCAGGATGAAGAAACCTCCCAGGAGCATTGCACTCAACATGAACACAATGGCTATCACTAGGGCCTTCTGAGCGTCCATCACCGTGGCTCCGAGCATCAGGCCGAAGGACTATATGTGTGTGTGTGTGCGATAATCTTCTAATTATACAATTGAAATTTTTTTCTTGTTACCCTGGAGGCCTATATAGCAACATGTTTCCAGGTTGTATTGGGAACACACTGTAAAAGGATCACAATAGTATGTGTGTGAGTGATGCGTTAATAATGAGTGAGATCTCTTCACACACATTCTACGGAGGTTACTATCAGACAAGCAGACAGACAGGCACATATATGTACATACATACATGTATATAGAAAGACAGACAGACCGACAGACAGACCCACCTGTCCCACAAAGCAGTTTAGAATCAGCACAAACCACGACCCAAAGAAGGAGGCTACACTGTTCAGCCCCGCGGCCCAGTAGACGATGACGATATAGAGTGAGGGCAGGATGAACAGGATGGGTAGCTCACTGATGGTCTTGGCCAGGTAGTACGCCGACAGGTGGTAGGACCCACTGGCACGCTCCTTGCCTATCACTGTCCGCTCAGAGGGAACTGCAGAGATAATTTTTTTCTTCTAAAACAATAGTTTTCAGGCAGACAAGACAGCAACCAAACTTCCCCTTCCCTCATTACTATAGTGTTCACACAAAACGACTGTTGAGAACTGCTGCTATCTAGTACTAGCCTCATTGAGGCTACCCCGGTACGAACACTCCTAGTCAGGAACGACGGGACTTACACGTGGATGAGGCGATGATGAGAGAGTGGAAACTCCAGTAAGTAGCGTAGAAGAACAACTGCAGAAACAGAACGGTAGAAGCATGGGCAGGTGGTTACATCTCATGTGATCAGTTGGTCACGTCACTTGACCGGTCATGTGATCACTTGATCATATCATGTGATCAGTAGTATACATCACAACAGAGATCATGTGATCACATCATGTGACAAACAGTGCAGATCCCTAAAAACTTCATGGCCATATCATGTGACCAGAAGTACATGTATACACCTGTAGCCTATAGAGAACTCAGCTAGCTCTAGCCTATCAGGCTACACCCTCTCACACCCCTACCGGGAAAGTAATCCCAGCTTCATTGATCTCGCAGCCATGGCTGTAGATAAAGGAGGACTAGGAACAAGGCTACCGTTTATATTAACACAGTAGTACTAATATGCGCTCTAGCAATTGGCAGGCATGCATCACACTTCCCTACACATGTACTACTACACTAATTGTCATCACTATTGCTGCTTGCATCATGCATGGGTCTGCTGGGTAATTACCTTGGTGCTTGCACCCTGAAAGGATATAGGTCACCACAACCCCAAAGTACAGGAAGAGGGGGCATGCTCTATCTCTGTGGAGTTCACTAATTTAATCTATTGAGCTGATTCTCTCACTCACCCACCAGAAGAGCGCTAGGATATACTGGAAATGAGGCTAGTGTTTGTACCTCTTCAATAACTCACCAGGCCGTATCTGTCCTGAATGGTGTCCTCCACGTCCTCAATCTGGAACCACACCAGGCTTGAGATGAGGGTGACACCAAACATCTGAAAGAAGCTCAGCTTTGAGAGCATTACGTGTCTCGACTGACGAAACGTCCGATGGGTCAGCACCAGGAATTGCCAGTACCACGAAGTGGGCCACTTGCGGTCCTTGATCCTCTCAGGTTCTGCATCAGACCCAGGCCCCGCCTCCGACCCCGCCTCAGACTCCACCTCCTCTGGGACCACCTCCAGCATGCGATTGGTGGTGGATATGGTAGGGTGTTTGCGAGGCGGCTTTGGACTAGCCGTGTACTCCAGTAGCTCCACGTTCTTTACTTCTGACTCTTCCGCTACTTCAAGCGCCTTTCCTTTCGCCATCTCGACGTCTTTCGGTGGCAGCTGCCGTTCCTTGTCGCCCATCCCCAGCCACCGTTTCCACCAGGGCCTGGAGGTGCAAAGGTTAAGACAGCACACCCATAATGTATAGTTACAAGACAATACTGCTTTCTAAAGTCACAGATAACCCCCCCTCCAGCCCACTCTAAAATCTTGATAGTACTCAGTAATACGTTAACAGCCCTTCCGGCTCCCATAAGGCACCACAGACAACCGTTGACTCCTTAAACTACAATTTTTTGGTGGGGGGGGGGGGAGGGGGCAAAATCTCAGGCTGCCTAGGGGGTGTGGCTCTCCACACATCTGTGTATCACACGTCTTTCCCATCCCAACCAGTTTGAAACACTGTAGGCTCCACTCTCCTGTATGGAACCTGGGAATCAGGTCAGGCTTCATTCCCAGTCTCCACTATCCAGCACAGTGTGCATATGGAACTTGGGAATGATGTGAGTTGACCTTTGTTCGTGGATTGCACAACGACCCCTTCTACCACAAACACCAGTGGTTATGATAGATATAGACAAAAGAAATCAAAAATTGGCAATTGCACAACAGCCTGCCAATTGCAACCCTGGAGTCCATGGAGTCTTAATTTACCACAAAGGAAATAGTTGATAAGAACAGTTGTAACACTCAGCAATGTGAGTAGATAATTAGATAGCAAGAAGAAAGTAAAAATAACCTAGACATTGCATCACACACTCCTGCTGTGAGTGTGTTGCCATAGCAACCCCTCCCCATCCAATCAGATTCACTCACAGCTTCTGAGGCAACTCGTCCTGCCTGGGGTCTTCACCAATGAGCACCTTGCGAGTGTCTGCATTGGTCACCAGCTCCACTGCAGAAAAGAGAGTTAGAATGTCAAGCCTTTAGAATAAGATATGTGCGATATGCATAAAGAAGCTACGCCAAATTATGAAAACAAGGTGCAGTGATGGCTCCAATTCACAGTTCTTTATACATACTGCAAAAAAACTGAAAATTGTTGGGTAAATAATATATAAAGCCTCAATAAATCTTGGAGCTGGAAGCAAAGAAAATTACAAGCCGACGAGCATGTTCTCATGTTCTCATGTTCTTATGTTTTCGTACAAGAAAACTAGATCAAAGCATATAATTATGCTTTCTTGTATTTCTTCATCTAGTGTCTACTTTTATCCCCTGGGGGGCACAATGAATAAAGGCCTCTCGGATGCGACTGCAAAAGACTCAAGTAGGCAACACAAGTACTTAGGATGAAACTCACGCATGTAGTCGGCAGGGTTGTAGTGCAGGGTACACTCCAGCCCCACACGAGTGAAATAGTTCATTGCATCGGCAGCCGGACCAAAGTAAGCCACCTGGAGGGTCAAAGGTTAAAGGGCAAAGATACAGGTAAGTGCTCATGTCTGTGGTACAGCACATGGGTCTGGGAATGAGGCTATAAGCAAAGCATTCAACCCAATGAAAGAAAGTCGCGTACCTTTCCCTTCGCGAGGAGCAGCAGTCCGTCAAACATGTGGTACATCTGTGAGGAGGGCTGGTGGATGGAGGCCACCACCGTCTTCTGCTCCCTCTTTGCCAGCGACTTGAGCGTCTCGAGTAACGACAGAGCACTGCTGCTGTCCAGGCCAGAGGTGGGCTCCTATTAGGAGAAGAGTGACAATAGCTTATAGACGACTCGTGATGTAATTATGATGTAATGTTACTCACATCCAGCAGTAGTAGAGTAGGATTGGTTAGCAGTTCGCAGCCGATGTTGGCTCGCTTCTTTTCACCTAATGGTTGAACAGTAGGTCAAGACTAAAATTGATACACTGCATACAGACATACAGACATACAGGCACATATTCGCAAAAATACCACGTTTATACCAAACACACACACACAACACACAACGTACCTCCAGATAGGCCACGGTGCAATACATCTCCAATAACTGCAAAAAGAGAACTTAGACAGTAAATCATGCACAGCCTCACTCCTAAATATCCCACCCCAATCCCCTCTCTCGATCCCCCCTCCCCTCCCCTCTCCCCACAGACACAGACTTTGGACATACTTGTGTTGGCGCAGTCTTGTAGGGACAGTGATTCGATGATGTCATCAACCTGTTGGCAATGAGGACGGCAGTGAAACATCTTAAAGCTAGTACACCCACTACTACCATAAATGGTGCCACAGACACACACAGACGCATCCAAGTGCCCAATTAACCCTGCTGCTTCAAAGCTCACAGCAGACACACACACACACACACACACACACACACACGTACAGACTGTCAGTGTCACACACCTTTTGTAGCTTCTCTTTGAAACTCAGTTCCGAAGGTAACCGCAACAGAGCAGAATACTATATGAGGGGGAAAGGAGAGATATGTGTGTACCATATACCTCCACTACCAGGTAATGCAAGATCGGAGGAACATGAGAACAGCCAATTTCTCATGACTGAACGGACATTTGGGTGAGGGTACGGGAATATTTCTGAAGTATTTCTGAAATATGCATGGAGGTTATATTCCTCTGCTAACTGAAGGATAGGGAATGCTGTCGAGATAATTTCTTGTCGAAAACGTTTGTACAACAGAAGTTCAAGAAATCACCTTGACAACTCGGAGGCTACCCTATCCTTCGTTATGCTAGCAGTGCTCTGCCAAGTGAGCCTGAAGCTGTAGCAGGGACCACCTCTTAGCTAGCTTTCGCTCTCTCTCCCCACCCACTCCACCATCACTAGGTGGGCAGTTGGGGGAGCATTTAGCCTCATTCCCAGGCCATACAGTGTCTGCTGCATGGCCTGGGAATGAGACACTGAGTGGCCTGGGAACGGGGCTAGGGGAGCATTCTGCTCCATGTGTACACTCACCCTTAGCGTCTCCTTCAGAGTGAGGTTGGCAAAGAAGATGTCCGCCTGTAAGACATAGCTGATCTTTCGTTTGAGCCTCTTCCTGAGCCTCTGACCGTTGAGTGTGATGGAGCCGCTGCTGAGCGGCAAGTAGCTGGCCAAAGTACTGAGGAGGGTCGTCTTGCCCGACCCTGTGAGGAGGAGATGGCAAGATAAGTAGATTTGAAGGCCTCAATCTTTTTTTTTTTGAAAAAATTTTTTTCAACACAGCATAAATTGGTTGAGCAACTCTATGACACTCTATACAGGTTATGATTGAATGTTGAGCATACACTGTAACTGTAATATGCATAGCTATCACTCGGCTGGAGAGAGGAGAGGATTTCTTCTACGAGGAAGAACACCCAATACCATACTGCAGGGTCTCCATAATTTACAGTGATGACACAGTGATGTCACTCACCACTGGGCCCCATCACCGCCAGGACATGACCTGGGGAGGCGTGGCCGGAGACATCCCATAGAATACGCTTTTCCGATACATCCACGCAGACCGACTTGAACCTCAGCCCTGGGTCACTGATGACGCCTGCACTCGACTCCCTCTGGGCGGCCGCGGGTGAATCTCTTTGCAAATTAAAACTCCTCCTGGTCTCTGGTGATGTTTTGAGAGGAAACTCCGATTCCACTTCGCCCATGGCTCCTCAAATCAGATCAGATAGCTGTCTCAGTAATACGGGCTGCAGTGACTTCAGTAAGGTGTTGTTGGCCTCTTCAGCAGTTCCTAAACAGAGGTTGATATTTGTGTCTATAAACCAGTCACTCAGTGAGAGGTCGCAATCGGTCCAAACTAAATGCAGTTAGTCTTATCTTGTACTATTTCCAGTAAAAGTGCTGATTTGGCAATTTTGTAGTAAATACGTTAGCTGCCAAAACTTGCCAAAACAGAAGTATCATCGCTACCTACCACTTTTTCACTGACCAGGCAACACAAAACTAAGCTAGCTTGATGTACCTTGGCCTACTGAGACTGCACACTTCGTTGAGCTGATTATGTTGGCATTAAAATGAGCATACCAGTAATAGGCACGCGAAAGCATCGAGCACAATGTGAGCATAATAGCTAGATTCCCAGAGGAAAATGACATCATTATGTTAAAGTTTTGCGGAAACTCAGCCATGTGGCAATTTCAATTATTGTAATAGTGACGACTAGCAGTCTCAGCATGTTTACGGACTCAAGCAGCTGGTAGCACTGCTAAACTCAAGCAGCTGGTAGCACTGCTAAACTTTGAGTCAGTCATGCTAAATTTAATATATCAAAAGTTCATAATACATAATATTACTGACTCTTGATTGAGCATAATAGGGCATAGCATAATAGCTAGGTAGCAACATAATGACGTAACTTGACGCACGTGATAACGATGAACATGCATAAATAGTACATTAACAAAACAAACAGACGCGGGAATATAAAAGCAATCTTCGTACCAGCCGAACGCGCGCCCGGCTGGTAAAAAGAAAACTCACTAAACAGAAGTGCAGTTTAGCTGTATACCGTGGGAGAGTATGCAGTATCTTTTTAAATGTTTACTGTACCTTCAGAAGTCTTATTTCGTCCCAGCGGATGTTTAGCTCGCGCACTCCAACGTGCGATAATACACTGCTGCAAAACCTGACATTTATATAGGGCGGAAAGGTCGCGGTTTATTGTTTATCGGTTGCGTGCAGCATGCATGCATTGTGCAATATACAGTCTTTCCGCCAACGGGAAAATCACGTGAATTTTATCTTTTCGATGACGTCATTAAACACTTCACTGGGGCAGGCTAGGAGTAGGTCAGAGTCTGACAGAGAGAAGTCGCTCTAGCACCGAGAAGAGAACGGCTCCGTGGCTAAAAGTTCTCCCGATTGTGAAGCGTGACCTACCTTTGATACTGTAGAAGAATTGAGAGTGGAAACGGTGTGCCTGCATCTACTAGTAACGATTAATTCACAGCTAGTGTGACCGTATACCGAAGCGGCCGGCCATGGACTGGGTGGTACTCACGCAAGAACAGCCTGAACAAGTTGAAGCTATGGTATGATGTGTGCTACATACTACCACACTTACACAGTGAGTTTTTGTTGCAATAGCTTTGTCAGAAAAAAATTCCTTGCGCTATCTATACATGTCTATTTTGTAGCCATTAAAGTGCGAGGGTAAATTGTGTTGTGATGCAAGTATATAGTGTGCATTTTGAGTAATCTAGATTCGTTCTATTAGTATTGAATATGTGTATGCTGTGTTAGTGCAAGGGTTCTTCTCCAGCTGACACCACTGTGAAGCTTGTTGGGTTTAGGCATTTGTCTTTATATTCATCTTTGCATTGCTGTATGTGGTTTTGAATGAAGCGTGAAAGGCTGTCCATCGAAGTGCACACTCCTAGTCGATTCAAAATCCTTACCAACTGTGCTGATCCACCTTGACCGTCCACCACATCTGTCACTAGAGTGTGGAGAGGTTGTGAGCAGCGATCATCTGTGCAGAAAAGGATCGAACAAAGTAGAAAAAATCGTCGCAGCTTCTTAGTGTGATAGCTTGCTGAAGCTGGATCATCTTGCTTTGTAGTACCTTTCCGTTCTGAAAGTGACCTTGTTAGAAGACAGATTGCTTCCCATAGCTGTGGGTTAGCTTCTTTGATGAGAGTATCAATGTCTATTCGGTCGTGTTGAAATGAAGTCTCACCATCCTTAGTTAGTAGCCTTCGGACCTCTTTATGTACTTGACTATATAGATCATCCAAAACTGCTCTGCTGGAACGTTGGGTACTATCCTGTAAAGCAGTTTCGGATTGAGCATTAAGCTCAACTTTGCTCACCTGTGATTGGCGAAGGCTCCACATAACCTTTTGAAGTGAAGGAATTAGATCGGTGTTGGGCCTGTAAATCAAAGTGCCATACTTACGAACCTTACAAGTGTAGGTCATGTGGTGCTGCAGGTTTGCAGTGAGTCCACTTAAAAGCCACATATATGATGCTGACTTAACCATTGCTATTTCCCCTTCTAGATTTGAAGCTGCTGCGAGTTCAGTGGCTGATCTAATGGACGGCTGGTAGGTGGAGCACTTGCCCTCTTAATAATTCTGTACCTACCATCACTGTTGTTATGCTGCATTTAGTAGCTGCTTCATAGCACTGATGTCATTAACACTAATGCTACTGTGCTTGAACATGTGCAGTAGCCCCTCAAGATCACTGTCTTTACTGATGCTTTTACTTTCTTGTAAAAACTCTAGGTACGACTTGTAGCATGAGAAGCAAACTTTGTCACTAGCATTTATGTGCCCATCATAATTTAACACCTCTCTCAAATGCCTCTCAACTACATCAGGCTGTGGGCACAGTCATGACTGTGTATGCTTGAGTGAAATGTTGCATACTGGGCAGTTCGCCTGCGTGGGCTGAAGAATGTTGTATATTATGTGATAGTGGCGCTTACACAAAGGGGTTGGTACCTGGATTTCCCTAACGCATCGTAGTTCCCCTGTTTCAAGTGCAGCCCTCACATGCTCCTTGCTTGCCATTTTACTACATGCATATGCTTGCTCAGTGCAGTTTTCTATGCAACATTTACTTTTCTTATTTTTATCCCACCTTGGCACATAGCAAGCATCACCAACCACTCTCGTTGCATCCTGGCGACAAGCCGGCACACCAGACTCTCTTCACCTACCCCAAGTGACCTAACTAACTCACAGGCCTGATTACTCTTCCACTGTCGACGTCGTGGGGATGATATATGTGCATGGCCACCACCGCATAGTCCGCAAGATTCCGCCTGTCCTGTATTTGTATTTGTAAACGACAACCTCCGCTGGCTGCTACTCCTCCTGGATTGGCTCATTCTGGCAGCAGCTTGCCTGTTTAACAATATTAATACAGTTCTTTTATAATGTGATTTATAATGCTACAAGTTTCATCATATGCATGTGCTCTTCATTGAATAGCAGCTGCAATTATTCACACGTGCATGTGACGCTGTAGCGCCTGCCGCATAGCCGGGAACAACACCAAATTTTCAATACGGAGAACTCTGTATACTACCTCTCAGTGCTTGCATACTCGTTAGTATACCTGTGTCAGAAAAAAATTCCTCGCGGGGTTTGTTTACCTCATCAAAATTATGCGGGTTGTGAGTAGACGGTTGCAGCGCCTCGCATGTAAGTGCTGTGTCGCTAAGTAACTTATTGAAGCAGAGTCTATAGAGGGGTCTACTTACTAGCAAAATTTAATAGCTGTAGGTTGTTTAAGTAGTGAGTTATAGCGACGAAAATGTGCTTATGAATTATTAATAAGTTGTGGCTGTCCCGTATTGTTCACGTCAGCAGAAAGATAAAATTGTACAGCCACGTATTACTTCCGGTTACGTTGGCGGAAAGACTGTATCGTGCCCCAAAAAAAATTGGCACTGCATTACGTCACCATTAAGTGTTAACGCCGCTTTGGTCACATGACAGCTTCACGTGCTTGACCTGAATGCCCATCTCTCGGCAGCATTGCCAGAAAGTTTCAGAGGCTGAGTTAGGGAATCGGTAGCAATGAAAGCGACATTTGTGGCCGCTTTGATGCTCTTCCTAGCCGCCCGCTGCCACGCTGCTGGGCCGGTGAACAAGAACTGTAGTTCAAAGCTGACGAGTCTTGATCGGCACATGTCCACATACATTGGCAAAGTGTGAGTGTTTTTGTGTTGTTTATGACACGTACTTACGTATAGTGGTATCGCCAACAGGAGGGCGAGCAGGGAACGGCGTAGGGTATTAGTGGGCGTGGCCAAATGTCCCAGACACTCCCTGTTAGAAATTTTCCAGCAGGTAGTGCCTTTGCAGCCTTTCAGCTGGAAATGCTTATTTCCCCAAATTCTGGGCCAAACTTCGCTACATTGCCACATCTACTAGTCTCGTGCCTGGAACCTCTATTTGCCTTTTCTCTCTAATATAGCGGCACAAAATGTACCGAATTATTTTACAGGTGGCGTGTTACATTTTTGCACATGTAAAAGCTCAAGCAACCTTCAAGCAGTAGCTGTACCATGAGTCTCTCTTGTTACGACACACTACTCTAAAAGCACCACTTTCTGTGTTTGTAACTTTTTTCTCTAAAAGAGTACCAAATTTTTTTTTGGTGCTGCATTTAATTACAGCGATACAGTAATCTGACCAACTCTATCTCATATAGTGGATACTTTAATGATGCCACATGTTATGTAGCTGTCACATGTCTATCACATGACCTCTACTGTAGCTATACCCTGAGAGGAAAGCACACAGACAAGGAATACATGTATGATGTTGGTATCTGCGTGGACCCTGACCCCACATTGAAGCCCGGCTGTGCAGTGATACAGACCGATTTTGATGAAAAGGGGAAAAACGGGACCACATATTGTATCGGAAACCTCACAAGAGCCCAAGTTGCTCGAAGTAAGCTACTATAGCATTGGTCTCATCCCCATACACCTCAACCCAAGGCAGGTGCGGTCTGCACACCAGACTGCTGTAGCATTGGTCTCATCCCCATACCTCAACCCAAGGCAGGTGCGGTCTGCACACCAGACTGCTGTAGCATCTGGTGACTTACTAGCGTCATTCCAGGCTCTTTCGTCTAGCATGGGAATGAGACTAGTGACTTACTAATGTCATTCCCAGGCTCTCTCCACTAGCATTGGAATGAAACTAGTGGCTTATTAGTGTCACTCTAGGCTTTCTCCTTTAACATGGGAATGAGACTAGTGACTTACAAGTGTCATTCGCAGGCTCTCTCCTCTAGCATGGGAATGCGACTAGTGACTTCACCACCCACCTTACGCATTGGCCACACAGGTTCAGATGGTGTTTGGATTGAGCTCACGTACAGTGGGGGCAGCAAGTACCATTCTCACTGCGGGAGCGTTGCCAGGACGGCTCGCATCGTCTTCCTCTGTGATCCCAACGTCGGAGGCACGGTATGTGATCCTAACGTTGTAGGCACGGTATGTGACCTGCCTGGCATATTATACCAGCATTTCAGTACAGACACTTTCGATCGTTGATTAACAGTATTATACGAGTCATAGACCACACTAAACAATTCAGTGATGTCTGATGATAGCCGTGTCCCCACGCTTTCCCTGGATATCTTTCCTCACATGGGTGACGTTTAGTGTAGAAAGGGGGTAGAAAGGACTCAATTGTGGTGAGCACAGTTGTAGTTCACATACACTGAGGAAAGCTAATCCATTGGGGACACTAGTCTGATGGTCTGTTCAATCCATTCCATAATCCATAAGGGTCCGCTGGTGCCGCAGACCGAGTGCTGAAGCAGTGTCTCCAGCAAAAGGTGGAGAAATGGAGTCCCAGCCCACTCGTATAGTAATAATGAGAAAAGATACCAGGCTCTCTGCTGTTTTATACGATTTCAAGGGAGAGGGTTGGGGACGACTCTAGTCTGATGGTCTGTTGAAGCTGTAGTGTTTTACCAATAGCCCTTTTGCCTAAACAATGTAATGGGGTAAAAGTGCTGGGAGCACAAGACATTACAAGCAGACAAGCATGTTCTTATGTTTTTATACAACAAAACTACATTAAAGCACATGTTTTCTACTATTGTATATCCTGGTTGCTCACTTTCACCCCATTACATCACAAGGGTAAAAAGTCTATTGTCTATGATTACTGGTGTGTGAATGGAACATGCTATTGCATTCATACTTTCAGATGCAAATTTACACACACACACACACTCTCACACACACACACACACACAGGGTGATCTCAGTTTCCTAGAGGAGAACAACCAAGATGACCTCTGCTACTACCTCTTCAGCATTGCCGCCCGAGCCGTCTGCGGGTACACCGTCTCCGTTGGCGACGTATTACTGATCATGTGAGCTCCTGGGTGGATAATGTACGGAGGGAGAGACTGGGAACGAGGCTAGGGAAGTGTTTTTGATTTGTAGAAAGTCATCCCTTCTGCATGGCGCTAGTATCGCTACACTCTTAGCCTTGTCTCCAGGCTCTCGTGGGTGTTGTACACTGGAGAGCCTGGTACTTTTTCTCACGTGATTTAACCGCTCGAAAGACTGTTGCACTTCTGTACCTTTTGCTGGCGACAGTGTTTTGACACTCAGTCTGTGGTACAAACGGGCTCCGAAGTGTAGATTTGCTGCCTTCCTTCGTTAACTGAGGACTGCATCTGTCCTCACAAAATTCACCCTTCTGCCCTGCGTATCACACGTGAGAAAAAGCGCCAGTCCCACAGCTACATGAAGCTAAAGTGAAACGTACACATGGGTCTGGGAGCGAGGCTACTACATTCTTAAAAACGCTGAAACATCGGAAGTACATTTTATGACCCCTTTTGATTGCTATTATTTGACCGTTTCCAAGAGCCCATGGGCTCTTAGATGATACATTGGTATGATGTAATACTCTATTACTCTGATGTAATGCTATATTCTTATGATGTAATCTTTTATCTCTGCCCTGTAGTTTTGCCTGTCTAGTAGTGGTGTGGATGCTCGCCATGGTGGGCGGCTGTCTCTACAAGAGGTTCATGATGGGGGCCAAGGGTTGGGAGCAGGTGCCCATGCTCGCGGCTTACAAGGAGTTTGGTAACCTTGAGGCGGTAAGTGCCTTTTTGTCTCTGTTAGGCACTCACTAGCCCTTGTTCCCAGACGTTCATGCCCCCCCCCCCCGTGAAAGAATGTTTGATATCCTGAATTAAATTTCTCGTCGCAGATTCCTTTCCCCTTTGGAAAGTGCCAACTCCAATCAGATTGCAGCTTTTAGTCCTTCCATATATGAGGTGGTGGGGGCTGTCCAGACTCACATCTTTACGAGTTTGTATGGTCACAGGAAAGAGCCAATAGGCAGTGACTCTCAAGTGTTACATGTTGGCTAGACTGTCAGGAACGAACGCTAACAGTTTACGCAGTTCTGCCATCAGTTCCTCATTTGCCTGTTGCGCTCTGTATCATGACGGAGCGACCATATATAACACAGGCACACACAAAGGCCTGAGAACGATAATTTGTGTGTCTAGACAACCCCCAACATCTGGACCCCCACTTACCCTACCCATCTTTCAGGGTGTTTCCGATAAGGACATGGGGGCGGCCTCAGAGGGGCCACTGATGGGTGTTAGTGTTTCTGTTTCTTGTCGGCCCATGTAGGATGGATGTAACCTCATCTGCAGAACCAGGCCCACTGGGAAAGTAGTCGAATATGTAAGTTGACACTCACACACTGTGGCACTCGCTCCCTCACTGTGGCACTCACTCACTCACGTGCTGCTTCTGGGATTGACTCAAGCTTGCTATGTTCAGTGCAACCCTTGTTCTTAGGTGCTGAGAACAAGCCAGTCTTATCGGCTCCATCAAGGATTGGTAGTGGCTAAATACGCTTATGGGGATTATTTTATGCAGGGACTTAGAAACACAGATAAGTATGTTGTTGATTTTAGGGCCGGTATCTTAATTCTCTCTCTCTCCCCTCCTCCCCCTGCACCCCACCCCTCCCACACCCACACCCACACCCACAGAGAGAGCCCAGCTTCGGAGCTGACACAGACGAAGAGGAGGAAGACAAGGACGATAACTTACTCCCCATGTAGCTAGCTGGGCCAGGCCTCCCCTACACAGAGCCATTAAAAATTTAAGCACTCTATTATGACTGTTATAAAAGAAATGCTTTGCCATCCCATGCAATGACCTGATGTGACCTTGCCAACTGCTCTGTAGTGGTGAGCAAACTTATTCTATTCTCATCATTCCCAGTTATATACCAGAGATGAATTTACCCACGCCTATTGGCGGATGCTGTGGTAACTACGGATATGGCTTCTAGACTTGCTAGGGAATTTCCCAAAGTGAATATTGCATTAGGTCAAAGGTTAAGGAGGCGTACACGTGCCCCTGTGCATGTGACCTCGCATAGTTTCTATATCTGTCTGCCATCTGTTCGAGATTCTATCTGATATCAGCAGCAGAGAGCAAGCAAGCAAGATGGCTGGAGGTGTTTCAAATGCGATCATTAACTCTCTGCACGTAGTGCTCATTATGGTGAGCCTTGAATATGGCAGCATGCAGTATTAACCTATGTGGCTCTGTAGCCTACATAATTTTTTATATAAGTCTTCACCCTTCTGCAGGTGCCTATGTCGTTGCATTTCTTACTTGCCAGTTTGTGAGTTAATTTATACATATAATGCATCAATAGAATTTCTGTTGATGTTTGGGGGAGCCATCAACAGCTGTCTAGCCTGATTCCCAGTCTCCACTCCCATCATTGTTTTGCACGCTTTCTTTTTTACTATCTACATAAGAAAAAAGCTGGATGTGGAGAATGGGAATGAGGCTATTCCTGTGGTGGATTCAGTAGCAAGTGAATATCCTCGTGTAGTGAATTTATGGGCCATTGACGTGTCGGTGACTTCAATCTCTTTCTCGGACTGGTTGGGTTGATTAGGGCTGGCCTACAAGACCAGTCTCATACACAGACCCTCCACCTGACCCCATTGTTTTTGATTTTTAGGGGGATGGAGGGTTTAGGCATGAGACCACTGGAGGTGTAGTCTTGCGACCCAGACTGTGAAAAGGTCCCTCTCGCCAGCCTTGCATGACAGCTACGAATGCAGTTATCGAAAAGTCTAAAGATAATAAACTTCAAAGTCCATGTGATAGCTATCCAATCAGATTGCAGCTACACATATTCCTGCAGCGGCTACAGAAAGCTGACAAGAGTCGCCAGACTGTTCTGCCACTTACAGCAGCGACTTAGTACAAGCACTCCCATCACATTTGTGCATGGAATCTCCTATTACTGTTAGTATGGTCTAAAATTCTGGGTTATGCACTCTCTGTTCAATGCAGTGTCCTCCTGAGCGGTTGGCTTCCTCAGACCTTTATCTTCTCTCACGTCCTCCTGATTCTGATCGGAGTTTGGTGTTGCCATGACAGGGCATCCGTCTACCCCGTCATCTTGGTAAGTCATAGCCTGGGCGGGTTTATTTGTGAAACTGAGAAGTGCCCACGGGTCAGGGATGCTTGTGTAGTGTATACCCTTAGAAATTGCAGCTGTGTCTGCTGTGCTTTCAGTCATTGTAGCTATGTCTGCTGTGCGTTATTCCAACAGAAAGTAGCTCAGAGTAATTGGTGCATGGGAGATCGTCATGTAGCTATCGTGGATGTGTATACCCTTCTTACTGCAGTATATTGTGGTACTGCTGATGACAATATTACTGGATATCATTCAGTTGGGTTTGCATTTTCATTCTAACCAGAATGCCTCTGGCGGAGGGAACTGTAAGTTTCAATCGCTTACTGCAGTACCTAGACGGAATGCATGCATGTATTGGAGACAAGGGTATTGTTACCATGACTGCATAGAACCAAATTGGGGAATACAGACCTTATTAATGTATTACATGTAGACTTAGCCTCATTCCCAGGCTCTAGAGAGCGGTGGGGGTGGGGGGGGGTGGGGGTGGGGGTGGGGAGTAGACTATTCTACTGCTCCCCGCAAGAGCCTGGAAATGAGGATATGTAGACTGTACCAGCCTCGAGTCAGATATCTGCTCTTTAGCTTTTTATTAATTTGGATGTGGGGGAGTGAGTGATAACTGCTAGGGAATCAAATCTGGTTATGTTTAAGGCTAGTTACCATCACAACAGTTGCTGCACTGAGCCCATCCACTGTGAAGCACTTGCTTTTCATATCGTTGTAAAATTACTGACTCTTCTTTGTACAGCCCAAGGTCAAAGAACCTGGCAGTTTTCAGCAGGGTATCCTTACATGTGTGTGTGTGTGTGCATGTGTGTGTGTGTGTGTGTGTCAGCCCTGGCACAAGCTAAATTTGAGTGGTCAGGCCAACTGAGCCCCTCCCACCCTACTGCAAGCAGCCAATAATAGAAGACCTAAACAAAGCACGGAAATTATTTTTAGCAGTCCGGGAGTGCTTTCATAGTGTCACATTGGACTTCAGCTTTAACTTGATCGGTAGATGAACGTGCATCGTGTAAATGGCTAAAACCATGCCGGCCGTACTGCCCTGTGTGTGTGTGTGTGTGTATGTGTGTGTGTGTTTGCAGAGACCACATACTGCATGTGTAAGGAGAGTGCAGTTGAACCCCTTTCTCTCCTCACTGCGGCTCTCCTCACTGTGGCGACCTTACAAGAAGTAGCTTTAATTTACAGGACTCTAATTTTAATTTATCGTGATGAAATTTCGGCCAATCAGAGATCCAACAGCTGCAGTTCTCCTTGACCCCCTCTCCTCCAGCATGATGATCATGAGCTTGATATTTAAGGTGAGTGAACTCTATAATTTATACGTAGTAACTAGATTTTTGGGTGGGTAGTTACCAGTAACTATGGGCAACCTGGAACCTTACAGTGCATTTTCTATGTTCAGTTACTTCCTTGTACAACAAGGAGCCTTACGAGCTGGGGAGTGGAACCTGGGAATGAGTCAAGGTGTGGAGCCTGGGAACGAGGCTAGAGCTACAGACAGTTGTCTAGTCATAATTTTGTTGAACCCTGAAGATATTATTTTCTCTTCATTAATAAGTGGGTGTGGCCAGTGGGAGGTGCCTAAGATACGATTACTTTGCAATAATTGCCTTGTCCCTTCCCAGCCCCTGACAACTCTTCTGGCGTTCCTGGTTCTCTACATCCGACACACTGGAGGTGTCCCCACTGGTGAGTAATTTCCTACCTGGTGGTAAATGTAGTCTGTTTAGGTAACTGAACAGCCCTTCGGCTAAGGCCGTTGGTCTTGTACCTAGACTGTCCACTCCACTCCTATTGAAGGGGCGGGGGGTCTCAGCTTGAAACTGGCTGACCATTCTTTCTCAGGCCAGGAAGGTAACAGGAGTATGGGCTTAAACTATACACACACAAAAATGATGATCAGCAGTAACACCACTATGCAGAGACACTAAGTGTAAAGTATATATAGACACAATATCAAATAGCAAAAATGTTAGACTACGCTGCTTGTTGTTACTCAAGGTGATGGACACGTCTCCACATATACTCACACTCATACCGAAGGATGTCTAAATATGTGTTAAACACTCATCTCTTACTCAAACGAACGAACCGTCCATATTAGGGCATTAGTAGGTTCTTTTCTTTTCCCTAATGTAAACACGATCTTCAGTTTTCATAATCATCTTTCATGTTTTGATAACTCTCTCAGGAAACAGTATATCATAGTGCTCAGAGAGTAGAGAATTTATGTTCACCCACGGTAATGATCCGCTGTGCTTTATTTAGGAAAGTGGTTATGGGGCGGTAGTACACGGGATATTTTCAAGTGTTAGGGTACATGACAAAACCATGGGACCAGACAGACACCACACTGACCTTGAAAAGAAGGGTGTTAGTGATGTACTGATGAGAACTGGATTGCTTGGAAAGTTCAACTTTAATTCCCTGTAATGTCTGTTTCCCACATATAACAGTTTCCTTCCCTGCTCAATATTGTTATCAGTAATCGGTTATTGCAATATCAGTTAAATTCCTTATCAATACACCACTAGAGGGTGTGTAGCTGATAGAGTCCTTTGTTAATGAGGGTATGTATCCCTCTCTTCTCTCGGCGCAGGAGGATCACGTGACTCCTACAGCGTCATCCATGGCCAGGACGGGCAGCAGTCGGAGTAGACAAGACCGATTCATAGTTGAATGTAGTGTACATGTACTTGTAGTCCTGTTCTTAAGGAATGTAGTGTAGCGTTACATGTAAACACGTGTTGGGTATGTTTGTCTGTATACAAGCTGCAGCAGCTGTAACTAACAATTTTGTGTTCTGCTATAATTATAGTATAATTATAAGGAATAAAACTGTTACACATGTGTTATCAGCGTATACTCCAATATAGTAAGTATACTCCGATATAATAAGTAGGACTCCGATATAATAAGTAGGACTCCGATATAGTAAGTAGGACTCCGATATAATAAGTAGGACTCCGATATAATAAGTAGGACTCCGATATAATAAGTAAGACTCCGATATAATAAGTAGGACTCCAATATAGTAAGTAGGACTCCGATATAATAAGTAAGACTCCGATATAATAAGTAGGACTCCAATATAGTAAGTGGGACTCCGATATAATAAGTAGGACTCCGATATAATAAGTAGGACTCCGATATAATAAGTATACTCCGATATAATAAGTAGGACTCCGATATAATAAGTAGGACTCCGATATAATAAGTAAGACTCCGATATAATAAGTAAGACTCCGATATAATAAGTAAGACTCCGATATAATAAGTAAGACTCCAATATAGTAAGTAGGACTCCGATATAATAAGTAAGACTCCGATATAATAAGTAGGACTCCAATATAGTAAGTGGGACTCCGATATAATAAGTAGGACTCCGATATAATAAGTAGGACTCCGATATAATAAGTATACTCCGATATAATAAGTAGGACTCCGATATAATAAGTAGGACTCCGATATAATAAGTAAGACTCCGATATAATAAGTAAGACTCCGATATAATAAGTAAGACTCCGATATAATAAGTAGGACTCCGATATAATAAGTAGGACTCCGATATAATAAGTAAGACTCCGATATAATAAGCATACTCCGATATAATAAGCATACTCCGATATAATAAGCATAGGACTCCGATATAATAAGTATACTCCGATATAGTAAGTAGGACAATAAGTAGTACTGTGATATAATAAGTATACTTAAAATTGGACATACAATACAATGGCCATTGCCGAGCATGCAGTAAACATGTGTGTACCTAGCACACAGCATGTTGGTCATAGTCAAATAATTACAATCAAGTATGCAATTCGCTGCATTGCTCGTTATTTACTTACACTTACACAATTAACTTAAATGTTCAGAAACATTCAAATTGGACATAAATGCAATGGCTGTGGCATAGCGTACAGTGAACACAGTGTGTGCCCTGACACACAGCATGTTGGTCGTACTGCATTGCTACATAATACATTACAATACATATTATCTATGGTTATATCTATGGTTAAATTTAGCCTCGTCCCAGGCCTCCCCCGCTCCGTGTGTGTTACGTAATGCGAGCCAGCGCGGTAGAGGCCTGGGAACGTTAAATGTTTAAATTTCCCCCTCCCGTTGCTCACCGATTTCTGCTGTGGCGGCTGTGGGGGCGGAACTCTCATGCACGCACTCTTGCGGCCTGTGAGAGGAGACCAAGAGAAACAGGTTAATAATTATTCAATTTTTTTGTGAGTTTGAGTATTTACATCCCACACAGTCACATTGCATGCGCATGCACAAACGCCATAATACCAAACATATTCGCAATCACTCAGGTAACGTAGCTTAACAGCATGCATATAAACAAAAGATCCTCAAAGAAAAGTAGCAAAAACTCACAGAAGAGATGAATGTGCAGCACTTCACCCCCGACTGAAATTGTACTGGGCCTTTTATACGCGACAGCTCGTTTTCCCGCGCAATACGTTCAATCTGGCCAATGAGAATTCGCCGAGCAGAAAATAACCGCGAAAAGCTATATAGCCTCATTCCGGATTTCAAAGCTTTAAGGCGCCCTTTCCTAGCCTCATTCCCAGGCTCTCCCCCCCCTGCAATAAACATCAAAGCAGTCTGACATTATGTGTGTCCCAAAAGCGGTATGTCACATCCACCTGGCTACATTTTGCATGCCAGCACGCTTAATTAATTAGCTTTCACTATTAACCAAATTTATAACCAATTACACACACTATGCAAAAAAATACTACACTCACAACAGAAAAATTCTAAATTTGCTAAATGAATGCTGAATTTGATCACTCAAAGAAAATTGATAAGGCATACAGTTTCATTTCGGCAGCTGTTTCTGCTGATTTTCCAACAGGTGAAGCAACGCTTCATGATCTAGAAATAGACAAAAACAGTATTGTATTAATGTTGCCGGGACAATAACAACAACAACAACAACAACAACAATAAAAAAACTGGTCACATGATTGAGAGAGGGACGCTCTCACCTGGGTCACTGACATCCTTGTAGTTAACGAGCATGAAGTGGCAGCAATTGGCCAGCAGCCTGGGAGCCGAGTAGCGGAAAGCGGCATAATAGAGAGGGACCACCACCTGCAAAAAAAAAAGACAGATTAGTAAAAGACCCTAAGCTAGCATTCCCTTCTCTCCCCCTCCCCCCCAAGAAATGAAAGAAAGACGTTCCAGGGAAGCCCGAGAATAATTTCATTACCTACTACACTCACACCAAAAAATTTCTAAATAAATGCTCTGTGTATACAAGAATTACACCTGGCAAGAAAACTCCTCATCACTGGATAACAGACCTCTGCATCCATTTTCTCGCTTAGAATCCTCTCGCACTGCAGTCGCATCGGCTCCAAGAGGAACTGATCAGCAGCCGCCATCAGCTGTGAGTGTGTGTGTGTGTGTGAGTGTGTGTGAGTGTGTGTGTGTGCTCTCTTCACACAGATGTCCTAGAGATCGGGACGGTACTGCACGTACCTCCACTCCGATGTTGAGGTCATCTCTGGGAAACAGACATCGGCCAGTATACAGGTACTGCAGTAGCACCTGCAGCACCCGGCCGCTGATGGTCGGCAGGGGAACCTGGTCAGAAGAAGGACGGACCCATTAAACTCTAGTAACTCGTTATATAACAAGCTCTGTCTTAGCTTTGCAAAAACAGGGAAAACATGAGTTTTGCCCACGTGGAGGAGAGTCTGGGAACCTCAACCTCATACCCAGGCCTTCTACGGTGACGCCCAGATTTTATCTCATAACCGTGCCCGATATTTCTCCATGGCTTGGAAGGCCTGGATACGAGTTTAGAAACTAGGCTATAGCCAGCAAAGACAATGCAGAAACAGTCTGTACATGTATGCTAGCAGAAATTAAGAAGCAGTTACTATTAGGAGTTCTTACATAATCAGTACATCACTATAATTATGACCACACCTCCTTGTTTCTTGACTCCACCCAAAGGTCAGAGTCCAGTAGGGTCTTAAAGACGGGACTCTGGGCACACATGACCAGACGGTGGGCATGGAAACGCTGTTGCTCTGACGATATCAACACAACATCACTGTGAAAAAATCCAAAGATACTGACTTCATTGATTACATAATTTGGTAAAGATATTCACTCCAATTGATGCTCACCTCAAGCTAGGGTTGTTGATATAGGAAGAGAGGTCAAAGAGTGGCTCTGTAGGAGAAAAGGGTGAATTGTGCATGGGTGGAACAGCTGGGCACAAAGACCTACATGTAGGTCAGGCCGTCGACAAGAAAGATAACCGAAGCTAGCTACTACAGTAGCTACACAGATATTCGTCATTTAACCAGCTAGGAGCGGAGTCGGTATGTAATTAATTACTAGTTGCTAATGTAATCATGTGTGGGTCACATTTACACCCGAGCCTCTCGGCCCACGTGAGGACATTTTGGCTAACTATGACCTATAGACATTCAGCACCAGAAAAATGTACCTTTCTCCTCCACCTTGTTGGAGAATCTCTGAGGTGGGAAGCACTTGAGGCCCAGCAGTTGGAGAGGGTTCCTCGAGGCTGCGTTCCTGAGCAGAGGGTTGGCTCCCAGCTTCACCAGGGTTGCCATGGTAGCCAGCGCCTGCCGTTGGGAGGCACGATGAAGGATGCTAGAGTGGAGGGTGAGAGAAAGGTCAAAGTACATTCAATGGCTACTAGAGATAAGGTGCACGTAGGCTCTTATTAGAAACTTTAGCTAGCACACGTACCTGTTGCCATGGCTACTGCTCTGACAGTTGATAGAAATGGAGTGTTTCTGCACTAGATGTTTTAAACACTCAAAATTATCCTGACGGGAGAAAAGGTGGCGAGCATCAGTTCACTGGCTTGGATCCCATGCAGGGTACACATGCGTTACCTTGGCGACGGCTTCCAGCAACCAATCAAAGTCGTGCTTGTGTTTGGACTCTGCATCCTCACAGAACTTGCCCCTCAGAGCCATCACACTGTCTACCACCTGCCAACATCAAGTTCAGTGTCAATAAATCAACAGTGTCAATATCAGCGTTAAAACCGATATGACACAGAACCACACACACACCTGGAGTTCTCCGTTACCCACGGCAGCCTTGATGAGCTGGACCTCTCCCCTCGCGAATACCTGCGGGGTCACCCTAGCCAGGGTCTCCTCTAGGCCCTGCCCACTTCCAACGGCCTCCAGTACTTGTGACAAAAGCTGAGTGTCTTCAGTTACCTCCGTCATGGAACCCTGGGGAAAGGAGGGAGGGAGGGAGAGAGAGTTAGGGTGAGGGTGACAGCTCTGAGGTGTTCGCAACTCACCCGTTTCACAAACGGTCTCTGTAGCTCCACCTGCTCCTCCGTGTCCCATTGACCCCTAGCAGAGAGAGAGAGAGAGAGATCTGATCAGCCACGGTGGATCACAACCTGTACCTCGTTGTGAGGCCCTGGATTGGAACCTGGACCTCATTGTGAGGCCCTGGACTGGAACCTGGACTTATTTGCCAGCCACTGGTGCAAAAAAATAGCCATACAAGAATGGAGCCTCTACCATATTCTGATCCTATGTCCAAATGCTAGCCAGTATACCTTATACAGTTTTACTTACTCTCTTTCGGTGACTTGCAGCGTCTTGTAAAAGTCACTTTTCAATTCCTGTGACTTCAGCTGTGCTTCCTGTAGGCGGAGTTGCACATGAGACCTCACAGTGACATAATAATTCCATCACTCATAAAGTCATGTGACAATCATGTGAAACCTACTGAATAGCATGGGTGTTTGGGGACCTGGAGGTTTATGCCCAGCTGATCAGAAATACCGCAACAGAGGCTAAACAAAGAGAGAGAAATTATTAGGGAAAGTACACAATTTACAGTTATCTTGATATAGGGGTTGAGGTTCAAAGTTTATAGGTGGAAGGTCAAAGTTCGCAGCACACTTTCACAGGGTCATTATGTATTTTTTCTCAGTCAAAATATAAATGCAGCTGTCCGAACCTGAGGAGCCTCATGGCGTTCTGTAACCGGAAGCTGAGGTCGTACTTGGTTGCCGTGGGGTCAAAGACCGACTGATGTGACTGGAGGGCCTTCTCATAGAGCTTGTCCAGCAGGGGAGCTATCGCGTCTGCCGCTCGCTGGAGGAGGGCGTGGAGGTCAGCCTCGTCCACCGGGAAGGACTGTGCCTGTGTGTGTGTGTGTGAGTGTGTGTGTGTGTGTGTGAGTGCTTGTCCTCATCGTTTGGTAGTCTCATTCCCAGAACAACCTGGAAACAGGATTAGCGTGGCGCCCACAGTCTTATTCCTCGGAATGAGACTGTGCGGTGGTGATACTGCCACTCACTGCTCTAAAGTATCTTGACTCGTCCGAGTTCAGCTCCCGGGCGATCCTGACCACATCCTGGACACACCTCTCCACCAGTAGGGGGTTCACCTTCCAAAGCTGGGGGCCACTTGCCGAACCCTTGGGGGGGAGGGCAGGACAGGTTGCATGGGCAGGTGACTATCATGTGATTGGCACATGACTTACTTTATGGATGTATCATGCACAAGAGTTAATGACTATCATGTGACTCACATGATAGTATAATTATAATGATATCTACAAACTGGAGATGGCTTTTAGTCACATGACAATCACACAGGTGTCATGTGACAATTACACAGGTGTCATGTGACAAATAGCTAATTACAGGTGTTAAATCATTACCTCCAGTGTCTGCTTGCAGAGGTTCTCAGCTGCTGCAATCTTGGCCTCCAAGTTTCTCATGTACTCCAACACCTCTCGGAGGTCGTCGACCTGTGCGACCAATCAGGAGGTAGTATCACTGTCATATGACCAAACAGAAATCAGACACCTGTTGAGTAATGATCACTGCAGAAAATTGATAGTTGATTGAGTTTTTGCTCTCAAAGACCCACTCAACAACAGGTCAGTAAACTGACTCTCAGTAAACTGACTCAACCACCTCAACAACAGGTCAGAACCTCAACAACAGGTCAGTAAACCTCAACAACAGGTCAGTAAACTGACTCACCCACTGCAATGCGGCACAATTCTGGTTGTAGGTAACTGTAAATATTATTACTGGGTAACTTCTGTATTAAAACAGCACATGAAATGTACTCAGAAAGGGAAATAGCACTTTGGTTTCATCTCATGCTATTTCACGCCCCTCCTGAGAGCATTCTCTGCGCTCTTAACACCACAGCAACCCACGCCATCACCTATACTAATACTAAGGGCGGGATGGGTATATGTCAGCTACTTGGCAGTTTTTTTTCTGAAGACGTGACTGTCAACATCCCCAGCAGGTGCAAGGGCAAGCAAACATGAGATAACAGGGCGACAAGGTCGAGCTCTACAGCCCTACAGCTGTCAGCTACTGGCTCTACAGCCCTACAGCTGTCAGCCACAGGCTGCAAACAGGACACACTGAAGGCCATGGAATGTTTCCTTTTCAGAGAGGAATTTGGCTGTCTTGGCTACCCAGAGAAAGGGCCAAAGGGCCCTGTTAAAGCATTAACTCCAGCTGTTGATACTGACAGGAGTATTACTCCGCTCTGCCCCCACACTACTGTATTGCACACAAAGGTCGCTGTGTGCGTTCCCTTTCAATAAACAAACTGTGGACATCCATTAACAGAAGCCATTCTTGGATAAATACTAGAGGGATAATTATCTGCCATGAGGGATGCCTTCTTGGTGGTCAGGGCTCACAGAAGGCGCTTCAATGCACAAAGAGGACTAGTGGTAGCCTCGAACCCAGGCCTTCCTCGCACAGATTTTATCTCGCAGCCGTGGAGAAAAATCCCCATTTTTCTACATGGCTGTGAGATAAAATCTGGGCAAGGAAGGCCTGGGTTCGAGGCTAGACTAGTGGTACTGTAGTCCTTACCAGCCAGGCCGGCCACTCCGCCTTCTGGGCCAGGATCTCAGCTGGAATCTGGTCAAGAGGGAAAGACAACAGCCGATAAATCTAGCGGACACTACAGCTGCTCACTGTCTTACTCTAGCCAGCTGTCTCTTATTATTAAAGAGACAACATCTTAACATCTTCCACGTCCCTCCCTTCTCTGAGAAAGGGAAGGGGAAAGCGGCTAACTATCCTTGTCTTCCTCCCTCCCTGTTTCTGAGAAGAAGGGGAAGTCGGCCAGCTATCCTTGGCTTACTGACAGCTATGACCTCTGATGCTTACATCGGTGGTCTTAAGAAAGGTCTCCACTCTCGTCAGCAGTTGCTTAAGTCTGTTGAGGAACGTGGGCGAGCCTTGGATGCCCTGGAGTAGGTCAACCATCCGCTTTATCTCTTCCCGCTGACCCTCGATGCGACTGGACACAGTTTGCGCCTGTTGGTAGTGTGTGTGTGTGTGTGTGTGTGTGTCATTGAGTACTATTAGCAATTTGTTAGGAATCTTACAGAAACTGAAAGTAGTTGCCAGAATGGCTTCTTCCAAAGCAGTAAATTTGCAGGCTACTGTGAGATAAATGTGGTAAGGTCACGAGTACCATCACATGACCACCTACTCCCTTTAAGTCAAGTCACATGACTGTCACACGATTACCCACCCACCTCCTGCTTCTTCTGTTTGAGCACCCTCTGCCTGAGCTCCGAGGCCACGTCCACAATCCTCTCCTCTCCCACGGGCCTCACGGGAGGAGGAGGCACCGAGCGGAGGGAAATGCCCCCTAGGATCTCCGCCATCGCCATGGAGTGAGCAGACACCTGGGTTGGAGTAGGGCCAAGATGGAGGGAAGACAGACTGACATGTAAGGTCATGGAGACAGTGAAATGTAAATACAGCCCTGGCAGGTGGAAAATGGCCTGACTAGACAAGTACCAACTATTGCAGCAGAAGAGAAACATTATTTCAGGCCTCCAGGCAATTTAACCTACTGTGCTGTTTGAATTTTGACAGTAGCGGATATCTCAATGTTTTGAGTTGACTACTGATAAGTAGCAGATTTAGTAGTTTTCACTGATGTTCCCCTGCTGTTTTGTCCTACTGCACTATTTGGACTTTGACGGTGGTGGAAGAAAATTTTTACTTCAATGTTTCGACAGTACACCACTTCTTCTCTGCATCATTCCAGGATCTAGCCTCGTTCCCAAGCTCGAGTGGAGGGGAGAGTACTCCGCCCACACAAGAGCCTGGGAACGAGGCTATCCAGGATGCAAAGTCCTTAGTGTTCTGTGCAACTGCGGTGGACTGAGAGTGTTAATGTGGAACTATGTGCACTAGGCCTCGATATGCAGTTAGTGGTTGTGAGTGTTAATAAATGTAGTATGCGTAGTATGTTGTTTGAGTTGAGGTGCCATTTTAGTTGTTAGGGCTGTGGAATAAATAGCAATTGTATTTTGTGTCACCTAGAGTAGTGGCTGTTAGTCTTGTCCTCAGTTATTCAATTTTGCTGTGAGTATAACGTGTGTCAGTTAGTGTGCGCCTGCGTGGGGATTGGAGCCCGGCTAGTCAATCACAGCAACCCCCTTCAAAGACCCTTTTCTGCTATGATGTCATTGGGGGGAAAGATAGGTACTTAAATCAGGGGTTCATTTAGGAAAATCCCCAAGGGGGGGGTGAATGCTCCCCCTAAATGAAGCCCTGTAAATGGAAAAATACATACATGCAAAAACACGCATGTTTCCATGTATTTTCTCCATTTAGTGTCTACTTTTCTTCCAATGACATCATAGCGGAAAGGGGTCTACTGATCCATGGAAACTAGCTGTGGTGAACTCACCGCATCAGGAGTCTTGTTTTCCTTTAGCGATCGCTGACGTCTTTGTGTCGGTGGTGTTCCTGGACCCCCACCCACAGGGGGGAGGGCCGGAGGAGGGGGTGGGGCTGGTACTCCTGGGGGGAGGGGCGGGGGAGGGGAAACATCAGCAGGAGGATTTTCCCGGGCCGGGGGAGGAGGTGGGGCTGGTACTCCCGGGGGGAGGGGCGGGGGAGGGGGAACATCAGCAGGAGGATTTTCCAAGGAAGTTGGTTGCACGTCAGCATCGATCCCGGAATGGGGGTATGACGGCGGTTCCTCCGAGGGTGGGGGGGGAGTGCTTGTAGTCTCGGTTTCTGCGCTCGCTGCCGAGGTGGCACCTTGCTCCAGGCTACTGCCGCTACTGGGAGTGTTTTCTGATTGGCTGCTGGAAGGCTTTACGACAAGCTCTGGTACACTGCTGACATCTTGCTGAGCAACATCTCCGGAACCGACCGTAGCTTGTAATTGATCGGCGAGTTTGCTTGCATCTCCCACTGCCTGTAGACTTACCGGCTCCTGACTTTCTGGCTCATCACAAGCCTCCTTATTCTCCGAGCCGGTCCCACCCTCAGCTTTCTCCGACTCACTACCAATCTCTTTCTCTTCGACCACAGAGGTAGTGGCTTCAGTGGTCGGAGGCTCCTCACTGCTAGCTGGCTCAGTAACTTGCTGTGCAGTGGTCTGTTCATCCACGGGTACGGCAGCATCAAGCACAGCAGTGGGGTGCGAAGGTAGCTCTTCCACGGGTACAGCAGCATCAAGCACAGCAGTGGGACACGAAGGTAGCTCTTCCACGGGTATGGCAGCATCAAGCACAGCAGTGGGGCGCGAAGGTAGCTCTTTCACGGGTACGGCAGCATCAAGCACAGCAGTGGGACACGAAGGTAGCTCTTCCACGGGTATGGCAGCATCAAGCACAGCAGTGGGGTGCGAAGGTAGCTCTTCCACGGGTATGGCAGCATCAAGCACAGCAGTGGGGTGCGAAGGTAGCTCTTCCACGGGTACGGCAGCATCAAGCACAGCAGTGGGGTGCGAAGGTAGCTCTTCCACGGGTGCGGCAGCATCAAGCACAGCAGTGGGGCGCGAAGGTAGCTCTTCCACGGGTACGGCAGCATCAAGCACAGCAGTGGGGCGCAAAGGTAACTCTTCCATGGGTTGAGGCAGCGAAGTGCTAGCAGTCTCGACTTCTGCACTAGCCCCTTGCTCCATGCCATCACTGCTGGTTGTAGCTTCAGCTTCTAGTTGATCACTGAGTGCCTCTAGAACCAGTTCTTGTGCTGGCATCACTTCTGGCTCGGGAATGCTGCTACTGCTGGTTTCCGTGGCGACTTGATGAGCAAGTGAATCAGCTGCTTGTAGTTGATCAGAAGCCTTGGCTTCATCCTCCACTGCCTTTGGAGCAATCGGTTCTTGAATTTTAGGTTCATTGCAAACCTCTTGGCTCCCCAGGCTGGCTCCAGGCTCAACTGTCTCCTGCTCTCCTTTGGCTTCAACTGCAGTGGTAGCTTCAGGGATTGCTGATTCAGACTCAGCCAGTGGTAACCCTTCATCTTTGGGCGCTGATGGTTCAGGTTCACTGGAAATTACCTCGTTCTCCGGGCTAGGTTCAGTCGGTTGAGCCTGTACGGTGCATGGATCATCGTTTAGCTTAGGTTGAGGCTGATTTGCATTGCTACTTACCGGACTAACAGGTCTGACGGGTTGAGATTCTTGGACTTGTTGACTCTCGTCCTCTGTTTTACGTTCTTCTGTGCCTGTCTCCTTCAGTTGACCAGCGGCATCAGCTTGTTGGGATGCGTCTGCTGGGAGCTCAGGTCTAGATCCCAACTCTGGTTCCACTTCAGGGACAGCATCTTGGGCCGGTTCTGCTTCCAAGTCAACGGCTGGTTTCTCCTCCTGTGTCTCAGTCTGAGTCTCCTGCGATCCTGAACCTGGATCAATGGTGTCTTCGGTTGACACTTCCACTGTCTCACCGCCATCGGGCTTTGCTATAGCTTTCACAAGGGCAATGTTCTCCTCCTGCCTGCTGGTGCTCTCTTGTTGCCATGGTGCAGTCCCCTCAGGCCTTATGTTCTCCTCCTGCCTGCTGGTGCTCTCTTGTTGCCGTGGTGCAGTCCCCTCAGGCCTTTGGCTGGCAGTCTCCAGTTGCTGTATTGGAGCTCCAGCACTGTCTTGCTGTTGCCCGGGCGACACTTGGCTAGCGGAAGCGACTTGTGGCTGAGAAGCACTTGTATGCAAAGGACGCCGGGTGGTATCTACCTGCGGTGAAGTACTGGCAACTTCTTGCTGGCTAGAAGCTCCCCGTGGAGGGTTATCACTACTGACGCTAGCAACACCTCCAGCACGGGTGTTGCCAATCTGCACCCGACCCATAGCTGGAGAACGACTTTTCGTGATGACAGGCATGGGTTTTACCTTGAGAGAGGGGGAGGGGCCAAGAAACCTCTTAATTTTACCTGGGCTGACTCCTTCTAGCTGCTGGGGTTCAGTGCGCTCACGAGCCGGAACGGTCCTATCAATACCACCACTCTCTCGGTTTACTCTGAAACGCTGAAAGACCTTTGGTTCCGTTTTCGAGCTCAGACTGTCCGATGAAGTACTTGACTTGGGACTCGGGCTGCCAGGTTGGGATTCCGACTTTCCAGCACCGGCCTGGGACTTAGTCTCGGCAACAGCACTTCCACTGCCGGGGCTTTGTCTTCCAGTAGTAGCCCCACTGATCGTCTGCCTCCGCTGTTTCTTCTCATGGAGTCGGGCGGGTTGGAAGCAGTTCTTGCAAACATCTCTCCGAAATTTCTGCGGAACAAAGCTCTCACAGGCGAAGTCTTCCTCATCCATTACCGAGGACTTAACTGTTGAGAGAAGACCTTAATAAATCGTATAGCAAAGGCGCCAGGAAACAGCTGAACTCTTCATTAAGACTTTAATATTTAATGCCAAATAATACTAATGCCCAGAGTCACATTAATTAAATTATCATCTGTTTTCGCACTTACATGTATAGATATACACAATACATCTACGGTTAACTACAGCAGCTAGAACCAACCTTCTGATGGGAAGCGCGGTATAGATGCACTATAGTACGACTGGATCGGCGGGTGATGCAGACACAACGCAGCTAACCAGCCAATAGTCACAGACAATACCTTTTTAGGCTGCAGATCCCCGACAACTGCTCACCGCATCATCATGCTACCGTAAATTTATCATGCTACCGTGACTCAGCTGATGAATCGTGCAATAAATCGTCATGACCTTTTGACCTTTTCTTTGACCTCGGCGATAAAATTTTATATTCACCTTATCCACGATCGCTATGGCTGCTGAAGATTCGGTGTGCGTGAGCATCCGCGAGGACGGAGAGAGCGTTCCGCTCTTCGTCCGTCCCAAGGACGGTAACAGCTCCGTGGAGTTTCTGAAGGAATGGGCCCAGGCAAACAAGGATTGGCTGGATCAGAAGCTGCTGGAACACGGTAAATGATGCTGGCCTCGTATCCAGGTCTCCCACGCCCAAATTTTATCTTGTAGCGATCTTTCTCCACGGCTGCGAGATAAAACCTGGGCGTGGGAACGAGGCTGCGGTGATGAAGCCTGAGGATCTGGCCATATAATACTTCTGCCCTGGGGGGTAATTTAATGGGGCGGGGCTCACTGCTTTTTCAGCTGCTATTTTTGGCAGTTACGAGGTATTTTTGAGAGGTATGCCTATCTCGTGCAGCCAGCCATGCACACATCGACACATCAGTGACTATTAAAGACCTCACGCAGAGACTATAGCATCGTGGCAGAATCAGTGGCGATGGATGTCGATGGTCCTCACCAGCCTTGTTCCAAGACCTCGATCGTTGGGTAACAAGGCATTCATTCCAACCTAGATGGTTTGAAAGCTTTTCCTGGCTGCATGCACTATGATGAAAGCCGTGATGCAGCCTATTGCATGTGAGAGAAGCTACGAGAGCCCTTTCACACAATGATTATGTCCATAAATGGAACATGCGCAGACAGTAATAATTTTGGCCGCTTTGAGTGATACCCACAGTAAATGTTATGTTAATTAAGTTAGTTAAAAGCACATGTAATTTATTTAGTTGATTGGCTATGGTATGTACTGTCTTGGTGTGTGCATGTAGTCTGGCCCCACCCCTAACCCTGACACTAAGCTGATGCATGTATTTCCTCCCTATCCTCTTCTTCTACCAAAGAGTGGACCCTGGGACCGGGGAAGACAACATGGATAGTTCACTGTGTGCATACTGTGCCTTGTTTACACAGACATTGTTTGAATATCTCTGTGGCGGTCCTCCAGAGGCTGGGGTTTATTATTCATCTAGACAATTCTGTTTTTATAGCTCAAAGAAATTTTGCATACACACGCAGCCACTCCCAAACACAACAACTGAAGAGACAGATCTAGCCGTATCATTCCTCCCCGTCCTTCCTCCCTCCATCCCTCCCTCCCTCTTCCCCAATTCCTTCCCATCGTTACTTATCCCATCATCCCCCTCACTCCCAGGTGCAATTCTTTTTCGTGGATTTGACATCCGTGAGGGTGTAGAATTTCAAGACGTTGTGCAGCAGTATGAGCCTGACCTGAGTGACGAGTACAGGGGGACGTCGCCTAGGAAACTCATCCCTGGCACACAGGTACATTAAACACACTAGTCTTGTTCCCGTGCCTTGAGTCCAGAATAGACCATTGGGCTACAAGAGGGATTACCGTAGCTATTGCATAATGATAAAATACAAGGAGTATCGTTGCCATAGCTACTGAAATCCCTAATGGCACTTTTATTGGAAAGGTTGTATTCCTCTGATACAATGTACTATAAGCAGTTCACTTATCTCCCCCCCCCCACACACACATGCACACACACATGTACACACACATGCACACACACTAGTATGTGTTCTCTGCCAGCGAGATGCCCCCCTACTTCCCCATTCCACAACACCTGGAGATGTCCTTCCTCCCCGCTCCCCCGAAGAAGATCTTCTTCTGCTGCCTGGAGGCGCCCACCTCCAGCGGTGGTGAGACTTGCCTCTGTGACTTCAAGAAGGTCTACGATCAGCTGGACTCCGACATTCGGCAGGAGTTTGAGGACAAAGGGGTAAGCGTCTTTGTGTTGCTCCGAGGACCGGCCACTCCACTGGAAGTAAAGCACACCCTGTGTAGCCTCGTCCCCACGCCCTCCCTAGAACGGGAGAGAGTCTGGTATCTTTTCTCACCTGAGTGATGTTCAGGGCTAGAAGGCGGTAGTTGCTTGTGTGTAGGCAAACACAGCTGTAGTTGTCTTTTCTTCACATGATTCAAATTATGTGTAGGCAGAGACTAATCGAAAGACAGCTGCTTTTCTCTACCCTTGTTGCCAGCGACACTACTTCAATACTCAGTCAGTGGCACTAACTAAAGCTTGGCGTACATTCGCTGCCTTTCCTCGGTATCCCTCATTTCTCAAGGGGAGTGCCCGGGGGACGAGGCTACACCTCATGTAGTGCCTTTGAATGGAAAGTTAGCCTCGCCCCCCCGTGACCATTTTTCATAGGGGCGTAATGGGGAGTGTACTGTAGTCTAACGTGTCACTGTGCTTCCTCCACCACAACCACCAGGTGATGCACATTCGCAACTACGTTGGGCAGAAGACCTTCCTCTCGGATCCCACCATGCTCAAGGGCTGGCATGACGTCTACGGCACGAAAGACAAGCGCGTTGTGGAGGAGGAGTTGAGGCGCTCCGGGCAGGACTACAGCTGGCAGAAGAACGATGGACTGAGGATCATCAACACGGACCCGGCTGTCCAGAAGCATCCGCAGACCGGGGCCAAGGTGTGGTTCAACCATGCTCAGGTGAGCGAGTCTGGTTACCATGGTAGCAAAATATCGCTGCGTCTTACTGGTAGTGACCCTCACGTTCCTGCTTTATTCAGCTGTGTGTATTAGAGTGAATGAAGGCTTCCCAGTCCTTTCCAAGTGTTTTGTTATTTTCTCCATTCAGCTTTTTCACTGGTCTGGGATTCCGGACGAGTTTAGCCGAATCTACAAACGGTTGGGAAACCTGAAATATTTAATCGCCTTCTGGATCACATGGCTGCTAAAGATCATCTTCCTCAGGATCCTCGGGCCGAAGTGGGTGGGGTTTCACTGTGCCTTTGGCGACGGCTCCGAGATTCCGGAGCATTATCTGAGCCATCTCCGTGACGTCGTATGGAACAACTTGGTGTTCAATCGCTGGGAGCTCGGGGACATGCTCTTGCTTGACAACTTCAGGGTCTCACACGGGAGGCAGGTGGGTGGATTCAGCTCGTTAATTAACTATTTAGTCATGTGACTACTGATCATGAATACACACATTTGCAAAACTATATACCAAGGGCACATCGAGCTTCATGTGCATTAATTACTATTGCTGGTTAATTAACCAGTCATGTGACTATACCAATTATTTAAATGGGTGTGGCTTTATTCTCGCAGCCCTACACTGGCAAGAGGAAGGTGGTTGTGGCGTGGTCCCAGCCTCGCTTGAAGCCGAGCAGACAACAGAACTGAACTCCATGCATGTGTGTCTTGAGAGACTGTGTGTGAATTTTTCGTACTACATTAGATTAACCCCTACTTTTAATAATTTACATGATGCAGTTGTAGTATCATGTAGATGTGAAACGGAATTCAAAACTGTGAACATGAATGTACATGTACGATAATTTATGATGCTGTTGTTATAATAATTTATTATACACCTGGTCATGTATAAGACAGAAAGATCAAGAGCCACGGGGGAGGGGTGCTATCTATACCGATAGTCCGCTCGTCTTGTTCTCTCGTGATCATGACTCCTGTGTGCCTCCCTGTCTCGGTAGTAGTCCCTCTCTCTCTCTCTGCCTCGGTCTCTGTGCCGTCTCCTGCGTTGCTGCTCTCTGCTGGTACTTCCCTCTCTGTCTCTGCGACGCCGTTTCTCTCGCTTATCGGACCGGTGTTTGTGCCGGCTCTTCCGTACACGGTGATCCTGTTCAAAATCGCTTCGGTACTGCTCGGGGAGGCCGTTCTCTTGGGAGAGGGGGGGAGGGAGGGGGGAGTGGGATACGCTGTGATCCGACTGGCTCTCAGAGCTCACTTTAATGGGGCTCTGGATTGGTTTGTAGGCCTGCGGAGTGACTCCTCTACTTCGGCTCCGACTTCTGCTGCGACTGCGGCTTTGACTCCTATTGTCGTCATCGGAGGTAGAGCTGGAACTCAGTTTTCGGAGAGGTTGTGGGGAGGGGCTTTGGCTCTCGGAGGTCTGTCTCTGCTGAGGGCTGAGTGACCGGGACTGCCGCTCGCCATTCCTGACAGGTGAGTTCTTTCGTTGAGTGCTCTCTTTCTGTTTTTGTTTTTGTGAGACGACGGTTATGGGACTCAGGTTGGTGCTCTGGGGTTTGCCGGCAGCAGGAACAGGGCTCTTGGAGGTGCGCCTGTCCGTCTTCGACTCTGGGACGGCTGGCGAGAATGTGCTGGGGGAGGCTACAGGAAGCAAGAGAGAAGTGGTGGACACACTTCACCTGGTGTTAATGAAAAAAAGCAAAACATTTTTCTTACAGGTTTTTGATGACTTCGCAAATGTCGGTTTCTTCACATTTATCTCTTTAATCTCTATCTGCTTCTCCTGAATGGTCAATGGAAAAAAGTGATCATCAGTGGTCATTAAACAGAATAGTAATGTGCATTAAATAGAAACTACTCTACACCTGTACATCCATGGCAACCTGCTGACCTTTGCCTTCTCTCGAAGCACAGCAATCTCTTTCTCCAGGTTCTCCAGAAACTTCTTCGGCCGCTGGTAGAGAGCAAAAATCTCCAGACTAATGGACTAAAGGAAAAACGGACACTCAGGAATGGTACCTGTACCTCTCCAGTGAGGAACCCTGGACTAACGGGTAGCAGGAGGAACAGACCTATATTACGTACGTACCTCAATGTCCTCGTAGTCTGTATCAAAAGCCAGCCACCATGGTGGCCGCTGGGGAAGAGGGATCTGGGTGGAGGAAGACACCAAACACACTAACGTACACAGCCATAGGGTAATAGCTACAATATTATATTTGTGAGATAAAAACGGATGGGTGAGATGTAGCAACAGTGCCTTGAAAAATGGCAGAACGAGTGCTTAGTCCAGCTACAGGAATACTGCTGTCTGTCATTTTAATAAGTGGGGTGAATAACCCCCCCCCCCCCCTCCCCCATATGAACAGGTATACATGTATATGTATACCTAAGTGCTGTGGACATGCATACATACGTCTTCCAACTCTCCCTCTAACATCAAACTGTGTAGTGAGGCATGCCAGCTCCCTCCCTGCCCACCACTCACTTGTAGCTGTCTGGCTGCAAGGAAGAGACAGGAAACAGCGACGGTTTTAGGACTGAAGCGGACGAAGACATTCGTCCTCAGGCTGTCGTTCATGAAGTTCCTACAACAGAAGAGAGACACACACGTACACAATGGACCATTATGATGTAATGGGGGAGCACTAAATGGAGAAAATATGAGAACAGAGACAGTTTTCTTCGATGCAAACATAAGAACATGCTTGTTTACAAATGGTCATGTATTTTCTACTTTACCCGGACCCACCAGTACCACCACAGCAAAGAGAAGTAACATCACAAGTCAAAAATACAAGCTTAGTCGGTAAAAAAACACACATACAAGTGAGACTAACAGCCCAAGAAGAGAAAGCAGTTTTCTCACCATGCTCTCTGGGCCAGCCTGGTGTTCTTTTCCATCTCCAGGAGCTGCAGGTACGTGATGACCAACTACAGAGGCAAGCAAGACAGCAATACCAACATTCATGAATTAGAGCAAATGAAATAATTGCATTTGGGTAATTAGAGCATTCAGATAATTAGAGTGAGTATAAAATTCTGTGTGATCATAGTGCTCACCTTGTGTGGGTGCTGGACGTGGACACAGAACCCCAGCTCCTAGAGAGAGAGAGAGGCAATGGTTCCTGAATCGTGCTAAAGGAGGCAAGACTATGAACTGGAACTGCACGCACCTTCAGGAGGAATCTCTCGTATTTGATGACCGTGGCCTTCGTCTTGAAGTACTCCTCTCCCATGTACTCCATTGGGACGATGGTTCTGGAGGGGGAAGGGTGAGAGAGAGAGGGGGGGGCAAGCTAAGATGGAAGCAGCACCTGATAGTTAAGAGAGCGAAAATGCATTCTTTTTAGGATGAAAAGGGGTGGAACCTGTGAACAGGTTTAGTAGCCTCGTTCCCAGGCTCACCCTGCCAGTTCTCCATTGCTAGCAGTATAAAAAAAATATTCTTGTTATTCGGTACTACAGGCAAAGGAAAGCATGATGGTGGACCTGGGAATGAGGCTATTTGATTAACAAAGTGAGGGGATGGTGGGGTGGGTGAGGGTGGTATGATAGCAGCTACGCAGGTAGCAAGTAAGGGGAATGGTGGGGTGGGTGCGCTCCTGGTGTGAGTGTAGGGCCCCTGACCACTACTGCCTGACCACAGGAAGGAAGTGTTTTCAAAGGCACCACTTGTGCCCCCTTCAACAAAAGGCTTTCTGCACTCCAAATGGGCAATATCCTGTGGAGCTGGCTTGCATCAGGACATTCATCCACGAAGAGGGTGGTTAGCAGACAAAAATCACCAATCCAAGAACTGACTGACAACTGTATTCTTTGCACTTGAGTCAGCAGCAGCTGCACCATGAGCTAATAAGGTCACCATCAGGTCATTGGGTACACTATCCAGTACTTCAAAACAAGACATGAATCCTGGATTCTGGTTACTCTTCTCCCACTGGTAAGTAAAGAGAATCATTCCAACAGCTGGAGAGCATAAGTTGCTGATAGAGTTATACACAGTAAACGCCTTGTGGAATGGGGAATGGGGAATGTGGCTCAGACAGTTCCCTGCCTGCGGTCCAATCCAATACTCTGTCCCTCTTGCCTTAAATTACAAAAAGGTAAGAAAATATGCAGATTTGCACAGCAATGCATGTGACATACAGTACGGGTATGAGACACAAACTAATGTGTACATTATAATACACTCAGAGCTTACTCAGTGGAAGGCAACCAACTCCACAACTCAAGTTCACAAGCACCAGTCCTTAACAGTCCATACAACATGAAGATGTGGGTGTGTCTGTCTGTCCATATGTCCATACACCGTACGTCCCACTGGCTTGATCCTTCCAGTATAAAGATTACAGATCGTTTGATTTTCAAATTTGCGTTTTTTTCTCCAGTAAAGTACATATAGAACATACCCACACAAAAAAAACAACTAGCAAATGGTTCAAAACAAATTTATTCAGTTTTCTCTCCATTTAGAAGGACAGGGCTACAAATTTTCTTTGAAGCTCCTTTCTTAAGACTCTCAGGTCATGGAAGTCCACAAACACCTCCGATACAAGTCTTTGCATAAACTCGACAAGTCAACCTTTCACGCTCCATCTCTCTCTTAGGCTCCACAGACAGAGCCTGTCTCCAATACCGGTACATGTACCCCAGTATTCAAAGGAGCACTACCAACAGGTCCTTGGTACAAACAACTGCAACATTTGCAGCATGCATTTGTTAACTGGCGAGGCTCTCATGGGTCCTTATAAGGAGTTCTTGGAGGGTCGTCTTTGCTAATAATAGGTACTTTGGTGCAGTAAAAATTAAGCCAAAAAAAAGCCAACTTGCAACAATGTTACGAGCCTATAGGCATGCATACTCATCTGATACGATTGCCAGTTTTTTTTATACGAAGAATATTGTAGTCAGTTTGAAATAGACTCTTTCTGCTATGATGTAATGGGGGAAAAGTAAGCACTAAATGGAGAAACATATGCATGTTTTTTTGCTTTCATGTAATGGAGGAAAGTAGGCGCTACATGTGTAAATTAAGATTAACAGGAGCAGGCATGTTTTGTGCTTTCATGATCATGTCACACAAGTACACGAGAGCACAAAAACATGCATGTTTTCATGTATTTCTCCATTTAGTGCCTACCTTTCCCCCAATCACATCATAGCGGAAAAGAGTCCATAGGACTTGACTATGGACTTGAAGGTAGTGCCCCTTTTAACACTACACTTACACATAGTGAATGTAAACAAGATTCTCACACACCGTTCAGTAGTCGATCCGCAGTGTGGGGAGGGTGATGGATGATAGATAGAGGGGAGGGAGGATTACGAAGCCTGGCTTACCGGAGGAGAGAGAGAGAAGGGGCCGCCACCGAGCCATTCTTTCTGATGGCATTAGTGGCTGTAAATAGCGGGGTGAGGAAGACACCACAGTAAGTAATGCCCCACAATGGTAGCTACGTAGCTGCTACCACCCCACCCCACCCCACCTCACTGTTTTCCCTACACATTATCCCTTTAAGAGGTAGTCTCACGAGCCAGACCACGTAGTTGGGCTCGTGATGCAGAGTTACAGACAAATCCAGTACCCGTTCCTATAAAGTTTGTTTTAATAATATCAGGAGTCCATGAGCCGCACTCACGCGCTCCTAATAACAGCTTCCCAAGGCCTACCTATGCAGCATGTAAAACCCCTTGAAAGTCAAAATCGAAGGGTGTTACTTAAAAGTAGGTACTATTTTATAACCTTTGTCCAGTATAAAAATAGGTCTGTAATACATACATGTACATGTACAGCTGCTTGCCTTATCCTGGTTCCATACCATTGGGTTGTGGAATGGAATCAAGAATTAGCTGGTAAAGTTGTACATGTGTTAAATTGGTCCAAACAGTGGTGCTTACCTGCCTATTCGTTTTTGCCTTAGATGATGAAAAACATTAATTACATCACGTAATCTTCTGCAGTCCTCCTCGATCTTAGCAGCAACGAAGATGCATGCCATGGCCATAGGCTGGGGGGAAGAGTGACCACACTGTGATAAAGGTCGAGATCGTCAACATGCATAAGTTCAAACTCCATTCCCCATGAGGGCTTCACTTTGATAGTGGTACCTCTTCTCTGGCACATGACAACTAGGGTTGAGTGCCATTGTGAATACAAGGAAAATGTAAAACTTCCGGTAAGGTTGCCAAAATCAGGTAAATAAATCAGGTATAGCGCACGTCTCCCGTATTGCAGTCAGGAACCTGGTAATGAGGGATCTAGACACATACTCCAAGCCATTCTAAGGTAGTGCTTCTAATAGTGGAACCATTCGTAATGTTCTGCTTTACGACATCAATTGTAAGCTCCTAACCTGTTAGGCATAATATATACTGTTCCTAAACCCAGCTGTTCACCCTCACTGCATAACATATACTGTTCCTAAACCCAGCTGTTCACCCTCACTGCATAACATATACTGTTCCTAAACCTAGCTGTTCACCCTCACTGCATAACATATACCGTTCCTAAACCCAGCTGTTCACCCTCACTGCATAACATATACTGTTCCTAAACCCAGCTGTTCACCCTCACTGCATAACATATACTGTTCCTAAACCCAGCTGTTCACCCTCACTGCATAACATGTACTGTTCCTAAACCCAGCTGTTCACCCTCACTGCGTCTTGTGCGCTGAGCTTCAGAGCCTCTTCTGTGTACGTTGCTTGGTATACATGATAAGAGTTGTACCAAGGTCAGCCATCTGCGGCATGGCTGTGCTGTTTTACCTTAGCTTGACCAGAGATACTCTGTAGATTGCTTATACTTTCTAGTTCTCGGAGTAGGACACATACAAAATCATATGCAAACTCACCAGCATAACACACCCATACAGCATTTGAGGGATTGCCTATTAGTAGCATGTGCAAACTGTGCAGCCACTACTGACGACAAAATGACTTACTTGAATGCTGTATTTCACAAACGATTTCACATAGTAAAACCGCTGAAACAGTATCTGGGCAGTGGCCATGGCAACCTAAAGTTGAGGACAAAACACGAATGATGTAAGAATTACAGCATTACACTTGTAGTGGCCTACAGCTAGCTAGCTACACCGGCTAGGCTGAAACCAGCTGCCTAAACGTTATTCCTATTCAACATGCAATTTCTTTTCTGGCAACCAGACCATAATACATTACCATGGATACAGTCTAGCTATGATCGATTATAGCTACTGTATCAGTGGTGACTGCACCCAAAAACAATTTTATGTAATTTTAAGTACCAAATATGCCACTTGGTCAGGTACTTTTCCCTATTAAACCATTATACTAGTTTTTAGCCATAAAGAAGTTATGGCCGTTTTAAAAATTATTGTCTATTACCTGTGGAAGTTTGAGCATCAAGCCAGCAGATTGAATATATTCACATCCCACTATTCTCAAATCGGTTTCTAATCCGTGGCTGACTCCGTCCTTAAAGGAAGGAGTGTTTATCAGCCGCTCGTTGGGGATAATACGGTTGTCGAGGCTGAGTTCGATGCCACTGAATTCTTTGATAGGGTCCATCTTCTTCGAGTCTTGACAAACAACGGACTTCAACGAGTATAAGAATATAATAATCTAGTGGTTAGGTACCAAACGAACAAAATCGAGTCTGTCTTCTAACTTTAACACTAGGAAAGGGGTTCTAGATACTAAACAAAACTTCAGCTACTAAACCGCCATGTTGAAAGCTGGGGCGGCGAGTTATGACATCACAATGACGTTGGCGCATGCGTACACTCGATTCGAGGCAGCGCAATCCAGTTTCATCTCGACGATTCTGGGTATTCAAAATTACGTACGGTGCACATTGCATGATGCAGCAAACCGAACGTTTTAAATACGATCACGGTCGATTGCAATAACAGTTAGGTGTAGATATTTTTGCTGCGTGAGGTTACATCGTATTCGGAAGAAGGATGGCTCAATTTCAAAATTGGTTGTCTGTAGAAAGCCCGAACGCCGTACAATCCTCGTCCCTAAGCGCAGCAGCGGAGATCAAAGGACGACTCAACTTCAGGTGAGAGTAACAAGTACTTAAACCTATTTACAACATAATTTACAGCTTAAGCGAGTGATAATTTATCATAATTCCACTATAATTTTATAAGCGGGTTCTGTATTCCAAATAAAGCCCCGCTTTTTAAAAAATCACAACCTAATTAGTCAAACTCTGTTTCCTACAGCTCTATAAAGACACCCCCAACAACTATAAGGAAACTGCCAAATGTTGGAAATCGCCTTGGTGACTATCATATGTCTAAACAAAATCCAGCTGTCATTGATCAACTGTACTCCCCCTCCCCTGCCTCCTCCTCTCACAAGAACAATCTCTACAAGACAGCCTCTCCTCTTTTCAATGGTCTTAATCACTCACGTCACCTAAACGGAAACAGGAGTGGGAGGACCCAAGTACAATCGTTCCTTCGACAGACTCTTAACCGGCGAAACTCTCTTCCCGGGGGTACGGGTACCAGTTTAGTCCACTTGGCCATACAAGGGAGGCAGCGAAAGTATGACAGTGTTCCAGTTAGTCCTGTGATTGTCAGACTTTCTGGCTCCAGTTTGGATGAGGGCAAGGGCATGGAGCTTGGGAGACTGGAAGAGGAAGAGACCGCTGTAAATCCTTGTGACAAGGATGTTGTAATCTCTGCCCTCAGGCAAAAAAGGTCAGTGTTGTTCTTGTTATAGTCTTGTCCTTATAATAACAGTCTGGTTGACAGAAAACTATTTCTTTTTCTCTAGAAAAAGATGGCCTACTTCCTGCAATAATGATTCTCCTGTTTCTGACATTTTTCCATCAGCAAAGAGATCAAGGTATGTACTGTCTGTCTGTCTGTCTGTCTGTTTGTCTTTGGTAATGTAATGAGGAAATAGCTCCATTTCGTGTGATATCAAGTGAAGAGTAAACAATTTCGAACACTGAAACTAGAAAGTACTTAACTACCAGGTGTATGTAGTCATAGCTTAGTGTGAGGTGAGGATATGAGGGGATTATCATATAACTTACTGGAACTATTATTCATACACTCCTAAACCTTCCCTAAACACAGCATGCTGTTATGCTGTTATGTTGCCTAAGTGTCCCAGGAGTGTACAGTTTTTACTTCGTATTGGAGAGGCACCTGGGTACAAAACTACCCAGGGTGTCATACGGGGGGGGATATCCCCCCCTGACCCAAGTTTCCCCCCCCCCCCCCCTAGATATCAGACCAGAATTAAATTAATTTTAATATCAGACCAGAATTAAATTAATTTTATCTTAAAACAAAGTAGTATACCAAATTAAAGTGAATACAGTTAAAGCTCAATGTATCTATTTTTGTTATTAAAGTGAATACAGTTAAAGCTCAATGCGTCTATTGACCGATGCTTCTTCGAAGTGCCATGGGTCGCGGTTCCCCCCCCCCCCAACCTAAAATCCTGTATGACACCCTGCTACCTTTAATATATTTGCTTTATCTGCCATCTTGTTTGTTGCAACAGACACAGCACCCATCCCCAAGATGGCCCCACTTCTCCTCCTTACTCGGCCTATGGCAAACAGCTGCCCGAGAGAAAGAGGGCAATCGTGACACAAGCCGACAGCCAGGCTCTTAAGAGAGCTAAAGTGGCTCAGCCTTCTTCTGCACTGGTTACATCATCTACTAGTTCCATTCACAGAGAGAACCTGTTGAACAGGTTACAAGTTCCCGACATCGAGTACGAGTCAGACAGCGAGACTGCCAGCACTGGCAGGGGGTCAGGGTGTGATGTTGGACCAGACAATTTGGAGCCGAGGAACTTGGAGAACAGAGACACAGAGTCGGTCTCTACTGGGCGGAGTAACACCCCAATTTTGCAGGATGATGAAGAGAGCACCGACATACAGAAAAAGGTAATCCTGGCTTCACACTACTGTTACGACCGTATCTGTCACATGAGCACAGCTCCTTGCTCGATTTATTGTTCTAGCCTCATTCCCAGGCCACATTCCAGGTGCCTGAGAACGATTGGCTATCATTAACAGTACAGTGTAGCTTCACATTACCAGGCTAGTCTGGAATAGATGATTGGGTTGGGAATGAGACTGAATCTGTATCCTGTGAGGGTATCCATTTTATCTCTCTCTCTCTCTCTCTCAGCGAGAGGAATCTCTGAAACTGCAGAAGTCACTGACGGCCGTATTTCCCTCCTCCCTCTCTCGAAAGTCTTCCTCCAGGAGGAAACTTCCCGTCTTCTGTGCTACTGGCTCCAAGCCGCACCTGGTAGGTTCTTCACTGCCTGGGCAATATTATTGCAATAATATCGTATCAAAAGAACAGCTGGTGTCTTTCATCGACAGACTCAATACTTGCCTGATATCGTGAATGAGCGTTCTTGCCACTCTCAGTTTCCAAACTCTAGCCCCCTTTACATGTAGTCCTTTCAGGGGTGTATGGTGGGAGTGATGTGCGTGGAGCCACACTCCCGTAGGGTATGCCCCCCCAAGAAATTAAAAAATTTACATGCTCTGAGGTTGCTTCTGGGGGCCCCAAAAATGCTGGAAATTAGCTACTAATAAACTGAATGTGAAACCCAGCCTTTAGTGTAACCTTGCTATATTGAATCTTCAATACCATTGGTCAGTTTGATGAATACCGTACGTGTATATACAATGATGAGAATTTATCATTAGACGCTCCTTTGCACAAAGGATGTAGACGTCTGGGTACGAGGCTACGTGCTATTAGCCCTGTTAATTATGACATCATCTTGCCCTCCAGCCCGCACCCCTCTCCCTCACACACTCGGCTACTCCAGAAGACTTGATGAAGGACAGAGAGGCTGCAGCTGCGAAACTCAAGAACTTTCTGTCCGATGAAGATGAGGGTATGTTGCAGACCTACCATTATGATGTAATGGGGGGTAAAAATGAGCACTAAATGGAGAAAATACGTGCAAACAAGCATGTTCTTATGTTTTCATACAGGTAAACTACATCAAAGCACATATTCTATTTACAGGGTTTCTTTTAGGGGGGGGGGGCATTTGCCCCCCCCCCCTTGAAAACTTTGTGCCCCCCTTGGGAATTGCAACCCTTCAAAATTGAATATTGCCCACTGTACGCGTGCCCCCCCAAAATGTCTTCTGACATGCTTTTGCCCACCCTTGGAGATTTTTATAAATGAATCCCTGATTTACTGCTAACTCTCTCTCCTGTTTCTTCATTCAAACTTTAAGCAGAAGACAAGAAGGAACCAGAAAAGAAAGTTGGATCACAGGTGCCAGTCTCCACTTCCCAACCACCCCTCCCCATCTTCACAGCAACGTCTGCTACTGTAGCCGTCCTACCGACTCTCACCACAAGCGCTGGCCTGCCTGCACCCTCTACCTCCACACCAAGTTTGTCATCAGGGGTTCAGATCCCCAGCACCCTACAGCTAGGGAAGGACGAACAATCCGTGGCAGCTGCAGACCAAGGGTCAGCCTCCTCCCTCCCCGTGGCCAGTACGTCGCTGCAGAAGCCACTCTTACAACTAACTAACAGCTCCAGCCTGACGTCACTCACCGGTATTACCACTTTTGCCGGTAAAACTGCTCCTATTTTGTCAAGCAGTCAGACCAGTTTGACAAGCCGACTACCTGGACTTAGTAGCACTGGCAGCCTTCCCAGCCTGCAGTTCAAAGCGCCCGAGCAGACCTCTTCCGCCCCCAAGTCCGTCTCCTTCCTGCTACCGGTTTCAACTAGTAGTCCCCCTCTGATAGCTGCCCCTGGCCAAGGCTCACTAATGGTGGGGTCTCTGATACAGCCTGGCCCTGTCACTACTCAACCACAGCCAGCAGGAGGACTGCAGTTTAGCAGTGCAGGGAATGGTGGACTTGTAGCCCCGGTTTTGAGTGTTTCTACTAACAGCGGTGGTATCATGGCAGCCAACGGCACAGCTGCAAACTCACTCCCAACTTTTAACTTTTCCGCTTCTCTTCAGTCTGCTGCCCCCACCTCGACAACGGTCCCCTCGGCTCCCTCGTTAGCAGCGCGGCAACCGGTACAGCAAGGCTCAGGCCTCAAGCTAGCTCAGAACATCTTCCAAAGTGTTGCACAAACAGGGGGAGGGCTGTTTCCGAAAGCCACCACCTCCTCCGCTGCCCCCATGTTCAGTCTCCCCGGCATCGCCCAGCAGTCAGCTGGCGGCATATTTTCCCAAAACAAGCCCACCCTCATGGCATCTCAAGCCAATGCATTCCAGGGTCTTCAGATGGCTACCTCTGCAGGTGGAAGCATGTTTTCTTCTGTTAACGTTCCTACTACCTCAGGTGCCGCTGGTGGTACTTTTTCATTCAATTTGGCCAATAACTCCTTTAATCCTTCCTCTTCATCCACTCAAGGCACCAAGGGGTTAAGTATCTCTTCAAATCAGTCCCAGCAGGGTTCCATTTTTGGTCAAAACATGGCCACAGGGGGCAGCAACTCGAACATTGGAGGACTACTACAGAATGCCACAGCTTCAGGCCTGAGTAGCGGTGGGCTGAATTTCAACCTATCAGCTGGAAACCCCCAGACTGGGACTTTTAACTTTTCTGCCGGGGGTACGGGGGCGAAACCCACTCTTGGAGGCTTACAGCTGCCACAGACACAGCAGACACAGCAAGGTATGACATCGCTGGTTGGTGGAGCTGGGGCTGGTAATCCGTCGGGGCAAGCAGGGTTCAACTTTTCAGCTGGTGCAAAACTCGGCTCTCTTGGTGGACAGCCGCAGAACACTACTGGAACAGGCAGTATGTTTGGAGGCGGGCTCACAAGCAATAGTGGTCCAACACCGTTTAACTTCTCCGCTAACCCTCAAGGCTCCGCCAACCCGACTCTGGGTGGGCTATTCTCCGGTGGCACGAAAGGCAACCAGCCTGCGACACCTGCCCAACTATCTAGTCTAAATTTCACGGGTGGTCTGAATCTTCAGAATCAGCAATCGAGTGTTTTCAATGCCGGACCAAAACAGCAACAGCCTTTCAATTTTTCAGCTGGAATGAACTCGGGACAGGGACAACAACAACAACAGCAACAGCAACAGCAACAGCAACAGCAAATTCAAGGTTTCAACTTTATGGCTGGAAGTGGTTCCGGACAGGGACAGAATCAGAATCAGACTAGTGGTTTTAACTTTTCTACTGGAGGCTTGGGACAGCAATTCCAAAATACTGGTTCCATATTTGGAAGTAACTCTCAGCAAAGTAACGTTTTTGGAACTGGAAACGGAAACCAGACTCAAGGTAGTGGTATCGGTGTTGGGTTCCAGACACCCCAGCAGACTGGATTCAACTTTGGTGGGTCACTTGTCAACCAGCAGCAACACTCCACGCCAAACTTCAACTTTTCAGCAGGGCCCCCACAAGGGGGGCTAGGGGCAAGCCCTGCATTTAATTTTTCAGCAGGAACCCCCGGAACCACCCCAGGGAGAGCCGTTGCTAAACCCCGTAGAAGGATCAAAAAGTGATGTATTGTCTATAGTGCAGTCCGGAGTGCTGCCATTCCTCTTTTTCTTGTGTGTATTCTTATTATTTTGGGATTGTATTTTTGTGTACCCAGTTTGTGCATCATATGATGTCAGTATGCACCCCTGGTGCTTATGTATGCATAACTATTAAAAGAATTTGCAGCTGAGACCAAAGGAATGTGGTATCTATGGCAACAGTATGTCGCGACATTGTATCTTGCAATGTGGGAACCTTCTCTCCAAAGCCAAGTTCTTTGTGAATGGGGTATTGATTTTGGATGAGGCAGTAATGATGAAATGCAAACTCCAAATGGAATTGCATGCATTTTGATGTTTGCAACCAAGATGTTTAAAAAGCTGCATAAATCACAAAAGAAGGGATGGTATCTCAAATTAAAGAGCAATCGAACACAGTAGGAATGAACTCTATAATTATTGATTTGTTTCTGATATTCAACTTGATGAACAGCTGTAGACCACTTAGGATCTGAGTGGTTCGTCACTGCCGACTCACTGGCCTTGTTCCCAGTCTCTCTGCTCCAGTTGCACGTGACGTAAAAACTGGAGCGAAAAGACTGGGAACGAGGCTATGAGATTATAGTCAGGAAATTTTGTCCTGATGGTAATATCAGTGACTGGTATTATTTAGACTACCACTTCTAGGGGTTTATGGGAAATACACCAGGTCAGGTCAGTGTAGATAACCTTTCGAGGTCAGTATAGGTAATTAACCTGGACAGTGGACTAGTCTAGCTGCTTCAGACTAGTACTTGCCCAGACTGTCCAATTAATATCAGTGGATGTTGGACAGCTAGTCATTATCACCATGATTGTGGATCATAAAAAAATTTGATATAAAATTATAAGTGTATAGCATAATCGTTTATGTTGTATAATATAATATAATATAATATTATAATGAACACAACAGATCAACCATACATGATAAAATAATCATTCTGATACACACTCCAGTGTAACACTGAACTGCACAAATAACACTAACACAAAGCAATAATAATTACGGATGATTTCTGAGGAATAGTTCGAGCTGTTATCAGCCTCGTTCCCAGGCCACACCCCCTAGGAACGAGAATAGAATCGCATGTACATGTATGTGAAGAAGGAAGTTCAGAAGATGTCAGGTGAAGACGACCAGTCGCCTCTCAGTTTGCAGTCCCAGTATTTTCCATTGTAAGCGTAGTAGGACGTGTGGGTGTCGGGGTCCTCGTACATGTCAAACCACCTGTGTATGTGTGTGTGTGTGGTGTGCGTGTGGTGTGTGTATGTGTGTGTGCGTGTGCATTGTAAGTAATAAAGTAGCTTTTTCTCTGGTGGTTTCTAGATGCTCCCAACTCAGGCAAAGCTCCTACCCCTTCCACATCCTCCCCTTCATCTTCCTTTGCACGGAGGCTGTCCACGAGACTACCCCGCACATACGTACCTCGGCGTCAACTTCTCTTTCCTGGATTCCCGCAGCTTCCGTGCCGCTCGCTGCTTCTCCTCCAAACGATACTTCTCTGAGGAGGCGGCGTCCACATCCCCTTCCTCCAGGAGACGCTGATCTGGTCTGTTTCGGGAGTCAGTCGGGCATGTTATGGCTACGGATGAGGGAACGAAGTTTGCAAGTTATTACTACATATTATGTTGAACATACAATTTCATTCTTGAAATTGCTACATGTATGATCAAAATTAATACACATGAAAACATGCGTGTTTTTGTGCTTTCATGTATACAAGTTACATGAAAGCACAGAAACATGCATGTTTTCCTGTATTTTCTCCATTTAGTGCCTACTTTTCCCCATTACATTACAGCTGAAAAGAGTATTAGTCAATGCCACTGCACGATCTAATTATCAGAAATAGAATTCCTACTCACTCTCATCCACATCGTTCAGCGTCATGGCAAACTGTGTGAAGCCATACTGCTTCTCAGCATTGGGCAGTGGATCGTATGCTCGCCACAGGTCCTTCACACCCGAACCGTCCACTCTTCTCCGGACCATCCCCTTGTCCCATGCCCCGTGCAGGATGTACTGCACCTCTCCCTTAGAATCCAGCACCTTGCCTGGGGTGGACAGAGAGGAGAGGGGTAACATGGCTGACCAACCAACACAGCTTCACTACAATATCAGAACGTGAAGTACGCATAGCAATGAGAAATTCATCAGTTTTTGCAGTACGCAGCCTGCTGTCAAGGCCTAGGCCGACGAGGATGCCTACAATATATGGCTGCAAGGATAATCATCGTTTAATTGCTAGGGGTGGGGTTGGTATGTATTAACTATTAATTTGTTGATGCTAACGTAGTTTTGTAAGGATCATGTTTGAACCAGAGTCTCTCAGCTTACAGGAAGACATTCCGGTGAAACTGAATAGGGCATGCAGCAAACCAGGGGATGGATAAACACATTCCTGGACGAAATTGAAATAGGAGTATCCATTCAACGCACTCTTAGAATGAAATGAAATTGAAAGCTGGAGTATAGATTTAACACACTCTTAGAAGTATAGATTCATCTACACTCTCACTTTCAACATTGCTCTAAGAATGTGTTGACCACTAATACTCCAATCCCTGAGGGTGTTGGTTTTATTGTTGGCATGGTTAGGGTCAGAGTACACAACATGGGTGTAGCACGTTCACACTATATATATTCAATGAGTGATGCAAACATCCCGCTGACAAAGGCTATTAGTGCATGTGCTCAGATGGAAGTAAAGTAACTCTGCAAAAATCAGAGCCCAGCTTGGGATTGAACCCAGGACCTTCTGAGCAGGAGGAGCAGTAGGCAAGCTCTATGTAGCTACTAAACCCGCCAGCAGCAAGTGCCAGTAAGACAGTAAGACCTAGCCATCTCTCGAGTAGAGTAGTCTTACCGTTGAGCTCACGGTATCTTTGCTTGACTTTGCTGTAGTTCATCCAAGTCACTATGGCCTGGTCTCCAGTCTGATGACACTTGACCACCACATCTCCCTCCTGTGGGTCACAAGTTAAGCATGTGATTACCATGCTACGATCATGTGACCACCAAGTGATCAATCATGTGACAATCATGTGCACTCTATCGTGCTTAATTTTCACCAATAACCATCTTAAAAACTAGGTTGATTTTAATAACTGCTCACATGATCAGCCCAGAGCGATCCAATGATGAGGTTGTGGACGGTGGTGTGGGGCTTGTTCCAGCTGTAGTGGAAACCATCGTCCTTTGTTCGGAAGTGTACCAGACCCACTGGCACCACCTTGATCCACTGTGTGTGTGTGTGTGCACGTGTGTGCATGTGTGTGTGTGTGAGATCAAATGCTTCAGTAAACCAACTGTAGCTGCGGCTTTCCCTACTCCATCTCCATACATGCATGGCAAGATAGAGAACTGCCGGGATATAGCCTCATACCCAGGCCTTCCCTTAAACAAGGCTAACACACACACAGCAACACACACACACACACACGCCACCACCACCCCTCACCTGTCCCCGGAACTTGATATCCAGCTTGTACTCCTCCCACAGTACCCATTTGTCGGACTCGGCGTGCAGCGCAGTGACCGGCGGGTGGTGGCTCACTTGCTCCGTGATGACACAGTAGCCCTGCTCCTGGTTAACCAGTTCATACGTTTCACCGAGGAGAGGGTTGAACGGCTTGCTGTGTCTGAGGAAGGGAGGGAGGGAGGGAGGAGGGAGGGAGAGAGGGAGGGAGGGAGGGAAAGGAGCGTGTCAAACTCTTATCTCGGCTCAGAGCATTCCTTATATGGAAGGCACCACTGCTTTGCCTAATGGTAATGATTCCTCCACCCATATATTAGCTTACCTAGCCCTCACGGCTCCAGGTACACAAATATGTAGTCTCCAATTTGTCGACATGTATGTCAAGTACGTTTGTCCTAACCAGCCAAAATTTACACACACGTTTCAACATTTGAGCTTATTTGCATAACTGGCTCTGAGGCCTTACAGGGTTGCAAAGATTCTGCAAATTCCTGTAATTGAGTTCTAGTTACTGGGTAGACCACCTGCTACTCAGATATGCTGATAGTGTACATAGTTAGTTAGGATTCAGGCTAAAATAAACATTCATTGTTCTGTGAAGAATGCTTGCTAGCACTTTAGAAGGGATTCACAGGGCTCATGAATTCACAGACATGTCTACCTCAGCAGAAAGGGTATCCAAGTAGAGCATTTTTGGGCCCACAGTAGCTAGGCTCCAGTCTCATTCCCAAATCCCATACTCCATGACATTTACCTGGAGAGTGTTGTGACGAAACAGGAGCTGGACAGGGCCGCCAGGTAGGCCAGCTTCTTGGAGATGGTGGTGGCAGCTACAGCGAGAGGGCAACAAAGAAAGTATCCTAAATCTGAGCCACAGATTCGGCGACAGTGAATGGCCAGATTTGGAAATTATCATGTGATACGACTGTGACGTCACCAGAGGATGCACAATAATTGTACAACTGCGTCGAGCACGCGAGGATTCCAGCGGTCGCGCGTCCTCTAGTGATGTCACAATGCGTCATGTAAATGACGTAATAGTTTCCAAATCTGACCATTGCTAGTTAAGTAACACAGCTATAAGAGACTTTTGCTTGCTCTGGAGACTAAAGCAGCTCCCATTCCAGATCAGCCTTAGCCTCGTCCCTAGTCCCTCGTGAATACTTGAAGAGGGGTTATAGTAGCCAATATTCAGGGGAGAGGGGTTATCGTAGCCAATATTCAGGGGAGAGGGGTTATAGTAGCCAATATTCAGGGGTTAACATTCTCACCTGCTGCTTTGTCCAACAACTCCACATACTCTATATCTTCTACCAATCTCTGCAGAGGAAGGAACAAGAGGAGAGAGACAGAACACGTTACCGTACCCTCGTCATAACCCTGAGACAGAACACGTTACCGTACCCTCGTCATAACCCTAAAGTGTTATCCATAACTCCATCGGCACTTTTATATGAGTTGAAGATGCAAGGACCAGTGCTGAAAAGTATCACTGTCTACTACTCTATGTCAATGCCTCCTAATTATCACCACCACACTTCCTGCAATTGAGTAGGTTAGATTTCTGCAGCTGCAATGCTGATGCAACAGCTACAAACTCATGAATACCAATTAGACCCCTCTCTTAGATGTGTGTGTGTGTGTGTGTGTGTGTGTGTGGCAGTACCTGTGTGAATGATAATGGTTCATTTAAGTGAACGGGAAGGGCAATTTTGGTGACATCTTTTCCAATCATGTTCTTCAAAATACTGCAGAAAGAGAATGATCATCAAAATTGCTACTGTTACAAGTACCACTAACACCTGATCAAATTCCACTAAAGTGCACCAGCTCATGAAAAGGGCAACAGATTCATATTACACATTGCATAGAGATAACCAGCACCAGACACACACACACACACACACACACACACACACACACGCATGACTCCACCACACGCAGCCACACACAACTACCCAACTTGGACACAAAGTTCGTGTTCCAGTCACCAGACAGGAAGATGGCATGCAGCTATTTCCTGTTTCAAGGACAGTAGGTTTCCTTTCACATTCCACTGCTATTGGCCAAAGGAAATGCTTAGCCAGCTACTATGGAATTCCAAAACAGTTATTAATATTGCCTAAAGCTGATGGTCAGTACTTTTTAGTAGAGAGGGTATTCTATTCTCTATTTTTAGTAACATACATACACCTACCTTTGAGGTAATGATGACATCACCTCCCCACCCAGCCTACTACACTGTCTCATTCCCACTTCCAATTCCGTACAACTCTGGAGTGGAATGGGAAAAATGACCTCACCTCCACAGGTTATAGGTGCTTCTGTCTCTAGGAAACGGTAGCCTCAGTCGGTAGCTCTTGGGCTTCGAAGGAGCTGGGTGGGAGAAACACGGCTTTCATTAGCCTCACTCCGAGGTGAAGCCGAAGATTCAAGCCACTTTCCAGGCATGATTGTTCCCAGAATTCCATCTATTCCTTTATGCCCAAGCCCACCCATTATTCCTCAGTGTTGCAGATTATTCTCAAGTTCACTCTCAGTAAATCTAGTGCATTAAAAGCTCAAAAGCAGTTAAAAACGAAAATGACCTAACACTGTTCGCAAATTTCGAGGCCAAATTCCTTCAATAGCATTCAAAAGATGTGTAAATATGATCTAAGTACCAAATGCTCATCACTTGACACTAAATGCAGCCTCATTTCCAGGCCTTGGAACGAGGCTACATATGAAGCACAAAATTAAATTCTTCCCTACTATTCTGAAGTTATTCCTAATTCTTTTTGGCGCTTGTTATTCCTCCCGGGACGATCTCCCCAGGCCTAACTCCTGGTCATCTCTCTGCACTGTCGTGAAACAAATCTGCGTACGTGAGGCCTGGGGACTACATGTAATTGCCAAGCGGGAAGCGAGACAACTAATCGTGTTGCGTGGAGACTCTGTGTTTGTATGTATTATAGGTATGTCTACAGGAATGCAATTATTGCAAACGTCATTCCTGCGGGTGAGGCTGATTCAATAGCAGGGAAAGTGATGATCGGCGTTCTCAAAGTTTCGGACTGGCCGAACGGTCAGCTGAGCAGCGAAATACAACTCGATTCCCGCGAGGCCCTCTGCATGGAATACCACGTATACACTAGTTTACTAAGAGATTAAATTCCTCCTGAAAAATTCATTATGTCTTCAGACAAAATATCATCCGATGCGGTCCGTCACGTGGACAAGTCCAGAAAAGTGATACTATATATAGTGTGTGTACACATACCACATTACCTTCCAATCACAACCCACAGAAACTACTTCACAGCTTCTCGGAACTATCAAGGCATCCCTCCTCCCACATACATAATCCAACTAATTGCATGCCAATGCATTCCTACACTGTTGCTGGAATGAGCATACATTTGTATTAATGTAACTCTAGTGGCTACTACCGTCAGCTCTATAGATGCTGCCTTCCTTCTCAAGTTCCAAGCTCCAATAAATCAAAAACAAACACTAAATAAACAGGAAGTCTGCGAAGGAGGAAAGCTAAGTCTTTCTTAGCCTGTTCCCTTTTACAGAATAGGGAGGGAGGGAGGGAGGGAGGGAAGGAGGGAGAGAGGGAGGGAAGGAGGGAGGGAGAGAGAATGGCAAAGCTCTACAAGCAGAGGCTGGAGTAGAGGTGTGTGTGTGTCCTATTAAGTACCTCCTTACAGTGCATAAAGGGAAGGCAACCATTAGCGTGATGCATGGCTACTTTCACCATCAGCACTCCCATCAGCATGTGATGGCTCAAATGTCACCAGGCATGCATGGCTGGCGGAAAACAAGGGACAAGGGATATCAACAAATCTCTATAACAATAACCAGCCCATTCCTGCCAGCATCAGCTGATGTATCAGGGTTTGGCTCTACTACCCTGGAACATGTTGCCTGCTGATAAACAATACACTGATATTGGTGCAACCCCTGTGACAAGGACAACCCCATATTAGGTATCTGGACAACTGCCTGTGTTCCCAGACAATCAGCTCCTGGAATAAGGTCACCTCTATCTCCCACTCTGGACACCAGCCCCAGTCCTAATTTGCCTCATTCAGAAACGGAGCCTGGGAACAAGGCTAGGACCTAAGGATGACGGGATTAGACAGCCTCCAGCCTCCAGCCCAGCGTTTGTTTGCATGTTGGTTGCCCGGGCTGTGTGTGTACAAACACGGGGTAGTGGAGCCTGAGAACGAGGCCACACGAACACACACCATACAATGTATAACTGACCAGTCAATGTCATAGCTGCTGAACTTTGAGACCTGACTACACTACCGACATTGTATCAGCATGCATCACTCTGGCAACACCTTTGTAGTGGGGGCAGTAATATACACAAAGAAGTTTGAGAAAGCCAGGTCTAGTCAAATCCACCTTCTGTTTCACAAACTCCACTCAACAAAACTGCAGTAGAACAGCAAGGCTATAGGTACAAGGAGCACCTCATACCCAGGCCACACCCCCACTGGCTACGAGGCCTTACTTAGCATCCGAAAGAAATCGTGGAATGAGTCGGGGTTGCAGATGGGGTCATAGTCGGCAGAGACAGGACGGGGTTGGTAGACAGGAACACCCTTTGGGACCAGAGAGAAAAAGCTGTTCTCTGTCGGTCTCGTTATGGACTCGGAGATCCTCTGCTCGAGGGGGCTGTTGCGAGCATCTTCATACTGTGTGAGGAGGGAGGGAGGGAAAATATATTCTTAAGTGTTTGCGGTTGTTGTGGTGGGGGGTCGTCACCTTGTAGATCATGTGTGCAAAATTCTGCATGTGTACATAATGGGAAACCATAAACATAATAGGCCAAAGGCTTGCACATAGTGGTGTGTGTTTTTAAAAATACCGCACTGAATCACAAGGCTTAGTTATCGACATCAACAGAACTCCAGCTGAAGCAAAGTCAAAGCCAGGCTTGATGCGCAGGAAGTGGGAAGCCTTTGAGAAGAGGAAGCCCACTACAGTCTATAGTGCTAAACACTGCAGCAAACAATTCTTCCTACAGAGCTACCAATAGCATTAATTAAAACACTCACTGACTAGGCCAAATTATATATAAAGCAGTAACAGCTGTTCACCGGTTGGCTCCCATGCGCCCTCATGGCCCTTTGCGCTCCGACATACAGCTACTTCAAACTGAATACAAGTTATATACAGCTGTCAGCTACCGCAACCCGCAGGCTACGGCCCCAGAGGCTGCACCCCGACTGTTGCTGGGTTCATGACTTCAGCAGAATTTTATATGAGAAAAAAATTAATTATAGTAAACGTAGAATATAGTAATACGTACCTCGTCCTCGTCGCTGGAGTCCACTGTACTGGTCTCGCTGTAGTACCGCGACAGTTTGGGGGTCGTCACCGACATCTCTTCATTGACTCAGGGTTTTGGATAAATGCTTTCAAGCTACTTCACAGCCTAACTTATAATTTCATGTACATGCAGCACATGCTTATCCGGCACTTGAACGAATTCCGCACGAAATTATACATATCTGGTGATTTTGCACCCTAGGGTACAAAGTACAGTGCGCGAGCCCCCATTGCACACGTGACGCAGTGCGCAGATAGCAATCAAGGGACAGCCCCACCCCCCTTCCCAGGTTTGACCCCTCTATGGCCTGGGGGAGACTCCAAGCCCCATGAATCGCAAGTAGGCCAGTTTCTGTCTTATAGCCACCAACAACAAAGTAAGAAGTTTCCACGGCCACCATACACGACCGAGGCTAGATGTTTCTTCGCGAATTCCCCGCGCTTCTCCCTCTGACCACCCTGACGTTGGCGCTCATCCATTCAGTTTACAGCCAATGTAAGCGACTGTTTTTTAATAGATTGGTGCATTGTTGCTAGCTAACAGGTTTAATAAAAGACTTACCGGCTAGCCAGAACGTAGGTAGTAAGTTGTAATACAAATTATACTCACAATTTTACTCATGTTTACTTGTACTGCCACGTGCTCGCTTGCAGCGATAGGTTTTCAGTTTTGAGAGGAACAGCCTGGGGCTATTAGGCCTTGCCACGACAGTGGAGGAGTTATTTGTCCTTCCACACTAACCCTAATCCAAACTCAGTCCCGTTCCCAGATCCTCCACTCCCCATCTCCTTCACAGTGGGACTGTAATGTCTTTTTTTTGTAATGTCAAGGCAACACTTGCTAAAGCCAGTCGCACAGCTAGAGTGTAACATATGGTGGGGCTAAGGTGCTGTGTGCCTCCATAGAGGCTGCAAAATAGTTGATTATCAGCGGAAAAGTAATTTGGTATTCCTGAAATGAGGTACAATACACTTTTTGACGCGGCAATAGTCCTACCATAGACAGTAGAGTAGTCCTTCTACTCTACTATCTATGCCCCTACAGACGTGCTGTAAACAATTATAGGAATTGTAACAGATTGATCGATTATCTTAATCTATGAGGCCCCTTTTTATTTCCTAAAAATCCCCCAGGATCTGTAAACGCTATCTTCCAACAATCAGACTTCTTACCTCATTGGATTTTTTCCTCATGAATACACGTAGGGTAGATACCTTTCACTAGGAGGCCTATTTGAAGTGGGGTGGTATGCTCAATATACGACGAGGTCCAAGGGTGTTGACTGGGTTGTATTGGTATTATTAGCTCCAATATGAATATTGTAAATGGCTGTGGACCGAGACCGTATATTCAAACCTAACTTCGCTTTCTATACATCACATAGTCTAATATGACTATTGAAAGTTAATTCATAAATTAGCTTCTATGATGATGTCATCACTATGTCATATACGTATGCATGTGTGACCTACGTACCTACTGTGCCCTTACGATAGCCATTGTGTCCAGGTCTCTCATCTATTATGAGGCAAAAATCGGACTACTTATGACCATGAGGCCCTCTTGCGTGCACACACAAACACACACACACACACACACACACACGGTACATGGATGTCATTATCACATACATGTCACATGTGATTCTCCATCCAGCATGTGACACGCAACTGATAATGGTGGGTGAGTTCGAGTGGGAGGGAGCAGTAGAGGTCGTCTTCAATAACCAGTTGGGCAGAGTCTGCTCTGACGCCTGGGACCTGGAGGATGCTCATGTCGTGTGCAGGCAGCTGGGGTATGTTGGCGCTTTAGATGCCACCGCCATCACGTTCACCTCCTCCGACTTGATCTGGCTGTCCAATCTGGAGTGCAACGGTAGCGAAGAGTCGCTGTGTGGGTGTGCTCCTTTTGGAGACGGCTCTCGCAATGTTACGGCCGTGAACTGTGGCACGGGGCTTTACGATGCCGGAGTTGTCTGCCAAAGTGAGTACATGTGATCACATGAGATCATGTGATCTTCATGTGACTGTTGTAATATGTTACTAATAATTGACCTCCATGCAGAATTTTTATCCTAGACTACAACTGGAGCATTATTAAATTAATTTTAATGACTGACAGTAGGTTCTTCATTTTAGACTTCACAAAAGATGCTTTGTCAGCACATACATTTGCACTGATGTTCAGCACCATGTACATAAGTAATCATCTATACAAAAATGTATAACTGCTAACAAAGCGCATTTTAAGAAGTCTAAACTGATGAAAGAACCTGACTGATGCGCTCCTGAAATCATGTCATTGTCATGTGCTGCTCATGTTGTCAATAGCTGAGGACGAACCCTTTGGTATTCGGCTGGCAGACGGGGCGGTGCCGTGGGAGGGGAGGGTGGAGGTGAGGGTGAACGATGCCTGGGGGACCATCTGCTCGTTCTCCGTCTCAATGGTCGCTGCCTCCGTCATCTGCCAGGAGCTGGGCTACACAAGAGCACTAGGTTGGTTCATAAAATGGCTACACACACACTACAACCACACACACAAACACACACACACATGCACTCACACACGCACACACACACACACACACACACCAGACCTATCCTACCTCTCCCAGTACGGACCTGGCACGGGCCGTCAGTGGCTCGACTTCATCGATTGCACAGGAGAAGAAGACTCGATCTTCAACTGCTCCAATGGCGGTCTCGGACAGACCGTCTGTGGACATCAGTTTGACCTGGGGGTTGTCTGTGAAGGTGAGGGCGCGGCCAACGATGCAATGATGCTCGCTGGAAGTAAGACCAGTTTCACCAAAATGTTCTCATGTGGGCCGAGAGGCTCAGATGTAAACATGGTCTTCACATGACTACGTGCTTTGCAACCACTATCGATAATTACATACCAACCTCTGCCCCTGGCTGGTTAAACAATGATTATCTGTTCGCCCATATATTGCAGCTGGCTTAGGCATCCTTCTTGTTGGCCTAGGAATTGATCATCAATACTTTTGAGTATCAAATTTCGACAGCAAGCTGCGTATAGCAAAACTGATGTAGTTAAGTATGCAAAAAAATTATTGCTGCTGTATATACGTACGTACTTCACATTCATCTACTTTTATGAAACTGAGATCATGTACACTAACACAGCAAAATGTAGATTATAACTGTTAATAACTGCACCACAGGCAATGTGACCAATGACACGGCTCCAGTTCGCCTGGTGGGTGGGGTCAATCCCTACGAGGGTCTTGTGGAGGTCTTCTACAACGGGTTGTGGGGTTCGGTCTGCAGAGATAGGTGGTCACTGGAGGATGCTCATGTGACTTGCAGGTGAGTTCATGTGACTTGCATGTGATATAATAGGTAAGCCCATGTGATTCTCATCTTACATTCTCAAAATATTTGAACATGAAATACACATCGCAACAAGAAATCCAACTGGTGCCCAGTTAGCCTATCATTTTACTCTTACATTAGTATCCATCAAAAACACAATTTTTTTTTCCTCAGCTATAACCACACACATAGTGAGATAAAACCATGTAATAAACGATACATCACTGATCACGAGATGTACTGCTGGTACAGAACTGCTACAACCTGTTAACACAAAACACAATGCTGATGAATTTGGGATAAATGGTTGGCCTTAACCAATAGCAGATGATATATGGAGGAGCGTAACTTATGACTAGCTGTTCACATGTGGTGAAGATACGTCTAAGCAGTAGTGAGATCGACCACTGGTCCCTTCTTGAGGTGGGTGGAATGTGTAGCGGGGGGAGCAGTGCTAGCAGTAGCACCATTCGTCGTCATAGCGATACTAGCAGCAGCTGGCAGAGCACGTAAGCTCGCCAGCACCTGGAGAGCCTTCTTCTGTCCTGCTGGAGGTGTGGGTGTGTCTTGGTGACCACCATCATCTGCGAGCTGCGTTCAATCGCACACGAAGCACTGACTCCGATGAGCTTTTGCTGCAGATGTGTGCGGCGTGCACCCGCCACCTTAAACCGGCCAACCTCTTGGGAGGAATTGCTCAGAAACTGGGCCAGGTCGCGACAGTCTTTGCAGCATGGCGTAAACGAAAACTTTACGGCCCAGGTGTCTGGAATAACCGCACTAGTTTTGGCAGTGAGGGCTGTAATGCACACCTCAAGCAGCTCCATAAATGGACGACACTCCTGCACCTTGGCTCCTAGCCAACTGCTGAGCTTGAGCACCGCTGCGGCGAGGGAGCTCTCGACTTCCTTCTTTGGTTGGGCTGTGTAGTACCACATTGCTGGCTGCTGGGGCTTGTCCACGACTCGGTACTGCTCTGGCCGGGTTTTGACATACGTGACTGCCTCCTGCAGCAACTGAGGCTGGTCTGTGACGTACAGCAGTTTAACGAGAGCAGACACTGGGACTGTTTCTGTGGAGCATGCAATCACGGCACTGTGGACTATGGTAGCTAGCTCCCTGCAGGTGTGCAGCTGTTGCTCATCAGTGATGACATCGGGCCCACCTTCGGCTGCCAGCGTCGCCACGACGGACACACAGTCACCTAGTGGCTTTGAATTCTTTGTGTTGTGTTGCAGCATGGCGCACAAGGCGTCATGCAGTGCTGGCCAACCGAAGTGCTTGCATCCAAGCAGGAGGCTGTTTGCGATCTCTGCAGAGAAACGCTTCTTCGTGACCACTGCCAGGTAACGGATGTAGAGCTGGAGGTCACCGCAGCTCTGTACGTTGGTGAGCATGGTGGCAGCACAGTGAACATCACCAAATAAGTAGAAGGGATTCGTCTTCTCGAGACGTTGCACCACAAGGCGGGTCATCTCCTGGCACTCCAGCCACTCCTTGCTGTCGGCAGCCAGCCCCTGCTCGTGACACGTTTTGATATCTTCCTCCAGCTTCTCCACTGCCCTACCAATGCCACGCCCACAGCGGGCGTCCAACTTCACAGCCACCCTGTTGGCCGCCGGCCAGAGGACCAGCGCTCCATGGAGGCGCCCTCGTTGCCGGAACACTCCTCAACTTCGACGCCATCGGGTTTACGATCGTCAAAGGGACTCTCTGTTAGCAGCTCACTCTCTTCGTCGACTTCCAGCTCACCGAAGCTTTTAGTCTCGTTGTCCACTCCGACCCAGTTGTCTAGCGTCACTGTGCTCTCAAAGTCATCACACATGGACCAGTGCTTGGGGTTTTGGTATCCGCAGCGCTTCTTGTAAGAGCGGTGGTAGTTTTCTTCAGCCGAACCAGAGTCTCGCTTCGTGAGAATCGTAAGATGGATGTCCAGTTCGATCTCCCGACCAGCCGTGCGGAGCACTTGAGCAACGGCACGATCCCGATTCTTGAGACCATTGAAAGCCAGCCCAGCCTGGTGCTGCAGCACGTAAATCAGCTTTGTCGGAGCGTCTGCGGAAGTAGTCCAGCTCTTGACTGCTTCCACAATGCGAGCCACAGCCTGTCTGTGGTCAGCTGGGGGCGTCGGCTCGTTGCCCGTGTGCACCAGGTTGTAGATGAGGCACAAGCGGAGGCCACTGGTCACGGGACGTAGCTCGTGCCGGCAGTCAGCAAAGAAGGCGGCAAAGAATATCTCTGAGGCGCTTTTGGGAGCAAAATCGAAGACTTTCTCCTTGCCGTTGTGTTGCACGACCAGCTCGCCTCCTTTGTGCTCTGCCGGTAGTTGAATGACCAGGGTGGCAAACATACCCGGTGCCTTCTCTGTGTCTCGATGGGGGAGAAAGAAACCGCCTTCTTCGTAGAGCACTAACTTGTACGGCAGTGCTTTGATGGTGACCCCTTGACAGCCCAGGTCGTTTGCTAGCTGTGGGATTAGTGAGGTGACTAACTCCTCAATCCTGCGACCGATAGTCAACCGAGAGGCATCGAGCTGCCACGCATTCCGAACGCTGGTATCAACTATAGTCTCCTCCTTGCGTCCGTAGGGTGCCTGTTCGCAACGACTCTTGAGCTCCACAGCTTGAGAGTGGCACAGCGGCAGGCCTATCCTGCCCGTGTTCTTAACCTACAGTAGTAATAAAAGAATATTCATATTAATAACAGTTACAGTATTCTCTAGTTGTAAATAGCATAATTATACATTTCCTAAATGTGGTTACACTACTGCACAATTTTTATTTTTTTATGTTGCAGTATTCCAACCAAAAAAAGGTGGGGGGGGGGAGGGGGTAGTAAGGTTCAAGCCCTTCCAGATTGTGTCATTTTTAAGGTGGTGATGGAGTTATGGAAAGAAGATTTTTGACAATAAACATGATCGTCATTTCACTAAATTAATAAAATATGTTGTACCCCTTGACAGCCCAGGTCGTTTGCTAGCTGTGGGATTAGTGAGGTGACTAACTCCTCAATCCTGCGACCGATAGTCAACCGAGAGGCATCGAGCTGCCACGCATTCCGAACGCTGGTATCAACTATAGTCTCCTCCTTGCGTCCGTAGGGTGCCTGTTCGCAACGACTCTTGAGCTCCACAGCTTGAGAGTGGCACAGCGGCAGGCCTATCCTGCCCGTGTTCTTAACCTACAGTAGTAATAAAAGAATATTCATATTAATAACAGTTACAGTATTCTCTAGTTGTAAATAGCATAATTATACATTTCCTAAATGTGGTTACACTACTGCACAATTTTTATTTTTTTATGTTGCAGTATTCCAACCAAAAAAAGGTGGGGGGGGGGAGGGGGTAGTAAGGTTCAAGCCCTTCCAGATTGTGTCATTTTTAAGGTGGTGATGGAGTTATGGAAAGAAGATTTTTGACAATAAACATGATCGTCATTTCACTAAATTAATAAAATATGTTGTAACTTGTAGCCAAGTCCTTGCCATGAATGGTAACGAAACTAAATACTGCAGCACGTAAAAAATGCTCCCTGACCCCAATGGAATAAGAGCAGTGTATATAACAACTGAATTTTTCAATCCTCCAAGTTTTCTTCCCGGACTACAGGTTTGTATGAAGTTACACGCTCTTACTCCCTTGGGGCGGGGAACATCTTTTATGCACTCTTGACAAGCAAAACAGCTGTGTGGTAATTTTTCTGTACGTCTCAACTCTATTGCATGCAAATTATACCTGTCATTCTTTCTTGAGATAAAGTCAACACCAATCTGAAAAGGGCTACGTAAAAATACACTGTGAAATTCAGCCAATAGTGGGTGGTTGTGAGGCCAAATTTGTACCATTGGTGTAGGAGAACTCTAATATATATCGTTCGTTTGTCACCATCTGACAACTTAGCCCCTCGAGCACCCACCAGAAGAGTTATCTGCAAAGATTAAGTCTGCTATAGCCACTCACCTAATTTTTTGAGGCGTACGTGGTATCGCGTACGCGCTATTAACGCGCAATTCAAGTTGCTAGCGCCCGCCGCGCCATTCAAGCGCACGTGATAATAAATGCGGCGCGGACGAACAGCTAATGAGTTGCGCCTATCCAAGACATTATTAATATTGTTGAGCCCTTTAAACAAAGGTAGTGCATGTACATGCAAAGATTAAATAGACTCTTCAAAGTCAGCCCCTATATATACAGCCCACACCTCAGAAATATTTACAACACAGCTGCCTGTACCTGAAGCTCAGGGAAGAATGTCTTCGTCTCCCCCCCGCATGCGAATGTGCCCGGTAGTTTGACTGCTTGCAGCACCTTTTGTAGATCACTCTTGTACGCGTACGTGGCCATATTCGCATCGAGAGTTTCTTGCACGATAGTATAGTGTCGATGCCACGTGGAAAGATTGTAAGACTCATTCCCATGCCACAGCGCACCGGGGCGCGCGCGCTCACGACCTTTGAACTACAACATGTAGAGCATTGCTATGCTGGAAGGCCTGGGAATGAGGCTACATGTACTATATTGTAGGCAAGGATTTAATTAGTAAGCTATGCAAATATTTTGGACCTATAGGAGTGTGCACATAAGTCACTTATAAAGGATGATGATAAAAATTATATAATTTACTCATTCTCCCACAGAAACTTATTATCATCTAATAAATCTGCAAGCATCTTGTTATATGGTTTATAAAATTCCTTCAAGAGTTTTTCAGTATCATTTCGCATTTGCAGTCGAGGATCGTGGTGGTAGTCCACAATACGCTGGGCGTTCTTCTTTTCAGCACATGTAAAACCATTTTTTACAGCAGCGACGGTCTTAGCACTACTAGGCGTTCCCAAAAAATGCCACAATCCTCTTGCTGCCGTCTTTGTGTCCGTTATTAATTCTTCCGTGGTCAAAAACATGAAATTTTCACGGGGTACGATACTGAGCCACTTATGGACATGAATGTAATACAAACCCGTTGGTATCTTAGCTCTTCCGCAGCTCATTTCCGAAGAGAACCAGTCATCGGTGATATCGAGAGCACACCTCTCAAGTGGATACCTTTGCAAGCAGTCATTGAAGATGGTAATTTTCGTGACAGTTCTCTCATGGAAGATGCTTGGACCTCTTAGCTTCAGGCTCTCTGTCCACTTGTAGTCAACTCGTGTGCAGGAGTTCCAGAAAGCGGAGTAGAGCATCTTCACAGGGTCCCTCATCACTACGACATACTTTGAATGTGGTAGTACCACAGGAACCAGAGACGGCAGTAGACAATAGTTCACTGGAGGTTCTTCTTTAGCAACAAATCTAGGCCACTCGAATATCAGGTTTTGAGTTGCATCAATAGTCAGAGCGTACCGTGAGTTTGCAAGCAGGCGTGCTCCTGGAACAAAGTTGAGGAGGTATTTCAAAATGTGGCGAGCGGCTGGTCTGTGGGGAAGGGCAGGTTTGGCCCACCAATGGGGCTCCTTTTCGAACTGCGCACAAGCGCTGCCTGAGATAGTTTGAACCACACAATACAAGAAAGTAGAACCGCACTTTGGAAAACCCGCAAGGAAAACCTTTGGCAGGCACACAACAGAAGAAGAAATCTTGTTTTGTTTTTTCTTTAATATTTTCTGAATTTGATCACTCTGTTCACTAGCATTTCCATGGAATGAAATGTCTCCTATTTTCCCTATTGTGACATTCCCCTTCAGCAATAGCTTCAGGTCCATTTTCCAGCAGGGGCTATCATATGCTGAGCTGAAAGTCTTAGGGATGACTTTTCGAAGAGTTGTGATAAAGACTCGAGCGTTCTGTCTTGCTTCTTGGATGTAACCCATCTCCTCAAAGAAGTCTCTCATCTTCACTGCAGTCAGACAGGTGTCCATATACTCGAGGACCTGTGCAGTATCCGCATCTGGTGATATAGCAGGTTCTTCTGTAATCCATGAATGCTTACCACGAGCAAGCCCTAGATCCGTTTGGCTAAGTAGATTCAGGTTTCTGTTGATATCTTTGGCAGTATAAAGTAGCATCAACCTCTGCTGCTGAAACAAATGCAATCCTGAAATCACAAGTAGAATAAGGACCAATGAAGCACAATAAGCATGCCTGCATATGTACATTTGAGCCATACCACCGCAAACAGTCTTCTGTGTACCGTAGGCTTACTTTTATATACTACACAGCTGTTGTAAGCCAACAATGTTCTATTGATTGTAATACCTTACATGGCTATCGGATAGCTCATGGTCACATGCCAAAGCGCTATGATGACCATCTGAAATCATGACTCGCTACTACACAGATGTAGCCAGCATAGTACACAGCTTTGACAGGAAGCAATACATTTCGGACACATGATGCTGAAAACATGGATATACTTTATGCATATGGTCATGCACATGTCAACGTCCATGTAGCTATCACTAGCTGATAATATGTCCATTGACTGCAACTCTAGTAACCAAATTTTGGTCAGGTTTTAACAGTGTGTTACTATCCCTACCATAGAAAGATGAACCAGCCAGGTTTCCCTGGGTAAAGTGTATATTCCAATGCTATTTGATGCTACTAATCCCTTCAAATTTACAAATTGTTTTCACACAGGCAACTTGGCTTTGGACCAGCAATATCTTCTCTCATTCGCTTCGACTCCAGCGAGGGGCCGATCTGGTTGGACGAAGTTAGCTGCACAGGGGAGGAAGAGGCACTGTCTCAGTGTTCTCATGCGGGGTGGGCAAACCACGACTGCAGCCATGTCTCAGATGCAGGGGTCCGGTGCTCAGGTTTGTGTGTAGCTACAAAAACAGCTGTAGCTAGATAGAGAATACCAGTCGAATGAGTAGCTGTAGGTTCTGGTTAGAGCAATAGTGCAGCACTGTGCGAGCTAGCCTAGCACCCAGACCTCCCCTCGCAGCTTTTCACAACCATGGAAAAACACAACAATTTTTTCCCCATGTCTGTGTAAAAAGCTACGAGGGGAGGTTTGGATACAAGGCTAGCATACACTGTAGTTGGTTTAAAACTTATAGTACTTGAACCCGCCTATACTATCAGATTAAGACTAACTTGGAGTATACATGCAGGCATTTAAATATCATGAAAGTGGGAATACAGTTTTGTTTCTGTCTTCATATAATGAAAGTGACCTCGCAAGCAACTGGCTAATTGCTTCTGAATAGCCTCTTATAGGCCTTTTTTCTTCAGCTATAACTGTGATACTAATATTCATCCTTCCCATAATTCCTTTACGGTCATCCTTCCCTTCCCCACCTTGTCCCTTCCACTCCTTCATTCCCCCACCCCTACAGCTCTCACAAACGATCCATTTGATGTCCGCCTTGCTGGCAGTACCATTGAGTCAGCTGGCAGAGTTGAGGTGTTCTATGGAGGATTATGGGGAACCGTGTGTGACAGTGAGTGGGATATTGCAGATGCTCAAGTCGTGTGCAGTCAATTGGGCTTTGCTGGAGCCACCGAGGCTGTAGCGTCGGCTGCCTACGGCGAGGGAAGTGGGGTGGTATGGATGGAGGATGTGGCCTGTATTGGGAATGAGAATCGCTTGGCAGACTGTCCGTTTCCTGGCTGGGGTACCAGCCGCTGTGAGCACACCCGAGACGCTGGAGTCATCTGTGAAAGTAAGTGGTTGTAGCTTATAATAAATAAGTAGACAACTTTTTATGTATCATGGCTGTCTCTATATAGCTACAGTCCACAGCGGCACAGTTCGCTTGGTGGGTGGGGCCAGCACTAACGAGGGAAGGGTCGAAGTGTTCTTCTCTGGAGAATGGGGCACTGTTTGCGATGACAGCTGGGATCACAGGTGAGAGGACGTTATTAATGCAAATCTACAGCTCTCAAAACTTTAGTGTGTGTATATATAAGTGAGCCTCAGGTCAGGGGCTTTAGAATTTTTTTGTGTTTTTAGTTTTCAGCAGGCAGATGGATTGCAAGGGTGTGCCCAATTAGGTAATATCGCTTTCGGAGGGCGAGTGAGTGGCACGAGCACATTTCCAGAACAGAGAGAACTATAGGACATGACCTACCAAATTCACTGACATCTGAGAGTGTCTTTTACAGTTGCAGCTATATATGCACCTGCAAAATTATGGTCGGCAAATGCATTAATGTATGCCAAATATTTTGTTATACGTCATAAGCCCTGAGATTTAGTCACATGAGTGTCACGTGACTATCACAGTCTATTTACTGCCCACCAGGGATGGAGATGTAGTGTGCCGACAGCTTGGCTACCTGCGGGCCCTGAGTGTGACAGAAGAAGCTTTGTTTGGTGCAGGGGTGGGCCCCATTTGGCTGGACGACGTGGAATGCATGGGAGCCGAGGAGAACATCACGTTCTGCACCCATGCAGGGTGGGGCATCACAAACTGTAACCATGACGACGATGCAGGGGTGACATGCACTGGTATGTACTCCAGCCCTTTTCGCCTGGTCTCTGGAAATATCTGTTTAGTGTGGTTACCGTAGTGATTGGATTCCTTGAATAATAAGGACATCTCGGAGCCAACCTATTTATGGAACAGCTTCTTATCAGTTTCTCATGTCCTGTTATCTTTCTCTTTGTCTCTCTCTTACCCACTCAAGATGAGCCTGAGCTCTCTCTCCGGCTGGTGGGTGGGGCTTCGGAGTCCGAGGGGAGAGTGGAGATCCTCTACAATGGGACATGGGGTACTGTATGCGACAATACCTGGGATATTAACGATGCGGAGGTGGTGTGCCGTCACCTCGGGTTTGCTGGTGCACTAGATGCCCCGAGGGGGGCAGAGTTTGGTTCGGCAGACGATTTGACTCCAATATGGCTGGAGGTGGGTCCAAATCTCAGTTTATCCGTCATGCACCCAGTTTCAATTTGATTAGTGTCCCAATCCAGTTCCATCTGTTCTCTATTTGCCGTTCCAGGAGGTACATTGTTCTGGTATGGAATTGAACCTGGATGAGTGTCCCCATGATGACTTTGGAAGGCACAATTGCGTTGCAGGACACTTGGAAGATGCCAGCGTAATCTGTGACGGTAAGCATACTATGCAACATACACACCACAGCTTCCCCCCACTGGTTGGAGGCTTTATGACCATGTCTGTCACTTCTCTCTCTCTCTCTCTCTCCCTCTCCCTCTCCCTCTCTCTCTCTCTCTCTCTCTCTCTCTCTCTCCTCTTTAATTTCAGTGGACACGGAGCTTCATCCAGTTCGTTTAGTGGGTGGGGCCTCTTTGTCTGAGGGTCGTATCGAGGTGTTCGTCAACGGGGAGTGGGGGACAGTCTGTGATGACTTCTTCAGTGGGTACGAGGGCAGGATAGTCTGTCAGCAGCTGAACTACACCGGGATATTGCAGGTAGCCCCCCAGGGAGAATTTGGAGTTGGCAGGGGTCCAATTTGGCTGGATAACGTATACTGCCTCGGTGACGAGGAAGCCATCACTCAGTGTTTTCACAACGGGTTTGGCGTCAACAACTGTGACCACTCAGAGGATGTGGGTGTGGTCTGTGGTGAGTTTGTAATTACATCGTTATTACATCAATGTAACACTGTAGTGAAGTGGCGAGCCATAGGTTACTTCAACCACCCACAGTTTAGGCCACAGTAGATCGCAGTTCAGGTCACAGTAGATTCAAGTTCAGGCCACAGTAGAGCCCAGTTCAGGCCATAGTAGATCTCAGTTCAGGCCATAGTAGATCCCACTTCAGGACACAGTTCAGGCCATATGTAGTCTCGTTCCCAGTTCTTGCTTTTCGTTGCTTGCCGAGGGAGCCAGGAAACGAAGCTATACTGCATAAATAGAAATTCTTTCATTTCAGCTAGACCTTTTATACAGGTCAAGGATTTTTCTTAGGAATCTGGGATTATTATCCTCTTCTGCCCTGTTGCCCAGATACCCGCCATCCTGGAGAAGAAGGGGCGATTCGATTGGTTGGAGGTGACGGCAGATCCAATGGACGGGTGGAGGTGTTCTACAGTGGGGAGTGGGGTACGGTGTGCCACACCAACTGGGACGTCAATGATGCAAAAGTCGTGTGTCAGCAACTCGGACTGCCAGGTTAGCGATGATGTCAGCAGTCACCAGCCAATCATATGACTAGGAGTACACACACCATAGTTTTGTTCCCAAACCCACATGCAAATTTCTAGTGGGATGTGAATGTGGGTCTGGCCGCCCAGAATGTGGGCCTGGCCGCCCAGAATGTGGGTCTGGCCGCCCAGAATGTGGGTCTGGCCGCCCAGAATGTGGGTGTGGCCGCCCAGAATGTGGGTCTGGCCACCCAGAATGACTTGTAGGTTTAAACTGCCTGGTTGATATTACCTCCCGTACACTATATAGCTAAGTACTGTAGATGCAGATAAATTTGCGGTGGAGAAATTTTGTGGTATTTGTGGGTGAAGTGAGACCGCGAATATTACGCAATTGAAATATTTATTTTAGCGGTAGTGGAATTCTTGTAGCAATGCATATTAGCAAACATTTCCCCCGTGAAATATTTTTGTGTCGCAAAATATTTGCCACATGAAATAATCTGTACTCTTTCCAGCCTGTACCTGCTGCAGTATACTATGTGGATGGTAAAATAGCAGCTGCAGTATACCATCTTCTTGTAACACTACAGGTGCTATTTCAGCCCCTGCCTCTTCAGCATTTGGTGCTGGAATCGGGGTCATATGGCTGACAAACCTATTGTGCAATGGTACGGAACAGAGACTGGAAGATTGTGCCCACGACGGATGGGGAAGCACCACGTCGTGTGGACACAATTTTGATGCCTCCATTGTTTGCGAAAGGAACGAATCCAATACCAGTATCGGAACGGGACCACAGAACTTTGACGTGAGACTCATCCTAGGAAATGACTCATCTGGCCTACTACAGGTGTATTTCAACAGCCTCTGGGGGACGGTGTGCCAGGACCTGTTCAGCGATGCGGCTGCCAGCGTTGTATGCCGCCAGCTCGGGTTTACGGCAGGGGAGGCGATATGGCTGGATGCTAGTGTCTCGGCAGAGGGAGTGGTGTGGTTGGACGATGTCCAGTGTTCTGGAGCGGAACAGCATCTGGACCAGTGTGGCCACGCCCCCTGGGGCCAGCACGACTGCTTCCCAGTGCACATGTTGGATACTGGAATTCAGTGCCTGAACAGTGAGTGGGTGGAGTGGGTTGAGTGGATGTAGTTTCAGTGGGCAGGAAGTGGGTGGAGCTTCAGTGGGCAGGAAGTGGATTTAATACATGAAATTTTCATTACTCATTACCAACCACATCTCACACACAGATACTCCCCCAACTACCATTCTCCCCAGTGGCACACCCACAACCACTGTCCTCTTCTTTGGCACCCCCACTAGCGGTGTGGCCGTATCCCCTAGCAACCCCATGGTAGCCCCACCGGCTCAGAAAAGTGTTCGGGGGGCAGTGATCGGGATAGCCGTGGGAGCCATAGCGGGAATGATCGTACTGGCAGCTGTAATTGTAACTGTTTTAGGTGTCTTCGTTATTAAGAGGTGTGTGTATGTGTATGTATGTGTGTATGTAGGTGTGTGTCTGTATAGCCTGCCAGCTCCCTTTGCATGAACACTATAACGTTGAAGCAACTGCTTCAGAAATACTTTACGTACTTTCTTTCTTCATAGCCACGAGAAGAGCCCTATTATTGGAGTAGCAACGCAGGAGAGTAATGCTGCATTGCACTACATCCAGCCAGCTAACTCTTCAACAACTATTAGCACAACAGGTAGGTTAGGTACATCCTGTAGGGCAAAGGGTCTCCTGTCCCAACCTAGCCTTGTACCCAGGCCAACCCTCGCAGCGTTTTTCACAGCTGTAGAAGAATAATGTGGCTTTTCCACGGCTGCGAAAATAGCTGCGAGGGGTGGCCTGGGTACGAGGCTAGTCCCAACCCACACTCACTTTCACCTAGCAGTCACTTTAAAAAAGTTATAACATTATGTTCTTTCAGTCCAGGCAATTTTATCGTACTGTACTATATGGATTTTGATGCTAGAGGAGTAAAACATTTCGACAGTACTTTGCCTATCTTCATAAGAAATGATACGTACAAATAACTCGGCACTAGGTATTTATATAGGCTAAAAGCAACTATACACAATACATATCTAAATAAAGAATACTTAAATGGCTCTAACTCTATACAGATCAGATACAAAGCTGTATCTGGTAGAAGCATATCTTTACAGGGGAAAGACATGATTCTTAACATGATTTGTTTGATTAGCTACCTGTTTCTCTCTCTGCCTCTACCCCTAGCCTGGGAGGAGAATTCAGTAATTGAAGACCAGGGTGCTTACAATACAAATGATCCTGGTGCCACACATGCAATGGGTGTGAAGCCTGGAGTGGAAACCCCACCATTAGGCATAGGTAGGTCTTAGTGCTGTATTTATATTTGCGTTGTCACATGCAGTCCTTTACTTTACTCAACGTGAGGCACTAACCTCGTACACAGGCCTCTCACAGTGGGGGAGAAAATTGGGGACTTACTCCCCAATTTTGCTCATAAAATCTGGGCATTGGAGGCTGTGTACGCCCACATTTTATCTTGCAGCGATGGAGAAAAATCAGGGACTTAATTACTCTGTAATTTTTCTCCACAGCTGCAAGATAAAATCTGGGCATAGGATCGAGGCCTGAGGATAAAGTTAATGAGAACTCCCTTTCATGTTTAAGTGCTTAGGAGAATGTCTACTTCATTTGGAAACTCTTTCCCACAACTACATTTTAGTTCCGTATATCTGTAGTTAATTAACCCTCAACCCATCTAGTTCATTCCTGTAACCACAGCACCTGTTGTGTACAAGAACTTACAATCCCCACCAAACCTCACCCCTCCTGCCATGCCCCCAGGGGACACGTTAACTCCTGAAGACTCTGATGAAAAGTTTGAAACCTCACCAAATGAATGGCGGCTTAGTAACCAATCATACGGAAGCCAGTCACCACTCATTCCGCCCTCCCCTGGGGGACCAGTCAAGACTGCTGCACTCCCAGAGGACACATTAACTCCTGAAGACTTTAATAAGATGTTTAAAACCTCACAAAACAAACAGCGGCTCAGTAACCTACAATACGGAAGCCAGTCACCACTCATTCCACCCTCCCCTGGGGGTCCAAGATACACCGATGGAAAAAAAGGAAGATTTGACCGACAATCAGAGATGCCGATGTATGCTGTTATTCCAGACAGAGGCACAAGTAGCCAGGCCCCTTTGATATAGCAATTCTGTCGATAACCATGTGAGTCTGTCTCCCTACAGCAGCGTCCCAAAGGTATAGCTATTCCTTAACACTTTTATGTTTACTGTTACAATCATGGCTAGCTAATTGAAGGCAATCCATTAACTTCATTTTTTGTGCATTACGTTATATTGTAAAATTAAAAGTGAACTGACTGAACAATGACTAATTTTGGTAGCTACTTATTTATCAGTATTGGTTTGTGAAAATGTAATTCACAGGTAATGAGATACTTTATGTCTATTGTACACATTTGTTTTCTTGCAAATTTAGAGTATATACAATGTTGGATCTAGCTAGTATATTATTGTAGCTTAAACTTGTTGCAGCTGTAATTGATCACATTCTCTCAGAGTTTGTTGATGAATTTCTCAATGCAGTACATTGAAGAAGTTTGAGAAGTGCATCAACAACTCAGAGACTACCCAATTTCTTCATACTAAGTATCAGCTAGTAGTGCTCTGTCCAGTGAATTATGGCTGTAAAAAAGACGATCTTCATTTTCATATGTGCACTGATTCGGTATGCATAAATTAGAGGGAAATACCCCAATTAAGTGTACAAGCACCAATGCTCGTGAAAACCATTTAAAAAACAGTGCACTGCAAGAACGCCAAGGAGTGCATGTTAGCTCAAGTTTATCTTACCACCACATCTCCCCAATTTCAAGGAGTATAATGGTGGCTAGCTATATAGTTTACTTTTTTTTTTAGAAGTCTTTTATTAGCCACAATAATAGGCAATTTCAAGTTGGGGGGTGGGAGGCAATTTCAATACTTGTGGTTTAGACCACTAGTTCTGCTGATCAGTCCTTCATTTTATGTATACGAGTTTTAATTCAAAATATACATATAGACTTACATAGACAGTACAGACAAACATACAATGTCATAGTAACGGTTATAATTATCCTAGATGATATATTTCATTGGTTCCTGAGGGGGTGAGATCATGAAGCTGGGGTTGCAGTGCTGCGCTGCTAGAACTTGAGGCTGAAACCTGCTCCCACGGCAGCTTGGCCGTGCTTGGCCTGGGTCAGACGGAACCTCCCCAGCTCTTCGTCCTCACCTCCCTATGGTGTGTGTGTGTGTGTGTGATGTAGCAATGGCTGAAGAGTAGAACAAAATCTGTGAGAGAGTAGCAGTGTTTCATTTAGGAAAATCTCCAAGGTGGAGGGGGGGGGGGGGCAAAAACAAATCGGAAGACATTTTGGGAGGGGGGAAGGGGCACATGTACATGTATGGTGAGCAGCATTCAATTTTGAAGGGTTGAAATCCCCCAAGGGGGCGGGGGCACAAAGTTGGCTAAAGTGACGTATGATGATGAGGTTGGTCATATATTTATAGTAGTCGAGGAGGAGGGTGCCAGTGAGTTATGTATTGTCCTTCTGTTTCAAGGGATAGGGTAAAAGTAACACAAGTGCACTGTTCTGTGGTCCAGGGTTTCATTTAGGCCCTTGGAAACTTTGCCCCCCCCCCACCTTGGAATACGTGGTGGTGGGCTCACCTTGTTGAGCAGGAAGGCCCCTCCCTCGGGGGCACTTGGGCTCCTTTCCCTCGGCCGGTGAGCCCCCTCACTTCGGGCTGGCCAGGTGGGAAACATTGAGGGGTCCACGGGAAGGGGGGACTCCTGGTGGCGGGGGGGGGGGGGGGGAGGGGAGGAGAAGGAGTGTTCCTTGGATAAGCCTCACTAGTAACAGTATACCGACCCCTGAGTATGAGGCCACCTCTGGGTATAAAAGCAATTATCCATGGTATGAGAAAATAATAGTAATTTCACAATAAATTTTACCGTGAAGAAATTATGGTCCAGAGCCTGTTCCGCAGTTATGCGCTTCTTTGGGTCATACGTAAGAAACCGGTTTAACAGGTCAAACCCGCTGCTAGTGAGGTATGGGAACTTCTTCCGCAGGTTGTTGTAAGGCTGCTTGGTGAAGGTGACCTTCTTGGCAACCGGCAGCTCGCTGTAGCCAGGCCAGATCTCTTCATTGGGAGTGCCTAGTTCCTGCAGAGGGAGGGGTGTATATTATAGTAGTGTTACGATTGTGCCTGGGTACGAGGTTGGTGAGTGAACATCTGGTAATCAACTGATCTGATGCTCACATGTACACTTGCAGGAGATATAAAGTGCAGTGGTGCAATCGAAATACACGACGGAATAATATTAGTTTTCTACCCGGGACTGCCACATACATTATACGTACAGCACACCACCATCACAATACTCTCATGGAAGCTCCACAATAATCTGGGCATGGAAGGCCTGGGTAGCTACAAGGTTACCAAAATACTTCCTTGCAGAAACTTTGACCTTATAGTAGAGCCAGAAAGCTAGCCACATAGTTCCAGTTAGGGAAGCCATTGTAGCTGATAAGGTAAAGACTAACCACTTGTTATTCATGCAACTACAAATTGCAACTGAGGAAACCAAGCAGAGACAGCTATATTTATATTTGCGTCTCCCTTCAGTGTTGATCTGTAGTCAGGATGATGAAGCTACTGGGTGTTCTGTGTTTGCTGTATCTGACAGGAAGGAATCTGGCAGGTGAAGGTCACCAGATCAAAAAAGGTCAGTAAGAGAGTCCCTACTGGAGTGTCAAAAATACTGGCTGGCTGGTTTTGTAGACGAAATATAGTACCACAAAGAACAGTTAGTAGCTAGCCTTGTGTCTGGTCTTCTTCACCCAATATTTCTCCACATCTGTGAGCTAAAACATGGGTATAGAGACCTGGATGTGCATCTACGAGTTAGGCTAATAGGTCACTGTAAAATTATTGTGCCTTCATGTGTACACCTTTTATCACACAAAGAAGCATCTGATGATGGCCTGCAGTTCACAAAGGTGGCTCCTCAGGACCTGATGGAGGCCATGCTGTCCCTGCAGACACAGGTTGAGGAAATGAGGAGGGAGATTCAAGTTCTTAGGAAGGAGCTGGCCTCCAGGGAGACCACTCTACGGATGACCACTGGGAACACTCAGGCTGATCGGCCAACAGTTGGGATGTTTTACAACAGCTCTCTGAACATTCAACTGGATTACTACCCTAACAGGTGTGATGATCTCAAAGGTTATAATCTTCCAACTGGATTCTACAAAGTGCAATCTGACAGTAGTCCTTCTAGCCAGGACTATGACTTCTGCAAGTTTTAGTAAGAAAGCACGTGTGACAGCCGTTGCTTCCTGTTTGAGGATATTGTATAGTTAGCTGTTTCCAGAATTCTGATATACAAACATTGATTGCTTTTTCATAACTGTACCTCACAAGACGTTAACCACATTTCAAGGCTCCTTACAATTTCACCCATATTTTTTTCTTGTGATAATTGACCTAGCATAGACATTTAAATTGCTGTTTGTTATATTGTTATTAACCACTTTCTCTGTTATTGCTGTGATCCAATACCAACATCTGAACGGGAATTATAAATTCCCTCCAAAGCAGTTTTATAACAGCTCTCTGAAGAGGAGGCTTCTCAGTTGGCTCTTGCATAAGCTTATGGAAGAAAGGCTCTCTGAAATACTCAGAAGAAACTTTTGATGTTAAAACTAGATGCTCCAGTCTTCTTGAGGGCGAAAGTGTTGATTGTTGCTAAGTAGGCGGCCAGTTTAATTTGTAGCTGCTATCTATCTAACCACGTGCATTACCTGTTCACTGTTGTTGTACATAGAAAACAGTGCAATTACGATACCTCTATTAGAATGCAAGAGTTACTCTCACCAGATTATTTCTGACTTGTAGCCTCAAAATTCAGCCAGTCATATACACATGAAGATCATTCATCAGGCTGCCTGCTAGACTCATTCCCAATCCCTGGTTTGGAGTGGAGACTAAAAACGAGGCTTTAAATTTAGTACTATTCTAATAAAGTAAACACCACTTACACAGCTATATAAGTCGAGGTTAGACCCCACCTTGAACACCACTTACACAGCTATATAAGTCGAGGTTAGACCCCACCTTGAACACCACTTACACAGCTATATAAGTCGAGGTTAGACCCCACCTTGAACACCACTTACACAGCTATATAAGTCGAGGTTAGACCCCACCTTGAACTACACTTACACAGCTATATAAGTCGAGGTAAGACCCCACCTTGAACAACACTTACACAGCTATATAAGTCGAGGTAAGACCCCACCTTGAACAACACTTACACAGCTATATAAGTCGAGGTTAGACCCCACCTTGAACTCTTACACAGCTATATAAGTCGAGGTTAGACCCCACCTTGAACTACACTTACACAGCTATATAAGTCGAGGTTAGACCCCACCTTGAACTCTTACACAGCTATATAAGTCGAGGTTAGACCCCACCTTGAACAACACTTACACAGCTATATAAGTCGAGGTTAGACCCCACCTTGAACTACACTTACACAGCTATATAAGTCGAGGTTAGACCCCACCTTGAACTACACTTACACAGCTATATAAGTCGAGGTTAGACCCCACCTTGAACTACACTTACACAGCTATATAAGTCGAGGTTAGACCCCACCTTGAACTACACTTACACAGCTATATAAGTCGAGGTTAGACCCCACCTTGAACAACACTTACACAGCTATATAAGTCGAGGTTAGACCCCACCTTGAACAACACTTACACAGCTATATAAGTCGAGGTTAGACCCCACCTTGAACTACACTTACACAGCTATATAAGTCGAGGTTAGACCCCACCTTGAACAACACTTACACAGCTATATAAGTCGAGGTTAGACCCCACCTTGAACTACACTTACACAGCTATATAAGTCGAGGTTAGACCCCACCTTGAACAACACTTACACAGCTATATAAGTCGAGGTTAGACCCCACCTTGAACACCACTTACACAGCTATATAAGTCGAGGTTAGACCCCACCTTGAACAACACTTACACAGCTATATAAGTCGAGGTTAGACCCCACCTTGAACTACACTTACACAGCTATATAAGTCGAGGTTAGACCCCACCTTGAACAACACTTACACAGCTATATAAGTCGAGGTTAGACCCCACCTTGAACTACACTTACACAGCTATATAAGTCGAGGTTAGACCCCACCTTGAACTCTTACACAGCTATATAAGTCGAGGTTAGACCCCACCTTGAACAACACTTACACAGCTATATAAGTCGAGGTTAGACCCCACCTTGAACTACACTTACACAGCTATATAAGTCGAGGTTAGACCCCACCTTGAACAACACTTACACAGCTATATAAGTCGAGGTTAGACCCCACCTTGAACAACACTTACACAGCTATATAAGTCGAGGTTAGACCCCACCTTGAACTACACTTACACAGCTATATAAGTCGAGGTTAGACCCCACCTTGAACAACACTTACACAGCTATATAAGTCGAGGTTAGACCCCACCTTGAACTACACTTACACAGCTATATAAGTCGAGGTTAGACCCCACCTTGAACACCACTTACACAGCTATATAAGTCGAGGTTAGACCCCACCTTGAACACCACTTACACAGCTATATAAGTCGAGGTTAGACCCCACCTTGAACTCTTACACAGCTATATAAGTCGAGGTTAGACCCCACCTTGAACAACTCTTACACAGCTATATAAGTCGAGGTTAGACCCCACCTTGAACACCACTTACACAGCTATATAAGTCGAGGTTAGACCCCACCTTGAACAACACTTACACAGCTATATAAGTCGAGGTTAGACCCCACCTTGAACTACACTTACACAGCTATATAAGTCGAGGTTAGACCCCACCTTGAACAACTCTTACACAGCTATATAAGTCGAGGTTAGACCCCACCTTGAACACCACTTACACAGCTATATAAGTCGAGGTTAGACCCCACCTTGAACAACACTTACACAGCTATATAAGTCGAGGTTAGACCCCACCTTGAACTCTTACACAGCTATATAAGTCGAGGTTAGACCCCACCTTGAACACCACTTACACAGCTATATAAGTCGAGGTTAGACCCCACCTTGAACACCACCTACACAGCTATATAAGTCGAGGTTAGACCCCACCTTGAACACCACCTACACAGCTATATAAGTCGAGGTTAGACCCCACCTTGAACACCACTTACACAGCTATATAAGTCGAGGTTAGACCCCACCTTGAACAACACTTACACAGCTATATAAGTCGAGGTTAGACCCCACCTTGAACACCACCTACACAGCTATATAAGTCGAGGTTAGACCCCACCTTGAACAACACTTACACAGCTATATAAGTCGAGGTTAGACCCCACCTTGAACACCACTTACACAGCTATATAAGTCGAGGTTAGACCCCACCTTGAACAACACTTACACAGCTATATAAGTCGAGGTTAGACCCCACCTTGAACACCACTTACACAGCTATATAAGTCGAGGTTAGACCCCACCTTGAACAACACTTACACAGCTATATAAGTCGAGGTTAGACCCCACCTTGAACTACACTTACACAGCTATATAAGTCGAGGTTAGACCCCACCTTGAACAACACTTACACAGCTATATAAGTCGAGGTTAGACCCCACCTTGAACAACACTTACACAGCTATATAAGTCGAGGTTAGACCCCACCTTGAACACCACTTACACAGCTATATAAGTCGAGGTTAGACCCCACCTTGAACTACACTTACACAGCTATATAAGTCGAGGTTAGACCCCACCTTGAACACCACTTACACAGCTATATAAGTCGAGGTTAGACCCCACCTTGAACTACACTTACACAGCTATATAAGTCGAGGTTAGACCCCACCTTGAACACCACTTACACAGCTATATAAGTCGAGGTTAGACCCCACCTTGAACACCACTTACACAGCTATATAAGTCGAGGTTAGACCCCACCTTGAACACCACTTACACAGCTATATAAGTCGAGGTTAGACCCCACCTTGAACACCACTTACACAGCTATATAAGTCGAGGTTAGACCCCACCTTGAACAACACTTACACAGCTATATAAGTCGAGGTTAGACCCCACCTTGAACACCACTTACACAGCTATATAAGTCGAGGTTAGACCCCACCTTGAACACCACTTACACAGCTATATAAGTCGAGGTTAGACCCCACCTTGAACTACATACACAGTGTTTGGTCTCCGCCCCAGACTAATCACTATCAGATGGAGCAGGTGATTAATTTCTCGATTCCTCCTGACCCAGAAGTCTTGAAAATGGACAAGCCTGCTCAATCTGAACTCTTGTAGGTCCACCCAGTACAAGAGAGTCATCAAGGATTGAATAAGGACAAGCCGATCAAAACATAAGACTGTATGGCAGAAGTCACGTGTTACTTAATTGATAAGAATTCACTTATCATTTAGACTAAACTTCCATATTGCAAGTTCAGAAAGTTCCCAAAGTGCATACTGGCTTCGGGAGTGTCACTGCAAACTATGCATAACAGAGCTAGTCGATATAAATCAGTCGCTGACACGCACAAAACATTACTCCCACAGTAGATATCCAAGACGTTTTGCTCTGTAAGATGGTGAGAAACTTCAAGATTATCCTGAACAAACCACCTCAAACGACGTTCTCCCCTGGATCGGAGGTGAGTGGGACACTAACCTTTGAGGTAAACAGGCCCAAAAGCTACCACCATGTCACGGTAGCTCTCCTCGGTCGTGCCCACGTCCACTGGACCGACTTTGAGAGGGACAGGACGGCACACACGGCTAACGAAGACATCTTGAGCCTGAAGGTTGTCGTGTGGGACAAGGAGCAGGGTACAGGCGGTGGCAAGCTCCAAACAGGGAAATATAGCTTCCCGTTCCAATTCAGCATCCCTAAAGAAGATCTACCTTCGTCTTTTGGTACGCTTGACTCCATCGGCTGGATCCGATACTATGTAGAAGGAAGAATCGGAACGGGACAGATGAAATTTGACCATGTGGTCCAAGCCGTGTTCCCTTTCACTGGACTGGTGGATATCAACTCACCAAACCTGCGGAGACCAGTCAGACAAGAGATTCGGAAAACCACCTGCTGCTGCTGCTGCATCTCGAACAAGATTACTCTGTCAGCCGAAACTCCCCGTACCGGTTACTGCATCGGAGAGGTCATACCGCTAAACGTCACAGCTGAAAACGGCAGCAGTCGGCAGATAAAAATATCGGCAATACTAACCCAGAAGATATCCTATCATGCCCGGGGTACTCGATGCGGTAACCGTTTCTTAGTCATCGGTGCAAGCAGCAACCCCATACAAGGAAGAAGCTCTATCTCGTGGAGTCCAGGAGATGAGCTGAAGGTTCCCCAGACAGCACTCTCGCTGGCGTCTTCTGGTATCATCAACGTCCAGTACGTTCTCATGGTGACAGCAGTGATACCGCGGTCGAGGAACTCATCCGCTATGATCCCGATCACTATTGGCAACGTTCCTTTGCAGAATCAGAGCCATACCACTGCCACCACTCCAGCCCCTCCCCCTTCAGATGTTCTCCTTCAGGGCCGTTCCACTCCGGACTTCCCTCCTCAGGACCCTCTTCCTCCAAGAGTGCTCTTTAGCCCGCCTCATGCTCGACCCACCCAGCAACGACCCAACCCCCAGTGGGGACCCGACTCTCAGAAGAAATCCAACCCCCAGCGGGGACCCAATCTTGACCAGGCCCCATCATACAGGAAGGGAATAGAGACTTCATTATAAGACTTTCTTACGGTACTTTCTTTTTTTTGTTTATAATACATGTAGTTCTTCTACAGATGAGCACTGGGAACAATCAGAAGCAGTCAACAGTTGGAATGAACGTTCGACTGGGTTACTACACTACAGATTGTAATAGTCTCAAGGGTTATCCACCTGGATTCCACAAATTTCAAACACATTGCCGTTTTTCCCAAGTAAATGTTATGGAAGAGCAAAATTGGGTTTATATATAGCTAAGTAGAAGACTAATTTTTTCAGTTTGCAGAAACTATCTAATCATGTGCGATACCAGTTCACTGTTGTTATAGCGTCGTTGTATAAAGTTTTCACAGATATGTAAAGAGCCTGATTCACTATAGAATACACACATGACCTGACAATGTTACATGTATCACTGTACCTTAAAAATCTGGTTGAGTTGGTCGATCTCAGACTTCCCTCGAAAGAGAGGCTTGTGCAGGAGGAACTCGGCAAAGATGCAGCCCACCGACCACATGTCCACAGCAGTGGAGTACTCCTGTGTGTGTGTGTGTGTGCGTGTGTGTGTGTGTGTGTGTGTGCATGCACGTGCATGTGTGTGTGTGTGTGTACGTGTGTGTGTGCGTGTGTGTGTGTGTGTGTGTGTATGCACGTGTGTGTGTGTGCGTGTGTGTGTGTGTGTTGGTGACATGTTACCACTTGTGCCCCATTAGGAAATGTACGTATAGTGTAAGTATACAGATGGTTGGGGAATTGGGTGGGGTTTGGGGAATTGGGTGGGGTTTGGGGGTGCATATACTAAGTAGTTGACTGGTAGTTAGTTTTTTACTTGGGACTAAGTAATTTCAGCAGATATGCACACGTTAGGAAAAACCATACAAAGAAATGCCTCGAATACACAGGACACACACCAGTCCCTCACTTTAGTTCCGAGGAGTAGCTCTGGAGACCTGTACCACAGGGTGACCACCACCGGGGTATAGTTCCTCAGGGGGGAGCCGTACTCGCGAGCGAGACCAAAGTCACCCACCTAGGGAGGGGGCAAAGAGGGAGAGGAGGATTGGAATGCACCAAGTCAAAATAATAATGACCTGTAGTCAGTGTCAACGGTGAGACTTAAAAGTGAATTTGCAGCTGGCCTCGCGCCCCAGGCCCACATGCATGTTTCACTTCAGCTGCTTGTGGTCCTACCCTTTTGCTGAAAACGCTGTTTCGGTGATCAGTCTGCATTATAAACAGGCTCCAAAGAGCTACTCACAAAGAAATGTAGATGTGCTGCTTTGCTTTGCTTTCTGCCCTCGCCCACACAAACTTCACCCTTCCACCCAACGTACAGTATAGGCAGCTCTCTGACCCTCCCAGTTCTGTGTGGAACTAATTAGCTACCTGAACCAATAGTAAAGCTGTCGGTCACATGGGCCGAGAGGCTCGCTAGTGAACATGATCCTCAAGTTACAACATACATATCAATACTACTGTTTTCAAAGTTCCATGAACTAGACATTAGGAAACTACAATCTTACTCTAAGGCTCCTGTGCGCATTTCACTTTGCTGCTGGAGAGTTACTGTCACGTGATTTAACAACTTTACTGTGCATGGACAGAGAAAGTGGAGGATTCTTTGCTGGGGGGGTGGAAAAGATTTTGCAAGTATGAGTCACGCCCCCTAGGGGGATCTAGGAACATTGTCCCCCCCGGCCCCCAGGTAGATTTTTCAGATGGTCTGACATTGTTTCTGGGGGCCCAAATGGCTGGAAATTAGCTACTACTTTAGTATCAAAAGAATTACTAGTAAGATGCTGGTAATACAGTATACTATGGTGTGTGTAGCTATGCGGCCTGTATGAGTCAGGATCATACTAAGTTACAACTAGCGCTATCTGTAGCTACCTAACCTAGTACTATAGCGGGACGCTCTAGCCATCCTGCTGCTGAAATGCAGTTGTGCGCTCATTCTAGGAACAATTCCATCTAATGCACATCACTGGCTGGCTACGCGAGACTAGGCTCATAGTTATAACTAGCGCTATCTGTACCTACCTAACCTTTATCTCCAGTGCTTGTACTATAGCGGGACGCTTTAGCCATCATGCTGCTGACATAATGGCTGATATTCGCTCATTCTAGGAACAATTCCATTTAACGCACATATCGTTACAGGTTTAAAAGCCAAAATTTTGCCAACGTCTGACGGGAAGTCAAGGTGGCGCGTTCGTTTCAGACTGGGGTCGGAACGTGGCCTCCCCATTAATCGGGTCGCGGGTTCGAATGCCACCCGCGTACATATCTGATTCTTGACTTTCTAAGCCTACAGCCAATATGCCGGTAACTTTCTTCTCCGGAAGAACTCCGAAGCTAAAAGGATGACTGGGTACGTTACAGCAGCGGCTCCTGTAATTCCCAGCCATCGCCTATCCAGCGCTCCGGGTGTCTGACACTCCAGGAGGGATGGGAGGCTCCCTAGGCTTTTGCTTTTTTTTTTTTCTTCTCAAGTTTCTTTTTTTCCCTCCAAGTTTCTTTTTTTCCCCTCCAAGTTAAGTTGTTCTCTTTATAGAAATGGCACAAAAATAACTAGAAAATTTTAATTGGAATTTTATAACATTTAATAAATATGCTATTGGCTGCTAGGCTTACAATGTAATTTGTTTCTCTGTATAGAAATACCACAAATAGTCATCTATCTATCACTACTAAACCTGGGAAGAAGCCTGACAGGCTGATGGCTACTGAATTATTCAGTAGCTACATGTACCAACAGTCAAGTCATTAGGAACTTGCCCTTGTAGTGGGTTTGATGAGCTCATGATACGTTTATCCTTACATACACATGCAGTGACTGAATGGAGCTGCAGTTTGTATGAATAATCCAACGGGACAAGTTGTATGTCCTGTGTCTGAACTTCTCAGCCTAGAAATAAAACCTCACACTCAGGCCATTTATTATGAAAGAGCTGGGCACGAGACAGGAATACACACACAGGTGAATACCTCCATATCCATTCCATCTGCCCTGCCGTCAGAGCCAGCCCACCACACTTTCACCTTCTCCTCGGTCTCCCACTCATACAATTCTGTTCCTTGGAGCTTTTCAATAACTAGCTATCACAGGAATATGACATAGATCTGGTGGAGGGATGTCCTGTCCTAGAATGTGCTTTAGAGCTGCTAAAAATTCAGAAGTTTGGTCATTTTTTTACTCCGTTTTTGTGCGATTATTGTAATTTCTAGCATTTCATTTTGGGTTAGTCCACTATGGTTCTGACCCCTTCAATAATGCTAGCATGATAGGCGGAGTATTGGGCATAATTTGTGGAATAAAATTTGATGCAGCTGGTATTGGCAAATACACTCATTAATATTAAACTTCAAAAGGTGAGTATAAAAAATGGGCCACTTTCAATCACACCCTTTACTGGTTAAAGCATAGATAATCTACAGTTGACATTATCTATGAGTTGAAGAGTGCATGGATCCTGTGACATGTATGTTGCCAGTGATGCTCCCGATCCTGCCGGAGCCTGCATGCCCTGTCTTTGTCTTGAGGTTTGTGCCGCTCTTCTCTCTTGTTGGTGCTCTCTCTCCTCCGGGCCAGGGTACCTCTACATTTCTCTCCCACTGATACTGACTCTCCTGTTGGGCGTCTGGCCTCCCTCTCCTCTGGGGTACCTGCAATATTTATTTCAGGAGCTTTAGCCCCAAGTTTCGAATTTATCCCCCAGTTGGGTACCTGCTATCCTTTACTCTCGTTGGCACTTAGCCTCGTCCCCAGGCTCCCCTCCCACGCGCGGGGGAGGGAGCCTGGGGACGAGGCTAGTTGGCACTCCTTATCCTGTTGGTGCCTGGCTTCCCTGTCCTCCAAGATGCGTGTTCCCTCACTGACAGTTCTTCTCGTTGAGGCCTTGCCTCTCTCTCTCTTTCAGGGTACCTGCTACCCTTCTCTCTTGTTGATCCTCTCTATATCGTTAGTGCCTGACCTTCTCTTCCACTGGAGCCTCGCATCTGGGGTATCCGGGCACTACGTTGTCGCCTAGCAAGTACCCTAGCTGTGATAGTATCTTCTGCTGTCCTCTCTTCTTTCTTGCTGTCAGTTAGCCATCGAGGTTAGCACGATCGCAAGTGCTAGTGCAAGTAAACTTGAATACGCACGTGAGCTCAACATGTGAACTGTTGTCGGATATATGGAGCATAAGCGCATATGCGGTATGGTGGACGTACAGACGTACGTACGTACGTACACACAATAAAATTGTTCCACTATGCACACACTAGTGTGGGGCTCGCTCAGGCTCGCCCTAATCAACTTTGGAAATTCTGGGGGGAATCCCAGCCCCCCCCCTCTGTATGAAAACCTGGAAAGACAGCCACAAACCTACCTTGAGAATGCCCTTGTGACTGAGCAGCAGGTTGGAGGCCTTGAGGTCGCGATGCAGGATCCAGTTGTCATGGAGATGGTGCACCGCACGCAGCAGCTGTAGCATCAGTGTCTTCACCTCACCTACGAAGGGAAGAACAAGCTAAAGCCTCACATACATGAGCTGATGGTCAAGATTCTTAGTCTCACATAACACTCTCTCTCTGGTTTGCTTCACTGACCCCTGACCTACCTGACCTCTCTGACCCCTGACCCAGTACCTTGGAGGAATGGCTCCTTCATGGTCTCCATGAGGGCCTTCAGGTCGTGCTCCACGTAGTCCATCACGATGTAGATCTTGTCCATGTTGCTGCCCACCACAATCTCCTGAGGAGTAGCAGAGGTTATAACTATGGTACCACAGGGATTGGGCATGGGACAGTAAGTAGAATCAGCATGAGACTCAATAGGTTGCATTTCCAAGTAGAATCAGTATGAGACTGATACACTACCTAGCAGAAGCTAAGAATTATACACGATTTTTTTGGGGGGAGGAGGGGGTGAAAAAAAAATGCTGCACATGGAGCCAGGCTCCACTCTCAAGGTATACACGACAGAAATGCTAAGCAAAGTCTGGCAGCCATGCAGAACCCACCCTAACATGCACGATGTTGGGATGGCGGGCCTTGAGCAGCATGTTGATCTCCCGGAGAGACGTAATGGGAAAACCCTCTTTCTCCTTCTCCATCTTCAGCTTCTTCAGGGCCACCACCTCGCCTGGGTCAGGAGGAAGTCCAGGTATGAGTATGAGCCTACCCCTGAGCTGGTCCCGTACCCAGACATCCACGCTCACATGCAAAGGAGGCAGTCCAGGTATGAGTATGAGCCTACCTCTGAGCTGGTCACATACCCAGACATCCATGCTCACATGCAAAGGAGGCAGTCCAGGTATGAGTATGAGACCCAGACGTCCACGCTCACATGCAAAGGTAATATTTCACCCACCACTCTTCCGGTCCTTGGCTCGGTAGACGACACCGTACGTGCCCTCCTCAATCCTGTTCAGCCACTCATAGTTCTCCACACTTCGGCAGCCCATGAGAGCCGGTACGTAGAGAGGGAGGGGTGGAGGAGAGGGGGTGTGGTCAACATCCTCCTCCATAGGCTCCTCCACCATTTGGCTGCCATCCTTTGGAGTCTTTAGGAGGCCCGAGGGGGTTTTTAAGAGAGGAGCTTTCAGAAGTGGCCCCTTCTGGGGGTATGATACATGTACATAAATTTAGATTCGCTGCCTTCCTTTGTTGTCTGCAGCTGCATGTCCTCACCCACACAAAAATTCACCCTTCTATCCTACCTGTCACGCATATGATAACTACCAGCCTAGCAGGCCCTCCTGCCCACATGCAATAGAAATTTTACCAAGGGGGGGGGGGGGGTAAAGGTGAGCACTAAATGGAGAAAATACGAGCAAACGTGTAATTTTCCTGTACATAAACATTAGAACATACTTGTTTACACATGTTTTCCTGTAATTTCTCCATTTAGTGCATGCTCACTTTTACCCCCCATTACATCATAATGGTAAAGGGTCTATTAAATCACGTGAGTACCAGACTCTCCTGGTCCAGTAGCAAGTGAAACGTACACGAGAGCCTGGGGAGGAGGCCATACAAAATTACAAATGTACCTTTCTCTCCTTCCCTCTCTCCACCTCTTCAGTAGAGTCATTATCGCTCACGTCACTGTCGCCCAGTCTGTCCTCATAACCGCTGTATCCCTTGTACACTGGGCGTGCTGGCCTGTCCTGATCTTCCAAGTCATCATCGTCGTCATCAATACTGTCAAACTTGGATCTCATCACTGGTTCCGTGTGGGCCCGTTTCAAGCTGGCCCAGGCCGGGGGTGTACCTGGCGAGCGACTTTCAGTTTCAGCATTGTCAGATTCCATGTCCTGGTCCGATGCCTCAGGGACGTCTTTCGCAAGTGTTTTCCTTTTCTTTCTAGTCTTCTCCCGAATCTCTCCGTCTGACGGCTCTGCGTCGCTTCCCTCAGAGTCAGTTTCGCTTCCCGAGCTCCCTCCCCTCTCCTCCTCGCTGCTCTGCTCGCTGGAGGTCTCCCCCTCCCCCTCCCCCTCCTCTCCCTCGTCATCCTCCTCTTCCAGTTCCTCCACCTCCTTGATGAGGTCCTCTATCTTCTCCTCCTCTGCATCGCGTCTCTTCGACTCTGAGTCACTGTCAGACGATCCACTTGTTTTTCTTGCCGCGGCCTGTGGTGTATGGATGGATGGAGGCAGTGGAGGAGTATTTCATATGCAACTATCGCTTTAGCAAAGTTCCATATCTTTTCACTAATTGACAATACGGGTATACTCAATGCACTTAGAAACCCTCCATGCATTTTTCTGCTCTATATCACATTGCAGTGTTTCCCCCAAAGGGGGGTACCAGGGTGCTCCCCCCCCCCCCCCTTTCCTAACTTGGTTTCCTTTGATGTGGTCATTGGAATGTTTAATTTACTTTGATGTCATGGAAAAGTTGTATGTTCCCCCTCCCTTTCTTTCTTGACTTGGGGGAAACACTGCATTGTAAATTTACTAGTGTTACATAAAGGTGACTATTGTATGTGGGTATGAATTATTTTGTGAATTGGCAAAAATCATATTTAGTTCCCAGGCCACGCAGTCGGAGAATTTCTCTGATTGTGTGGCCTGGGAACGAGGCTACTGCTGCTAATAATATGCATGTGTGATTGCACAACACTCACGCAAACGTGAGTTATTGCTGCAATTTTATGTGCGTACATGCACAAACTATCACAGTTTTTCAAACTCCAAATCTGGAATATCCCCAATTTGCAAAAAAAAGAAGAAATTGTACCTGCAAGTATTATACAGTCACCTTGAGATACGCATCATCCATCAGCTCAGAATGTCACTCTTCTTACCGTTCTAGAGGGCCGTTCTCTCTCTCTGCCCCTGCCCTCTCTTCTGAGCTGCCTCTCTCTTTCGTCGTGATGCTTCTCTCGGTAACCCGGCTTTTCTGGCAGCCTGCCCCTCTCATAATCAGCAGGTTCCCTGGACCCTCTGTCTCTACCCCTGCGGCTGGGCTCCCTTACTGGTTTAACTGGTCTGTCCAGTCGTTCTGGTCTGTCAGGTCTCTCCAATCTCCGGGGTGATTTCGAACGCCTACTCAGAAGAGCATCAAACCTAACAGAAAAATAGCAGTCAGACTAATAGACGAAAGGGACTATATACCGATGCACTGTATTCTAATTAATAAGCACCCCTGGATTTTTTGCTAGGCATTCTCAGAGAGGAAACAAGAATGTAACCACTAGAATGCTCTACACTCACATCTTTTGTGTACCTACACTAAAGACAGCAAGTACTCACACACACTTACCTGTCTTCTCTCAAGTAATCCTTTTCCCTCCGAGCTTCCCTCCTGCCCCTCCCACCCAGCTCTCGGCTGCTTTCGCTCCTCCTCGGCAACTCCAGCAGATCCTTCTCTCGACTCCTCTCCCACGACCACTCCTCCCTATCAAATGGGTAGGAGCCCCTCCCCTGGTCCTCCCTCCTGTCATCCGTACGTCTCTGGGCTCTGTCCTCGTAATTTTGTCTCGATTCTTTTTCTCTCTCGATTCGCTCTCTTTTTTCTCGCTCTTCTCTTCGTGATCGTTCCCCTTCTCTATACTGTGGACTGCCCCTAGTTGGAGGTCTTCTAGAACCTTCCGCTTTTAAGCCTCGTTCACGTTCCCTCGCCGGTGAATGCCGATTATGTTTGCTCCCCTTTTCTCTCCCTTTTCTATCTCTCCCTCGGTCACTGCTGTGACGTTCTGTTTCCGATACCTCGGCACCTCCACGATATCTCCTCTCCCTACGCTTCTCCCCACTGGGTTTGTTCCCCTTAGACAGTGGAAATGGTTCACTGTCGTCAGAAGCAGTCGCTTCGGGCCGGGTTTGTGGGGAGGGCTTTAATTGGAATTCTTGCTCCACGCTTGCTCCTGAAAGCGAGCGGGTAATACTTTTAGTTATTTACTTAATACGAGGTTTAAAAGACTGTTTATAGTTACTACTGGCATGATTAATATGAACGTAGCTTACCCCTGCTTCCCACAGGACTCGAAAGTAAGTCATCGTCTTCCGCGTAAACATGAATAGATAAGTCGTGATCAGAGATCGGAGAATCATCCAACCTTTGCTGCTTCTTGGCACCCGGTTCCTCTGGTTCCCTGCTCCGCTTTCTTTCCTGAGGGTCCATATCATACAAATCGTAATAATTATTGCTAATTAACGCCCGCGTATAATTCAAAACCCATACTCAGTTATGCTGGCAAGAGTCTGGGCACGAGACTAGTCCGGATCCCGCGCAAGCGGTTCGGGATCGAATTAAATGCAGCCCGATCGAATTAAATGCAGGCTTTCGTGTCTGCCTGAGGCAGCTGGGCTACCGCCGGCAGGCCCAGCCTGGCTGCCCCATAAGCATTGGCGGTTATTTTTCCTGGCGGCGCTTAAAATAATTTCACTGTTCATTGGACAGAGTTGCAAATTGAGCCGAGTTTTACGCGCGAAACTCGTACATACAAAAGCAAAAACGGGCTGCAATTGCTCGCTTCTTCACTTCTGAGTGTCACGGCTGTGCGGATTTTCAAACTTATTAGACGACTGTCCTGTCCGTTGATGTAGTTCTCCTGCCCCCTTCCAGCCATCGCAAGCCTGCGAGAGTTTCACAGGGCAACCCCCGCGGCGCCACCGTCCTACTATCAAGCCCACAACTCCGCCCTACCAAGCACCTGCTCCGACATCTCAACCCCGTCCTACCGAGCACCTACTCCGACATCTCAACTCCGCCTTACCAAGCACCTACTAGTATATACTCCGACATCTCAACTCCGCCTTACCAAGCACCTATATACTCCGACATCTCAACTCCACCCTACCAAGCACCCGACATCTCAACTCCGCCCTACCAAGCACGGTGACCTACTCCGACATCTCAACTCCGCCCCACCTACTCCGAGTTAAGTGCATGTGCATGACTATGTAACTGCGTGCGTAAATAAGTGCATGTGCATGACAGCAAACAACGTATTCCAAAACTACCGGTCACAAAGTGTACCACACAAGTATTATAATTGTTTACTATACTATAGATTTGAGTCTCAGAGCGGTACATACTAGAACATTGAGTTCAAATTCAGGTTCAATTCCTAGAAATCTTGTGTTTCAAATTCATCTACAGCGAATTGTAGGGAATGCTACTCGTAAATAGAAATGCTGAAAAACGGTTTTGGTGTTTTTTGTGATTTTCGTGGTTTTGGTGATTTGGCGGTCTTCAAATTCAAGTTTAATTACTAGTTGCAAACATGAATCATGTATATCATGTATTCAGATTCAGGTTCAATTCCTGAGGTACCATAAGCCATACGAGTAATCATTACACAAAGTTACATCATTACTGGGTGCAAACACAGAGTGTTTACACATACAGGTATCATATGTTCAAATTCAGGTTCAATTACTGGTTGCAAACAGGGTGGTGTGCCACACAAGTAATTGTTACACTAAATTACATCATTACTGGTTGCAAACTCAGAGAATTACGCGAACTAGAATCTTGTGTTTCAAATTCTCTGTGGCGAATTATAGGGAACGCTACTCAATTGCTGAAAAACGGTTTTGGTGTTTTTCGTAGTTTTGGTGATTTTGGCGGTTTTCAAATTCAGGTTTAATTACTAGTTGCAAACAGGAATCATGTATTCTAATTCAGGTGGTGTGCCACACAAGTAATTGTTACACTAAATTACATCATTACTGGTTGCAAACTCAGAGAGTTATGCGAACTAGAATCTTGTGTTTCAAATTCTCTATGGCGAATTATAGGGAACGTTACTCGTAAATAGAATTGCTGAAAAACGGTTTTGGTGTTTTTCGTGGTTTTGGTGATTTTGGCGGTTTTCAAATTCAGGTTTAATTACTAGTTGCAAACATGAATCATGTATTCAGATTCAGGTTCAATTCCTGGGGTACCATACGAGTAATCATTACACAAAGTTACATCAAAACACAGAGTGTTTACACATACAGGTATCATATATTCAATTTTAGGTTCAATTCCTGGTGTGCCACACAAGCAATTGTTACACTAAATTACATCATTACTGGTTACAAACTCAGAGTGTTACGCGAACTAGAATGATGTGTTTCAAAATCTATGGCGAATTATAGAATTGCTAAAAAATGTTTTTGGTGGTTTTGGTGTTTCTCATGATTTCTGTGGTTTTTGTGGTTTTGGTGATTTTGGCGGTTTTTCAAATTCAGGTTTAATTACTAGTTGCAAACAGGAATCATGTATTCAGATTCAAGTTCAATTCCTCGGGTACCACACTAGTACTCATTACACAAAATCAAATCAGTACTGGTTGCAAACTCTGAGTGTTTACACATACAGAATCATAATTATGTTCAAATTCAGGTTCAATTACTGAGTAAACCGTCACACTATAAATTTACTATATTCAAATTCAGGTTCAATTACTGAGTAAACCGTCACACGATAAATTTACTATGTTCAAATTCAGGTTCCATTACTGAGTAAACCGTCACACGATAAATTTACTATGTTCAAATTCAGGTTCCATTACTGGGGTACCACACATGTACGTGCAAACCAGCGCAACATTACACGTACTAGAATCATGTGTTCAAATTCCGGTTCATTTATTGTGTATCACACATTTACAGGTAATCCTTACACTAAATTCTATCATTACCTATTGCAAACCAGAGCGTTTAATGCACTAGAATCGTGCGTTCAAATTCAGGTTCAATTATTGGATCAGGAGTCCATGAGTGCCGCAAAGGTGGTATCACACATGTGCAACACTAAATTATATCATTACTTATTGCAAACCAGAGTGTTATGCGTGCATACAGCATGCGTACTACCATGCATACTGACCAGGCACGAAGGACAAAATATAAGATATAAAAATAATATTCAGGCAAGTAATAATTATGAAGATCAAAGTCCTGTAGGCGAAATTAGAACTGGCTGCTGCATACTACTATGCGTACTACTTCACAAAACGTCACAGCGCCTCTTGCTGCCCTCATTCTCCTGCAACAGCACAAGCTCACATTTGACACCACCCGTGAACAGCAGTGTGCAAAGGCGGAGGTCAGAAGACTTAAGCAGCAACGACAGGCTGCCACTGCAACGCAGCTACGGGCCAGGTTACCAAGCCACCTGCAGCGAGCAATGGAACTTGGGAGTGAGAAAGGTGCCTCCTCCTGGTTGTCTGCCCTAGCTTGCCTCAGTCTACTGGAAACAGGAGAGAGAGAAGTAGAGAAATTACAAACAGAGAATCCGTGAAATCAAACTCGGCGCATTTACTCCTCGTGCTTTCAACATCTGGTGGCATGGCCAAGTGTGCCTCTGTGACCTACAAACGGCTCACATCCCTGCTCTCAACAAAGCATGATCAGCCATACAGCCTTGTTATAGCTTGGCTATGCTGCCACCTGATCATGAGTTTTTCACTCCTGAGGTCTACCATCACTTGCCTTCGTGGAGCTCATCTGGACATGCTGTGCACAACAGACCACTCAACCTTGCTATCCGTGAAAGACAAGTTCCTCACTAACATTGTAGTTTCAATAACCTGACATTCATTTTTTTTATTCCTTATTCTTTATTTTGCAGAATTTTTATGCATGAACTATTGCCCTTGTTTTGTCGAGAGAAAAAAAATCGCCGTCAGGTTCAATCACTGGACTGCAGTTCTACACAAGATGGTGACACTCAAGCACTACACAAGATGGTGAGCTCACTGCATAAGCTCTACTATATAGCTGATTGTTGTATTGCGTGTTCTATTGTCTGTGTATGTGTATCTCTGTGTTGTGTATGTGTGTCTCTGTGTACAAGCCTGGACTCTCACTAGCTAACATCAGCTTGAATGTTCTGTAAACATTCATATCTGAATGGTATTATTATTATGGAGGAACAAATAGCCTCTATAATATCAGTACAAGTACACATGCTCGGCTTTGTTCACAAATCGTCATCTCGAACTTGGACTGCAGCACTACGCGGGATGCTCATAATGGTGAGCTCACTGCATGAGCTCTGCTAGCTATAGTGCATGATTGTAAATAATTTGTACTATTGTTAGCTTTTGTATTTTCATGTTCTGTTGTCTGTGTATGTATGTCTCTATGTACAAGCCTGGACTATCAAGCATATGCTAGCAAATGCTTCTTCTGGACACTGCTGCCACCAGCACAGTGAGATATAATTATGACATACAATGTTGTTGTTTTTTGATGGGGAGACAAGTCAAGGTGGCCTTAGGATGCTAGCTGTTATGACGATCTTCAAAGCTTGGTGTTAGCTGAGCTATTGCGACAATCTTCAAAGCTCGCTGATCATTAGTTATTGTTATTGTCAATATAGGCCGACTTACGTTTTGTGCCAGCTTGTGATAACTCTTAAAGCTTGGCGTTGAAACTTAGGCCGCAATTAATGGCTTGGTGCTAAGTTTTGCGATGCTGTACCAGGTTCTATTGCTGTAGGTATATTGTGGATTGGCTGGATCGACAGTACCTTCAAGCGCTATGGTGTTATGCAATTGAACAAAATTGCGGCCAGTTTTTTTTGTAAATGAACAGAAGGGAACAGCTGCATATCCTAGCTTGGAGTGTGGACAGAGGTAGCAATCCATGTTCCAAGCACATGTGTCATGTAGTGTCAGGGAAATGCAGCTGTTGCAGCAATAGGGAAAAGACGCCCTGGCATACGCATGTGCCAGGTTCTATTGCTGTGGATGGTAGTACCTTCTCGCACTGCAGCATTACACAATTGAACCAAGGTTTTGTCTAAACGAACAGAAAGGAACAGCTGCATACCCTAGCTTGGAGTGTGGACAGACCTAGCAGTCTATGTTCCAAGCACATGTGTTAGGTAGCGTCAAGGGAATGCAGTTGTTGTAAAAAGACGCCCTGGCATACGTATGTGCCAGGTTCTATTACTATGGGTATATGCATGTATGTGTATCATGCTGTATGTGCATACGTATCTCCGTAAATAATGCAGCCATAATGTTTATGTACAAAATCTTTAGCCAATCAACGAAATCCCGATTTCAAAAGCGGCCGATTTTGTTTATGAAACAGCTGCATACTCTACTTGAAGCTGAGGAAATGTGTTAATCTGTGCTTCAAGCATTTCATTTTGTGTAGTGGTATGAGTTTATAAGAGAATGCAGTTGTTTCAGCAATAGGGAAAAAGACGTCTGGCAGGGCTGGATCGGCAGTACCTCCAAGCACTGTGGTGTTACACAATCGAACAAAAAGCGGCCAATTTTATTTAAACAAACAGAAGGGAACAGCTGCATACCCTAGCTTGGAGTGTGAACGGAGGTAGCAGTCCATGTTACAAGCTTGTAGTCCATGTTCCAAGCATGTGTGTTAGTGTCAAGGGAATGCAGTTGTTGCAGAACAGCTGCATACCCTAGCTTGGAGTTTGGACAGAGGTAGCTAGCAGACAAGCTTGTAGTGTGGACAGAGGTAGCAGTCCACGTTCCAAGCATGTGTGTTAGTGTCAAGGGAATGCAGTTGTTGCAGCAATAGGGAAAAGATGCCCTGTTCTATTGCTGCAGGCAATCGGTGTAAAGAATTTTCCTAAACCGGACAAAAGAGAAGACAACAGCTACATACCCCAGATTGGAATGAAGATAAACTGGCAGTCAGGCAACAGCTACATAGCCCAGCTTGGAATGAGGACAAATTGGCAGTCCTCACTCCAAACATTTGTGGTAGCTATGTTGTATTGGAATGTAGCTGTTGCTGTACCAAATAGTTCAAAATGTGTGTCTGTCTGTCCATATGCAAGTATGTATATTCTGCTGCCATGTCATTTGTGTATGGTTACACTAACTAGTGCAGTATACAATCGTAAAACCCTATCACTCGACCGTGCAAAAACCAAAAAAGCGGCCAGTTTTTCATGCGAAACAAGTAGAAAGACAACAGCTGCATATACCCTTGAAGTGTGGATGTGTACATGGTGTGGAAAGGGAGTGCAGCTGTTTTAGCAAAATAGGGAAATGATACCCTATAACAAATGCAATCATGCAAAGAATTTTCCTAAACCAGACAGGCAACAGCTACATACCCCAGCTTGGAATGAGGACAAACTGGTAGTACTCACTCCAAACATTTGTAGTATGTTGTTATGGGAATGTAGCTGCTGCTGCACCAAAAAGTTTAGCAAATGGTCGTAAACCCTCATCAATTCCTGTCGCAAATAATTCCAGCGCAAGGGAACAGTTGCATACTCTGGCTTGGAGTGTGGACACACTAGCCATCCATACTCCAAGATTGTGGTACTTTGTAGAAGAAAGAGAATGCAACTGTTGCAGCAATAGGCAAAAGACGCCCTAATGTACGCAATATTAGGTCTATTGCTGTGGGCTGCCTCAGCAGTACCTCCACGTGGTGCAGCCTGGGTTACAACCTGGTGTCCAATCTGGGACCTTGTTGTAAGCGAAACTGCTGTGAAAAATCACCCCACCTCAAAAATGTGTAGACAGGATTCTTTGTCGTGCTGTGAATGCTGTAGGTTGATAGCAACTACTGATTTCCTGTGTCTCCTAGACTTAACAGACTGACTAGACAGACTCTCCCGGTTTTTATGCCAATGCTTTTGCTGAATAAGAATTCTGCTAGGGAATGTCCCTGGCATTATGCTTCCTGCTCAAGTCCAGGAAATTACTGAATAAAAGCCTCCAACTTTCTAGAAGCTATGTCTAGTCCGGTGATTGTACTTACCCCTCATAATCAGGCTTCACTAGTGCGTGTGCAGTGTATTCAGTCTGTTGCTACCTGCAGCAGGAGAGCATCAAGCGTGGCCTGTTGCCACAGAAGCACTACAAGAAACACAAACTGAACTCAGTTTCATGCCCTGAATTCACTTCTGCTTATTTGTTTTCTTTGCATTTTACCTTTGTAGTAGCCTTTATCTGTGCATTTTGACTCTGCAGTCTGCTTGTTCTGTACTGTCTGCTCGTGTCGTTGTATTCTATTTTGCACAGCTCATGATCATTTATTTGAATCTTTACTCCCAGGTTACTAACTAAAACTATGTAGTTAGTACTAGTGACCTAGCCTCGTACCCAGCCGTCCCAGCTTCTAGTAAGAAAAAGCGAATTCCGCTTTTTCTTACTGGAAGCAAAAAAAAGCTGGGACGGCTGGGTACGAGGCTACTAGTGACCTGCTTGGCGGTTACTATAACAATATGAGTACCTCATTAGCAATAGTGCCAATAGCCATATCATAGCATAACCTATAGGCTATAGCCACTGCAGGTACTGATCCACCCACGCATGCTCTCCTTATATTTGAGTTCGGCTTAGCCACGGTACAATGGGTGGGTTAAATGTGGTCTTGAAGTCATGTGATTTCTTACCCAAGCAACATTTAACAATGTTACGCTCTCGTGAATGTACTCAAAATTTAAGAATGTTTCAAAACATAAAACATCACAAAATGTCATTACATGTATTAGAGAGACAGCAAGCTGTAAAAAGCATTCACTACATGTTTCTACTACGAGGGTAGATCGTCCAAGCCCTGGGGAAGCGTGTGATCTATGTCCTCTTCCGAGTCCTCCGAGTCCGCCATGTTCAGCATCTCCATCATCACCGCATCCATCGGCTGCGACGGGTTCTTCTTGCCCTCAATTGCATCCGAGAGCTGGAACGGAACAGAACATTCACTTTATAGGATGGCAGGAAAAACACCATATAGCGGTACATATACCCTCATTCCTAGGCCACCATTTTATTTGGTTACACGAAGGTAAAGCTTTTCCTTTGCGTACCGAAAAAGGTAGGGGTTTCCAGGCCCCCGCTTAATAACCCTCTAACTATAGCTGCATTGTAGGCTACTATACAGCTATAGCTAGAGGGTTATTGAGGCTAAGACTGCAGCTAGGGAAAGGCATTAGGAGGCAGAGGATGAGGGTGAGGGTGAGGGCCTTACGTCTGCCAGAGTCACGACTCCGACCAGTCTGCCTATACTGGTGACATAGGCGTGTGTGAGGGCTAGGATATTGAACAGGCTGTGAATCTGTTGAGGAAGGAGAAGAGGTTGTGGTTAGAGTACGCAGCATGTGGACAGTCTACCAAGTGTGTGCAAAAATACTGTGTAGACATTCTTACTTTGTAAAGAGACGTTCTTTCAACGAGCTGGAAGGGGGCGGGATCAATCTGACTCCTCTTGAAATCAATCGTCTTAGACAGCAGCTCATCTCTCAGATGATCCAGAGCCTGAGAGATAAACACTAAATGTCATCTTATACGCACTTCTGCAGTTATTCCAAATCAACTAAAAATGGCTGTAAGGAAATCAGCGCGTCCCTCTCAGTTTCTATATCGCTTATAGCAAACAGAACATTCCTAAGTAATAGACCTTTATCTGTTATGATGTAATGGGGGGGTAAAAGTGCTGGGCCAGCGGAAATACACTAAATTACCAGGAAACAAGCATGTTCTTATGTTTTCATGTAAGAAACTACATCAGAACACATTTTCTTGTATTTTCTCCATTTAGTGCCTACCCAATCAACTATTCTTCCCATATGGCCTCACCTCCATATCTTCAGAGGCAGGGTCAGTCTGACTCCTCCGTTCGTCCAGCTTCGCCAACGCCTGCAGTCCCTATATGGAGATCACAGCTAATATCTACTGAAGGTTAAACTGGAATGACGCTAACGGGGTGGAGTTGGCCTCGTTCCCAGGCCCACGTGCACGTTTCACTTTAGCGCAGCTGTGGGCCTGGTACATTCTCTCACGAGCGTGACGCGTAGGGTAGAAGGCTGGTAGAAGGGTGAATTTTTACGTGGGCAGGAACAGCTGCTACATGTATTCTCAGACAACAAAGGAAGGCAGCGAATCTACACTTCTTGTAGCTACTCTTCGGAGCCAGTTTGTGCAACAGACCGAGCGCTGAAACAATGCCACCAGCAGAATGTAGAGAAGTGCAACCGTCTTTTGAGCGGTCCCTGCCCATGTGCAATTAAGTAAATTAAATCACGTGAGAAAACGTACCAGGCTCTCCAGCAACGCACACGAGAGCCTGGGGACGAGGCCAGGGTGGAGTAAGAACTGACTTACGGGTGAGTCTGTCTCCTCGTGATTCCCAAAGAGCCTAACCAGGGACTGGGGAACTGAAGAAAAGACACATACTCACCAGTTGCAGGTACACGGGGCCCGCTACAACTCACCGCTGGAGATTCTTCTAAGCACATCTCTGTTGCTAGGCGATGGAGTCCTGTCTGGAGGGGACTAATAGGAATACAGAACACTAGCAACGTAACACAAGCAGTGAGTACTGTGCTATGAGTGGGCATAATCCGCGGAGGACTGTGTCACTACGGCACAATACCTTGAATAATAAGGACAAAAGGCTTCAAATTTGACCCAGACCCCCCTTAGTCCCACTGTACCAGTATGTCCTCTCTATACCTTCTTACACCACAATGTTTTCTCCCCCTAGCCTCATTCCCTGGCTAGCCCAAAAACAAGCACACTCCCCGTGCAACTTCACTCAGACATTACTGAATACCAGAAGCATGATACGCACTGTGTGGTACACATTGTTCAGAAGGGTGGTACATAGTGACTCACACTGTGAGTGGGAGTTCTCTGCAGACTGTCTTCCACACTGGAGTCCTCAGGCTCACTTCTCCTGTGTGTGTGTGTGTGTGTGTGTGTGTGGAGAATGAAGACAGAAAACAGATCTAGCTAGCTCCTTTTTTGCACAGTGGATTGCAGTAGACCATTTCTAAACCTACATAGCCTAGGGTATTGTTCATACGTACCATCAGGGCTGAATACGGAGCCTGCTACAGGTCTCATTCCCAGACATACTAAGTAGACACTGCTACAGGAATCATTCCCAAACATGCTTGCTACAAGTCTCATTCCAAGATCAGCTATGCCATCTCAAAATGACAACTCACTGATGCTCCAGGATTTGCTGCGCATGCTTATAAACTCCTTTCATATGCTCATCCAGCATTGTCTTCAGGTAGTGGCGGGAAACTGAACCAATCAAAATGCGGGAATCTGTGCAAGTAGAAAAGAACAGTGATGTAATCTCAAAATCACATGACTGTCATATGACTGTCATAAGGCCTACCAGGTGCATCCACTAATGGGTAAGAGGCATGGTTTGAGGTGCTAAAAAGATGCTTAAGGTCAGCGTAGGTAGAACAGTAAGAGAGATACACCGGGTCCCTTTTCATGATGTCTGTTGCATAAAGATTATAGTACCTGGAGGATGAAACATAGTATACTGAAATATTACATGATATAGCGAGATGGTGGTGTAATATACAAAGATATACAAGAACTAGTACTACAGTATCCTAAAGTATTCAAGAACAACAAGAGCAGTATACTGACTTGTTGGGTTTTAGGTCAGGCAGGTAAGAGAGCTTCTTGAGGAAAATGATGCTATCGTAGAAGGAGGGCTGCAGGAGGTTGGCAACGGCGTTGGAAAGCAGCACCGCAATCTGCAGAGAAGGAGCAAAGAAGAAGCGTCAGTGTCATCTTGTTTTTCAAATTATAGACACCCGCTAATCAGCACATAAACTAACAAAGGGCATTTAAAAACTTGACTACACTAGCTATACATATCTTGGTAGTACAGTCCACAGACTGTGACACTCAAACTAGGCAAGCTACAATGTACTACTCCCACTACTTGCCAGTAGGACCTAGCCAATTCCCAACGGATATTCCAACGTGCACACTGTACTATCCGCTGTCTGTTCTGTACCATAACGGGGAGGATGTGTGTGATCTGTCCTGTTAGCTCAAAGACGATGACAGAAGTGGAGATGGTATGTGTGACTGCTCCGGCCATTGCAGCTGCCCCTAGTGATCAAAGGTAACCAGAAAGATCAAGTGAGGCGGAAAGGGGGGGGGAGAATTTTTTTTTTCCTGGGTAAGCAATTAGTCCCAGGCTTACCTCTCAGCTTTCCATTACTTGCAGCACAAAAGCTTTCCTATGCTGCTAGCAATGAAAAGCTATGAAAGTTTTCGTGGCTTGGCGGGTGACTGTATAGCCACTATATAGCATTTGACCATTGTACATACATGGAGTCAACTCACTCCATGTAAAACTCACCGACTACGGCATAGCCCCCCGGCGAGACCTCCGTTCCACTGATTCCGGTGGGGAACCACAACGCCATCAGCTCACCAATCAGACGACCAAACGCAGCACCTGCAGTTGCAGTCGCGGTAATGTCCTGAGTATTCAAAAACTCTAGACCAGGCGATTACTTTCTTTACTGCTCAGGCAATCCAACCCACCCTCAGGCAATCCAACCCAGACTCCTTTATCAATCAGTGTTGTATACCCATTTTGGACATGCACATTGTATACAAGCCGAGAGGCTCCATTGTTAGCTCTAGAGTTGCTGAACTGAGGGTTATTTTACATTATATACCTACCATTGGACTGGTTTTAATTGTGAAATTCTACTAATTGCAAATTCGTAGCCAGGTTACAAAGTTTAAAAATGCAATGAATATATAATTGTGTGTATGTACACCCTGCAGCTGTTTATATAATTGCAAACGCAATTATCTTTCAAAACCAAGAAATAGGACTAAGCATTAAAAACCAGTCCTACAGTTGATGCTGTCGCTCCAAATACGGTCATGTTTTTCTAGCTCCCAGCACTGCTTGGCTAGTGACAGACCCGCCCCCCTATTGGCTAGTGACAGACCCGCCCCCCTATTGGCTAGCCTGTGGCTGCCTCTGGCTCACCGAGGACGAAGACAGGGAAGAAAACTCCAGAGGGAATGGGGAGGGTGTTGGCCAGCACCGTAAAAACGGACTAGAGCAAATGAGAGAGGCATGCAATGTACGGTCAAGTACCTGCTCTGTAAACAAGTAGCCACGTCCCCAGGCCCTCCCTAATACGAGGGAGGGCCTGGCATCTTTTCTCACGTGAGTGACGTTCAGGTTAGAAAGGGGTAGAAAGTAATTAATTGTGCGTAGGCGAGCACAGTTGTAGTTCTCAGACACCGAGGAAAGGCAGCGAATCAATACTTCTTGTAGCTAATCTCTAGTCCCCGTTGGTACCACAAACTGAGCTGCTGAAGTAGTGTCACCAGCGAAAGGTTGAAAAATGCAGCTGTCTTTCAATAAGTCCCCGCCTACGCATCATGTGAGAAGTCAAATCACATGAGAAAAGATACCAGGCTCTCTCCCTCGTTTTACAATTTTTCAAGCGGAGAGCCCGGGGACGAGGGGAGAGCCTGGGGACGAGGGGAGAGCCTGGGGACGAGGCTAGTAAATAAGTACAGGCTCTCTTAGAATTCATAAGAGGTCTGATATCAAAACTGGAATAGAAAACTTCTTAACATGGAATTGAGACTGACCTGGTCTGGAACTGAGACTACTACCCTTACCCTGATAAGAAGGAAGAGGCAGAGGGTGAAGTAGATGTTGGGTTGTCCCCACTGTCTGGCCAGTTGGAAGGCTTCGCTGTCCTCCGGAACGGTTTCAATCTCCTCTGGGGAGGGAAGATCTCGGTTCCATGTCAGGTTCGAGAACAGCTGGTCAATCGCTTCTCGCTGGGTCAGCTAAAGGGGAGGAGGGGGGGAGGGGGGGAGTCTTTACATAGGCTGACTCTATATACGGTCTCATGCTCATTTTCCATTACACAGATATTTCGTTCTGACTGGGAATGCAATCAGGGTAATCCCCTTGCCAACCGCCTACTCTACTAGACAACATACATGCGTAGACTTGAGCAACTCATACCACGCCACAGGTAGCCACTCACCTCTCCGGCCATGAACTGGCCCAGCCCCAAGGGAAACGTCAGAGACGTGAACAAGATAGCCACAACCGCAGGGTAGATGAAGATGCTGGAGGGATGATGTAATGTAGATTGTTATGCATGGAGAGTTAATGGAAGCGATGATGTAATGCTGCTAAACGTAAGTAATTAAAGATGCTGGGGGGATGATGTAATGTAGAATATATTATGTATGGTGAGTCTATGGGTGTGATGATGTAATGCTAATGCACTCACTGTCTCTCGAGAAATTTAGTGTACTTCCGGAGTCTCCTCCTCAGCAGTACATAGTTGCGATGAATCCACACGAAGAACGCCCCACCAAACCCGGCAACAACCCTGCAGAGAGGAGGTGAGCTAGAGATCAGCTGCCACTCACTTCTCTATCACCCTGACAGCCGCTCACACAGCTGGAGGTACTCCCATAGCACTTTCACGATAGCAAGGCTTTTAGTGCTTACTCCTTTACTGACAATGCGAGTAAACCAAACACTACGTGTATAAAGATAATCCTGCAATCTGATTGGTCAGATAGTACCACAACTTGGCAGTTCGGGAGTTTAAAATAGTACCACTGGGTGCACACGCCCGACTCACCCGATGAAGGCAAACGCCAGCAGCTCCTCGAGGTCAAAGGGGAAGTCAGGTTGGAAGGAGGTCTTGAAGAGAGCAGTGATCGTCTCCTCGTCCTTGAACCACACTGCCGCCAGCCGGAAGAGGAACGCACCGCAGACGGCTCCAAAGAACCCTCGCCAGTAGTTACGGACGGCAAAGTACGTCGTCGTTACCTCAATACTGAAGAGAACACCTGCGAAAGTTTGAAACAGAAAATACCCACGTGAGGGGGGAGGCTACTTCAAGACTTTCAAGGAGGGTCAGAAAAGGCCTGAGGACCGCGGAGTTAAATGGCAACAAGGACGCTGTCAGTTTACCTCCGATTGGAGCAGCAAAGTTGCAGGACACACCCACAGCACACGCTGCAGCCAGCAGTTCGCTGTTGTGAGCCTCATTCTGCAGAGGATGACAGCATTTATGACTGAGTACATTAATACTGTGAATGCTGCATTCTGTCCGTGCAAAGGGCCAGGGTGGAAATATTTCATCCTAGAGGCCACAAATTCCACCACATTTATTTCGAGAATGTAATCAGCTACTGTTTTCTCCTCAGGGATATATTCTGGTGTGCTCCTATTAGGCATTATAAAACTCTGCTTAAAGGCTTTTGAAAACAAAAGATTCAAGGAAACACATCTGTTTGTTAATATTACAAGATGGCGGACTCACTGCATAGACTCTGTTGATGGTTGTGATGAACTTGCTCATGAAGTGGGCGATGATACTGGAGAGGTGAACGAATGGACCCTCCTTTCCGATTGGCAGGCTGCTACCCACTGCAGTTACCAAGGCAACCTGAGGGCAGGGGTAGAGAAGGACTCTCACAATTCCGAGGAGTAATATAAACCGCCAGGTAAAAATAGACATTATGTCATCAATAAGTCAACTCTGGACAGTTTTTGAATGAAAACCTTCACCAGTGGCTCACAGATTTAGAGATGAAGGTCTTGAAGGAGAGGTAGTTCTGGAGGTAGATCCCTCGAAGCACCGTCTTCATCTCAGGGATACCGGAGCCTGTGGAAGGGACACGTGAGTCACACCACGCAAGGGTCTTGCAGATCACATGAGCTAGTCAGCTTGAAGTTATTACACGACAGCTGCTCATACAGTAGCTGCAAGTAGCATTGGGTGAGTGCCAGGCAAAAGATGCGAAGCTATGTAGCTAGATAGACCTTCAGAAAAAGTTATTGCTGAGCGGGAAGCGAGACAATTAGCCGTGTTGCATAGAGATTCCACATTTGGGTTGAGGTGTTTCACTGTACAAACAGCTACAGACATTTACAGAAGAACAGCGAAGTGCTTAATTAGCTAAAAAACTACATGTACATGTACATACATGTACTTGGCTTCTAGTTGGGTACAGTAAGTGGAGCGTTGGGAAACCCACTTGAGAATTCCATTGTTTTCCCTCTCAAAAACCTCTTAAATAATTATACAGGCAGGAAAAGAGCTCTCTCTTCCAGCTACATGTACATGTACATGTTCCTGTAGCTGCTCTTGTTCCTCACCGATGGCGTGAATGGAGACCACCTGTACGAAGCCGACAGAGAAGAGGATGAAGAGCACTGGGTAGGCCACCCAGAAGAGGTACTGCACTATCGCATGGCTGCCAGAGAGAAGCTGGATGCTGAGGACAATGTGGGCTGCGGGAGAGAGGGAGGGAGGGAGGGAGGGAGGGAGAGGGGAGGGAGGGAGGGAGGGAGAGAGGGAGGGAGGGAGGGGGGGAGGGGGGGAGGGGGTATTTGTGTTGTATCAATGCAATTTTTGTGGAAAGTGCCTAATTTTTGAGAAATGCTCCCTGTGTGAATGAGACTGCACATCAACATGGGAACCAGACTGCTGCACTCACCCTTGCTGATCCAACCGATTAATAGGTCGATGATGAAGCTAAGCGCTGCCATGAGGACGCCAAGGACCAGGATGAAGACCCAGTCGACAACGTAGGGAAGGACTTTCGACTGAATGTATCGCCATAGCCCTGCCAACAGAGAAGAAAGAACTACCGATATTTCTGCAGATCTAGATACACACAGAACAATTTCAGTCTTAGCCTTAAGCAAGCTTATGATCTTGATATAACTCTAGACTCAAACCTCCAGTTTAAGAGACTGGGAATCAGACTTTGGTATGGAATAACACCTGTGAACAAGACTCTGAAATGAGAACCAGGGAATGAGAATTTGAGAATGGGACTACACTCACTCCAAGCTCTGCTTGTGCGTCTCCTAGCCTCCTCCACGTTTGGGGGCTGCTGGTCCTGGCGTGTCCGCTGGGTGTGATCGCGGGAGGCGGCAAACTCACGAGCAAACTGTTGCAGCTCGGAGTAGTGGCCATACATCTGGAGAAGGGGTCGGGGGAAGGGGAGTATGTGTTGGGGGGAGAAGAGGGGAGAGGGTGTGGGGGAGGGGAGGGGAGAGGGTGTGGGAGAGGGGAGAGGGGAGAGAGGGTGTGGAGGAGGGGGGGAGAGGAGGGGAGAGGGTGTGAGGAAGGGGAGGGGAGAGGGGAGAGAGGGTGTGGGGGAGGGGAGGGAGAGGGTGTGGAAGGATAAGAGAGAGTAACAGTGGATCTGTTCCAGAAGCATAACTGTGGCCGATGCAGGTCTAGCTCAATGCTTAATAATATGTAATCCCGGAACCAGAAATGTACATGCACAGGTAGTCTCACAAACCAGACCCCATTCCATGCTATTATTGTACAATGTCATGTAATTGGGAGAAAAAGTAGGCACCAAAGTTTACAACAGAGAAAACACATGAAAACAAGCATGTTTTTGTGGTTTCACGTAAATTAAACTTGTATACATGAAAACACAAATACATGCATGTTTTCATTATTTTCTCCATTATGGCTGGTGGTGGAAAACATGACAAGCACTACTATCGTCACAAATTCTTTACCCATGTCATTACCTACGTTGCGGCCATAATATCATGGCCTTCTTCAGGGCATAATAAGCACCCTACAGAAGCCTTGGGGAACAGGCTCCAATGGTCCGAATTTACAAACGACAGCCCACATGCTGTTGGTCCAATCTCATTCTCATACGACTCTCACTCTCTGTGGGTGAAAAGTCGTCTGGGAACGAGACCATTGTTGGTCCAGTTTCTAGAACAATTTTTAAAGCTTCATTTCTGCTAGGGTCAAATGTAAATGCATGCATGTGAGTGCAAATTGGCCACGGCTCTACTGCAATTGAACAAAATCCATTATAGGCCCTTGCAAATATCGCCTCAGGAGCCCACGTGATGGGCCACCTTGTCAGGGTTGATTGGCTACTATAAACACAAGTAAACACATAGTTTACCAAGGTTCTCTCGTACTCATACTCTCGCGCCGACATGGCTGCTACGATCCGTCCCACAGAGCAGAGCCGATCGAAACTGGAGACTCAAAAATTAAAGCTTGTTGTGCTATGCGTGGGTGATTACAATCTGTTCTAAATACTCGTATCGACTTACACAAACAATTTTAGAGATTAACGCCCACGAACATTGAGCGAACAACGCCTCAAGCTGAAGCACTACTGTAGCCAGCTAGCTTTGCAGCTTCACTGTTTACACATGACTACATGTCATGTCAGACTAACATTTGAGGTTTGCTGGAATACTGGAAGACGTAGCACGCAAGATGGGCGGACCGAGAAACGGAAAATACCTGAACATAGCAATCGTGCTCAGCCTGGTTCTCTTCGCTCTCTACACGGTTTACATCTACCGTGAGACCAAGGCGCGGCTGGAGGAGTCGTCTAGGACCGTCTCCAGCCAGACCACGAGGCACGAGAAGTTAACAAATGAATTCAAAGGTACCCGTTTTGTTCAGTAGGCATTCTTGCAATTTGTATGACCGTCTGAGATGCCAACGTAATGACATGGGCCTATTCCCATTAAATAGGCCTACACCCCCTGTGGATTAACATTAATTGCATCCAGGGGGGGTTATAATCGAGTAATTATGTCTTGGGAGTAAAAAACCCAAAATAATTACGTCCTGGTGGATAAATGCCCAAAACTAATTTGCTGTCCTATGTATTGAAATCTGTTCATCCACGAGGGTGTACAGCTGTTTAATGGAATAGCCGATGGTTGAATGAACTTTCGGTCACCATACGCAGTTCCACCAGCCTACCATCAAGGATGGTAGCTGCTCTTTTTGGTGAGATACTTTAAATAATTTAGACATTTCCCGTCCACTGCCCGTGGCTTTATGAGGCGACCACCTAGATAGTGTATTGGTCTCATTCCCAGTCCACATGGCCTGGGAACATAGCTAAATGATAAGTTTGCCCTGTGGTGGTACAAGTATGCTACTACGTCACGATGGCTACTACGTCACGATGGCTACTACGTCACGATGGCTACTACGTCACGATGACTACTATGACTACTACATCACGATGGCTGCATTCGGAAGTTATCATATGATGTACGACTGTAACGGCTTGTGTCGAGCATGTGAGGATTCCAGCGGTTGAAGAGAGCTATCATGCGTATATACAGATTTACCATATTTAGAAATTTTCAACATACCAATAGTCAAAATAATATTTCAACGTTTCAGTCGGCCTTGATACCGAGGCCATCATCATGATCATCCGGCAGTAAGAGAGAAATGGAAGTACATGTATGCATGCAGAAAACAATTACTAAACCACTGAGCCTGTGAGCCCATAGTATGACGTCATCACCAACCACTGAGCCTGTGAGCCCATAGTATGACGCCATCAGCAACTCTCGACTGAATATCGCATATGATCCATGCTTTTGATTGTCTCCACCCATACACTTAAATTAACTCCCTCATAGTATGCAGATTTACACTTTTACTAGCCTCGTACCCCAGCCGTCCCTGGAAGCGAAGAAAAGCTGGGACGGCTGGGTATGAGGCTACACTTTTACCATGCCTAGTATACATGATAAAAGGACTTCTACAACCTTCCTTTGACGATAAAAGGAGGTTGGCTAAGCTGGTATAAATGTTGGATGGGTGGGGAGAGTTGGCATGCCATCAAAAAGCTTTTTAACCCACCATTCCTGATTCTCAAGGTCAGGCATCCAGCAGTAACTGGGGTTAGCCTCGTACCCGGCCACCCCCCCCCCCCCCGGGGTGTGGCCTGGGTACGAGGCTATAACTGGGGTTTATTGTATAGTAAGAGATAATAGGAGTGGTTGTAGCAATGACTTCAAATGTTGCATAGCAGCTGTTGGCCTATTCCAATTAACCCTGGCTTGTTGTGGCTCACTGTGAGGGGAAAGTGGCTGAGAATGTGGGAGACGCTGTGAACAAAACTATAAACTTACAAAGTGGTCACTAATCAGTGACAAGTGCTGTCTGTGTAAACCACCCAACCCACCACTGCCTGTGGAATGTGTGTGCTATTAAGGGGGTGGATCAGACTCCAAGGTGGAATGTGGATGGCAAAATGTGCTTTGCTTTGGCTTCATACTGTGTCTGCCTCTCAGCAGAAACTACTTATGGCCCTCAGTAGTCTCATGCCCAGACCACCCCCCCCCCACTTTCACTATCCATACAGCACTCACTATAAGGTCAGAGTTCACTATCAGTACATTCACTGACTACAGAATCTGGTCATGTATCTTCCTAATCACACACCCCTTTGGAATACTCCTTCGTGTCCCAGGGTCCCTTGTAGCAGACCACACCCCCTAAATCTAATTATCTGTTGTGTTTCCTACCTCTTGAACGAGCGTGTCCTGCCAGGAGTACCAATCTCCCATGACATCACAGCAGCTGCTTACTTCATAAAGATAGAGTGGGCCTACACTCTCAGACTAATGGGCATCCTATAACTGCCTCTGCTGCCTTCTCTTCTTCCCTTTCTTTTCTCTTCTCTCAGTTCTGTCTTCCCTTTTTTTTTTGCTTGTCTTCTCACGCTTCTTCTCTGTCTTCTCTCTCTACAGTGGCTACCTTCTTTCCCATGCATTCATTTGACTATTTACAATTCTCTCTCCTCTTCATCCAAACAGATCTGATCCAGGCGCATGCTCAGGTCGAGAGTCAGCTCAGAACGGAACGCAGCAAACACCAAAAGACGGCCACAGGTCAGACCTCTTTCTACCTACGTGGCTGGCATCTAATTTCTGCCACTTACTCAATGGCTAGCTAGTTAGTCAATTAAGCCTGACTAGACAATTACAGTTATCCAAGCCCTAAGTATCCAGCTAAACTCTGGGACACTTCTGTCCCGTCTCTGCGTCTTTGAGCAGGTATGTAGTTTAGTGAGCTAGCGAGCCACTGCCGAGAGCACGATACTCAAAATGAGCAATAGCATTTTCAGATTGCACTATAAATGTCTTAGCAACAGACGAGAGAACAGATTAGCAGTTTTTCAGCAGCGTTCTCCTTAGATACAGGCATGTGACAGGGTCTTTGTGAATGGAGTGGCAACAGCTGGTTCCTTTGTCACTCGAAATGACAATCGTGTTTTCTGATTCCTCTCTCTATGCAGCAAAGGCATCCATTGAGAAGAAGTACGTCGATGATGTCAGGGATATGAGGGTGGGTGGTTGCTACATTATCGTGTGTGCTATGCCTACTCTGTAGTTGTAGTAGGAGCTGATTGGACAGTACAGTAATGGCTGTTTGTCTGTGAGTCCTCAAGTGTGCAGTGGTTGCTATGGTAACCTGTTGCTATGGCGCTTGAGTGTTGATACGTTTCCGTAAGAGTGATGGGTTTACTATTTCTTTCTCAGGAAAAGTGTGAGAATGCAAAGAATAAGCTTTCTGATGAACGGGACAGTTTTAAGGTACGATTTGCTGAGGGTCAAATTATTCCTAATCAGTACTTGTATGTAACAACATGTATGACATCACCATTACATCATCCATAGCTGCAAGTAGAGACACACGAGAGCCACTACATGGCGCTCTCACAGGAGCACGAGCAACTGGAGGACCGGTGCAAGCAGGAGGCGGAGACCGCGAGAAGGAACTACCTCCAGCTGCAGGAGAACTCTCAAGAGACGGACAGACAACTGAAGGGTGAGTGCCACCATAGCGCAGTGACGTAATGGGAGGAGTTTTCATGGAACAGAACACACACACACACACACACACACACACTCTAGCAAAAGCCCAGCAGCTAAGCAGCACTGAGAAAGAGCTTCAGCACGCCAAGTTCCAAGTGAGTCTACGGGTCTAGCTCAGGGTGGGCTCATACACAGGGGTGGGCTCATACTTAGGGGTGGGCTCATACTCAGGAGTGGGCTCATACTCAGGGGTGGGCTCATGCTCAGGGTGGGCTCATACTCAGGGTGGCCTCATACTCAGGGGTGGGCTCATGCTCGGGGGTGGGCTCATGCTCAGGGTGAGCTTGTACTCCACCCAGGTCAGAGAACTTGAGAGTGCAGCAGAGACAGGACAGTCTAAACTCAGTCTTCTGCAGTCGGAGGCCAAGGAGAAGGACAACAAGATTAAGAAGCTGCGGGGAGAGCTAGAAGTGCTAATGCAACTGAACAAGCAGATCAAGAAGGAACAGCAGGAACAGCTGCAGCAGTACCAGCAACTGCAGCAGCAGCTGCAACAACAACAACCGAGAAAATGGATGAATACGACTGGAAAACTGGTGAGCAGCTGCTGAGAACACTCCTCCCTAGATAGACCCTCGCTTGTGGGTAGGGACCAGCACGTTATGCTAATAAATCACCTATTATGCAATGCTCCTATTCCTGATCATGTGACCTATTGTGCTTGCTCACATGACCAATAGACCCTTTTCCACTATGATGTCATGGGGGGAAAGTAGGCACTAAATGGAGAAAATACATGAAAATATGCATGTTTTTGTGCTTTTAATACGTATACAATTATATGAAAGCACCGGCATGTAACGGAAAGTTCCCTCCCCAGGGCCAACCCCGGTCCGAGGACGTGAGAAGAAGTACCGGGCGGAGATCGTTTAGCCAGGATGCTGCCCCCGATAAGCCCCCGAATGCTGCCGGTAACAGTATCAGTGTCACCGACGCCCAAAAAAAGCACGTTTTTAAAACTCTGAAGGAGAAACTCCAGAGAGGCGAGGACTTGACAGAAAAGCAGAAACAGATATACTTCTTGCTGTTAAAGCAATTTAGTACTGCTTCCCCCGATAAAGGGAGATCCCCACCGAATGTGGTTGGTGGACCCTATTATCACAAGCAAGTAGGAAAATCGAACATGGTTCCGAACCCCTCAGAAACGCAACAGAGATATGTAAACAGACCCCCAAATCCCACGCCTACCTACCAAAACCCCCGAGTGAGTCTGAAAAATCCCCCAGTGAAGAAAATATCGGAAAGAGTCAATACACGTGGTGTGGGAACGAGACCGCCACCTCCACCACGTGGGAATGAGAGAGAGGATGACTGGCCTGCAGACCAGCACACCCATCCTCTCGAAGAGCAGGAGGAGGTGAGAGATTTAAAGTTTGGGGATCAGGTGAGGGGAGAAGACCTCGGTAATTTGGAGGAAGAAAGAGCCAACGTCAACCAAGGAGAGAAATTTGATAATTTAGAGGAAGTAGATGAAGAGGAGGTGGAGGAGGAAGAGGGGGAGGAGGAAGAGGGCGGGGCACAGCAGGCGTTTGATCCCGAGGAGATTGAGGAAGTGCGCAAGAAGGAAGAACTGGAGGTACGTTTAATATAGCTGTCAAATTGGGGAAGGGGGTATGGGGGAGAGGGCGGGGAAAGGGGAGGGTGTGGGTCTGGGCATGAGACTAGTGTTGCAGCTATTAGACTTAGCCTCGTTCCCAGGCCAGCTTTTGTCGCTTGCAGTTATACTGCAGTTTTACTGCAAGCGACAATAGCTGGGTTGCAGGCCTGGGAATGAGGCTAAGTCTAACAGATATAACACTAGCCCCCCCTTACTGGGGGCAGGTGGAGGGAGCAAGCAACAAAAGCTGGGGTGGAGGGAGCAAGCGAGGGTGCAAGCCTGGCTATGTTAGACTAATAGAGACTTTAGATTGGGTTTTGTCCTAGGCTCTTGTCTATCGGACACTAATAGACTGACAGCTATTGCTTTTCAGGACCAAAGATACGATATTCAAAAAGAAGATCAGTTTGAAGATGGAGTGGAGGCGAACATCAACATGGAGAACTTACCAAAGCCAAAGGAGACTCAGGAAGGACGAGTGATAGACATACCTCCGCAGAATGCTAAGGATCCGGTTCCAGTTCCAGGCCTGAACCAGGACCAGAACCTGGATCGGAAGTACGACGACTACGACAAGAAGTACGAAGAGGAAGAAGACGAGGAGGACTATGTCTACAAAGACAGCAAGGACAAAGACAAGAACGTCCCTGATGAGTTGCCGCGAGGCTTAGATGAGCAACAGAGGATAATGGTTCGCAGGTAACCACTGCCTGAGGGTGTTTACTGCATGTAGTCCCTCAAAGGGAGGCAGAGGGAGAGGTTCATTCCCAGACCAACCTGGGAACAGAAACATGCAGTTTAATAATTATGCAGGACTGCTCACAAAAAAATTCTCTGTAACACTTAATTATAGGCTTGTCTCTCTGTGCAGCCATGCTTAGAGAATAATATTACAGCTGGAATTGGCTAGGTCCCTTTGGCAGGTGCTACTAGTGGGTTTGGTAGCTGTATAAAGCTTTGCCTGCTGCTCCTCTGCTCAGGAGCAGTTCAAATCCCTAGCTGAACTTTGATTTTTTGGGAGAGTTTCTTCACTCTCTCTTTGCATCTGACTGAAATGGCCAGGCGTATGTATGCAGCTAAAATACATTGAGATTCAGATGCTATGGTCTAGTACGTAGAGAACTCCAATCCTAGAAATTGGTGTGGGAGGATGAAAACATATTCCCTGCTGTTATATTCCCTGTAAAGCATAATATAATGTTTATACACTGCAAAACATGTGCAGTTGTTTTGAGTATTAAGTGGTTACTTGAATTTCAGAAGTCTGAGTATGAATGTAGGAGTTTGGCCTTAAAGTGGATAATTTATTCCAGAAATTGACTATGGTATGTCAAGCAAGGAACAAATTACCCACTTTAAGGCCTAACTCGTACCTTCATACTCAGACTTCTGAAATTCATGTAACCACTAAATCATCAAAACAACTACATATTATTTGCAGTGTAGCTACCAACTGACTAACTCTACACTGTAGGGACATTGAGGGTCAGCAGCAGAAGCTGGTCAGTGAACACGATGCCCACAAGAGGGAGGAGCCTGACTTTCCTGAGCTAGTGAAGGTGGTGAACAGGTATTAGCCATCTACATTGTAGCAATGTACATACATTCTATCATTTGTTCCCAGGCCATGCAGTTGGAGAAGCCGACTGCATGGCCTGGGAACAAGGCTAAGTTGCTGTGTGTGAGGGCTGGAGGGGTCATGTGATAGCTGATAGCTGGTAACTGGGAGTAAGGCTAAAATTGACATTATAATTGTATCACGTATACTGACACACACACATACACACACACACACACACTCACACACATGCACACACTCACACATACACACTATTCAGAGTCAACGAACAATTTAACCGCAGAGAAATGAGATAAAACTGCAATTTTTTCCAAATGGACTGTTTTCTTAATGTCTATCTTGTTCTGTTTTATATAATTATTGCTATGCTCAGCTTGATCGTCTCCATGGTTACAGGCATGACCTTTAGCCTATCAGATTGATTATTACCAGTCTCTCCACAGTAGTGTCTCCAATGTCCTCTCTGGATACAGCAAAGCGAGTTAGGCTATGCTGTGAGTGAGGATGCCATATCTCGTCTGCCCTTTTGAGTGTGTGTGGGTGTAGGATAAAAGCTGGAGGTATTAGCTACCAGGGAGAGTGAAGGGTTGACTATTACCTGTGTTTGTTTAAAGAAGGTTCACACAGAACCTCACACACGAAAACTACATCTCTAGGTTAGCTGTAGTATTTGGTAGTAGTGGGCACTGATAACTTGGTTAATATTATATATTCATGATTGTGGTGAATTCCTGATATGACGTATATGGAATGCCATCCAAGACTATAGTAGATAAAGTGATCTCTCTATAGCCAGGCTACTGACCGAATCTAACATTCACAGCTGCTCCAAAGCACCCCTGGAATGTGACTGGAGGCCATTCTACACTGGAGCTATGTTAGTATAGTGAGACTCAATTCAGACATAATTGCTATGTTTATTCAGGACCACACCCACTGTTGTGACCCACATAATGTAGTAGGGCTGTCCTAGGCTAGTGAGTGAATGATCTTCCTAAAGAGTCTTTCTAAACAACTGCATGCCATAAGGGGCAGTGGTGGATCCCCAGGCCCCAAGCAGGCCCGGGTGCACTGCTCATGTAGCCTGGAATGAGGCTAATATTTAATGTAGCATCACTTTTCAGTATAGCAAACAGACATGCTCAGAAATGATAAGATTTAGCACTTGAATAATTATCAAAACTTTTTGGATGAGCTGAGGGGCAAAGGACACAGCTAAGGAGGCCTAAAAAAATTGTAAAGCTGCAAGATAGTAGCTATTCAGGGGGACTCTGAACGACAAAGACATATCATGTCCATTTTTGTACTAGCTAATCTCAACCCCTAATCCTTTTGGCTAAACTGAACTGGGGACATGCTAAGCCAGTTAAAACAAAATATTATAAATGGAAAGATTTCTCAAGCCCCAAAAAATAACGCTTTTTGTCTTCCTGCAGAAGTGGCACCATGTCGATTGACCCAAGTCAGCTACAGTCGAGACTGTATAGATACAATTCCTATACAAGTACGAATGAATTTTTCATCCTCCGTGTCCCACTAATCATCAATGGGCAGCCTTCTGTGATGGACTGTTCCCAGGGAACGCTCACACTCAATTCCCACCTCCCCAGCTTTGGAATCACATTTGATTCCCTCTTCAACGATGTAAATGCCGTGGTGAAGAAGTACGGCATCAGTGAAATCACCAACAGCTGGTGTGAAGATGTGCCCCTGTTTGAACTTAAACACTCTACTCCAGAAGGAATGGAGGAGTTCATTCGCTCGGCTGAAACGGTCCAAACTGAAATCGCATCAGCAATCTCTGCACAGTTTGCAGAGAAACAAGGTTCCCATTCCCGTCTTCCAGTGGTGGCCCACACGGAAGTCTTTCTGCTAACCCCTGACCCCGCCAAAAAGGATGCAGACCTGGTTCTGGTGACACCAGAGAATCTTTCAAGTTGCCTTGACAAGCAGAAGAAGCGGGAGGTGTTCAACTTTGGAGAGCTTTTCAGAAGATACAGACAAAAGACTACTGGCAGCATTTATGGTAAGACCAGTTTTAAAAGCCGTATATATCATCCGAGATATTCATGGACTGTTTATCATTCTTTTTTTTATTCAGGACCTCCGACCCTGCATCAGCTGCTTGAAGACCTCAACGAAATTGTCGAGTGGTACCAGATTGGTATTCACTTGGACATTCCCAAAGCAGACTTGGAAGGCATCAAGCGTGAGAGTGACGAAGTGAAAGATTGCAGATCCAAGATGCTATCCACATGGTTTCAAAGCAACCATAACCCCACGTGGGCTACCATCATCACTGCACTCGCTACCATTGGAAGGAGAAACTTGGCATACAAAATGGCCTTGAAATATGGTGAGAAATGTTTCTCTCTTTCTTTTTGGCTGCATACTTATGTTCTCTTTTTGTCTCTTCAGGTGTCCCACTACCCACTTTCAAGGAATCGGAACAAGTTCCTACTCTAGAGATGGTAATAATGCATAAGTTATAGGCTAGTTCATTAGAAGCCCATCACTCATTAATACTTAGTTCACTTATTCCATACAGGAGCATGACCCCATTCAGCAAAAGCTGATTAGCAGAGTAGCCCAATTGAAACAAGACATCCACTTAAAGGATACTGAATTGGTTGTCCACAAGCAGACCACAACCGAAGCACGGAATGCCAGGGACATTGCCAGAGGTAGGGTTGACGATGTCGGAGAGAAAGCAGTGGAAATCCAAACAAACCTAGTACTGCTGATCAAGAAGTCGTGCGACACTGAGAAGGAATTGGAGCGAAAACAAACCGCTCTAAGAGCATTTCAGAAAATTCCAGAAAAGGAGAAGGAAGAGTTCCAAGGTATCATTGATCATACAAACAACGAAATTCAGAAGTTTCAAAAAGGGTTTGAGGCAATCCAGGCTGAGCTAGCATCTGAAAGAGAAAAGGCTCGTTCTCTTCCCGAACAGCTCCAACAGGCAACCAAAGAGCTAGCTGAAAAGTCTGCAAGAGTTGAGGAGCTGGAGTGGGCACGACAGAAACTGGAGACGTTGCTGGAACACGAGAGGAAGAGTGTCAATCAGCTTCTGATGCAAGCAACTGTTGCCTCAGATTCACAACAACACAGCATGGAAATGAAGGTACAGTAATCATGTAATACAATTCTATATAGCTATATCTGACAAATCTCTTCCTTGTACACATTTTAGAACCAGCTGGATGCTGCCAAGAAGGAGTTGGAGGCTAAAACGGAAGAAATCGACATCCTCAAGCAGACCATCGCTAACCAAAATGAGGAAGTGAAGAGCCTGCGTACTGAGCTCGATGCCAAGGAAGTTCTCCTACAGTTGTTGCTGACACAACTCTCTCAGGCTACCGAACCAGACCCCACCCAACAGCTGAAGTTACAGAAGCTGATAAAGGAGGTCTCAGAGCTGAGGGTCAAGCTGTTCGATGCCGAGGACGCAAAGCAGAAGGCAGAGAGGCAAAAGGAGGCAGCCGAGCTGAAGAGCAGTCTACTGCAAGAGATCGTGAGGGACATTCGCTGTCCACCCCCTGTTCCACCTAAACCACCGCGAAAGTCAACACAGAGATCTAAAGTAATTACTAGTCTTTAACATTAAATTTTGTCAATAGTAATATAATTAATACTCGCAGGAAAGCACACACTGGAGTGATCTATTTTGACAGGGGATATTAATACTAAATTCCTTCCCAAATTGCATGCACTGTACAAAACTCATCTAATTGCTACTCTCTTGTACAGATATCTGAAACAGAGATGGCTAGTGCTACATGGGAGTACAAAGTATTCACCAAGAATTCCGCTGAAATTATTGACACGCTAGCTAATGTAAATCTAGCTGGCATGATTGCAGATAAATTGAGTGCTGCCCGCATAATTGGTCAATCTATCCGACGTGATGCAACCACGTATGGTCCCGGTGTAACCGAAGTGCACAGGATTAGACCCATCATCATCGCACTGGAAGACAAGATTCAGCAGAATGCACAAACGTACCATCAGTTTCGTGGCATTCTTCTATCACTCGGTGTTGATGCAGAAACAGCTCTTTACTACATGCCAGAAAAAGGTAAACTAAATTAAGAAAAGACTTCACCAACAGAACGTACAATGTATTATAGTGTTTTCAGTATTGAAGTTAAAATACTGTATAGTTACAAAGCCTTGCTTGCACGAGTGAGCGAAACAAGTTTACTTCCTCACTCATGTGAGAACTGAGGCATCAGAAGATTGTACATGAGTTAATGTTAAGCTGGTGTACTCTTCTGTAGACTGCCAGTCCCCAAGCTTATAAGCCTAGAAAAACAAAGGCTACACGTTGGATTATCCAAAAAAAGCTGCACAGCGAAGTGAAACTTGCTGAGCAAGTCGCCTTTAGATATCTCCACTAGCTACATGTACACTATTAGGTTTAGTGATACAAGACTGTGCAGTGGACTCACAGATGATAGCATGATTCCTGTGTTGGAGTGAACGGCAGTATATGGAAATGACTAATACTGGAGGAGTATGTATGCATGTGTTTGGGTGTCCAGTCAACTGTACTATTTTTAATTTACTCCATGAAAGAATAGCACTCACACCCACACATGCACGAGGCTGATTGTGACAGCAGACGTAGCCACGGGGCATTTCCAATCTACATTAATTTTATGTTTCAATCATCCTTGCTCTTACTGGAAGGAGAATACTATTGTATTATTGCTGCTGGTGTACTCTCATTACAGACGTACCACCACCTCCACCAGTCCCCAAGCCAAGAATCAAGAGGGCCGTGAAAGACCAAGGTCAGTCACATCATGTTCAGCTGTATTATCTATGATCACATCCTCAATGTTGATCAGGTTGATTGATAATAATAGGTACGCAAAATAATGTTTACTGTCAACATTGCCATTTAGCTACCTTGCATTTAACGCTAAATAAATCACCAGGTCCTGATAAAGTGCTTGCAAAATATGTACAGAATAAAGATTGGTCGCTGTTTTTGCAAAGTCATATCACTGCCAGTCTATTGCTGCTGGTGTACTCTCATTGCAGACGTACCACCAGTCCCCAAGCCAAGAACCATGTCCATGAAACACCAAGGTCAGTCACACCCCCAATGTTGCATGACCATTAGATTGATTAATATGAAAAATTAATGTTTACAGTCAACATGGCTATTTACATTGTATTTAACATTGAGTGGTTATGATATCCTAACTTAAATTTAAGAAGTCTCTTCAACAATTCAGGGCATAAGTCTGTGCACCTTATTTAGATCCACACAAATATTTTGAGCAAATCACCTGATAAAATGCTTGCAAATTATCTACAGAATAGAACTGTTTTTGCAAAGTCATATCACTGCCAGTCTATTTCTAGCAAACATGTCTACCAGTACAAATACGAGAAACTTCAACACTGATCTCTGAGCAGTTTACTGGATGCAGAAGAAAAATGTTTCTTGAACTTCAACTGGTGTCTGTGTGTCTGTGTGTCTGTGTGTGTGTGAGTGAGTATATGTGTGTGTGTGTGATTGATAGCACTACATTACTTAATTGGCATAATTATTTGAAGAAAGTCACAAAAAAACATTTTCAAAAAAATGAAAAGACATAGGGATGGCTCGTTTCAGCAGCAGTATGTCGATAAAGCTTCAAGGGGAGGACTGGGTACGAGGCTAGGGTCATAGCTCCTGTAAGCTGGCTGTGTGCTTGATCTCTGCCTGTATTGAGAGAGACAGTATAGAGCTATAGAATGACAGTGCATGACCTTCAATGTAGCGACGCTACGAGAGCATATTCTTGGCAGCTAAAAATAGTTCAGCCTCTGACATCACAACGGATGGCCGCTCTACCCCTTGGGAGCTTCTGACGGCCCTACATACCCATACACAAATTTTCCTTCCTTCACTGATATACATGCATACGGGGGGGGGGCAATGTGGGGGTGTCTGGGTACACACATTTAGTGACAACTGACCTTTTCACAGGTATCCAGAGGCTTTCTTTTTAACTGCTCCTTGAGGTGAAAACCTATGTCTGTTTGTATGTGTGGGGGGAGAAATGGTTATGGTATCCGCTGATGAACTTTGCGCTTGTGTGCATGTGCAGCTGGGTGTAAACATGTATGCATGTGTAGTTGTATTTGCAGCTGTCAGAGTATGGCATTTCCTGTAGCTGCGTTGTGGCTCCCATACACACATACACTTGCAGTATAAGACTCAGGCAGGCTAGGGCACATGATGTGAAGCTGTGAAGCGCATTACATTTTCAGCTTTTACAAAGTGCTGTCGTGCCATCTCAATACATTAAATTGTGTAGTAGGACATAACTCTGTCCTGAAAATCCGGCATAAACATTGGCTCTAAACAAACTGCAAGTCCAGTAGTGCATAAGCTTCAAGCTGTTGTTGGATGCTAGAACAACGTTAGCATGGTTCATTCCAATCTGAAATACTTGTCAATTTTTACAAACATTCAGATTGGAATTGAAGAACTTTGGAATAATTTCTACTGGCCAACTGAGAGAATCCAACTCCCATAATATACTGTTTCAGGTTAGGGTCTCAGAAGTCACCAGAAGCAACCTCAGAGTATCAAAATTTCAATAAATAAAAAAAGCGGAGGCCTGCCCCCAGACCCCTAGCAAGCTCTTATCTGTGCCCCCCAATTCACAACCTACACCCACACATGAGCTGCCAAAGGGGGCAATACTGACCTTTGTGCATGTCTCCGAAGAGGCTTCCTCTTCATTTAAACTAGGGAAAGTATGGTGCAACCTATCTGTGTGTGTGTGTGTGTGTGTGTGTGTGTGTGTGTGTGTGTGTGTAAGAAGAGAATTGCATAATTCATGTAGTCCCACAATATCGGAGCAGTAGTTAGACTATGCACATGTAGCTATACAGCTGATTTAGAAGGTGTGTATGTTGTCATCGCATAATAAATCTAAGTAAAAGTGTATGTTGAATGAATAAGTCATTCAAGTAGTCAGCAAACTGGGTATAGCTCCGACTCCATAAACTCAGGGTCTTCACAGTATACTTCCGAGCGAAGCGAGGCTATACTCCAGTTCGATTGACCTTTTTCGTTGGACGGTCCACTGTTCCGGCCAGTTCTCCTGGTATAGCTTATCAAACACACAGCGAACACTTACCTTCGCTATAAAACTTCAAACGAGGAGACTTGGAAGCGATCACTATCACAGTAAGCTTGCTTCGGCCTCTGGGCTTCTAGGCACATAACAGCAAGTAGCCATTTTGTTTTGTGGGTGTGTGTTTGACCTTTTTTTGTTCCACTGTATTTTGTGGGTGAGTGTTATGGGCGTGCCTTGTGCATGCCATGTGCCACGCCCAGCAATTCTCGCGAAACGAGGACATCCCCGCACATTGTGAATCACTAGTATTATAAACATATCAACCTTGCACTAGTCTCACGGGCCAGCCTCACTTGAGGGCCTTGCACCAGAAGTACATGCAAGCACACAAAACATAGCCTCATACCCAGGGCTTCCTCCTTCAGATTTTATCTTGCTTGCAGCTCTGATTTTTCTGTGGCTGTGAGATATAATCTGGGCGAGGAAGACTTGAGTATGAGTCTACACATAGCTAATGTACTGCCGTGCAAGGCTGTGTAGAGTAACATACCTCATGCAACAAATTGTTGCATGAGGTATGTAGATCTTGATCAGGCAACCATCTTCCTGCAGCCAATGCTGTAGGCTAGAGCCCTCATGTCTGGGCTGTAACTATTACTTAGAGATAAAGATCGGGTGACTCTCAGATCAATATGGCCCTCAGGGCTATTACATATGGCTAGGTAGAGCCTCGCATGACTGTACTGTAGTCACCCTGCACACGCGATCGCTACAGCCAAGCCACAGACACTCTTCGCTACATACTATAGCGGTAAATACACACAGCGATCGTGGGCTGTCTCAGCTGTACGATCGATACGGTACAGCGATCGCTCACTGACTGACTTCCTGTAGCTTAAATGGCGTAGACTAAACAAGCCATGATAATTACTGTCTCTCCGGAAGCTACTAACTTCATCAGTTCCACCATTACACACACTATCTCTCACAGGGCATGCTACTGAGCAACAGAAGATGACCATACAATGGCGGAAATGCAGCAAAGCACGAGAGGGAATGGACTACAGAGGATCTGCTGTCACCCACGGCAAGATGGCATACTTCAACAGTAATGGCTCTAGGAAGGTTTACCAATTCGATGCTGAGGAGGACCTCTGGACGACTCTACCCGACTGTCCTTATGAGTACTCAGCTATGGTGGTCACTACTGCAGGACTCACTACTGTAGGAGGCCGTGATGGTCCATACCACACAACCAACTGCCTAGTCAGCCTCACTACTGTGGAGGGCGGGTTCAGGAAGAAACAGAAGTGGGTGGAGCACTTCCCACGGATGCCCACTAGTCGCTACCGCCTCGCAGCAGTGTGCAGGGGGAGGACCCTCATAGCAGCCGGGGGACATGATGGTGTGAGGAGACTGAGTACTGTGGAAATTCTGGACATGGAGTCTCTACAGTGGACCCCCATCTGCTCCTTGCCTCACCCGATGAGCTCGGCGTCCATCGCAGTGGGGCAAGAGAAGGTTTATCTACTTGGAGGCTGGGATCAGAATGACGACCGGACTCTTTCTGTCTATGTCTGCCTCCTGTCCGACCTACTGCAGACACAGCCATTGGACGCACAACTAGAAAAAACAGCCAATCAGCTGCCAGTATGGCATGAAGTCACTGACAGTCCTCACTACTTGTCTACAGCTGTTTGTGTCGGAGAAGTCCTTCTAGCTATCGGTGGACAGTCTGCAGCTCGTGATGCGACTTCAGCCATCGCCTCCTACAACCCGACCTCCGACTCCTGGGAAGACATGGGACACATGACTACACCTCGATCCTGGCCACTGGTAGCTCTGTTGCCTAGTAACGAACTGATTATGGCTGGAGGCAGAGAAACTGAAATAGGCAAAATTGTTGCCTAGTAACGAACTAACTGTCGCTGGAGGCAATTTGTTTAATTGTACTTTTCATGTCGAAAACATGTTTTCTTGTTTGTTGTTGTTTTTGTTTGTTGTTTTGCTATTTTTTGCTTAAAAACGCTTGTAAGGATGTTTGTAAAAGATTTTTTCGAAGAAAAACAATTTTTTCCACCACCATGACCTCCGCGCTGCTATCTTACGGTACAGTAGAAGTTGGCATGGTCACTTACCCCGCTGTGGCGACTGACCCTGACCTACGCAAAACTTGAAATAGGCAATGGTGACAAACAAAAATAGTTTGAGGGGTCAAGCAGCTATTAGCAGGGTAATTGACAACAAAAACCATTTTCACCAGGCATAAATGAAAAGGCTTTAACATGCCAGCTCCATATTTATAGCACTAACCAGCTGTTTTGCCTCCTGCTGTCTGTGCTGGCTTTTGTGCCGCTTATATACTAGCTAGACTAGATGTAAAAATGCAAACAGGCCTTTCCTACACAAGCTTGGGCCTACATAACTACTCAGCTTCTAGTTTGAAGCTGCACAGAATGCACGCTAGCTAGCTAGGCTAGAACACCAGTACAGTAACCTCTCTTCTCTCTCGAGCAGCTGGGAGTTTGGAGGCGCCCGCATCGTGTAGCGCGCACATACTGCACGTGCCTGGATGCCTGCACGAGCCCCACCCTTCATGGCACGCTGCAACGCTGCAAACTTCAGCTGGGCGTGTCTGGATAGGAGATGAGCCGCGCACGAACGAGAGACTGGCCTACCCGAGGCTAAAGCGCCTTAGGCACATTTGTAGCACACTCACTGCATGTAAATGGCAGGCTTCAGGCGGTCTGTAGCACACCATGCGCTTTGCTAGATCAATTCCTGCTATTTTCTTTCCCAATGCAGGGGAGCAAAATGGTGGTATACTTCAACTGCACCAGCGTGATGAGCACTGAATTCAGACAACTCTTATTTGAAAGGAGTGTTACTGCAATGATCTTGCGTTTCTTTGTATTTCTTACGTCTATGGCTTGCACCCGTAAAACATCCTTGAAGACACTTCTACAACTCATCTTTTTTACCTCACCATTTCAACATCTGTTTACTTGGCAGTTCTTTCTGGTCACATAAAATATTATTTCAACTTTAAATCACCGTATATGATGCACTGTGCAAAGCAATGGGCTTTTTGGATCAGTATTCTAGAAGTGTACAACTTATGAGTATAGTTTTGACATTGTTCTGCTGCTGATTTACACAATACGTACTGCAGCTACTGGTACTGCTGATGAAAACCCAATACATAGATACTTTCTTGAGGCATTAGTTCCATTCTTCCCCTACCATTTGCTTTTTCATAGTTATAAAACGTGACTACACTGAAACAACTGAGGGTTTATTATAACCACAATTTGAATACCAGCACAGCCAGCCCCTGCAATGCCCCCACAATACTACCTGTGCTCACACATCATGCACGTGACAAAACAGCCTATTAACAGGATGTAATGGTAGCAAATAAAATAATGCTCTTGCATTATGTGATTAATATGTGCTAGCTATTGCTAGCTCTCTTCTGCATGTTCGAGCTGTTCCTTCAGCTTTTGAATGGCTTCTCTGCTGACTTTGAGGCGATCACTGAGGTCATGAATCTCTATCTTGATCTTCCGCTGGGCAGTGGTCAGTGAGGCCAGAGTTTTCTCCTCTGAGTCTTTGTCTGGAGGGGAGGGTGCAGGTGTGTGTGTGTGTGTGTGTGTGTGTGTGTTTGAGTGTGTGAGTGTGAGTGTGTATGTGAGTGTGAGTGTGTGTGTGAGTGTGTGAGTGTGAGTGTCTGTCTGGAGGGGAGGGTGAAGGTTTGTGACTCACAGTCGATTCCCGGCTCGTGCCGTATTGCAGGTACCATGACTTTGGGCGTGGTCAGCAGCCGGTACATCGTATTGGTGGGGTCTGTGAACACCTGCAACAAGTGGAAACTCTAATGGGTAGCCTCCTTCCCAGTCACCCCCTCCAGCTTTTGGTCACTTGTACCTCAAGTGACGAAACGCTGGAGGGGGAGAGGCTGAACTCAGTCTGGTGTGCCCATGACAATATCCAGTAAAGATGGCTAAAGGTGAAGCTGAGTGGATTGGCTTCAGGATTAATCACCCCATCATGGAATGTGGACCTGGGACTTCAGAGATACTCTACGTATTAACTTGAAGTCTTGAAATATTCACAGCTGGCCTCTAGTAAGTTTCACAGGCCATGCAGCAACAGCGCAGGAGCCCCTCACAACACTACGATATCTGGGAGGCCTTGAGAGCACCTTACCAAGCCAGTGAGTGACCCCACAAACTTGGAATACTACAGTCAGTATTTCAGCTGCCACAATCACACAAATGATGTGTGTTTAGCTACAGTAGTACCTGTACAGTCCCACTAGCAAGTATTCTTATAGCTACAGTGTACCATTTCATCGTAGTGCTCAGAGACGACGTTTCTCTTGCCAGCGATGACTGCCGGATCATTCTGGAACAGCTTCAGGAGATGATAAATTGTCAGCTGCAAAAGGCCATACAGAGACGCTAATATCTCAAAACCTAAATCATTATCCTTACGGTACCAATAATTAACATTTCTATAACACTGAGTTTCAGTCTCAGTCCAGTGGTCTGGGAATGAGACGGTAGGACTTACTGGTTTCTCTGCTGTGTCAACAAAGAAGATCTTGATGACGACCTCAAACTCCCCCCACCCCGTCTCGCTGACCTCGTACGGGGGCTTGGTCAGGACTAGAGGGGAGGTCAAAGCCACAAAAATCTTGACCCTAACTTTTGGAAAGTAATGCTTAGTTGCAGTGGGTTGGTGTCCTTGAATAATAAGGACACTACTCGATTTGCAGTGGCTCCTTGAGTAATAAGGACAGTATGCCAGTGTGGAATGCAGCACCTCCCTGATGATGACGACAGTGCCCCTCTCTGAAGGATGCCCTTGGCTTATAACACCATCACCAGTAGGTTTCTGACTTCTATATATGGCATTGGCAAAGGCAGTCCAAGTGGCTTATGGTACCTAGCTAGCCCCATTCCCAGGCCATGCAGTTGGGGAAAGGTATGCCAACTGTGTGGCCTGGCAAGGACAATGGTGTATTAAAATGGAGGATACCTTGAATAATGAGGACAACAGTACACTAGCCTAATGTTACTATGTCTAACAGTGGTGGTGGTGGGTGGTACATACCAGTGCTCCTAATGCCTCACTTTACCTCTGACGTGGTTGGAGTAGCTCTCATGTAACTTGAACTGGACCTTCTTCACATACGATGACAGGTCCTAGGAGGGAGGGAGGGAGGGGGCGGAGCTAAGGGGTGGACACACCCTCCCTTTGAGAGTCACTGTTGCCATGTCAGCAAATTATAGTCAGTAATTACGACAGTAGTACTCCTTGCAATGTTCTGATAGTACTTTAATTTGTGGCTCTCTTTATCGGTGGGGGGGGGGAGCATTCAAGGAATGTGACTGAATGCCTGATGAAGTGACCCAAAGTGCTATTGAAACATTGCAAAGAAAGATGTGCAAACACCACCCTAGTCCAGCGGACTATAAATACACCCTAGCCTTGTCCCCAGGCTCTCCTGACAAACGGGGGAGAGTCCGGTATCTTTTCTCACGTGAATGACGTTCAGGGTAAAAAGGGTCAGAAAGGACTCATTGTGCACAGGCGAGCACAGTTGTAGCTCTCAGTCAACAAGGAAATCTACAGTTCTTTGTAGCTAATCTTCAGGATCCATTGGTACCACAGACCGAGGACTGAAGGAAAGTCTCCGTTCTGTCCCAGCCCACACACAGTTAAATCACACGAGAAAAGATACCACGCTCTCTCCCCATTTTTTGATTTTTCAAGGGGAGAGCCCGGGGACGAGGCAAATCTTTGCATCAGTGACCATCACAGGACTGTGATCTACGCACGAGTTTTGTAAAGACGGAGATAGTTTTTATTTCTTACCTCGTTCTTGAAAGGTCTGAGGTAGCAGGTCCAGGCGTGGGTGTGGCCGTCATCCTCCCGCTTCTTGCCGAAGTACCGGGCCACGTTGCCGTAGACGATGGGCTTCACCAGTGTGATGCCCTGTATGGTAGGTGGGGAGATTAGTGTGAATAGTTGTGGTCCCATTCCTGAATCTAGGGAGGATGTAGTCTCATTCCCAAACCAGAGGACGATGTGTAGATAGTAGTATACAAATTCCAAAGTGGACAGTGACAACACAACATTGATACACATATACTAGCCCCGGTTCCCAGGCCACGTTCCCAGACTGCGTGACCTGGGAATGTGGCTATACGGACATTCGGGGGGGGGGGGCAGTTACTATGAGCACAAGATCTTATTCGATAATGTCATAATACCGATTCAGATCTCCAGCTGGCTTGACGATAGGAATGGGAATGAGACCAATAACTACAGGCATGAGAGTGAAGGAATGGGCTGGGAGTCACATTCTGAAACACCCCCGAGCTAAGGAGGCTAATAGGTTGCATGGTATGGTAATTCTCCTCCCACGCAGCTCCCAAACTCGCCTTTCGTCTTGCATTCCCGCCTTCTTCTGCCATAACAATGTACAAAGAAATCCGTGCAAACAGAGTTAATTAAACTTTTATCTCAAGGGTTAACTATATAAATCGCACATGGTGTGCTCTTGAAGATGGACTTCCTGAGGGACACGTGGCTGTATGCAGAAGCTGTTCTCTTGCCAGAACTGGCGACCTATGAGACAGAAGTGTTTGCAGTAACTGCTGTGGTGGGACTTTTGGTGCTGTTCGGTAAAATACCGGAAGATCGTGTACTCATGATTGCACAGCAGCACAAATAAGTTGTGATCAGTTGGGCAAGAAATACTGGTGTAGAGTTACGGTATATAGTTATTAGCCTTATTCCCAGGCCATGTGGTAATAACTTAAAAGGGGATGCAGTCTGACGACTTAGTTCTTGGGTTAGGTTATAGGGCAAGGATTAGGTTAGGGTTTGGGTAGGGGGTTAAGAGCTAGCTAACTGTTGGATTAGAGTTAATGTGCCCAGTACACCGTATGATCTGGCGTCATGGGCATAGGTAGCAAGTGCAGTGTCCTGGTGCTTTGAAGGCTTCAAATTTGAGAAGTTAGCTGTAGGACGGCACCGTATTTAGTCCGATTTGGGAGTGAAATTTGTCAACAGCTTTGTTTACCAGTTGTTAAAGCTTCACCTGATGGCTGTTTGTTTTCTCTGCAGTGCTGTTGAAGTGCTGCTTTAGCAGGGGAAGGAAAGGACGATGCGTGTGTCTTCTTGGGCTCAGCGATGCTGGAAAAACGCTGCTCTTCATGAGGGTAATGCTCTGTGGAGCCGGTTTGCTTGCCTTGAATAATAAGGACTTACTGTACTCTATTGAGCAGGAAGGACATTGCATGATGTGGTAATATTGCATTAAGTAGCCTCATTTCTATAGGCTCCACTCTTTTACCGTACTTGTTGCGAGAAAAGCTGGGGAGTGGAGCCTGGGAACAAGGCTAATCATTAAGTACTGCTGGTCAATTCCTCACACCTCTCTTTCCAGCTTACCTATGGCCACTACATGCGAACTCAGAACTCAATAACGGAGAACAAGGCCTCCTACCAGCCAGCTGGAAAGGTAAGTGCATGCACTTTGATTGAGCATGTAGTTGCTCCCGATCCCAGCCCCATGCACAAGACATCTCTCTGCATATGTATATTGTATACCATGTTCTTGGTAGGTGATCATGGAACCTGGGAACCACCACCCTCAGCCTGAGAATGAGACTACAATGTGTAATCTCATTCCCAGACTCTAGTTCCTGATACTGTATGAGTTAACATCATGGGTACTTTCTATTCCTCCGGGAGACCAGAAGACCCCAGTTGAGCTTGTGGACATTCCAGGGGACGAGAGGATGAGGGAGAGAGTCCTCAGCAAGTACAAGAATTCACTTTGGTAACGATTACATCAGCACTTCCATACATTTCCTATGCTTCACACCCCACATGACATAATGCTGCAATCTTCCCCCTCCTCCTCCCCCTCCCCCTCCCCCTCCCTCCCCCTCTCCTCTCCCCTCCCCTCCACTTCCCCCCTCCTCCACCCCCCCCCCCCTCCCGCTCCCCCCGATAAAAGGAGGTTGGCTAAACTGGTATAAATGCTGGATGGGTGGGGAGAGTTGGCATGCCATCAAAAAGCTTTTTAACCCACCATTCCTGATTCTCAAGGTCAGGCATCCAGCAGTAACTGGGGTTTATTGTATAGTAAGGGGTAGTAGGAATGGTTGTAGTAATGATTTCAAATGTTGCATAGCAGCTGTTGAGCAATACCCTATTCCAATTAACCCTCGCTTGTTGTGGCTCACTGCGATGGGAAAGTGGCTGAGAATGTGGGAGACCCTGTGAACAAAACTAAAAACTTACAAAGTGGTCACTAATCAGTGACGTGCTCTCTGTGTAAACCACCCAACCCACCACTGCTCATGGAATGTGTGTGCTATTAAGGGGGTGGATCAGACTCCAAGGTGGAATGTGGATGGCTAAAATGTGCTTTCCTTTGGCTTCATACTGTGTCTGCCTCTCAGCAGAAACTACTTATGGCCCTCAGTAGTCTCATGCCCAGACCACGCCCACGGACGGGGGGGTGGTGGGGGGTCGAGGTCTGGGGACGAGACTAGCCTCTCAGCGGACACAACTTATGGCACTCTCATGCCCTCAGGGTGCACTCTCAGTACCCTAAGAGCACTTACCGACTAGCCTCGTTCCCAGGCTCCTCTCCCCGTCTTTTCACATGGTAAAAAAAAAACTGGGGAGAGGATCCTGGGCTACTCACCACCAACTGAGTGCACTTTCACTATCCATACAGCACTCACTATAAGGTCAGAGTTCACTATCAGTGCTCATTGTCCACTCAATGACTACAGAATCTGGTCATGCATCTTCCTAATCACACCCCCCTTTAGAATGCCCCTTTGTGTCCCAGTGTCCCTTGTAGCAGACCATCGGGGTCCCTTGTAGCAGACCACACCCTCTAAATCTAATTATCTGTTGTTTCCTACCTCTTGAACGAGCGTGTCCTGCCAGGAGTACCAATCTCCCATGACATCACAGCAGCTGCTTACTTCATAAAGATGGAGTGGGCCTACACTCTCAGACTAATGGGCATCCTATAACTGCCTCTGCCGACTTCTCTTCTCTACAGTTCTTCTTCTCTTTCTTTTCTCTTCTCTCAGTTCTGTCTTCTCTCTTCTTTTGTTTGTCTTCTCGTGTTTCCTCTCTGTCTTCTCTCTCTACAGTGGCTACCTTCTTTCCCATGTTCACAGCAAGTGCTGGCCTCGGTGCTGTATACAGCCACAGCTGCAAGGATCAGCACATGTACAAGAATGTATGTCCTCTCCATATCCTTCCTGGTACTCGTACACCAGTTCCTTTCCAAAGGACAAGTCCTGCACTCGATGGAAGAGTTCAACGGTTGGAACGCCAGTAGCTAGGCTGAAGCAAAGACTTTTGGGCGGTGTCAAAGTACAGTGTGGTTTTATAGTGGATTGGTTGCTGGGATTCACTGATTGGGTTGCAGTAAAACATAGCGTTTGTGTGTTTGATGTTCCTGTTTCCGCATCACGAGTCCAAATTAAGTTTGCCGGAAAGAGCAGTTAAAAAGGATTCATAGTGCACATGCATGCCACATTCTTCCTCATTAATAATTGCTGTGACCAATGCCACCTGTCAGGGTAGATGCAATTCATCACAGGTTAACAATAAACACACTGCATGGTCAGTGCCAATTTCCTCATTGAAATACCAACAAGTATCGTTTCCTCATATTGTGCTTGGTAAACCATAATCACAGTTAGAGTATACTAGACTAGTATGAACCAATCAGATTACTGGATTAGAGGTCCGTAATATCAATTATAGACCGCACGTATTAAAGTCATATATATGCCCACTGTCTACTGAATGTCATTTGTGCCGGCCTTGGAGTACGCTCTAAGTCAGTTAGGCCCTTGTCACTCGGGCTCTAGCCACCATTATAAACCTTGGGAAGCTGGCTGCCCTCGACCGTTACTCGGGCGACCAGCTTCCCGCGGTCCATAATGGTGGTTATAGCCCTCGTGAATGGGCTCTAACAATTACTAAAGGGACGTGCTATCACTGGCCATGGTGTGGCTAGGAAGGCAGGCAAGAATTTATTCTGGCCACAGACCTCAATACAGTTAATTAGCTCACAGTGCATAGCAACAATGTTACCACACTGATAAGGGTAGACCAGCATTGTCTCATTCCATGCGAAGTTATTTTGACAATGGTTACTTTTGAGATAATACAGGAGCGCATAATGACGTCATTATGCGCTCCTGGATAATATTATAGGCATCAACGTATGTCAATTAAAACACACACTTATATATGGAGAAACAGACACTAGGTAGCTTGTAAAATCAACTGATTGTTTGAATCCTAAAATCTTGAAGAATTGTCTGATACCTAAGCTCATCAAAGATGAAATATTCAAAATCTGCATTAACCTGGAATTGGCCAAAAGCCTATATATATAGGCCTGTAGCGTGGAATGAGTTAATTAGCTCACAGTGCATATATAGCAACAATGTTACCACACTGATCAAGGTAGACCAGCTATATAGGTGGTTGCAATCAGCTCGGTATCACTGTACTCCCTCGTACCATAGCATCTCATATCAGTGCCCATCCAATTAATTCATGACACAGTTTAGATGGCCCTTCCATGTATAAGCGTCCACCCAGTATAATTATATACTTCAATTGGCTCATGAGTTGCACTCCTCTGCACTAAGACCAGCAGTATCTAGAGACTAGTTTACATGTATAGGTCACATTGGTGAATGCAAGCCAGCTAGCACAATAGCTATGTATAATTCCATTAGCTCTACTCTGTTGTGGCACACATGGATGCACAGTTATTACAGTAAAGTTGTCCACAGTGATCCACAATGATAAAACTGTTGCACAGTGTTGCAATAGTACATGTTGGTAATAAATTATAAATGATCATTCCAAAGTCATAAATACAACGGACATTCACGCCAGGTCCAAACTTATCTGTGATCTCGTCACGAACATTCTCCAAAACTTTTGACTGATGGGATACACAGCCTGCAGAGGTAGAGTCCTAGCCTCCTCATCAATATACCTCACTTGTACAGCATCCCTAGCTAGCCTTAGCCTCGTCCCAGCTCCTTATTATTCACAAGTGGTAGTAACTGAGGAAGCTAGTCTCTTCCTATAGCAGACATTGTGGTTCAGGCACTATTGACTGAGGAAGCTAGTCACTTCCTATAGCAGACATTGTGGTTAAGGCACTATTGGTGTTCCTATTAACTGAGGAAGCTAGTCACTTCCTATAGCAGACATTGTGGTTAAGGCACTATTGGTGTTCCGTATTAACTGAGGAAGCTAGTCACTTCCTATAGCAGACATTGTGGTTAAGGCACTATTGGTGTTCCTATTAACTGAGGAAGCTAGTCACTTCCTATAGCAGACATTGTGGTTAAGGCACTATTGGTGTTTCCCATTTACCATGCAGAGATCTTATCACCAGTCCTACTCATGGGAATAGACCAGGAAGCTAATAACTTCCTAGCAGACATGTGGTTCAGGCACTACAGGTGTTCCCTATTCACCAGCTGTGCTTATGGTGGTAGCTGAGGAAGCTAGTAACTTCCTATAGCAGACTCGTCCCCTTCCCCTGAATCCACCCCTGATATGTTCCGTACCGATGCTCAACTTGTCCGGTTGCGCAACCGGGCAGCCCGATGCGTAACTTAGCTGAACGTGCCAGCCGGGAAACTGTGGCTCTACCCGGTTGCGCAACTGGACAACGAGCTCCCTGCCCTGTTGCGCAACCGGACAACATTAGCTCTGCCCCGGATAACTGTAGCTCTGCCCGGTTGTGCAACCGGACAGCTAGTTTTGCCCAGTTGTGCAACCGGACAATTGTAGTTCTACCCGGTTGTGCAACCGGACAAATGTAATTCTACCCGGTTGCGTAACTGGATATCTAGCTCCGTTGTACAATCCATTGCCAATCAAAACTGTGTAGGATAAAAACACCACCAGATAGGCAAGCCTAATTTACATGTTGAGCAAAACTGTACTAGGTTGAAATGTGTCGAGTACAGCAAAATAAAAAGAGGTATCTATTTACAGAATGAACAGTTCCAAAGTAAGGTCGATGTAAGGTATTTCTTTGGAATGGTGATGCATGTGGTATGATACCACTCATCACAGGATGAACACTGCACCATTTTAGTTCCTGTGTCAGTCAGGCGACACACACAGAAAACTGGAATTAGTTTTATTCTCGGTGGCTGAATCTTGCGCCTGGAGCCCCGTGTAGGGAATGGTCGAATAACGCCAGACACCAAACAATCAAGGAGGTGGGTTCTCATCTGCCCCTGGTTATAGCTGTTGGTTGCTGGGTCTTGGCCGCTACATAATGATGTAGCAAAGGCCAGAGCAAAAAGCCCACAGTCACTCACCCCACTTTGCCACTGGACATCAATATACTGTACTTTAATTGCATGCTCTCGGGACTGTACTATGTCTGCTACCAACCTCTGTGAACGCGACGAAAGAGTTCCGTGCAGGCTATCATATACATTCACGGTTGAAGACTCCTCACAGCCAATTGTGGATATTGTTATCCAATGGCTGTTGCTAACATTCACCACTTGCACAAACTCTCCTGCCTGTGGCTCCATTGCAAACTTTTCCCCCAGTGATGTCGGCTGGAGACCCCCAACTGCTGGATACTGCTGCTTCAAGAGGTTTTGCGCAGCTATGATGATTTCATCATCTAGCCAAGCATCTGACTGAAGGGTAGATTTGTGATAATCCTTCAGGGAAACGCCACCATGCTTTAGCCAATTGTCAATGGGATTGTGGAGGGTTTGGCTGCACTGTTAAGTCGACCTCTCTAATCAGCTCACATTCGAAGTATGGCCAGGGTGGCAGCCTGGCAGACAAGGCTTACCAAAGGCTTTACATGGACAACTCTTCCTACTGTTGCACCTCATGCGACACTTACACGGCTCTTGTATCTCAGACTGACTCCTGCCACCAGACTGACTGCCACTCCCACCAGACTGACTGCCACTGCCACCAGACTGACTGCCACTCTCACCAGACTGACTGCCACTCCCACCAGACTGACTGCCGATCCCACCAGACTGACTGCCACTCCCACCAGACTGACTGCCACTCCCACCAGACTGACTGCCGATCCCACCAGACTGACTGCCACTCCCACCAGACTGACTGCCACTCCCACCAGACTGACTGCCACTCCCACCAGACTGACTGCCGATCCCACCAGACTGACTGCCACTCTCACCAGACTGACTGCCACTCTCACCAGACTGACTGCCACTCCCACCAGACTGACTGTCGATCCCACCAGACTGACTGCCACTCCCACCAGACTGACTGCCGATCCCACCAGACCGACTGCTCCTGCCACCAGACCGATTGCTCCTGCCACCAGACTGACCATCGCTCCCACCAGACTGGCTGTCATACACTTTGTTTGTACAGTCCTCCCCCCTGTGACAGTGGCTACTGCAGTCTATGCCTTTTTTACGACAGTGTCATTTTCGGCTGTCACAGGTGCCTGGACGGCAGTTGCATCTGTTCCCTTGGAACACATTCCATGGTGCCCGCTTCCTGGCTGCCTCCCTAAGGGTGACCCGTGGCTGTTCTCTCCAGTTATGGGGATACTGTATGAACCGGCATATGGTTCCAGATCTGATGCCCGGTAACAAGAATTCAACACCCCAACTTCACACTGTAAACGATACATCACCTGCGCTTTTCCTACGATTTGCACCACAATACATGGCAACCGCTGCGGATCAGTACACGCCCGGTCAATCCGAGATATGCACACACTCACGCTCTGTCCAATAGTGAATTCAAGCACTCTGCGCTGCTTAGAGTGCTTGAGGCGCATCTTCTCAGCATTCTTGCGGTATGCTGTGTCAGCCTTTTCACGGACAGCAGAATGCTTTTCGAGAGTTGCCAACGGCCTCTGGATGGGGTCCTCTGTAGTGTCCTGGAACCGTAAAACAGAACTGGGATGAGCAATGCATTGTGAGCGAGCACATGAACATGGAGCATGAACATGAACATGAACATGGAGCAGCCCATGCAATTACATTGCAATTATATTGCAAAACATATTTCCTGTGGGCGGGGTATTGCTTCCATGCACGTGCAGTGCACTATGCCGTTGAGCCAAAGGAGAGCACACTCTACAATGGACTCTCCTCTATACTGCAATCATACCTGATCACCACTTTCATCCTCATCGCTGTCCTCCTCATCACCTGGATTCCCATCGTGTCTGTGCTCTGGATTCTTGTCATGGCCATCGTCTTCATTTTGCCCTGGACTCTTGTTGTCAATGGGATCCTCTGTAGTGCCCTGGAACAGTAAAACAGAATTGGGATGAGCAATGCATTGTGGGCGAGCACATGTACACACAACATGGAGCAGCTCACGTGCGTGTGTGATACTGTAAATTATACTGTACTGTAATCATACCTGATCACCGCTCTCATCCTCATCGCTGTCCTCACCAGCTGGATTCCCATTATCATGGCTGTTTTCCTCATTATGCTCCAGACCAGCATGGCCGTCATTATCGTCACCACTGCCCTCTTGTCGCTCTGGACTCTCGTCATGGCCATTATCCTTGTTTTGTTCTGGACTGTTCTCCTCATGGCCAACAGGGTCCTCCTCGTCCAATTTACCACGGAAACTTGGATCTAGAATCACAAGTGACCGGGTAGGTTGCCCAAAGGCAAGTTCATACGGAGTGTGCTTGGTCACCTCGTGCACTTGGGTGTTCAGGGTGTCTAAAAACAAGAACATGTGGGGAATATGAAGTGGATGTGGACGAACTACAAGAATTGGTGGGACTAAGTTATAACAATAATTATTTACATCTGTAAACTGACACTTAGCTTTTTTGCACTAGCCTTGTTAGCAGGCCCGGAGGAAGCAAAATTTGAGTGGTCAGGCCAAGACTATGTGTGTATATGTATAAACTGCGCGCAAAGCGCACAGTTTGTCGGGGGGTCTGGGGGCATGCTCCCCCAGGAAATTTTTGAATTTTAGACGTTCTCAGATTGATTCTGACGCATTTTGGGACACTTTATACATGGACGGACAGACAGACAGGTAACTATAATATATAAAATTAGAAATTAAACTCATAAAGTAATGCATGCATTAGTAAAATACTCACACTATGAATGAATGCACGTGTTCTGCGCGCGCGTGCTGTGGTCTCGAGCTCATACCCGGGTACCCATAGTCTCGTGCCGAGACCAATGTTCACCTCGCGCCGAACGGCGGAGGGCGAACATAGGTCTGGGCACGAGACTAGGTACCCATGCACAAGCTAGCCATGGCCGGCCTAGGCGAAAACGGCATTACGTAATTGGACACGCCCCTTGCGATCTAGCGGTCGCCGTACGGCAAGTCGCGCAGTACTAAGCTACTAGTACTGCACTTCGATGACTTTTCTGTGAATCATTGCTGAAAACCTACAAGGTACTTAGTGAAAAAGTGGTCCGGCCGGACCGCTTCCGCCGGCCCTGGTTAGTGTAGTTTGGTTTTGCTCTTGGTATAGTATAATCCAACTTACAGACAATATGAGGTAGCCACAGGCTGTCCAAGTAGGAGACTTTACTCCACTCTCAACACATTTGGCGCTGATCATCCTTTCCAGGGTGTAGTGAGCCTGCTCGATCAGCCCTTGCGACTGGGGATGACGTGGTCGTCCGCTCACCAGCTGCACCTGTCCTGGCGAACTAGCAAGCACCTCCTCAATCAGCTTGTTGACAAATTCTCGACCATTGTCACTGTGGAAGATGCTAGGCAAACCCATCACCGGAAAGACCCACTTTTCCAGTGCATCTGCAACTTCTCTGGCAGTTTTTCGTACCAGCGGAAAGGCAAAGTGGAACTTGGACCAGTGGTCCACTAGGTGCAGGATCCATTTGAATCCCTGGTCTGGAAGATGCCTGATATCAATGAGGTCAATCTACAAACAGAAAACAAGAACATTCGATAGAGTCTTCTTCTGTATTTCCTAGCATTCTCACAAGCTATAAATAATATTATAATGGTATATTACCTGCACTCTTGAAAAGAGGCCATTTGCAACAATAGGCCAAAGTGGTGGCTGTGGTTTCTGAGGCTTCCGCAGGCTACACGTATAAGACACAGCTTTACAAGCTGCTCCACCACACTCCTCGGGAGATATGCGTACAAACTCTGGACCTATAGTAGAACAGATGTATTAATGCCTGCACAAATCATGAAGCACTCGTGCATGCATCTGAGGAGAACTTACTCGACTGTAAGTCTTCTTTGAACCTGCATGCAGGCAGTCTTTGTCATGCACTTGGTTCAAAATGTCGTAGAAGTCTTCCACGTATGCAACTCTCCTGTGACCACCCATGACAGTCCGGTCATTTTCATTCTAAAGTGAAATGGTATTCACAATCCCAACATTAAATAAAAGACACTTTTATTATAGCTAGTACATATTATATACAGTTTGTCAGTCAACTACTTACGCGTTTGTCTTCCTTGACTTCAACCACAAGGACATCTCGAACTCCAGCTGCAGGGAGATCGAGCAGCTTAAACTGGTTCTTTTTGACGAAATGGCGGAACAGCTTGCAGGTGCCGTACTATCCTTTCGCCATATTCGCGGTGAATGTTGGCGCTCCTGGTTCTCTTCTCCTCAACAGGAAACTTGGAATCTAAGTAGTCCTTGAACAGACGTTCTGAAGAAGCAGCCATTACCATAGATAGTAGAGTCTACTCTACTATCTATGCCATTACCAACACTGACTGTACTCAGCTAGCTAGATAACGTGGCAAAATTAAAATCGCACTTTGCTGATTCAGCCGTCCCGTAGTGCAACCGGATGTCCGGTTACGCTACAGGGCAACCGGTTGCGCAATGCGCCAGTTGCGTATCCGTGCGGAACATATATAAGGGAATTCTTCTAGCACCAGGATCAGTACACCGAACTTGCATCCCACCTTTCGGCTCGTCACCATTCCCACGACCTCCGAACCACGCAATTGCATCGACTAGCTCAGACTTGCAGATCAGCAGCATGGACAGCTACACAATACGTTTTCACAACAACGCCGGGAGCACTGGCTTCACAGTTGTCGTCTTCCTCAAGAATACAGCGACTCCATCACCTAAGGCGGTCGCATGGCAGACAATCAACACACAGGGTTCGTCCCAATTCGATTACTTGGCACTGACGCAAGTAAGTGCCTCGTACACGTCAGGTGGTCAAAAGGTTACAACAGCACAAAAAGCTGCTCCAAAGAGCTCTTCCTGGGTTGTGAAGAAGGATGAAAACGGAACTTACATATTGGTTGCAGGTAAGCCTCATTTCAGTACAGTTGATCCCTCATTTCATTGCCTGTATAGTTGCAACTACACTTACTTTGCAGTGAATCAGTACTGAACTCCATTATTGATCATCCACAGCTGACCCTCCCACAACCAAGACCGGTAATATTCAGGTGGCAAATGATGTTGACCAGTTGCTGGATGTTGGCATGTACAACAATAGCAAACTCATGATGATACTGCCAGGTGTCCACAACGGTAGTGAAGCTGAGTTTTTGTGGGAACCACAAATCTACTTTGGTGTGACAAGCAACGAAGTGCATGAGGGCTCTCTTTTTGCTTGGGAACAAACTCAAGCCCTAACTCCAGTTCCAGTTCTCCAGGACGGATTCACGGGAGTGGACGTGGTACTCACAGAAGAAGGAAAAGGAGGGAAGTACGTGTTTACGCCCACCCCCTTCTAAGCTCAATGATGTGCTGAGACTGCAAAACGTGTTTAATTAAACTCTAGGCCAGCAAGAACCAATCAGTAGACACTCATTAGTGTGTTATTATAATGAACATTAATTGATCCATATCATATTAACCTTATAAAAAATTGAACGTGTAAACTCGTAATGACTGAATTTAATTATTGCGAGCATGAGTGAGTCCTATATAGACGAGTAGCATCGATGTCAGTGGTCAATATGTCTACTTGGAATGCAAATAATTGTGTAGCACTAAGTTACACGGGTACGTGACATAACACCTGTCTGACTCGGCTCCAGAAGGAGATGCGAGTACCTGTACCACATGTGGGCTTGTTCCCAGACCACTGCACCGGGAGGGTGGTTTGGAACAAAACCTGTACGTTAGTTGTTGCTGCTGCAAAAATATTGTAGATCGTCAGAATTATTCTTATTATGTAACATGTACATTAGACTATATACCAGAAAGTATAAAAAGATGTAGGGATGGCTATGCCAAAAAGCATTCAAACAATTAAACCAATTTATCACTGCTTCCCCCGATAAAGGAATTGATGGGAGATCCCCACAGACTGTGGCTGGTGGACCCTATTATCACAAGCAAGTAGGAAAATCGAACATGGTTCCGAACCCCACAGAGACGCAACAGAGATATATAAACAGACCCCCAAATCCCACACCTACCTACCAAAACCCCCGAGTGAGTCTGAAAAATCCCCCAGTGAAGAAAATATCGGAAAGAGTCAATACACGTGGTGTGGGAACGAGACCGCCACCTCCACCACGTGGGAATGAGAGAGAGGATGACTGGCCTGCAGACCAGCACACCCATCCTCTCGAAGAGCAGGAGGAGGTGAGAGATTTAAAGTTTGGGGATCAGGTGAGGGGAGAAGACCTCGGTAATTTGGAGGAAGAAAGAGCCAACGTCAACCAAGGAGAGAAATTTGATAATTTAGAGGAAGTAGATGAAGAGGAGGTGGAGGAGGAAGAGGGGGAGGAGGAAGAGGGCGGGGCACAGCAGGCGTTTGATCCCGAGGAGATTGAGGAAGTGCGCAAGAAGGAAGAACTGGAGGTACGTTTAATATAGCTGTCAAATTGGGGAAGGGGGTATGGGGGAGAGGGCAGGGAAAGGGGAGGGGTGGGGCAGGGAAAGGGGGAGGGGTGGGGGGCAGGGAAAGGGGGAGGGGTGGGGGCAGGGAAAGGGGAGGGTGGGGGTAGGAAAAGGGGGAGAGGTGGGTCTGGGCATGAGACTAGTGTTGCAGCTATTAGACTTAGCCTCGTTCCCAGGCCTGTACCCCAGCTTTTGTCGCTTGCAGTTATACTGCAGTTTTACTGCAAGCGACAAAAGCTGGGGTGGAGGGAGCAAGCGAGGGTGCAGGCCTGGAAATGCGGCTATGTTAGACTAATAGAGACTTTAGATTGGGTTTTGTCCTAGGCTCTTGTCTATCGGACACTAATAGACTGACAGCTATTGCTTTTCAGGACCAAAGATACGATATTCAAAAAGAAGATCAGTACGAAGATGGAGTGGAGGCCAACATCAACATGGAGAACCTACCAAAACCAAAGGAGACTCAGGAAGGGCGAGTGATAGACATACCTCCGCAGAATGCTAAGGATCCGGTTCCAGTTCCAGGCCTGAAGCAGGACCAGAACCTGGATCAGAAGTACGACGACTATGACAAGAAATACGATGCTAAGGATCCGGTTCCAGTTCCAGGCCTGAACCAGGACCAGAACCTGGATCGGAAGTACGACGACTACGACAAGAAGTACGAAGAGGAAGAAGATGAGGAGGACTATGTCTACAAAGACAGCAAGGACAAAGACAAGAATGTCCCTGATGAGTTGCCGCGAGGCTTAGATGAAGAACAGAGGATAATGGTTCGCAGGTAACTGCCTGAGGGTGTTTGCTGTAGTCCCTCACAGGGAGGCAGGAGGAGAAGTTCGGTTCCAGGCCAACCTGGGAACAGGAACATGCAGTTCAATAATTATGCATGACTGCTCACAAATTTAACACTTAATTATAGGCTTGTCTCTCTGTGCAGCCATGCTTAACAACTTGAGAGAATAACTACAGCTGGAATTGGCTAGGTCCTATTGGCAGGTGCTACTAGTGGGTTTGGTAGCTGTATAAAGCTTTGCCTGCTGCTCCTCTGCTCAGGAGCAGTTCAAGTCCCCGGATGGACTTTGATTTTTTGGGAGAGTTTCTTAACTCTCTTTTTGCATCTGACTGAAATAGCCAGGCGTATGTATGCAGCTAAAATACATTGAGATTCAGATGCTATGGTCTAGTACGTAGAGAACTCCAATCCTAGAAATTGGTGTGGGAGGATGAAAACATATTCCCTGCTGTTATATTCCCTGTAAAGCATAATATAATGTTTATACACTGCAAAACATGACTGTGCAGTTGTTTTGACTATTAAGTGGTTACTTGAATTTCAGAAGTCTGAGTATGAAGGTAGGAGTTTGGCCTTAAAGTGGATAATTTATTCCAGAAATTGACTATGGTATGTCAAGCAAGGAACAAATTACCCACTTTAAGGCCTAACTCGTACCTTCATACTCAGACTTCTGAAATTCATGTAACCACTAAATCATCAAAACAACTACATATTATTTGCAGTGTAGTTACCAACTGACTAACTCTACACTGTAGGGACATTGAGGGTCAGCAGCAGAAGCTGGTCAGTGAACACGATGCCCACAAGAGGGAGGAGCCTGACTTTCCTGAGCTAGTGAATGTGGTGAACAGGTATTAGCCATCTACAATGTAGCAATATACATACATACTATCATTTGTTCCCAGGCCATGCAGTTGGAGAAGCCGACTACATGGCCTGGGAACAAGGCTATGTTGCTGTGTGTCAGGGCTGGAGGGGTCATATGATAGCTGATAGCTGGTAACTGGGAGTAAGGGTAAAATTGACATTATAATTGTATCATGTATACTGACACACACGCGCACACACACACACACACACACACACACATACACTCACACACATGCACACACTCACACATACACACTATTCAGAGTCAACGAACAATTTAACCGCAGAGAAATGAGATAAAACTGCAATTTTTCCAAATGGACTGTTTTCTTAATGTCTATCTTGTTCTGTTTTATATAATTATTGCTATGCTCAGCTTGATCGTCTCCATGGTTACAGGCATGACCTTTAGCCTATCAGATTGATTATTACCAGTCTCTCCACAGTAGTGTCTCCAATGTCCTCTCTGGATACAGCAAAGCGAGTTAGGCTATGCTGTGAGTGAGGATGCCATATCTCGTCTGCCCTTTTGAGTGTGTGTGGGTGTAGGATAAAAGCTGGAGGTATTAGCTACCAGGGCGAGTGAAGGGTTGACTATTACCTGTGTTTGTTTAAAGAAGGTTCACACAGAACCTCACACACGAAAACTACATCTCTAGGTTAGCTGTAGTATTTGGTAGTAGTGGGCACATGATAACTTGGTTAATATTATATATTCATGATTGTGGTGAATTCCTGATATGACGTATATGGAATGCCATCCAAGAAGACTATAGTAGATAAAGTGATCTCTCTATAGCCAGGCTACTGACCGAATCTAACATTCACAGCTGCTCCAAAGCACCCCTGGAATGTGACTGGAGGCCATTCTACACTGGAGCTATGTTAGTATAGTGAGACTCAATTCAGACATAATTGCTATGTTTATTCAGGACCACACCCACTGTTGTGACCCACATAATGTAGTAGGGCTGTCCTAGGCTAGTGAGTGAATGATCTTCCTAAAGAGTCTTTCTAAACAACTGCATGCCATAAGGGGCAGTGGTGGATCCCCAGGCCCCAGGCAGGCCCGGGTGCACTGCTCATGTAGCCTGGAATGAGGCTAATATTTAATGTAGCATCACTTTTCAGTATAGCAAACAGACATGCTCAGAAATGATAAGATTTAGCACTTGAATAATTATCAAAACTTTTTGGATGAGCTGAGGGGCAAAGGACACAGCTAAGGAGGCCTAAAAAAATTGTAAAGCTGCAAGATAGTAGCTATTCAGGGGGAACGACAAAGACATATCATGTCCATTTTTGTACTAGCTAATCTCAACCCCTAATCCTTTTGGCTAAACTGAACTGAGGACATGCTAAGCCAGTTAAAACAAAATATTATAAATGGAAAGATTTCTCAAGCCCCAAAAAATAACGCTTTTTGTCTTCCTGCAGAAGTGGCACCATGTCGATTGACCCAAGTCAGCTACAGTCAAGACTGTATAGATACAATTCCTATACAAGTACGAATGAATTTTTCATCCTCCGTGTCCCACTAATCATCAATGGGCAGCCTTCTGTGATGGACTGTTCCCAGGGAACGCTCACACTCAATTCCCACCTCCCCAGCTTTGGAATCACATTTGATTCCCTCTTCAACGATGTAAATGCCGTGGTGAAGAAGTACGGCATCAGTGAAATCACCAACAGCTGGTGTGAAGATGTGCCCCTGTTTGAACTTAAACACTCTACTCCAGAAGGAATGGAGGAGTTCATTCGCTCGGCTGAAACGGTCCAAACTGAAATCGCATCAGCAATCTCTGCACAGTTTGCAGAGAAACAAGGTTCCCATTCCCGTCTTCCAGTGGTGGCCCACACGGAAGTCTTTCTGCTAACCCCTGACCCCGCCAAAAAGGATGCAGACCTGGTTCTGGTGACACCAGAGAATCTTTCAAGTTGCCTTGACAAGCAGAAGAAGCGGGAGGTGTTCAACTTTGGAGAGCTTTTCAGAAGATACAGACAAAAGACTACTGGCAGCATTTATGGTAAGACCAGTTTTAAAAGCCGTATATATCATCCGAGATATTCATGGACTGTTTATCATTCTTTTTTTTATTCAGGACCTCCGACCCTGCATCAGCTGCTTGAAGACCTCAACGAAATTGTCGAGTGGTACCAGATTGGTATTCACTTGGACATTCCCAAAGCAGACTTGGAAGGCATCAAGCGTGAGAGTGACGAAGTGAAAGATTGCAGATGCAAGATGCTATCCACATGGTTTCAAAGGAACCCTAAACCCACGTGGGCTACCATCATCACTGCACTCGCTACCATTGGAAGGAGAAACTTGGCATACAAAATGGCCTTGAAATATGGTGAGAAATGTTTCTCTCTTTCTTTTTGGCTGCATACTTATGTTCTCTCTTTGTCTCTTCAGGTGTCCCAGTACCCACTTTCAAGGAATCAGAGCATGTTCCTACTCTAGAGATGGTAATAATGCATAAGTTATAGGCTAGTTCATTAGAAGCCCATCACTCATTAATACTTAGTTCACTTATTCCATACAGGAGCATGACCCCATTCAGCAAAAGCTGATTAGCAGAGTAGCCCAATTGAAACAACACATCCACTTAAAGGATACTGAATTGGTTGTCCACAAGCAGACCACAGCCGAAGCACGGAATGCCAGGGACATTGCCAGAGGTAGGGTTGACGATGTCGGAGAGAAAGCAGTGGAAATCCAAACAAACCTAGCACTGCTGATCAAGAAGTCGTGCGACACTGATATAATATATTATATACTACATGTAAAAATGCAAACAGGCTTTTCCTACACAAGCTTAGGCCTACATAACTACTCAGCTTCTAGTTTGAAGCTGCACAGAATACACGCTAGCTAGCTAGAACATCAGTTCAGTAACCAAATCTCTTCTCTCTCTCAAGCAGCTGGGAGTTTGGAGGCGCCCGCATCGTGTAGCGCGCACATACTGCACGTGCCTGGATGCCTGCACGAGCCCCACCCTTCATGGCACGCTGCAACGCTGCAAACTTCAGCTGGGCGTGTCTGGATAGGAGATGAGCCGCGCACGAACGAGAGACTGGCCTACCCGAGGCTAAAGCGCCTTAGGCACATTTGTAGCACACTCACTGCATGTAAATGGCAGGCTTCAGGCGGTCTGTAGCACACCATGCGCTTTGCTAGATCAATTCCTGCTATTTTCTTTCCCAATGCAGGGGAGCAAAATGGTGGTATACTTCAACTGCACCGGCGTGATGAGCACTGAATTCAGACAACTCTTATTTGAAAGGAGTGTTACTGCAATGATCTTGCGTTTCTTTGTATTTCTTACGTCTATGGCTTGCACCCTTGAAGATACTTCTACAACTCATCTTTTTGACCTCACCATTTCAACATCTGTTTACTTGGCAGTTCTTTCTGGTCACATAAAATATTACTTCAACTTTAAATCACCATATATGATGCACTGTGCAAAGCAATGGGCTTTTTGGATCAGTATTCTAGAAGTGTACAACTTATGAGTATAGTTTTGACATTGTTCTGGTGCTGATTTACACAATACGTACTGCAGCTACTGGTACTGCTGATGAAAACCCAATACATAGATACTTTCTTGAGGCATTAGTTCCATTCTTCCCCTGCCATTTGCTTTTTCATAGTTTAAAACATGACTACACTGAAACAACTGAGGGTTTATTATAACCACAATTTGAATACCAGCACAGCCAGCACCTGCAATGCCCCCACCAATACTACCTGTGCTCACACATCATGCACCGTGACAAAACAGCCTATTAACACCGATGTAATGGTAGCAAATAAAATAATGCTCTTGCATTATGTGATTAATATGTGCTAGCTATTGCTAGCTCTCTTCTGCATGTTCGAGCTGTTCCTTCAGCTTTTGAATGGCTTCTCTGCTGACTTTGAGGCGATCACTGAGGTCATGAATCTCTATCTTGATCTTCCGCTGGGCAGTGGTCAGTGAGGCCAGAGTTTTCTCCTCTGAGTCTTTGTCTGGAGGGGAGGGTGCAGATGTGTGTGTGTGTGTGTGTTTGAGTGTGTGAGTGTGAGTGTGTGTGTGAGTGTGAGTGTGTGTGTGAGTGTGTGAGTGTGAGTGTCTGTCTGGAGGGGAGGGTGAAGGTTTGTGACTCACAGTCGATTCCAGGCTCGTGCCGTATTGCAGGTACCATGACTTTGGGCGTGGTCAGCAGCCGGTACATGGTATTGGTGGGGTCTGTGAATACCTGCAACAAGTGGAAACTCTAATGGGTAGCCTCCTTCCCAGTCACCCCCTCCAGCTTTTGGTCACTTGTACCTCAAGTGACGAAAAGCTGGAAGGAGAGAGGTTGAACTCTGTCTGGTGTGCCCATGACAATATCCAGTAAAGATGGCTAAAGGTGAAGCTGAGTGGATTGGCTTCAGGATTAATCACTCCATCAAGGAATGTGGACTTGGGACTTCAGAGACACTCTAAAGCCCCGTTTACAGGTATCCGGTTCAATTTAAATCGGATCCTGAACCGGTTTAAATGCCTAGTGTAAACAGGGCTTAAATAGCCTTCAAATATTCACAGCTGGACTCTTAGTAAGTTTTACAGGCCATGCAGCAACAGAGCAGGAGCCCCTCACAATACTACGATATCTGGGAGGACTTGAGAGCACTTACCAAGCCAGTGAGTGACCCCACAAACTCGGAGTACTACAGTCAGTATTTCAGCTGCCACAGTCACACAAATGATGTGTGTTTAGCTACAGTAGTACCTGTACAGTCCCACTAGCAAGTATTCTTATAGCTACAGTGTACCATTTCATCGTAGTGCTCAGAGACGACGTTTCTCTTGCCAGCGATGACTGCCGGATCATTCTGGAACAGCTTCAGGAGATGATAAATTGTCAGCTGCAAAGGGCCATACAGAGACGCTAATATCTCAAAACCTAAATCATTATCCTTACGGTACCAATAATTAACATTTCTATAACACTGAGTTTCAGTCTCAGTCCAGTGGTCTGGGAATGAGACGGTAGGACTTACTGGTTTCTCTGCTGTGTCAACAAAGAAGATCTTGATGACGACCTCAAACTCCCCCCACCCCGTCTCGCTGACCTCGTACGGGGGCTTGGTCAGGACTAGAGGGGAGGTCAAAGCCACAAAAATCTTGACCCTAACTTTTAGAAAGTAACGCTTAGTTGCAGTGGGTTGGTGTCCTTGAATAATAAGGACACTACTCGATTTGCAGTGGCTCCTTGAGTAATAAGGACAGTATGCCAGTGTGGAATGCAGCACCTCCCTGATGATGACGACAGTGCCCCTCTCTGAAGGATGCCCTTGGCTTATAACACCATCACCAGTAGGTTTCTGACTTCTATATATGGCATTGGCAAAGGCAGTCCAAGTGGCTTATGGTACATAGCTAGCCCCATTCCCAGGCCATGCAGTTGGGGAAAGGTATGCCAACTGTGTGGCCTGGCAAGGACAATGGTGTATTAAAATGGAGGATACCTTGAATAATGAGGACAACAGTACACTAGCCTAATGTTACTATGTCTAACAGTGGTGGTGGTGGGTGGTACATACCAGTGCTCCTAATGCCTCACTTTACCTCTGACGTGGTTGGAGTAGCTCTCATGTAACTTGAACTGGACCTTCTTCACATACGATGACAGGTCCTAGGAGGGAGGGAGGGAGGGGGCGGAGCTAAGGGATGGACACACCCTCCCTTTGAGAGTCACTGTTGCCATGTCAGCAAATTATAGTCAGTAATTACGACAGTAGTACTCCTTGCAATGTTCTGATAGTACTTTAATTTGTGGCTCTCTTTATCGGTGGGGGGGGGGAGCATTCAGGAATGTGACTGAATGCCTGATGAAGTGACCCAAAGTGCTATTGAAACATTGCAAAGAAAGATGTGCAAACACCACCCTAGTCCAGCGGACTATAAATACACCCTAGCCTTGTCCCCAGGCTCTCCTGAAAAACGGGGGAGAGTCCGGTATCTTTTCTCACGTGAATGACGTTCAGGGTAAAAAGGGTCAGAAAGGACTCATTGTGCACAGGCGAGCACAGTTGTAGCTCTCAGTCAACAAGGAAATCTACAGTTCTTTGTAGCTAATCTTCAGGATCCATTGGTACCACAGACCGAGGACTGAAGGAAAGTCTCCGTTCTGTCCCAGCCCACACACAGTTAAATCACACGAGAAAAGATACCACGCTCTCTCCCCATTTTTTGATTTTTCAAGGGGAGAGCCCGGGGACGAGGCAAATCTTTGCATCAGTGACCATCACAGGACTGTGATCTACGCACGAGTTTTGTAAAGACGGAGATAGTTTTTATTTCTTACCTCGTTCTTGAAAGGTCTGAGGTAGCAGGTCCAGGCGTGGGTGTGGCCGTCATCCTCCCTCTTCTTGCCGAAGTACCGTGCCACGTTGCCGTAGACGATGGGCTTCACCAGTGTGATGCCCTGTATGGTAGGTGGGGAGATTAGTGTGAATAGTTGTGGTCCCATTCCTGAATCTAGGGAGGATGTAGTCTCATTCCCAAATCCAGGGAGGACGTAGTCTCATTCTCAAACCAGAGGACGATGTGTAGATAGTAGTATACAAATTCCAAAGTGGACAGTGACAACACAACATTGATACACATATACTAGCCCCGGTTCCCAGGCCACGTTCCCAGACTGCGTGACCTGGGAATGTGGCTATACGGACATTTGGGGGGGGGGCAGTTACTATGAGCACAAGATCTTATTCGATGATGTCATAATACCGATTCAGATCTCCAGCTGGCTTGACGATAGGAATGGGAATGAGACCAATAACTACAGGCATGAGAGTGAAGGAATGGGCTGGGAGTCACATTCTAAAACACCCCCGAGCTAAGGAGGCTAATAGGTTGCATGGTATGGTAATTCTCCTCCCACGCAGCTCCCAAACTCGCCTTTCGTCTTGCATTCCCGCCTTCTTCTGCCATAACAATGTACAAAGAAATCCGTGCAAACAGAGTTAATTAAACTTTTATCTCAAGGGTTAACTATATAAATCGCACATGGTGTGCTCTTGAAGATGGACTTCCTGAGGGACACGTGGCTGTATGCAGAAGCTGTTCTCTTGCCAGGACTGGCGACCTATGAGACAGAAGTGTTTGCAGTAACTGCTGTGGTGGGACTTTTGGTGCTGTTGGGTAAAATACCGGAAGATCGTGTACTCATGATTGCACAGCAGCACAAATAAGTTGTGATCAGTTGGGCAAGAAATACTGGTGTAGAGTTACGGTATATAGTTATTAGCCTTATTCCCAGGCCATGTGGTAATAACTTAAAAGGGGATGCAGTCTGACGACTTAGTTCTTGGGTTAGGTTATAGGGCAAGGATTAGGTTAGGGTTTGGGTAGGGGGTTAAGAGCTAGCTAACTGTTGGATTAGAGTTAATGTGCCCAGTACACCGTATGATCTGGCGTCATGGGCATAGGTAGCAAGTGCAGTGTTCTGGTGCTTTGAAGGCTTCAAATTTGAGAAGTTAGCTGTACGACGGCACCGTTTTTAGCCCGATTTGGGAGTGAAATTTGTCAACAGCTTTGTTTACCAGTTGTTAAAGCTTCACCTGATGGCTGTTTGTTTTCTCTGCAGTGCTGTTGAAGTGCTGCTTTAGCAGGGGAAGGAAAGGACGATGCGTGTGTCTTCTTGGGCTCAGCGATGCTGGAAAAACGCTGCTCTTCATGAGGGTAATGCTCTGTGGAGCCGGTTTGCTTGCCTTGAATAATAAGGACTTACTGTACTCTATTGAGCAGGAAGGACATTGCATGATGTGGTAATGTTGCATTAAGTAGCCTCATTTCTATAGGCTCCACTCTTTTACCGTACTTGTTGCGAGAAAAGCTGGGGAGTGGAGCCTGGGAACAAGGCTAATCATTAAGTACTGCTGGTCAATTCCTCACACCTCTCTTTCCAGCTTACCTATGGCCACTACATGCGAACTCAGAACTCAATAACGGAGAACAAGGCCTCCTACCAGCCAGCTGGAAAGGTAAGTGCATGCACTTTGATTGAGCATGTAGTTGCTCCCGATCCCAGCCCCATGCACAAGACATCTCTCTGCATATGTATATTGTATACCATGTTCTTGGTAGGTGATCATGGAACCTGGGAACCACCACCCTCAGCCTGAGAATGAGACTACAATGTGTAATCTCATTCCCAGACTCTAGTTCCTGATACTGTATGAGTTAACATCATGGGTACTTTCTATTCCTCCGGGAGACCAGAAGACCCCAGTTGAGCTTGTGGACATTCCAGGGGACGAGAGGATGAGGGAGAGAGTCCTCAGCAAGTACAAGAATTCAACTTTGGTAACGATTACATCAGCACTTCCATACATTTCCTATGCTTCACATCCCACATGACATAATGCTGCAATCTTCCCCCTCCTCCTCCCCCTCCCCCTCCCCCTCCCTCCCCCTCTCCTCTCCCCTCCCCTCCACTTCCCCCCTCCTCCACCCCCCCCCCCCTCCCGCTCCCCCCGATAAAAGGAGGTTGGCTAAACTGGTATAAATGCTGGATGGGTGGGGAGAGTTGGCATGCCATCAAAAAGCTTTTTAACCCACCATTCCTGATTCTCAAGGTCAGGCATCCAGCAGTAACTGGGGTTTATTGTATAGTAAGGGGTAGTAGGAATGGTTGTAGTAATGATTTCAAATGTTGCATAGCAGCTGTTGAGCAATACCCTATTCCAATTAACCCTCGCTTGTTGTGGCTCACTGCGATGGGAAAGTGGCTGAGAATGTGGGAGACCCTGTGAACAAAACTAAAAACTTACAAAGTGGTCACTAATCAGTGACTGTGCTCTCTGTGTAAACCACCCAACCCACCACTGCTCATGGAATGTGTGTGCTATTAGGGGGGTGGATCAGACTCCAAGGTGGAATGTGGATGGCTAAAATGTGCTTTCCTTTGGCTTCATACTGTGTCTGCCTCTCAGCTGAAACTATTTATGGCACTCAGTAGTCTCATGCCCAGACCACGCCCACGGACGGGGTGGTGGTGGGGGGTCGAGGTCTGGGGACGAGACTAGCCACTCAGCGGACACAACTTATGGCACTCTCATGCCCTCAGGGTGCACTCTCAGTACCCTAAGAGCAATTACCGACTAGCCTCGTTCCCAGGCTCCTCTCCCCGTCTTTTCACATGGTGAAAAAAAAACTGGGGAGAGGATCCTGGGCTACTCACCACCAACTGAGTGCACTTTCACTATCCATACAGCACTCACTATAAGGTCAGAGTTCACTATCAGTGCTCATTGTCCACTCAATGACTACAGAATCTGGTCATGCATCTTCCTAATCACACCCCCCTTTAGAATGCCCCTTTGTGTCCCAGTGTCCCTTGTAGCAGACCATCGGGGTCCCTTGTAGCAGACCACACCCTCTAAATCTAATTATCTGTTGTTTCCTACCTCTTGAACGAGCGTGTCCTGCCAGGAGTACCAATCTCCCATGACATCACAGCAGCTGCTTACTTCATAAAGATGGAGTGGGCCTACACTCTCAGACTAATGGGCATCCTATAACTGCCTCTGCCGACTTCTCTTCTCTACAGTTCTTCTTCTCTTTCTTTTCTCTTCTCTCAGTTCTGTCTTCTCTCTTCTTTTGTTTGTCTTCTCGTGTTTCCTCTCTGTCTTCTCTCTCTACAGTGGCTACCTTCTTTCCCATGTTCACAGCAAGTGCTGGCCTCGGTGCTGTATACAGCCACAGCTGCAAGGATCAGCACATGTACAAGAATGTATGTCCTCTCCATATCCTTCCTGGTACTCGTACACCAGTTCCTTTCCAAAGGACAAGTCCTGCACTCGATGGAAGAGTTCAACGGTTGGAACGCCAGTAGCTAGGCTGAAGCAAAGACTTTTGGGCGGTGTCAAAGTACAGTGTGGTTTTATAGTGGATTGGTTGCTGGGATTCACTGATTGGATTGCAGTAAAACATAGCGTTTGTGTGTTTGATGTTCCTGTTTCCGCATCACGAGTCCAAATTAAGTTTGCCGGAAAGAGCAGTTAAAAAGGATTCATAGTGCACATGCATGCCACATTCTTCTTCATTAATAATTGCTGTGACCAATGCCACCTGTCAGGGTAGATGCAATTCATCACAGGTTAACAATAAACACACTGCATGGTCAGTGCCAATTTCCTCATTGAAATACCAACAAGTATCGTTTCCTCATATTGTGCTTGGTAAACCATAATCACAGTTAGAGTATACTAGACTAGTATGAACCAATCAGATTACTGGATTAGAGGTCCGTAATATCAATTATAGACCGCACGTATTAAAGTCATATATATGCCCACTGTCTACTGAATGTCATTTGTGCCGGCCTTGGAGTACGCTCTAAGTCTGTTAGGCCCTTGTCACTCGGGCTCTAGCCACCATTATAAACCTTGGGAAGCTGGCTGCCCTCGACCGTTACTCGGGCGACCAGCTTCCCGCGGTCCATAATGGTGGTTATAGCCCTCGTGAATGGGCTCTAACAATTACTAAAGGGACGTGCTATCACTGGCCATGGTGTGGCTAGGAAGGCAGGCAAGAATTTATTCTGGCCACAGACCTCAATACAGTTAATTAGCTCACAGTGCATAGCAACAATGTTACCACACTGATAAGGGTAGACCAGCATTGTCTCATTCCATGCGAAGTTATTTTGACAATGGTTACTTTTGAGATAATACAGGAGCGCATAATGACGTCATTATGCGCTCCTGGATAATATTATAGGCATCAACGTATGTCAATTAAAACACACACTTATATATGGAGAAACAGACACTAGGTAGCTTGTAAAATCAACTGATTGTTTGAATCCTAAAATCTTGAAGAATTGTCTGATACCTAAGCTCATCAAAGATGAAATATTCAAAATCTGCATTAACCTGGAATTGGCCAAAAGCCTATATATATAGGCCTGTAGCGTGGAATGAGTTAATTAGCTCACAGTGCATATATAGCAACAATGTTACCACACTGATCAAGGTAGACCAGCTATATAGGTGGTTGCAATCAGCTCGGTATCACTGTACTCCCTCGTACCATAGCATCTCATATCAGTGCCCATCCAATTAATTCATGACACAGTTTAGATGGCCCTTCCATGTATAAGCGTCCACCCAGTATAATTATATACTTCAATTGGCTCATGAGTTGCACTCCTCTGCACTAAGACCAGCAGTATCTAGAGACTAGTTTACATGTATAGGTCACATTGGTGAATGCAAGCCAGCTAGCACAATAGCTATGTATAATTCCATTAGCTACTACTCTGTTGTGGCACACATGGATGCACAGTTATTACAGTAAAGTTGTCCACAGTGATCCACAATGATAAAACTGTTGCACAGTGTTGCAATAGTACATGTTGGTAATAAATTATAAATGATCATTCCAAAGTCATAAATACAACGGACATTCACGCCAGGTCCAAACTTATCTGTGATCTCGTCACGAACATTCTCCAAAACTTTTGACTGATGGGATACACAGCCTGCAGAGGTAGAGTCCTAGCCTCCTCATCAATATACCTCACTTGTACAGCATCCCTAGCTAGCCTTAGCCTCGTCCCAGCTCCTTATTATTCACAAGTGGTAGTAACTGAGGAAGCTAGTCTCTTCCTATAGCAGACATTGTGGTTCAAGCACTATTGACTGAGGAAGCTAGTCACTTCCTATAGCAGACATTGTGGTTAAGGCACTATTGGTGTTCCTATTAACTGAGGAAGCTAGTCACTTCCTATAGCAGACATTGTGGTTAAGGCACTATTGGTGTTCCTATTAACTGAGGAAGCTAGTCACTTCCTATAGCAGACATTGTGGTTAAGGCACTATTGGTGTTCCTATTAACTGAGGAAGCTAGTCACTTCCTATAGCAGACATTGTGGTTAAGGCACTATTGGTGTTTCCCATTTACCATGCAGAGATCTTATCACCAGTCCTACTCATGGGAATAGACCAGGAAGCTAATAACTTCCTAGCAGACATGTGGTTCAGGCACTACAGGTGTTCCCTATTCACCAGCTGTGCTTATGGTGGTAGCTGAGGAAGCTAGTAACTTCCTATAGCAGACTCATCCCCTTCCCCTGAATCCACCCCTGATATGTTCCGTACCGATGCTCAACTTGTCCGGTTGCGCAACCGGGCAGCCCGATGCGTAACTTAGCTGAACGTGCCAGCCGGGAAACTGTGGCTCTACCCGGTTGCGCAACTGGACAACGAGCTCCCTGCCCTGTTGCGCAACCGGACAACATTAGCTCTGCCCCGGATAACTGTAGCTCTGCCCGGTTGTGCAACCGGACAGCTAGTTTTGCCCAGTTGTGCAACCGGACAATTGTAGTTCTACCCGGTTGTGCAACCGGACAAATGTAATTCTACCCGGTTGCGTAACTGGATATCTAGCTCCGTTGTACAATCCATTGCCAATCAAAACTGTGTAGGATAAAAACACCACCAGATAGGCAAGCCTAATTTACATGTTGAGCAAAACTGTACTAGGTTGAAATGTGTCGAGTACAGCAAAATAAAAAGAGGTATCTATTTACAGAATGAACAGTTCCAAAGTAAGGTCGATGTAAGGTATTTCTTTGGAATGGTGATGCATGTGGTATGATACCACTCATCACAGGATGAACACTGCACCATTTTAGTTCCTGTGTCAGTCAGGCGACACACACAGAAAACTGGAATTAGTTTTATTCTCGGTGGCTGAATCTTGCGCCTGGAGCCCCGTGTAGGGAATGGTCGAATAACGCCAGACACCAAACAATCAAGGAGGTGGGTTCTCATCTGCCCCTGGTTATAGCTGTTGGTTGCTGGGTCTTGGCCGCTACATAATGATGTAGCAAAGGCCAGAGCAAAAAGCCCACAGTCACTCACCCCACTTTGCCACTGGACATCAATATACTGTACTTTAATTGCATGCTCTCGGTACTGTACTATGTCTGCTACCAACCTCTGTGAACGCGACGAAAGAGTTCCGTGCAGGCTATCATATACATTCACGGTTGAAGACTCCTCACAGCCAATTGTGGATATTGTTATCCAATGGCTGTTGCTAACATTCACCACTTGCACAAACTCTCCTGCCTGTGGCTCCATTGCAAACTTTTCCCCCAGTGATGTCGGCTGGAGACCCCCAACTGCTGGATACTGCTGCTTCAAGAGGTTTTGCGCAGCTGTGATGATTTCATCATCTAGCCAAGCATCTGACTGAAGGGTAGATTTGTGATAATCCTTCAGGGAAACGCCACCATGCTTTAGCCAATTGTCAATGGGATTGTGGAGGGTTTGGCTGCACTGTTAAGTCGACCTCTCTAATCAGCTCACATTCGAAGTATGGCCAGGGTGGCAGCCTGGCAGACAAGGCTTACCAAAGGCTTTACATGGACAACTCTTCCTACTGTTGCACCTCATGCGACACTTACACGGCTCTTGTATCTCAGACTGACTCCTGCCACCAGACTGACTGCCACTCCCACCAGACTGACTGCTCCTGCCACCAGACTGACTGCCACTCCCACCAGACTGACTGCCGATCCCACCAGACTGACTGCCACTCCCACCAGACTGACTGCCACTCCCACCAGACTGACTGCCGATCCCACCAGACCGACTGCTCCTGCCACCAGACCGATTGCTCCTGCCACCAGACTGACCATCGCTCCCACCATCCCACCAGACCGACTGCTCCTGCCACCAGACTGACCATTGCTCCCACCAGACCGACTGCTCCTGCCACCAGACCGACTGCTCCTGCCACCAGACTGACCATTGCTCCCACCAGACCGACTGCTCCTGCCACCAGACCGATTGCTCCTGCCACCAGACTGACCATTGCTCCCACCAGACCGACTGCTCCTGCCACCAGACTGACCATTGCTCCCACCAGACCGACTGCTCCTGCCACCAGACCGACTGCTCCTGCCACCAGACTGACCATTGCTCCCACCACACTGACTGTCATACACTTTGTTTGTACAGTCCTCCCCCCTGTGACAGTGGCTACTGCAGTCTATGCCTTTTTTACGACAGTGTCATTTTCGGCTGTCACAGGTGCCTGGACGGCAGTTGCATCTGTTCCCTTGGAATACATTCCATGGTGCCCGCTTCCTGGCTGCCTCCCTAAGGGTGACCCGTGGCTGTTCTCTCCAGTTATCAATGGGGATACTGTATGAACCGGCATATGGTTCCAGATCTGATGCCCGGTAACAAGAATTCAACACCCCAACTTCACACTGTAAACGATACATCACCTGCGCTTTTCCTACGATTTGCACCACAATACATGGCAACCGCTGCGGATCAGTACACGCCCGGTCAATCCGAGATATGCACACACTCACGCTCTGTCCAATAGTGAATTCAAGCACTCTGCGCTGCTTAGAGTGCTTGAGGCGCATCTTCTCAGCATTCTTGCGGTATGCTGTGTCAGCCTTTTCACGGACAGCAGAATGCTTTTCGAGAGTTGCCAACGGCCTCTGGATGGGGTCATCTGTAGTGTCCTGGAACCGTAAAACAGAACTGGGATGAGCAATGCATTGTGAGCGAGCACATGAACATGGAGCATGAACATGAACATGAACATGGAGCAGCCCATGCAATTACATTGCAATTATATTGCAAAACATATTTCCTGTGGGCGGGGTATTGCTTCCATGCACGTGCAGTGCACTATGCCGTTGAGCCAAAGGAGAGCACACTCTACAATGGACTCTCCTCTATACTGCAATCATACCTGATCACCACTTTCATCCTCATCGCTGTCCTCCTCATCACCTGGATTCCCATCGTGTCTGTGCTCTGGATTCTTGTCATGGCAATCATCTTCATTTCGCCCTGGACTCTTGTTGTCAATGGGATCCTCTGTAGTGCCCTGGAACAGTAAAACAGAATTGGGATGAGCAATGCATTGTGGGCGAGCACATGTGCACACAACATGGAGCAGCTCACGTGCGTGTGTGATACTGTAAATTATACTGTACTGTAATCATACCTGATCACCGCTCTCATCCTCATCGCTGTCCTCACCAGCTGGATTCCCATTATCATGGCTGTTTTCCTCATTATGCTCCAGACCAGCATGGCCGTCATTATCGTCACCACTGCCCTCTTGTCGCTCTGGACTCTCGTCATGGCCATTATCCTTGTTTTGTTCTGGACTGTTCTCCTCATGGCCAACAGGGTCCTCCTCGTCCAATTTACCACGGAAACTTGGATCTAGAATCACAAGTGACCGGGGAGGTTGCCCAAAGGCAAGTTCATACGGAGTGTGCTTGGTCACCTCGTGCACTTGGGTGTTCAGGGTGTCTAAAAACAAGAACATGTGGGGAATATGAAGTGGATGTGGACGAACTACAAGAATTGGTGGGACTAAGTTATAACAATAATTAATTACATCTGTAAACTGACACTTAGCTTTATTGCACTAGCCTTGTTAGCAGGCCCGGAGGAAGCAAAATTTGAGTGGTCAGGCCAAGACTATGTGTGTATATGTATAAACTGCGCGCAAAGCGCACAGTTTCTAGGGGGGTCTGGGGGCATACTCCCCCAGGAAATTTTTGAATTTTAGATGTTCTCAGATTGATTCTGACGCATTTTGGGACACTTTATACATGGACAGACAGACAGACAGGTAACTATAATATATAAAATTAGAAATTAAACTCATAAAGTAATGCATGCATTAGTAAAATACTCACACTATGAATGAATGCACGTGTTCTGCGCGCGCGCGCGCTGTGGTCTCGAGCTCATACCCGGGTACCCATAGTCTCGTGCCCAGACCAATGTTCACCTCGCGCCGAACGGCGGAGGGCGAACATAGGTCTGGGCACGAGACTAGGTACCCATGCACAAGCTAGCCATGGCCGGCCTAGGCGAAAACGGCATTACGTAATTGGACACGCCCCTTGCGATCTAGCGGTCGCCGTACGGCAAGTCGCGCAGTACTAAGCTACTAGTACTGCACTTTGATGACTTTTCTGTGAATCATTGCTGAAAACCTACAAGGTACTTAGTGAAAAAGTGGTCCGGCCAAAACCGGACCGGCCGGACCGCTTCCGCCGGCCTTGGTTAGTGTAGTTTGGTTTTGCTCTTGGTATAGTATAATCCAACTTACAGACAATATGAGGTAGCCAGGGCTGTCCAAGTAGGAGACTTTACTCCACTCTCAACACATTTGGCGCTGATCATCCTTTCCAGGGTGTAGTGAGCCTGCTCGATCAGCCCTTGCGACTGGGGATGACGTGGTCGTCCGCTCACCAGCTGCACCTGTCCTGGCGAACTAGCAAGCACCTCCTCAATCAGCTTGTTGACAAATTCTCGACCATTGTCACTGTGGAAGATGCTAGGCAAACCCATCACCGGAAAGACCCACTTTTCCAGTGCATCTGCAACTTCTCTGGCAGTTTTTCGTACCAGCGGAAAGGCAAAGTGGAACTTGGACCAGTGGTCCACTAGGTGCAGGATCCATTTGAATCCCTGGTCTGGAAGATGCCTGATATCAATGAGGTCAATCTACAAACAGAAAACAAGAACATTCGATAGAGTCTTCTTCTGTATTTCCTAGCATTCTCACAAGCTATAAATAATATTATAATGGTATATTACCTGCACTCTTGAAAAGAGGCCATTTGCAACAATAGGCCAAAGTGGTGGCTGTGGTTTCTGAGGCTTCCGCAGGCTACACGTATAAGACACAGCTTTACAAGCTGCTCCACCACACTCCTCGGGAGATATGCGTACAAACTCTGGACCTATAGTAGAACAGATGTATTAATGCCTGCACAAATCATGAAGCACTCGTGCATGCATCTGAGGAGAACTTACTCGACTGTAAGTCTTCTTTGAACCTGCATGCAGGCAGTCTTTGTCATGCACTTGGTTCAAAATGTCGTAGAAGTCTTCCACGTATGCAACTCTCCTGTGACCACCCATGACAGTCCGGTCATTTTCATTCTAAAGTGAAATGGTATTCACAATCCCAACATTAAATAAAAGACACTTTTATTATAGCTAGTACATATTATATACAGTTTGTCAGTCAACTACTTACGCGTTTGTCTTCCTTGACTTCAACCACAAGGACATCTCGAACTCCAGCTGCAGGGAGATCGAGCAGCTTAAACTGGTTCTTTTTGACGAAATGGCGGAACAGCTTGCAGGTGCCGTACTATCCTTTCGCCATATTCGCGGTGAATGTTGGCGCTCCTGGTTCTCTTCTCCTCAACAGGAAACTTGGAATCTAAGTAGTCCTTGAACAGACGTTCTGAAGAAGCAGCCATTACCATAGATAGTAGAGTCTACTCTACTATCTATGCCATTACCAACACTGACTGTACTCCGCTAGCTAGATAACGTGGCAAAATTAAAATCGCACTTTGCTGATTCAGCCGTCCCGTAGTGCAACCGGATGTCCGGTTACGCTAGCGCTACAGGGCAACCGGTTGCGCAATGCGCAACGGGGCGCCAGTTGCGTATCCGTGCGGAACATATATAAGGGAATTCTTCTAGCACCAGGATCAGTACACCGAACTTGCATCCCACCTTTCGGCTCGTTACCATTCCCACGACCTCCGAACCACGCAATTGCATCGACTAGCTCAGACTTGCAGATCAGCAGCATGGACAGCTACACAATACGTTTTCACAACAACGCCGGGAGCACTGGCTTCACAGTTGTCGTCTTCCTCAAGAATACAGCGACTCCATCACCTAAGGCGGTCGCATGGCAGACAATCAACACACAGGGTTCGTCCCAATTCGATTACTTGGCACTGACGCAAGTAAGTGCCTCGTACACGTCAGGTGGTCAAAAGGTTACAACAGCACAAAAAGCTGCTCCAAAGAGCTCTTCCTGGGTTGTGAAGAAGGATGAAAACGGAACTTACATATTGGTTGCAGGTAAGCCTCATTTCAGTACAGTTGATCCCTCATTTCATTGCCTGTATAGTTGCAACTACACTTACTTTGCAGTGAATCAGTACTGAACTCCATTATTGATCATCCACAGCTGACCCTCCCAAAACCAAGACCAGTAATATTCAGGTGGCAAATGATGTTGACCAGTTGCTGGATGTTGGCATGTACAACAATAGCAAACTCATGATGATACTGCCAGGTGTCCACAACGGTAGTGAAGCTGAGTTTTTGTGGGAACCACAAATCTACTTTGGTGTGACAAGCAACGAAGTGCATGAGGGCTCTCTTTTTGCTTGGGAACAAACTCAAGCCCTAACTCCAGTTCCAGTTCTCCAGGACGGATTCACGGGAGTGGACGTGGTACTCACAGAAGAAGGAAAAGGAGGGAAGTACGTGTTTACGCCCACCCCCTTCTAAACTCAATGATGTGCTGAGACTGCAAAACGTGTTTAATTAAACTCTAGGCCAGCAAGAACCAATCAGTAGACACTCATTAGTGTGTTATTATAATGAACATTAATTGATCCATATCATATTAACCTTATAAAAAATTGAACGTGTAAACTCGTAATGACTGAATTTAATTATTGCGAGCATGAGTGAGTCCTATATAGACGAGTAGCATCGATGTCAGTGGTCAATATGTCTACTTGGAATGCAAATAATTGTGTAGCACTAAGTTACACGGGTACGTGACATAACACCTGTCTGACTCGGCTCCAGAAGGAGATGCGAGTACCTGTACCACATGTGGGCTTGTTCCCAGACCACTGCACCGGGAGGGTGGTTTGGAACAAAACCTGTACGTTAGTTGTTGCTGCTGCAAAAATATTGTAGATCGTCAGAATTATTCTTATTATGTAACATGTACATTAGACTATATACCAGCAAAGTATAAAAAGATGTAGGGATGGCTATGCCAAAAAGCATTCAAACAATTAAACCAATTTATCACTGCTTCCCCCGATAAAGGAATTGATGGGAGATCCCCACAGACTGTGGCTGGTGGACCCTATTATCACAAGCAAGTAGGAAAGTCGAACATGGTTCTGAACCCCACAGAGACGCAACAGAGATATGTAAACAGACCCCCAAATCCCACACCTACCTACAAAAACCCCCGAGTGAGTCTGAAAAATCCCCCAGTGAAGAAAATATCGGAAAGAGTCAATACACGTGGTGTGGGAACGAGACCGCCACCTCCACCACGTGGGAATGAGAGAGAAGATGACTGGCCTGCAGACCAGCACACCCATCCTCTCGAAGAGCAGGAGGAGGTGAGAGATTTAAAGTTTGGGGATCAGGTGAGGGGAGAAGACCTCGGTAATTTGGAGGAAGAAAGAGCCAACGTCAACCAAGGAGAGAAATTTGATAATTTAGAGGAAGTAGATGAAGAGGAGGTGGAGGAGGAAGAGGGGGAGGAGGAAGAGGGCGGGGCACAGCAGGCGTTTGATCCCGAGGAGATTGAGGAAGTGCGCAAGAAGGAAGAACTGGAGGTACGTTTAATATAGCTGTCAAATTGGGGAAGGGGGTATGGGGGAGAGGGCGGGGAAAGGGGAGGGGTGGGTCTGGGCATGAGACTATGTATAATTCCATTAGCTACTACTCTGTTGTGGCACACATGGATGCACAGTTATTACAGTAAAGTTGTCCACAGTGATCCACAATGATAAAACTGTTGCACAGTGTTGCAATAGTACATGTTGGTAATAAATTATAAATGATCATTCCAAAGTCATAAATACAACGGACATTCACGCCAGGTCCAAACTTATCTGTGATCTCGTCACGAACATTCTCCAAAACTTTTGACTGATGGGATACACAGCCTGCAGAGGTAGAGTCCTAGCCTCCTCATCAATATACCTCACTTGTACAGCATCCCTAGCTAGCCTTAGCCTCGTCCCAGCTCCTTATTATTCACAAGTGGTAGTAACTGAGGAAGCTAGTCTCTTCCTATAGCAGACATTGTGGTTCAGGCACTATTGACTGAGGAAGCTAGTCACTTCCTATAGCAGACATTGTGGTTAAGGCACTATTGGTGTTCCTATTAACTGAGGAAGCTAGTCACTTCCTATAGCAGACATTGTGGTTAAGGTACTATTGGTGTTCCATATTAACTGAGGAAGCTAGTCACTTCCTATAGCAGACATTGTGGTTAAGGCACTATTGGTGTTCCTATTAACTGAGGAAGCTAGTCACTTCCTATAGCAGACATTGTGGTTAAGGCACTATTGGTGTTTCCCATTTACCATGCAGAGATCTTATCACCAGTCGTACTCATGGGAATAGACCAGGAAGCTAATAACTTCCTAGCAGACATGTGGTTCAGGCACTACAGGTGTTCCCTATTCACCAGCTGTGCTTATGGTGGTAGCTGAGGAAGCTAGTAACTTCCTATAGCAGACTCGTCCCCTTCCCCTGAATCCACCCCTGATATGTTCCGTACCGATGCTCAACTTGTCCGGTTGCGCAACTGGGCAGCCCGATGCGTAACTTAGCTGAACGTGCCAGCCGGGAAACTGTGGCTCTACCCGGTTGCGCAACTGGACAACGAGCTCCCTGCCCTGTTGCGCAACCGGACAACATTAGCTCTGCCCCGGATAACTGTAGCTCTGCCCGGTTGTGCAACCGGACAGCTAGTTTTGCCCAGTTGTGCAACCGGACAATTGTAGTTCTACCCGGTTGTGCAACCGGACAAATGTAATTCTACCCGGTTGCGTAACTGGATATCTAGCTCCGTTGTACAATCCATTGCCAATCAAAACTGTGTAGGATAAAAACACCACCAGATAGGCAAGCCTAATTTACATGTTGAGCAAAACTGTACTAGGTTGAAATGTGTCGAGTACAGCAAAATAAAAAGAGGTATCTATTTACAGAATGAACAGTTCCAAAGTAAGGTCGATGTAAGGTATTTCTTTGGAATGGTGATGCATGTGGTATGATACCACTCATCACAGGATGAACACTGCACCATTTTAGTTCCTGTGTCAGTCAGGCGACACACACAGAAAACTGGAATTAGTTTTATT